>JAKOOJ010000003.1:101253903-101921403 GCA_022577455.1 Arizona elegans
ATTATAGAAGTCACTCAAGCTTTGTTTACAAATCTATGCTTTCAGTATGCATGGATATATTTGAACATATGTGTAAAAATGTTTAAAAAGCATCATACTTCAGAAATGACAATCCATTTAAAGATAAACTTGCTGCATGAAGCTTCACAATCAGCTATTTTATTTACTTACTTCTGCTTTCTTGAGAAGTTTCTATCCTTCTACCAAACATTTCTTACACTATATCTCTTATCCCTATTGAAAGGGATATGAGCCAGCTGAGATATGTTGCTCTATTGAGGGAACTATAGTAATTTTTTTGTAATTACAGATTAGAAGAAAAATGCACTGCAAAGCAGAAGACAATAGTACAATATCAATTAGCAAATAAATGTAAGAATTTATTATAAGGCCAACATAGGTCTTGATGGCATAAAGCTAGTTTAACCTCCAGTTCCCTGCAAAGGGAAACCATTATTTAACACTCATTCCCCATAAAGAGTAGTGAAAGGATAAATTAAGATTTGCTAAAACATTTCTTTAACATTGATTTTCCCAAATGCTTTGGATTATAACTTTCCTTTGCTTCAGCTAATATGACTCAATCAGAATGATGGCAGTTTTTCTAGTACAAATATGTCTGTAGGGCCCAGATTAGAGAAAGTGATTTTTTAAAAAACCCATTATGGGTTCTAAGGAGCGATTAAAAAAACTTGATATATAATGTAAAAATTAGTTAAGTTGTCTAAATTTCAGCATCTCTGAGATAGTACATTTTCTTTTTAAGCAAACCCAGGAGCCATTTATATCTGAAATCTATCATATTTCTACCAGAACACTTCCAATGCTTCTAAGTCTTTATGTGTTTTTGTTTCATGTGTTCTGAGCTTTAGCAAATATTGATTTTTATGTATTTACAACAACCAACTGAGCTAAAGTTACACGAGACTGTCTGAATACACCTAACAGCCAATATATATCTATTCAGCGGTAAACTGTATAGAGTTCACAGTGAGTCCTAATTTCAGGCTCCTATAAGTAAGGTCTGGATAGCAGCCTTGCTCCACTGAAATCAATGGAGGGGGGGAAAAGGTATGTAATCTTGCCTTTTTCATTGGTTACTCAGTGCAGGACACTGTGAGAGAAACTGAAACCCATCCAGAAGAATTAACAACTCTTGTCCCACCAGAAACTGAATGGTTTACCGCCAGGGGTGGGTTCTAAATTTTTTTACTACCAGTTCTGTGGGCATGGCTTATTTTGTGGGCATGGCTTGGTGGGGTGTGGCCAACTTTTTTTTTCTTTTAAAAGCATTTTTTCTACAACCTTAAGAGGTTGCAGAAAAAAATGCTTTTAAAAGCCTCTGATGATCAGGCAACTCAGCTGGGATCGGCTGAAGAGGTTGTAGAAAAAATGCTTTTTTCTGATGAGGTGGGCGGGGTAAGCGAGCGGCGACTGGGCCGAGGACCGGTTCGGGGGTGTGGCCAGACAATGTTATCACCGCTTCTCCGAACTACTACAAATTTTTGCTACTGGTTCTTGAGAACCGGTGTGAACCGCATTTGATAGCAAAGGCTGTTAAAATCAGAAATGCACATTTTAAAATGTGCATCACAATTTTGAATGGTTTTCTTGGATAAAGATATAAATATCAAATATAAACATTTTGGCTCAGGGTTGAAATGAGGGGTCCTTGGTGTTCGCTGAGCTTGATTGTTTTCTTGCAGTCACTTCATTACCCAAACTAGGTAACATCATCAGGGCTGACGTTACCTAGTTTTGGGTAATGAAATGCCTGCAGGACCCCTTATTTCTTGACATAGCTTGGTACTAAGGTACTTACTATATTGCCTTCTCTACCTGAACACCTACCCAACTAGCACACACTCTCTAACATACTTTAATGGTTTCCCAGTCAGGTGAAGGGGGCTCAGAAGCAAAGCCTTTGGTTGTGTCCCCCATATTATAGAAGAGGCTCTCTCAGAAGATTAGGCTAGCACCCTCACAGCTGGCCTTTGAGAAGCTATTAAAGTCAGGGTTGCTCTGGAAGCCCTCGATCACTGTTACTTGAATTGATCATGAAAAAAAGGTAAATATGGATGTGTTCGCCTAATTGTTATGCTTCCCCGAGGACTAAATAAAGTGCAGGGTACAATTTAGTTTATAGTAGCACATTTTCCTTTGCACAATGCTTTGTAAAATTATATATTGGATAGTGAAATACTGCGTGGGCAAACAGTGCAGCTATTATTTGCACAGCTGAAACTCTCCCATTGCCTCTGGCATTAAAAGCTTTACAAATAAAAAAAAGAAGAAGGGGTGGGAGAAAGTGTGTGTGTGTGAGAGAGAAAGGCAACCGGTCCCAAAGCATTGGTTAAAGTGACATGTAGCATTTCCATAAAAAAGTAATGGATTCATCTCAGTAAAGCATAGAAAGCAGTAACCAGAAGGCCTTTGAGCGATGAGGGCTGCTCCATAGTCTTTGCTCAAATGCCAAAAGATGCTTCTGCCTTCTCTCCTACTTCTTCTTCTTCTTGTGCCATATCCGTCATCGGATGTCGGCAATCTTATTGGTAATTCTATTTTTGTCAGCAGCTGCATGAAAAAGTCCTGCTGAGTTTTGTCCAAACCAGTCCCTTAGATTTTGAAGCCATGATGTTCTTCTTCTGCCTGGACCTCATTTGCCTTCAATTTTTCCTTGGAGGATTAAGTGAAGTATGCCGTATTTTTCCGGGTGTGGCATCACATGTCCGAAATATTCTAACTTTCACTTTTTAATGATTTTGATGATTTCCCTTGGCTTTCCCAGGCAGCTTATCACCTCCTCATTTCTGATTTTGTCAGCCCAGTTTATACATAACAGCCATCTGTAAATCCACATTTCAAATGCTTCTAGTCTCTTCAAGTGGCTTTCTGTTAGAGACCATCTCTCTATTCCGTAGAGCAGGATAGAAAAGATGTAACATCTGACAAGCCTCATTTTCAGTTTTAGGCTTATGTCGTAAGAAGCTTAGGCTTCTCTCCTACACGATATCTTAATTACCTTCTTTCTGATAGTCTTCAATATTCAGATCTGAGTGTATTTTAATTTAATCAGTTTAATTTCAAACCATCCTGTGGAAAAAAAGAGGTACCTGCTATCCAGTTTCCAAAGGAGGAAAATGGGAATCCAGGCATGTGGAGGTCTCAGCTGTATAACAGCAACAATATATATTTTAGCCAGCATTCTGTTATTTATACCCAACTGTTCAGGAATTCCAGGAGTCTTAGTTCAAGGCATTTGGAGAACATTAGGTTGGGAAAAGCTAACTTAGACACAGTACAGTCTTCAAATTACAACCACAATTGAGCCCAAAATTTATGTTATTAAGTGAGACAGTTTTAATGTTTGTAAGATGCCCAAAGTTGTTTCTGACAGGAGGGGCAGCACATAGATTTAATAACTAACTAACTAATTAACTAATATAACATCAGACATGCAAATTCAGCCAAAGCAGGGTAAAATATTGCTGGTTTTCAATTTGCACATTTTTCTTCTTTTTATGTTCCTAGCTCTGAATAGTCAAGTTTGTTAACTTTTTGAGGCCAAACTAGATTTTACATGTTCTGGATCCCTTGCCTCTTTTCTTTGTGATTTTGAGAGAGATAGCAGAATGTCTTCTGGAGAAACATTTAAAGTCCTTCCGTGCATCATTTTCAGAAGCTGCTTATTTTATATTGTTATCATGAAGTTTCACCTAGCTCTGGGAAACCTATGTTCGTTTTCAAATGTTCACATTTCACATGGACGGAAAGTTTCAAGTAACGGTGCCCATTTCTACAAGAATCTCACAAGCACGGCTGCTTCTGTAATTATTTGTACTGTGACACCAAAGCACAGGAGAATATTAAGAAATTGTTGGAAGGAGCTTCTTGCCATGTTAGTAGTTTTGCATTATAGAGGCCATTGTTCAAATACATTGAAACATTGCCAATTGAATACCATTTGATGCCCAGTGTCCCTGGTCAGCTAAAGATTCTCCTTTTAGTTCACAAAGTCCTTCATTTCCAAATTAAATGCTTAATGGATTCATCCCCACTCCCCCCTACTGGGTTCAATTTTATATAACCTTATTTTATAACAATTAAATGACTTTGGTTCATTATCTTTTTTAGGAATTTTATGATATGCTGCACATTTGTCGCTGAGCTCTGAAAACTATAATGCTTTTTCTTCAAATATGTATCATGAATTAATTTATTGTTATCTGTCTTTTCTCGCTATAAATGTATCAGTTCCATCTAATACTCTGTTTCATGTGTAGTTCACAAGATCCATTTGACAGATTTGTTCTGCAAAATTATAAATGGTTGTGTGGACCTTTGATTTCACTTAAAATGGCTTTCTCATGCTAGTCTGTGCTTTCAGACACCAACAGTTATTTTCCTTAGACATTATGTTAATCACTGTGAGCAAACTCTATTTTGCCTTTGACTGCTGTGCAAAAGAGATGTGACATCCACAATTTATTTTAGATTCTTTCTTTTGGAAGATCAGCTGATGATTGGCTTAAAAAGCAAGAAGAAGTATTCTACCATTGGAAAGCTGTAAGGATCAGAATATAAATTTTGATTATCTTGATCCTCTTCACCCTCAACTCATTATGGCGGATCTCTGGTTGAATGCTAAGAATTAAATTATAGTATATAATGTATGAACATACATCAAGTATCCAATAGCATGTAATATGTATTTGTCCGCAGTGGAAGAGAATACACACACACACACACACATATTTCTGTTTCCTGACTGTCACAAGGTTTTGCACTAATGGAGAACTGAGGCTTGAATCAGGCTTTCTATTTCCCTTCTACTCTGCTTAACATGAAATGCAAAATATATTGCTTTGCATAGATGGGAAAAAATCCCCTGTGTCATCTTTTTTTTAAGAAAGCAATTTTCTCTTTTTGCCTCTCTGATGGAGCTGGATAAATATTTAAGTGACCTTTCAGTAGCTTTTTTTCTTCCATTACGTTTTAATTGATCTGACAATTTTTTATTTTGAGTTTCTCTTTTTCTCCTGTCAGCTTAAGATTTCCCAAAATGAAATCTGTACAATTATCTACATTATGGAAAGCATCAAGCTGGTGCTGCCTACTGAGTTTCCTTTACAGTCACTCCTAATTTGCATTACAGAATGAAGCTGGTAATCTCCACTCTACAATGCAAAGGGCCAACTAGCACTGGTTATACCAAGTTTTCTCAAACTTTGGGTTGCCACCAGCTGGTGGTCACAAACAACTCAAAAGAGGGTAGCTGTTTTTCTTTAATAAGTGATAGGTAAGCAAAAACAAAAAAAAAATTGCTGACAAAACTTACTTCTGCTTGGAAGGGGCAAGCCTACAGCAAAGTGAGGAGCAAATATTGAGAGTTGGGTAAATCTGTAGATCTATACTTTTCTTGAAACCATCCCTGCATCCTTGGTTGCCTGTTGTCTCCTAATTGGACAACAGGCTCTGACTGAACCATGGTAAGACCAAATAGTTTTGGGCATGTGGGACTCTGAGATCCAGGATTTTGTCATCTTTGACTCTGGATGGGGTGGCACTGCCCCAGAAAGATCCTGTCTGCAACTTTGGGGTTCTCCTGGACTCACAACTCCTGCTCAAGGAGCAGGTAGCAGTTGCGTCAAGGACAGCTTTTGCACAACTTTGTGTTGTGTGCCAGTTGCGGATCAGGATCAGGATTCCTTTCCTGGATCAGGATTCCCTGCGCTCAGTCATTCAGTCCCTGGTCATCTCACAGTTGGATTATTGTAGTTGTTCCATTCGTGGAACAAGGCAGAAGAAAGGAGGCCAGGCAATAAACAGTTAAACTTGTTTATTAGGCTATCCGTGACTCAGTCTGTTTGCTTATGGCTTGGCTAGAGCGAGAGAGCTTCTGAGGCACTGACAGCTCTTTTATACTCAGCTGCCAGTGAACGGACCAATCGGCAGGTCCTGATTTCTCGCCGGTGAATTGCTGGTGATTGGACCAATCAGCGGCTCTTGCTTCCTTGCGTAAGGAACGTCCATACGCAACAGTAATGCTTCAAGGTTACCTTTAAAGAGCATTTGGAAGCTATAACTGATGAAGAATGTGGCAGTGTGGGCAGTTTTGGGGGCCTCTAGAATGGTCCAAAGAACCACCACTCTGTGAGCTGCATTGTTACTGGTCTCCTTCTGGGTGAATTCAAGGTGTTAGTTATCACCTTTAAAACCTTTCACGGCATAGGTCCATGTTACTTGAGAGACCATCTCACCCTACTGGGATTGGTGTGTCCCACCCCTGCCGGCAAAGGAATCATGCTGTGAGTCCCATTAGTCTGATTAGTCTAGCTGGTGGTGTCCAGGAGAAGGGCCTTCTCTGCAGTTGCTCCTGCCCTCTGGAACATCTTGCCCCTCAATGTGAGGTTGGCCTCAACCCTCCTATCATTTCATAAGGGCCTAAAGACATGGCTCTGCCTGGGGCCCCAATTGGGGAACAGCTCCAAGGTAGAGGTGGTTGATCGAGTAAAAACAGATCCCACCTCCCCCCCCCATTCTGCTTTCGCCCTCCCCATGTGCCCTTAGGGTTAGGGTTAGGGTTGATTTTAATTATCTATGTTTTAAATGGTTTATTATTGTAAGCTGCCCAAGTTACCATATGGTAAGATGGATGGCCAATAAATTATATAAATAATAAAATAAAATAAAATTTAAAAAATTAAATTAAATAAAATTAAAAAAATAAAGTAAAGTAAAATCAAATCAAATCCCTGGATCCTATCCATTCTGAAAATTTATCATTATAAACCAATACTTTTCCAAGAAGTGAAATATCAGTTTTAAGAAGACAAAGAATGTAGTTTATTTGGTAATACACAGGAATTGCAAAGTAGATAAAATAAAGTGACAAGAAGAATGTGTATAGCATGGGCCATTTGAAATGAGGTCTTGTTCTACAAAGCACTTGGCATAAAACTAACCCCAAGGAGCTTCTTTGCTTGCAGACCATACAAAACCTTAGGTAGCTCACGCTTGAGTCAGCTGTACACACTTCTCTTTTCAGAGAAGTTTTACAAATTAGGCAAAATGCCAAACCACAAGAATCTGAAGTGATGCTTGAAAGATGAGTGATAGAGGAAATCTCAAGAAATTCTACTTCGATATACTTCCTGAGGAGATGGCAGAGTTTAGTAGAGGAGCCGTTTGAAGAAAAAGGTTTGAACTTCGCTTGAAGGCAGGAGGGTTGGGCAGAGGTTTGATGGATTGGATTAAGCCTGCAGGTCAGATCTTTCCCATTCCTAGGAAAGGAATGTTAATGTTGGATCTCCCAAATATATAGAATAATCAAAGCATGAGATACAGAAGAAAAACCACATTTTTCAGAAATTTGCAGCATGTTCTGAAAAGGTTCACTTCTCTTGCTGCTGCCCCAAAAGACAGACATAAGACTGGATAAATGAGTGCTGAATCCAAATGCTTCTAACCTTCAAAAGGTTCCTCATTTACCATTGGATTGATTGCGTTGAAGATTAGTTAGGATGACTTTCAGCCTAATTTAGTTTGTGCCAACTTGGCTAGCATCCTCCTAATCTGTCTTAAATCTGAATTCAGTTCTTCCCTGCTTCTCCTCATTTTTTGGCTTTACTTGTGGCATGTATATATTTGCTCTGCTGGCAGGTTTCTTTACTAGTGAATTGCAAAGTAGCACATAAGAAATTTAGCTGATTGTGAGCTGGCAGAAAAGACTTGTGCTTGATCCGAATCCCCTCGGCTTGGCACATTTGTAGTTCTGATTTTATACTCAGAAAATATATACAAAATGCATATGAGGAAAAAAAAACCTTTCAGAAGTATACATGAATATGCATATGAACATTCATGCATGCTTGTTGCTCTGAGTTTTCAAATAACTGAACTGAATGGTATCTGCATGCACTCAAATTAGAGCACTGACATGTTTTTTTTTTAAAAAAAGAATTGTCTATCCTCATGCCTTTCCAATCTTATTACCATGCCAGGAACATAAAAAAAACATCTTCTTTATCTCAAATAGAGGGGAAGCCCCCCTTTTCCTTGATGAATTTCATATATATATATATATATCTGCCAAGGTTTTGTGCATTTTCTCCTGAACAATTTTCTTGTTTTACTTTTACTCAAAATGACTCTACAGCAAGGTTGGTGCTTTAACACAGGCATTTGCTGCATGCCCTTATGGTGTAATGAAAGCTGACATTATATCAAACACAATAAAGGGTCTCAGCTGATGAAGATCATTGCTGAACACACAAACCTATTAAATGGAAGGGAGAAAAAAATATCAATTCTACACACTTGCCAGCCAAAAGAAAATGTGATTTGTTATCTAAAAGGGAGTTAAAAACACAGCTTTAGCGCACTTTCAGTGCTGTAATGAAAACTGGGTTTGAAATGAAAAGATGATTGCAAATTAGAGCATTTGGTTTTATTTTCTAGCATTTTTTTTTTAGGTAAACCTTCCACAAGGGCAAGTAGAAGGTTAAAGAGACAATCTCTCTGTTCTCTGCTGATAAGTGGGCTCTGTAATTAAGGGAGAATAAAAAATGAAATGGGGTGCTAAGCTTCCTTTGCCCTTCTTGACATGCTTGGAACACAAAGCAGACTTCAATAATACAGTGCTGGAAATAAAATGATAGATATCATCTGTATCGGTGTCATTTGTACATATAAATTAGTATATATGTTCTCTGTGCTATGTATAATTTACATGTTTTCTTATATAGTTTACACATTATTCTTATAACAATGCTATTAAAATTATAAACCATTATAATTTTAAATTCTTACGGAAACTAAACATTTAACAGATGAGTTGGTACAAACAAAAAAGTATTATCTGAAAATATCAGTTTAATCTGAACTGTACAGTAGCTCTGGTAGCTGAACTAAGATAGCATCATAAAGGTACACACTATAGAGCCAGAGGGAATCAATTCCATACATTAAGAGACAGAGGTTTCTACCTTTAATATCTAGAAAGATGGGCACAGTAGGGTGAGGGTCAAAGATTGTTAAATTCAAGCTGCAATCTGATTTAGAGCAGACCAAGAACAGAAATACCATACTCCTTATCATTCTTATGGACATGGCCAGTGATGATATCTTAAAGCAGGAGAATTTTGGTTGAAGATTTTCCATTTAAAACCAATGGTGCATCCATAGGTGAAATGTTAAGAATAGTGCTACTGACTGCATTCCTTCTCTACATGTTCACATGAAATAAGCAGATTCCGCCTGGAGTAAATGTCCCCAAGGTACATCAGAACTCAATTATATACAGTTTTTATAAGTCTAAAGCCATTTTTTTTGAATTGGGTTCAGAAGCCTACTAATGCAGCTCTTGAAGAATCAGTGATATTCTGCTAAATTAGTTACAGTACCACCACTTGGCTGATGAGCTTATTCTGTACATATTCTATGCAATTGCAACTTCTTAGTCAACCTCATGAGAATGAATTGTAGTAGTCTAAGTAAAAAAATGACAAAGGAACAAGTTAGCTATTCGTCATCTTCTGATCTAGGTATCGGTGCCGAAAGCCACACCTTTTACTTGCTACTCCATGAGACAGCAGTGTAAGAGAACCCCAATTGTACACTGGCCCTTTTTGGTGAACTGTAATCCCATATAGAGCAATACAGTGGTACTCAACTGCTTTGAAACTCATCAAATTTGGTACTCAACATATTTTGACACAAATATTTTGTCTGGTACTTGTTTGGTTCGTGCTGAATGCATAAGTATTGTTGATGTTAACTGCCTTGTGACCAGCGGTGAAATCCAATTTTTTTTACTACCAGTTCTGTGGGCATGGCTTGGTGGGCGTGGTGTGGCTTGGTGGGCGTGGTGTGGCTTGGTGGGCGTAGCAGGGAAGGATACTGCAAAATCCCCATTTCCTCCCCACTCCTGGGGAAAGGATATTGCAAAATCTCCATTCCCACCCCACTCTGGGGCCAGCCAGTGGTAGTATTTGTCACTTCTCTGAACTACTCAAAATTTCTGGTACCGGTTCTCCAGAACCTGTCAGAACTGCTGGATTTCACTCCTGCTTGTGACTCACTACATTATTCCTCATGGGAAAAAAATATTTGGTACTCATCATTTTTGGTATTCATTGTGCCTTTCGGGACCATTTAACAATGAATACTGAGGTATCACTGTACATGGAAATACCATGGAACCAGAGGGTTTCTGTGCAACAATAATTTCACCCTGCTGACATTCACCTGAAATCTGTTTACCCTATCTAGTTCCTTCCAACTTCCAACTACTGGGTCCAGAGTTCTACCACATTTCCTGTTCAGACTGGGATCAACATTGAAAGCTAGGCATTATCAGCATATTTATGATAGAGGACTTTAAACTGACAGAAGAACCTTCCCACCAGCTTCACATCAATGTTAAATATGATGGGAGAGAAGGCCAATCCTTGGAGCATCCCATACTGTAATGTTCAAGGATTTGTCCTTTCCTTCCCTGATATCATTGACTGGGATAACTCCGTGAAGAACTGGAATATATCTAAAAGTCCTAGTAAACTCTGTCCCATTTTGAGATGAAACTAGACTAACCCTTATGTTCAATATCCATCTCTGAATACATCAATCTCTCATATGCACTATCAACAATTATGAGGAATCCCTGCAATATTATTTAGCATCATTGTTATATTCTGTTACAGTCCTTGGAATAGACTGGCTTCAGGGTAACTCTCTATCCACAGCATGGGAAGCCTCAAGCCCGCTCACTACTTACCACTCCACATCAGGAACTCCCTTCCATTTTGCCTGCCACATATGCATAGGTTCTGTTCCCTCCATCTATTTTGTTTCTATAATGTCTGCCTTGTTCCTGGAGACCAAATTTCTACAAAACAGTATTAATGCAGTAAATAGAACTGCTGTGCTTAAAAAAATTTCAATGAGAATTTACAAGTGAGATTCATCCTTCTACACTACCACTGGTCTAATTTTTGTTGCTGTTGTTAAAGAAAGTTGGGTCCTTAGTATAGCCTGAGTTGTCACCAGTCCTATCCTGCAAGACTCTTGCTTACCAAAGATAGACTCCTTCTGTAAAACTCATCAACAGCAGGACCCTTAATGTCAGGCTCAATGAACCAAGAATGACATGACACATGGGAGTTACTCCTGAGTAGTTTATTTATTGCTGTTTGTCTATAGACAGAAATCTTGCCAGACTGAAGCAACTATCTGCATGATATACTCTGTGAATTACTGGGGTTAGGGAGAGGGGTAGGCAGGAATGCACTTTCCTCTTCTTCCTGCATTCCAAGGATACCAAACTCCACAATCTCTTTGCTCTCTGGGAAAGAGCCCCTGCCTCATGCGACTCTGGATTGCATTCTACCACACATATATATGTAGGCTCAGAGAGCTGACCTTGCCTTTCACTTGCCTATCAGGGAGAAAAGCATCGCAATAACTTGCGTTTCCTTCTTACTTGTGGGAAGACCTTTTGCAGCTCTACAACAAGAGCTGGCCAGTTAGACATTTTGGATTACAGTATTCAAAAACTCATATTCAGCATTGAGCTCAGACTAATGCTTTACTTTAATCATACACAATCATATAATAATCTTTGGCAACTTCTTTTCCTGTTCTGGTAAAATTCCTGTTTAGCTAATTATTTAATTTGGTTAATTGCTGTTGCTGTTTTTCACCAGGTTCTGGAACATACATCCTGGTGCACTTCTGCATTGAAACTCACTCCAATCTCTGCTGGAGGATAAGAAGAATCAGAAACGTAGTTTGGACTCCTAGCACATAAGGGGCAACCTGGAATATCTTAGTCACTAGGATGGTTAATCTAGGCTTCCAGTGATCCTTGGAGGCGGCAGAAGCTGTATGTTTCCTTTGCCTCCTTAAATAGTTCCATCTGCAATTCCCTCTCAGTGATATACGGCTGGTGCTGCAAAGTGCAAAACTCGTTTGTATGCAAGTTTATTCTCTACAGTCAATTTACTTATCTCACCTTTTGCATCTCCTTCAGGAATGGGGAGCTGAAATTATTTTTTGCTGTTTAGCTGAGCTTAAGTACCAAATGTACAGGATAAAAATATAAACATATTTTAAATATCAATTTAATTTTTCCTTCCGCATAGAGGCATCTCATGTTTTAAGATCCACACAAACAAGCTCTTTTTTCAGGTGGTCATTCTAGATTTACAATAATGCAAGTCACTGAAATTTGACTAATATAAAACCTGCAATTATATCACTCTGCTATGGTGACAATTTAAAAATGTAGATTATGGGTTTTTTACAAATCTATGGAGAAAATTATACATGTTATATCAAAGGCATTAGGACTATGCATGCTTTAAAAATGATTTGGGAGAAAAGCTTCAGGTCTCATGTGAATGCAGTGCCTCTCTGCCATTTAACGAAAAGGACTGACATTTTTGAGGTTGCTTTGTAAGCCTGAGGAAAAAAAAAGAGGGTGACATTGAAACCTAAAAAAATATTTGGTCTACATAAATGAATAGTAGAGATGTGCTATGCTCGTTTGATGTCCGGAGTATTCCTTCTGAATCATTTTTAAAAAGTGCACAGTTGTAAAAGACACACATACTATAGAATAATACAGGGTATGGAAAACATAGAAACCATAGAGTGTACATAGAATTCGAATCAATAGTACCAGCTCTGTATTTTTCATGAGTATTATACAATCCACATTGATTGCCTTCCATTAGGGTAGGGGTGTCAAACTTGATTTCATTGAGGGGTGCATCAGGGTTGTTTGACCTTGGAGGCCGGATGGGTGTGGCCAGGATGGGTGTGGCCAGCTCAACATCATTCATGTCAGGGCAATCCTGCCAGGCTACGTTTTTGGCTGCGACAGCCTTCTGCAGCACTCTGCCAAAGAAAATGGAGCTTGGGGGGCCGCACACTGCATTCCCAAGCTCCATTTTTGCTGGCAGAGGCATCGTGTGCCAGTCCTTCACTGTTTCCAGGGTGGCCCCATGGCCCAGATCTAAGCATCCCATGGACCGGATCTGGCCCAAGGACCTTGAGTTTGACACCCCTGCATTAGGGCAATGTGTATGTTGCTCTGTCTTGCGTTGTTCCATTACATTCCCACCATAAATTTCCTCTAAAGGGTGTCTACAGAAGTGTCAAACTCACAGCCCGCAGGCTGGATTCGTCATGCATTGGCCACACCTACTGCCATTTTAGCAAAAAAAAAAAAAAGGGGGGGGGAGTTGCGATATGTCACGTGACAACAACGTGAGGACACAAGTTTTACACCTCTGCTCTAAAGGAACAGTCATGTTAGTAAAAACTTCTCATTGGGATATCAAGGAAGTAAGCTATGTTTCAAAAGCATGTAATTTTGCTTCACATAAAGCGTTTACTCAATACTTTTTCATGGATATAAGAAAAGAAGATTATAAGGAGAAGACAACTGCAATGATGGGAGCTAGAAAATATAGAATAAAAGAAGGGAGAAAACCAGTAATAAACATTTTATGAAGCAGAAAATTGCTTATAAAGAAGCCAACTTTTAAAGGCAGTTGATATAATCCTGCCAAGCACACATAAACAAGGAAATAACTCTCTCTGAAACTACTAAGCACTTCTTTAAATGGGACAGATAGCTGCAGCCAAAAAGAAAAAAGAAAAAAAGAAAAAGGTCTCAGATGCCAAAGCAGATTAACAAAAAACAAAACAAAACAAAACAAAAAACAAACAAAGAAAAAGAAAGACTGATAATGATGGAGGAGGAGGAGGAGGCATATATGAAATCTATTTATTTCATCTTCCTGTATTTCCTGTCGGGCAACATAAGATAGAAAGTACTGGCCAGTACATGCAAAAGGGCTGCTCATATGGCTAATGACATTTTATTAAGGTGATAACTGCATTGCAATTCTAATAATATACCTCAGGGCAGCTTAAAGAAATACTTCTGTCTTAGGACCTTTTTCCTAAGGGTGTTAATCACCCTTCCCGCATCAACCCCAAAAAATATTGGCATGTAATTTGCTATGCCCACCACCGAACCTATCATGCCTCAGTTACCTTTGCCTGTCCTAGACTTCCTTTCAGGGTATGAATCAGAGGTGGGTTTCAGCAGGTTCTGACCAGTTCTGGAGAACCGGTAGCAGAAATTTTGAGTATTTCGGACAACCGGTAAATACCACATCTGACTGGCCCCACCCCCATCTATTCTCTGCCTCTCGAGTTGCAGCTGATTGGGGGGAAATGGGGACTTTTCAGTATCCTTCCCCTGCCATGCCCACTAGGCTATGCCACGCCCACCAAGCCACACCCACAGAACTGGTAGTAAAAAAATTTGAAACCCACCACTGGTATGAATGAGAAAGCTGAACAGACCATACATTCCTTGGCTGGTGTCAGGATAGGCAGTAAAATATTACCTTAGCACTAGTGCTGTTAAGGATAACTTATATCTGTCTCTCTTATGAGCTGGGGACTGGATAAAATGTAAAGAGCCAGAAAACGAAGCCTGGGCATGGCTGCATCATGGCTAAATCCAAATAAAGATATGCCTTGGGTTGAAGGGGTTGAAAGATTCTTGATTATGATTTGCAAAATAGAGCAACATCACACCCTCCACAGCTTTTAGAAATAAATCTGAATAATCTTTTTTTTTAATGATTTGAGACTTTAAGACCCAAGATTTAGCATTTAACTTGGTGTTTTAAACAATTTGTTTAGCACTTCAAAATGTAAAGATACAAAATATTTCACAGCTTTTATTTAATATTATGTATGTGTGTCTCTGACTGTGTATATGCATTTGAATGAGGAAGCCCAAAGCTGTTTTTGAATATCTATCAGGGCCTCCAGTCACAGGTTTTAAGGGTTTTTATTAAGCCATCCAAATAGGGTTTTATTTTTTTCCCCCCAAAGAAAGAATTGGAGTTCTTCAATTAAAAAGTCAGCATATAGCCTTCAGCAGGGAAGACATATGTTTATCTCCGAGTATAATGAAGTTCCTTACTTTAGCAGAGGGTGATCTAGCTCACTTTGAAGTAAATGAAGTAAACCTTTGATTTTACATTTGAATTTGGTTTCAAAGTTGCCCTCTGTTGATAAAGAATGCACACTGATTTTTATTAAAAAGACTCAACAACAATGCAGTCTAGTAAAGAAAGGCTGCAGAAACATCTGTTTTTGAATTTTCTTAGATATAGCTGTAGAAAAAAGTTTAACCATAGGATTGTGAGGAGAGGATAAAGTCCTAGGTTTGATACTTGCCATTCCCCTTAAATTATGGGAAGAAACCATTTGAAATATTGGAGAACTATTATTTATCTGTGTAGACCACCTTTAAAGCGCTCCATGGCTTAGGGCCGGGGTACTTACGGGACCGCCTTCTGCCACCAATTGCCTCCCACCGGCCGGTTTGCTCCCACAGAGAGGGCCTTCTCAGGGTGCCAATGTCGGCTGGCGACCCCCAGGGGGAGAGCCTTCTCTGTGGTAGCACCTACCCTCTGGAACGATTTACCCCCAGGGATACGAGTGATCCCAGACCTCCGGACTTTTCCTCGGGCCCTAAAAACTTACTTTTTCCAGTTAGGAAACATGGCCTGATTCCATGTTGGTTTTAACGTTTGATACTGATTTTAATTGAAATGTTTTAAATTATGGGCCAAATTTCATTTAATTATTTTTAAAAATTATTTTAACTTTTGTGTACAAATGTTTTTATTTTGGCTGTTCACTGCCCTGAGTCCGAAAGGAGAAGGGCGGTATACAAATCTAATAAAAGATAAAGATAAAGAAAGATCAATGTTAGGAATTTTTTTCACCATTCTCACACAACATGTCCCAGGAAAGAGACTTATTTATTTCTCAAATGGTTTCAGTGAAGGGTGTGACCAGTTATGGCTCATGTTCATGCATTGCAGTTTTTATTTAGAAGTATTGTGAATGGATAGAATTACAGCCTCACTGACCTCTTTAAAATATTAAGGTATTTTTGAATGGAAGCTAAATGGACAAATAGGCTGCATTGGTATATAAAGCAACTTCTTGTGTTCTATGCTCACAGAATACTTTTTTTCAACCATGGCAACTTTAAACTGTATTGACTTCATTTCCCAGAATTCCCCAACCAGAACGCTGCCATAAAGATTTAATTACTGAAAATTTAACTAGGTTTATCATACATACACATATAATAACACACAAAGTATCAAAGAAGGGTTCAGTTGAGAAATTCTAGACCCAAAGGCTCAACTCCACTAGTCAGTTCAGAAAATAAATGAAGGCTGTGACATCATGAATCTTTCAACTTTCATAAGGTCCATTTCAACCTATTTTATTTCCCATATATCACTGGTCTCACTTCCCACTACCACCATCACCACTATAGATCATGTTCTGTCTACAAACATACCAGTTTCAGCCTGCTCTGTTACAGTCTAGCCTGTATAGAAGCAATTTACTTCCTACACCTTTTCAAGAAAAAGTGCAACAACTTTCCTGTTGTTGTGGTCTGCCAGCAGTCTGCGGAGCTGGCAGCAGAGTCGGACAGTGAGGAGGCTGGGGAGGACCATGGGCCAGTCCTGGAGTCTGGGGAAGGCTCAGACGAGGGCTCTGCATTAGAGGCAGAGAAAGGGCCATCTGGGAGGGACGTGCTGCCTCCAGAGCCTCCAGAGTCGGACCTCAACGAGGCAGAGGAACAGGGGGAGACTATTCCCAGTGCGCGCATGCGTAGAGCTGCCATAAGGCAAGAACAGCTAAAACAAAAGGGATGATTTGGGAGTAGGGCTGGGAGATGATTGGCTCCTCCCATAAGACTTAAAAGAGGAGCAAAGGCACGTGGGCCTTTGCAGGAAGCAACGTTTGTTCATTCAGTTCATCTTAAAGTCTGAAGCTCTGTTTGATTCTGGACTCCGTGTGGCTTTGCCAATTGGGTCTTTGGCAGCATGTCAAGAGAGATAATGGTGGGTGATTATCCCGAAGGACTTCTCCCGAAGGACTCTTTATAACTAATTGGGACTCATCTGTGAATGAACAGAATTCACAGCTGTTGCAATAAAAGAGGTTTTTGGGACTACTTGTGTGTTTTAATGACTCAGGAAGCCTAGATCAGAACACCTGTCTGGTTTACCTGGCATGCCTGAAACACAACTAGATGAGCTATATCTACTTATTGTAAGGCTACGTTAACCATTATCTTGCAAGTCTAAAAGTACAAACTTCTTGCCTGTCACTTTTAATTGTTAGACCTGTTAAGGGCAGGTTCATTCTAAGTTTCTTTCTTTGACTGTTAAACATTTGCAGGCTCCTCCTGCCTCTCTTACCTGATGGTTTCCTAGGCAGCATCTCCTCTCCTCTTTTTTCAAGATTATTCATACATTCCATTACAGCAGGGGTGTCAAACTCAATTTCATTAAGGGCCGCATCAGGGTTAAGTTTGACTTTGGGGGGGGGCATGGCCGGGGGCATGGCCAGCATGACATCACTTGTGTCAGGAGTGCCTGTGGTGGCCCGAGTGCTCTGCCAGTGAAAATGGGCTCCCGACCTCTGTTTTCTGCTGCGATGGCTTCTTGCAACCCTATGCTAGTGAAAATGGAGCTTGGAAGGGCTGCCCGTGGCCCTCCCAAGCTCCATTTTTGCTGGCAGAGGCACTGTGGGCCAGTCCTTTGCTGTTTCTAGGGTGGCCCCACAGGCCAGATCTAAGCACCCTACGGTCCGGATCTGGCCCCCAGGGCTTGAATTTGACACGTCTGCATTACAGTGACTGACTTGTTTAGCAACTGTTACAGTTACAATGATGATGAAAAAGTAACTTTGTGACCAATCGTTGCAGGTCTGTAAAGCAAAGGAAATCTGAAATCTGATTTTAAGTACAGTTGCAATTTCGCTTAGTGACCAGTTCTGTGGAGTCGGAGTCGGAGTCGGAGTCGGAGTCGGAGTCGAGGAGTCGGAGGAAATTTTGGGTACCAGGAGTCGGAGTCGGCAAACAATGCACTAACTCCGACTCCTACTAAATTTAGATTGGAATTAAAAAAAAAGCAAGTTTAAATGTCCCAATTCACAAAAAGTACAGGGAACGCAGCGCCCATGGGTAACCTAGGCTCTCACTGATAAGGGATTAAGTAAATATGTTTTTTGCAGGACTAGAGACACTTGTATAAGTGAAGGGAATGGAGGGTCAGTAGTTCAAGACTGAAGCTGTAAACCATTGGAAAAACTGCTGTCATTCAGCTAAGGCTACAAAAACTTGTAAACTCCGATTGTTAGCTTAAACTTTAAACATGACTATGGGATTCTACTAGGGAAATCATGTTTTATAATAAATGCCCCTTCCTGGATCCTCCCACTGCCCTATCTTCAGCAGCAGTGAATTAATACAGAGGAGTCGGAGTCGGGGAGTCGGAGTCGGAAGTACAAAAAACTGAGGAGTCAGAGTCGGAGTCGGAACATTTATCTCCCGACTCCACAGCCCTGTTAGTGACTACTTCACTTAATGACCAAATTATCAGTCCCAATTGATAAATTAAAGGATGACCTGTACAGTATCTGAATGTGCCTCAGGCATCTGGAAGAAAGGAAAGTCCAGAAAAACATATAAGAGGGAACAAGTATGAATCCACACATGCTGGTACATATATGTGGAGAAAACTGTATCCAAGGTGATGGCTTCAGGGGGCAGAATACATCAGAAGGGACAATGATGGGTAATATACAGGTAGGTAATTCCCTTACATTGCCATTATAAGTCCAGTTGTAAAAAAGGAACAAATAAACTTATTACCAGATACTTTTAAACTGCAGCTGCTGGTTTGAAATTACCCAAAAGAAATGTAATAACACCTTAGCTCTACTGTATTTTTTCTTTGGCATGGAGCACACAAAGAAAATTATAGAGAAGGAAAGAGAGAAACCAGCCGCCGTTGGTAGTTTTTATAGGTACATTCTGCACCTGTTTCTCCTCTGAAAGATGAAGTACAAACCAGATGATGAAATCTGCTGAGCAACATGGTTTATACTCATTCCAAACCAAAGCGCCCAGCCTACCAGCTGTCTAAGCATAACTCAAAGCAGTAGGAAATGTTTGGGTGGCCTCTTATTCTTCCTTGGTGTTACCAGATGAGTCTGCAGAACTAGACTCATCACTGGCTGGGTTTTAAAAAGGGTACGAGTGCTAAGCTGCAATAGAACATAGAAAGGCAAAACAATACTGGCAAGAAATTAGAATAATGATAAAAGAAATTACAAAACAAAAACTGGAAATGAAGCCGGAAATTTTCCTATTGGGAATGATCACAGCACATTACACCAAAGAAATAAAATATCTGATTATCCATATCCTCACAGCAGCGCGTATAGTATTTGCCCAAAATTGGAAATCTGAGTAGTTACCAACAAAAGATAAACTAATCGACAAAATCACTGAGTGCGCAGAAATGGATAAGCTCACAAAAGAACTACAAGAGAAGGACAATACTGATTACTATTTAGTGTGGCAAAGTTGGTACAGCTGGCTGAAGGGAAAAATAGGAACATAATTTTTTTTTTTAATATTCAATAGGAATGTATAGAATTAAACAAAGAATTAAACAAACAAAATGTCCTATATACAATCATGTAAATATGTGAACATATAGATAGATATGAATAGAGAAAGATAAGAGAACTTGATAACCCACCGATGTAGAAACTGTAAGAGTCAGTCAGGGGACTGAATTGATGTTGGTTTGTTTTGTACGTTGTTTTAATGTATTTATGTTTGTTTGTATATTTTCTATCAATAAAAACTATTTAAAAAAAAATAGCAGATCTTCCAAGAGAGGAATTTTCTGCTTCTGAAAAATGTAGTGAACCTATATAAAAAAGCAAAACAATCTCACAACAGGCAAACAGGCAAAAACAGCTTTGTAAAATGCCTGAACCTGACTCTTCTTTGGTCCATGCCTCCTCCAATTCCAGGTGTCATGGAGCTGGAGTCTTACATATTAGCTGGCAAGAAGAGTGACTGATGGGTTGCCATAGAAGGCTTCTTCCAAGGACAGAAGTACCTCTGGTGATTTCCCCATTCAGTTCATCTTCTCCTCCTGCCAAGGTTGGAAACCCAGCTTTAAATAAATAACACAGTCCACTATCCAGCTGGCCAGAAGAAAAATATTAGAATGATTTCTAGCCAATCAGATGATTACTAGATTGGAGCAACTTGATATGAAAAACATAAAATACATATAATCATAAAGAGAGGCTGCTGAGGTTTTGGTCATCCCATTTTTCTTTTTCTTTCTTTCTAGAAACAGTGCAACATAAATTACTTCTACCACTAACTACTCAAAGTGTAAACACAGCCTTGAAACACAAAATCTTTCTGCTACTTCAAAATCTGTCTACTGATTCATGGACTTCGGCTCTCCTAATATGTCTTTCAAAAACAATATCAGATTTGCTACCTGCTCCTTAAAACGTACTCCAGTTGTGGGACCCCAATCAAGTCACAAGGCCCTCATTCCTGGGATGAAACTAATATACATACATGCTAAAAGAAGTCAAGCTAGTATGTCTAGATGACAATGGAGCCTACAATGCCCATCATATATCATCTTGAAAGAATTGGCAGGATGGGACCCCCAATTCATTACAAAGGGGTTTTTTATAGCTTGGCAATTCCTCATAGGAAATTCCCTGATTTTTTTTAAAAAAATGATTATTTTTGCATGTGATCAGACAAACGTACACAATGTATGTCTCCATTGAACATGAGTCGATATGGTAATGCAAGCATTTTTCCTCATTTCATGTTGGATGACATACTTGCCATCTTCAAAAACATCACAGGAACTGGGTGATGAAAAATATGATGGCAAGAAAGTATCTTCAATCTAGGTTCAAGATGTTATGGCAATAGCAATTAGCTATTTTAAAGATTTTCTTATTTCTTTCCCCTCTCCTTGCTCATTCTAGCATGCTGATTGATGAAGAGATTTGGAAAATTCAGAAAGAACATACTTTGTGTTATCTTAGCTGATCCCGGTAAAGGCATTACCCAGCTTGAAGGATACTGTGACTGCAGGGCTAAAAATAGTAGTGCCAGGATATACTGCATCCTCTATTCACACTGAGAAGATTTAGTAATACAAAATGCAGAATTATAGATTTGCTTATTCCTGAAAACTACTAGAAAAAAACAAACAAATAAAAACAGAGCTGGGACAAGTCTGAAGCAGAATATCAGTGTTTGATATGGTTGGGTGCTACCTGTCATGGCCTCCTCGGAGCCCAGTTTGGAGGAGGAAAAGGAGGAGGAGGAGGAACCGGGACTGTCCAACAGGGATGGCACGTCTCCCTTGGCATGTTTGGAGAGGCCAGGGTCTGAGAACATTGCTGTCCTAGGCTCCTAAGGCATTGAGGTGGGGGGTTCGACCAGACAGAGAGCTGCCTGCCTTCACTGACACAGGGTGGATCGGCTGCTGACAGGCAGTTCCTTGTGATGAGGGTTGGGCAAGATAGGCAGCCGATCTCCTCTGATGAGGAGCAGCTGCCTCTTCCACTTGATCCAAGGGCATGGAGAGTGGAGCGTAGGCAAGCCCAGAGAAGGGCTGCAAGGCTACTTGGGAGAAGGTTGCCCAATCCTCATCACAAGGAACACCTGGAGTGGAGTAATTTAAGGAGCCGCCATGGGGAATTAATCTTTGCCAGGAACAATTGTTTTGTTTTGGATTACATTCCCCCGGCTTTGACTCAGGGTTTTTTGCCCTTGCCATTTGTCTTGCCCTAGCCTTGTGGACTGCTTTTGCCCTTTGCTTTGCTTTACCTTCAGAACTGCCTTTGCCTTGTACCTTATCTTTGCCCTGAAGACTGACATTTTTCTTGTGTCTGGACTTTGCCTTGTGGACTTTCTGATAATATATGGGTTTTTGTTTGGGGGACTGAATTGGCTGCCTTCAGGGTGGGGTGGTGCCTTACTGATCATCGGAGGGCTGTTTGTTGAACACTTCTTGAGGTCAATACTGGATCTCTAAAGGCCTGCCTTGCCTTGACCATCTGGGTCACAACATTACCTGGAGTGTTCATACAGAAGGTAAAAGGAAAGTCCATTCCTGCTTTTCCACAAATAGTTACTCCAGATAGCTTTTGCTATATAAAAATATTTTCCAACATGGTATCCATCAGATATACTGCATTTCAACTCTCATAATCTCCCAGCCAGTACAGCCAGAGGAACTATCAAAGTTGAAGGATAGCATATCTGGAAGACACTAAGCTGGGAAAGGCTGCTATAGATACAACATTTCTAAAGTACTTGATTTTTGGACTGTAATTTTCGGTCCTTTAAGTACAGAAATGTTTGGGGTGTGGGGGAATAGAAACATGTAACTTAATGTTGAGGCTCTGTCTGTATCAATAGAGACTTGAAAGTCAAACCTTTCATGTATATCTGAAGTAGTGGTGAAATCCAAATTTTTTTACTACCAGTTCTGTGGGCGTGGGTTGGTGGGTCTGGCAAGGGAAGGATACTGCAAAATCCCCATTCCCTCCCCATTCCTGGGGGAAGGATATTGCAAAATCTCCATTCCTACCCCACTTTGGGGCCAGCCAGAGGTGGTATTTGCCGGTTCTCCAAACTATTCAAAAATTCTGCTACTGGTTCTCCAAACTGCTCAAAATTTCTGCTACCAGTTCTCCAGAACCTGTCAGAACCTGCTGGATTTCACCCCTGATCTAAAGGGAGGGGGAAGGAGAAGAGGAAAATCCATGTAGGAATCACACTTCTGACTGTTTGCCCAGCTGATGATTGCTAGAAACAGCCCACAGTCACTTTTATTCTCACTCTTGTTTCATTTCCCCCTGAACTTCCATAGCAACCCATCTGCAGTGAGTGACTCTAATGTTTAATGGTCCTGCCATTAGCACTAATGCATTCCAAACACTCAGCATCTGCTGTTGCGCATTCATATGGAAACACAAAAATAACCACATTCAGTGCAATCTGTCATAAATTCCAGCTTGAGGTTATAAAATGACATACTAAGAGAGTGAAAGAGAGAAATGGCCAAAATTAATGATACACTTGGTTAAAAAAAAAACAAAAGGAATAATAAAAAATACAGGCAAATAAATACCCAATAAATAAATAAGGAAGATGTACAAGGTATTTAAAAAATACCAGGAAAAAATGGTATTGCTAATGCTTACTCAGAACCATCCATATAAGAAACAAAGAAATGTAGGTTTTTGAGAAATTATTTTCACAATAAAGCAGGAGACACAAGGAACATCAATCAATCAATCGCCCCCCCCATGTTAAATGTGAACAAATAATGTAATACAAATAATAGGCAAAATAATTGGAGAACTAAACAATTGGCAAAGGGATAGGTTATAATGAGTATACCAGTAAATGAATAAACATTCTGACATTGTTGCTTCTAAAATACCTGACCAAGAAGATGGTATCCTAACATCAGAACAAGGCTTGAATGTAGAATTAAGCAATTATCTTTACCAAGTTCATAAATGATTTCCAGTACAAGAACCAGAATATATGATTTTATATTTCAGTAGAAGAAAAACACTGTATATTCCAACATGATTTATGGATTGTAATTTTAGTATAGTTAGACCATGTATAATTGACAGACTGGATTTTATCATAGATTTTAGTTGTTATTTATTCTTTTATACTAGAATTTTTAATCGTACATTTTACTGAGTGTTTTTATTTGTTTTGGTCTCTGGTCTATGACTGTAACTAACTAAATTGATTGATCGATAAAGAGGGCACTTTGAAAAAAAAAGGGGGTTCATTCTTGGATGAGGAATTTTGAGGACCGAAATCAAACAAATAGCCAGCTGTTGTGATCTAAGAGCTGCAATATCCTACATTTAATCTCCCATGTGAAACCATTCTGCCTTTAATTCTTAATTTTTTTTCCAACAGAGCAGGGGTGGATTCTACTTATCTTTACTACCGGTTCGCAGCAGGACCGCTTGCACGCATGCTCTTCTGCATAAGCGCAGAAGCGTTTTGATGACATTGGAGTCGGTGGGCGGAGCCTCCCGCCGGTTTTACTACCGGTTCTATAGAACTGGTGCGAACCGGGGACAACCCACCACTGCAACAGAGGTTATAACCATAGAATGGAGGGAATAACAGAACTATTTATAATATTTTATTATGCGAAGGGGTTCTATAGTACACTGAAGAGGTTTGGAGGAATGCATATGTATTAGATTTACATACTAATGATAAAATGATTAGTACATGCTGGTAAGTCTTAATCAAAACAGAATGAGGGAGAATTATGAGCCCAGAGAACTATTTTTTTTTTAGCTTTTAATCAAATATTCCTGGTTAATTAATTGATGGTTGATCCACATGACTCATTTTAAAGATGCTTCCCTATAATGGTATTGCAGTTGTATAACGTCCCCCTAAAAACGTAGCTAGCCGTAACAAAAAGCCTCAAATCTGTAATAGCTTACTTTTTAAAAAAATCAGGAAAATAATTACAAGGTTGCTACATCTCTTCATTAGGTAAGCTGTTCCATAAAATAATGAGAAGAGACAAAAAAAAAAAAAAAAAAAGGACCGACGTTACAGTGAAGTCACAAGGTTAGTAAGGAGATATAATTTTTGAGAAACCAACATTTAAATTAGGCCATACCAGGTACAGGTATGTTATCTGGTTGTCCCTGTTTGCTCCCTGGAACATTTAAATTAATATATTGTACAGCAGTGGTGAGTTGCCTCCAGTTCAGACCGGTTCTATAGAACCGGTAGTAAAACCGGCGGGAGGTTCCGACCACTGACCCTGATGTCATCAGAACACTTCTGTGCATGTGCAGAAGAGTGTATGCACGGCCCCGTTGCGAACCGGTAGTAAAGGTAGGTAGAACCCACCCCTACTGTACAGGTAGTTCTCAGCGTACAACAGTTCATTTAGTGACTGTTCAAAGTTACAACGGCACTGAAAAAAGTGATTTATGACCATTTTTCACACTTATGACCACTGCACCATCCCCTTGGTCGCGTGATAAAAATTCACACACTTGGCAACTGACTCATATTTATGGCGGTTGCAGCATCCCAGGGTCATGTGATCCTTTTTTGCAACCTTCTGACAAGCAAAGTCAATGGGGAACTTAACAACCTTGTTACTAATTTAAGAACTGCAGTGATTCACTTAAGAACAGTGGCCAGAAAGGTCGTAACATGAGGCAAAAGTCATTTAACAAATGTCTCGCTTAGCAACAGAAATTTTGGGCTGAATTGTGGTCATAAGTTGAGGACTACCTGTATATATCCTTTCATTACTTTAAGGGACAGAATGAAAGTTGTTTATATGATGGGAGAAGAATTTCTTTCCCTTAATTTGCAAGAAATGGATTATGATCCGAATGCATTTCTTTGGATCACTTCTAAACAAGAGTTTACTTTTAGGAATTTCACTAATGTTCCAACAGTGCAATTTCTCACTTCTCTTTATGGCACCCCCATCAACACTGATAGGGAAGGTCACTAGAATGTAAATTGAAAGCAAACCCCACTCCCTACTTGCACTGGTGATGTTACCTAGTTTGGGTAATGAAAGTCTGCAAGAAAACAACCAAGTTTAGGGAGTGCCAAAGACCCTGCAGTTCAACCCTGAGCTACGAATATTTTCCTTTATCAATACCAAACTGCTCCAGCAGTTTATGTGTCTTTATGTATGTGTCTCTATATCTATACGGCACTAATTTCAGATAAAATTAGACAGGTGGATCTAATATTGTCAAGGTAGACATGAACAAGTGAAAGAATTCGCAATTTCAGCACTGAATGGTTTAGCTCCAAAATATTTTTGAAATCTACCTTGCTCCCAACATTTGGCAATAAAGTGCACCATCAATGGTTTTGAATGGTAAATGAGAAGGTAGGTTCATGGGCCACCCCAAAATTTCCCAGAAGGTGCGATGTATATAGTATATTTATATGTTCAAGCAAATATATAAATGTGTATATCTATATAGAATTCCGTCTCCCCTTGGATGAGCATAATAAAGAAACCAGCAGCTCTTGCTTTGCTGAGCTGCCAATCACTGCAGAGGAGCAGTGGGAGAGGAGATGGCTTCTGCATGCTGTGAAGAGTATCCCAGGTAGGCAGGAGAACAGCTCTGGGCTATCCTGATAAAGCAGCCCTGCATTCTGCGGAGAAGTATCAGAGCATATCGGATTTGGGTGGCTTGTTCCTAATTACCTGCATCGTGATTAACTGGTACGATTGGTACCATTAAAACATTTTCCTGAGAATTTCTGAATAGTTTGCGGCATAAAATAAGCTAGCAGCCCACAGGCATGACAAATCATTTTAAAGAAGATAATTAACCTCCTTATGCCCCTCACAGGCACTGAATCAGATGCGGTGGATGCTGGCAATGACCATATACCCCTTTTCATTGGCATAATGCTTAGTGGTCTGTGCGGAATGAGAGTGTGGCTATTGCTGGAGCAAAGAAAAGTTCCTAATGTATTACAGACCCCTCTTTCTTGCAGGCTGATCCATAGAAGAAGTGCATTGGATAAAAATAAGATTGATCTCTCTTTGGTGTAAGTCATCACGATTTCTGCTCTCCCAAGAATTTCACAGACTTGGCAGTTAATCCACAAAACCAAAAGCCATGCAAATTGTTTCAGAAATGTGAATTGATATTGAAGCAAACACCAGGAACCGGCTGGACTGATATCTAAGGATTCTGAGCAAAATGTAGAGTAACAGGGATTTTCTCTCCACCATTTAAACTGCCCATTCAGGAACGAATCCTCCAGGGCCATCTTATTCTTTTTTTATTCTTTCCAACCCAATAATTCTGAAACCTGAACAGAATGGGACCAAATATGGTGAGGGGAGGAAAATTTTCAAAAAGCATCCTCTGTATACTTTCTCTGTTACATAGATAGAGGACAATCACAAACTGCTAGTAATCCTCTCCATTGCTGACAGAAGAGTCAACTGAGTTGCAGAGGGCAGCTGTGGACTTTGGCAAGACACTCAGAAGCAGGGGTGAAATCTATTTACCTTCCCTACTGGTTCGGAAGTTCTCCGAACCACCAGCTGCCATTGTTACCGATTCGGCCAAACCGGTCCGAATCGGTAGCATTTCACCCCTGCTCAAAAGGCTTTCTCTTCTAGTTATACACTGGGAAATAGGGGGTGGGGAGTGAGAGGGGAGAATCTCCTATATCAGGAGTAAGACACCCCAGCACAGAGGGAAGCCAGTTGGATAAATAAAGTTATATGGTTTCAAAGTCAGAAGATATATTGAAAATAAAAGTCTGCTGTGGTTGGTCACACTCTTCCATTAGAATGATCAGTTCACAATCCTTCCATTGCAAGTCAAATGCCACAAACAAACAAACAAAAAAATGTACCTACTTCCAGACATATGACATGTTTTTTCCCCTAGAACCCTGTCACTTTTCACAAATCTGGCAGTGCTTATAATGTGCAGCACAATAAACTCATCTGCCAGTTCCTCACATTCAGCAAAGAAGATGACATTTGTGCCTGGATTTGGGTTTGGAGAATACACAGTCTTGGAAAGCTCATTGGATTCAAACATGGCCGTGTTTCTTTCCCACCATCACTCTCTGCAGCTTGTCTTTGTGAGACTTCACTGTTAGTGGACCAATTTAAAAGATTACCAGAGAGTTGTGAGGAATCAAAACCAGAAGTACTAAAGTAAAGAATCTGATGAAAATGCTAATAACAGTGGAGCACAGGGGAAGAAAAGGAGAGAAGTAATAACAAGTGAAAAAGCAAGAAATGTGTGTTTTTCAGGCCAGCGTTATATAAATTGATTTTGAGCTCAGACCATAACATTCTTCTTCATTGGGAAACTGCTTTAAGAATGTAGAAATAAAAGCAAACCTTTTCTTCCCCCAGGAATATAACAGGTGTCATTAGTCCAGGGGATAATCCTGAGATCCAGCTAAGCAAAGGTAGTGATGGTAGATGCATTTTCAAAAGCAAACGCAATAGCTGTATGTTAACAGAACATGTCCTATTATCATCAATTTAACTGCATACGGTATGTATTAATGTTGAAGGGAAGTGTGGTTAACTCCAGCCTGTGGAAAACACTTTTTTTCCTGCTTTGTAGTGAACCCTATACACACATCAGGGAAAACCCAATTAGATTCATGGTGTCTGAAATATATATTTGTCACATACTATTCTAAATAAAATGTTAGGCGTTGGCAGTTTTCTCAAACCAGAAGCAAGACACTTACAGAAGGTTTCCCCTCATAAGATGTATTGAGCTGAAAAGGATAGGTAATGGGAATTTTGAGCAACTGAATTATTACTCACGCGGCCTTACTCCACTTATTTTTAAGTGACTTTTCTGCGAAATGGAGAAGAGGTGGACCTCTTGGCAGATAATGAGAAACCTTGTAGCTGCCTGTTTACCAAACCATCTCTCGAATCTTTATTAGTCTGTGAATTAACCATTACATGAAGTCAAGTCTCAACTCTTCACGTTGAGCTTGATAGTTGGTGATTTAATGGATTTTCTAGACAGTTTTGCAGGATAGTTTTCTAGGCAGTAACCCAGCGGTAATATACTGTAGTTTACAGCCCAGGGATTGCCTGGATGTCTCTTGTCCAAATACAAATCAGCCCCAGACAAGATTATCCAATGCTGCCACTTTCTGAAACTTACTCTGGGCATGATCTATGCATGATCTATGCCTTTGTTCATTTAACCTTTTTCTCTTTGTATTGATATTCCCAAAACCTGTGAGGTGTTCAGCTACTGCAGCAAATGAAGCTATATTTATTTCTTTCACTGTATATATAATGTCTCCCAACAGACCATCACAGTTAACTTTAGCTGTTTATATAGTCTCATGCATCGGTTCCTTTTTATAACATTACTGTCACTCATACACATACGGTACATACACAAATACTTTCACCCTCAGGATTTTGAGTGCATATAACTAAATCTTTCTAAGTCCCACACAAACATCCTGCAACTGAGAGAGACTATTTTCTTTTCTTTTATCCAATGTATAAAGCGACTTTCTATCCAAAAATTTCACCCATAATACTTATAAGAAAAAAAATACACAGATAAACAATAAAAAAATCTATTAAAACAATACAAAAAATATGCACTTCCATTAAAGTAGCACTAACAGCTAAACTGAAGAGATGCATCTTTTGTTGTCTTTCTAAAAAGTGGAAGGGGAAGGACAAATCACAATTCCAGAAGAAAACTAATACAGCAGGAATTATTTCTTTCTTATTTGACAAATGAGAGTCACAAGAAGAATATGGAACTTACTGTTTGAGGTGGTTCAAGGAGAGCAGCACAATCCATCTATAGCAGCCTTCCCAAACCTTGTGCACTACAGATGTGCAGGGCCGGATTTAGATGAAAAGAGGCCCTAGGCTATTCCACTTATGAGGCCCTTTCACCTATAGTGAAAGTGTAATTTTAATTTTGCTAACAATTTGAATGTAGGGCCCTCTTGATTTTGAGGCCCTAGGCTGAAGCCTAGTTAGCCTATAGGAAAATCCGGCCCTGCAGATGTGTTGATCACCCAGTTTAGAGAACGTCCAGCCATTGTTGCCAAAAGATTCTAGGAGCTACAGTCCCAACCAGGGGTGGTATTCACTTACCTTTGCAAAGGTGACTGTGCCCATGCAGTGCAGGACCACCTCTGCGCATGCGCAGGACCTTCCGCCCATGCGCAGAGCATCAAAAATGGGACGTGATGACGTCTGGGTGGGTGGGCGGAGCTTCCCACTGCCGCTGCTACCTGAACTGGATAGAACTGAATGCCAGCACTGGTCCCAACAGTGGGAAGGGCTATTTTATGTGCATTTAATGAGCCTTGGTGGCACAGCAGACTAAAGCACCGTGAAGTAACACCAGCTGCCTGCAATTACTGCAAGTTCAAATTTCACCAGGCTCAAGGTTGACTCAGCCTTCCATCCTTTCAAGGTAGGTAAAATGAGGACCCGGATTGTGGGAGCAATAAGCTGACTTTGTGTGTGTGTGTGTGTGTGTGTGTGTGTGTATATGTATGTATGTATGTATGTATGTGTGTGTGTGTGTATGTATGTATATAGATAGATAGATAGATAGATAGATAGATAGATAGATAGATATAGATATAGATATAGATATATAGAACACCGCTTGGGGGAGGGGGGCTGAAAGCCCTACTAAGCAGGTATATACAAAAGTATGAAGGCTATTGCTTAATGCACTGTAAGCTGCCCTGCGTCTCCGGAGAAGGGTGGCATATAAATTGAACCAATAAATAAATAAATAAATAAATATTTTTTTTAAAAAAGGGCTCTCAGTGTAAGCAGTGGAAAGCCCAGGATTTAAATTCATTCCAGAGGTTAAGGGGTAAGCTCTGCCAGTTGGGGCCTATTTCTTTTATGAAATGTGGAGACAATTGAAGCCAATGATTGAATCCACAAGCAAAAGCAAACAGCTTTTGTTTCAAGTTGTCAGGTGTTCCTTGGAGCCACCTGTGTTCCTTCTTTCCCAAGTATACAGTGGCCACACCACTTGTGTAATTGCCTGAAACAAAAGTATATTTTTTAAAAAAAGAGACAGCAATCCACCTCAGATATTAGAACTCGTTTCTCTGGCAAATATATTCTGTTCTCAAATTCTTAACCACAATATCTTTGGGGCAAAAGGAGGGAGGTCTTACATGAGGGGAACCATTAGGAGCCCTTTCAGAGTAATAAAAGGTAGACATAGACTTCTCAGAGGAAAGCTTACCCCGTTTCCAATTACTCTTTTCTGCTTGCTTTAATTGTAATTTTTTTCTGCAGTTGTCAGGTCTTCACTGGCTTCTGAAACGGCTGTGATAATTAAAGGGTGCTTCCATGTCCTGCTGCCTTTCACCCCCAATGCCTTAGAAAGTAGCCAGAAATTAAATTACTATTGCCTTCATGTCTGCAGACCCCCTATGTATTTATTTAGCATCTAGCTACATTTAGATGTTTCTCCAATTGTTACTGACTCTGAGTGCCTTATATAGCCCTCTGCCATAAACATGGTTAAAACAATAATAATAATAAACAATTACAAAACAGCACTCTAATACTAACACCATTTTCATGCCCCCAAAGGCATGAAATGACAAGGCAAGTAAAACAGAATTCCCATAAGAGAATGGATCCATCTCAAAAAACAAAACAAAAACTACCTGTGGTTATAGTCCTGTTCTCTGGGGAAATCAGGAATAAATCTATATGTGCCAGAATGCTTTAGATATTCAATCTATTTTTTCTAGAGCTCTCCATAACTGCCGACTGCAATTCCATCCATCACCTTCCCTCAGAAATGCAACTTTAGAAATTGACTGGTAATTGTCCAAAATTGTCATGTTGAGCAATAGGTTTTTGAGGATGGGTCTACCACCCCCTCCTTCAAGATAGTTGATATTAACCCTCTGTGAAGGATGCATTCACTACTACTCTGACGCAGCTTCCTGTCACCTCCCAGAAGGCTTTGAGCAACCAGAAAGGGTAAGGATCCAGGCTACAGGCGAGAGAATTGAGAACCTTGTTCAATTTCTCACATAACTTGCCAAGGTGGTATCCGACACAACAGAGTGGTGCTTTGAGGAATTTATTAATTTACTTATAAGTAGGATAAATCAGGGATGTGGTGGCTCAGTAGCTAAGATGCTGAGCTTGTCGATTGAAAGGTTGGCAGTTCAGTGGTTTGAATCCTTAGTGCTGCGTGCTACGGGGTGAGCTCCCATTACTTGTCTCAGCTTCTGCCATCCTAGCAGTTTGAAAGCACATAAAAAAATGCAAGTAGAAAAATAGGGACCACCTTTGGTGGGAAGGTAACAGCGCTCTGTGCGCCTTTGGCATTTAATCATGCCGGCCACATGACCATGGAATTATCATCAGACAGTGCTGGCTCTTCATTTTAGAAACAGAGATGAGCACTGCCCCCTAGAGTCGGGAAAACTAGCACATATATGCGAGGTGAACCTTTACCTTTACGATAAAACTGGGCAGATCTGTTCAGAGTTGGATACCACTTTGAACAGATCTGCCCAGTTTTATCCTACTTATTATTAGTACATTCCTCAAACCACCACTCTGTTCTTTTCTAACTCATCGTAATTGGGTTTAGCAAAAACATGGGTGAGAAGGGAATACATGAAAAAGAGTTGTAGGGTTTTTGCTCTCTTCTCTACCAATCTCCTTCTCTGCTTAAGAAAATCAGGAGACCCTCTCCAAGGTTCTTCACTGTGTTACAGGGAATCTATGAGCATGCTTAGCAATGCCTTCCCTCAACATCCTGTGGTTTCCTCTTGTCACTCCCAATCTAAGCCCTGCAACATATTTCTCCTAACAATCTCCAGTGATATTTAGTCACCATTGTTCTTTGCATTTTTAACAGATGGTTTTTATTTTTTCAGTGCTGACCCAAGTTCCTTTTTTTGCTGAAATTTTGTGCTTTCTTGTTTATGGCTTTTCTTGTAAACCACTTTGACATTTAAAGAACTGAGATGGATTTTTTTTTAAAAAAATTATAAGCGACAAAACTCACTCTTGCTTAGTGTGATTGCTGATGATTTCGATGAAATACTTGCTTATTGATCTCCATGGTTTAAAAATACCAGAAACTCTTCGCCATAGGCAGGTATGATAGGAATCTGCCCTACAATGACAGAAATCTGATCCCTGGGCTAGAGGAAATGTTCTTTTGCTGCTCTTCACCGACTCAGTGCTGTCTCCTGCTAATCGGGACAGACAGCTGCTATGACACACTAACACTTAGCAAGTGAACTACAGGATATGTTAATAGAGAGCAAAGTAGCAGCAGCAGCAACTGCAGTAAGAGGATTTTAAAATCACTGAGGCTTTTTCTTTGGAGGTGTGTCTGTGGAATATGTTCAAGGAGAAAGGAGACTTGAAAATTAAAATGACTGGACTTGGAGAAGATAAACAGAGGCTAGAAAATCTCTCTAGCTAGAGCCTCCCTTCTTTTCTGTCCCATTTCCCTTCTGATTTTATTTGTTGAAGGATTGGAATAAATACCACACATTTCAGTTTGTCCTGTGATTATTTTGCTTGTGATAGATTTGGGCACAATTGCCATACAGATGCCTGGAAAGGCTCAATTGTCCCTACAGAGACTCAGCTGGGGTACTGCAATAAAACGAGGAAAGGAACCCAAAGCATCCTTAGGCTGAGAAGGGGAAAAGGCCTTATGACAGAAATAGGGGGAGGATCCCCCTTCTCTGCCCCGTTTAGATCTTCAACATGTTGAGCCAGGTTGGAGAAATAGCTCTTCTCTCAACTAATTTCCAGAATTAAACCAAAGCTGTTGGTAATCGGTAGGGTGGGAAAGAAAGGATTGGAGGAAAAAAAAAATGTTTTCACCCTTGATTCCAGTCTACAAAGGAAAATGGACTTTTTTCATTCCTTTTGCTTTGCCTCATAAGGATCAAAGTTATCTTCCTGGCACCACAGCACTACCCATAATAATCTAAACTCCAAATAATTTGGAGGAAGAATAGGAAAGGAAAAGTTGAAAATGTTTTCAGAAGAGAAACAAAGAAGAATGAGCTAATTGTGCATATCAGAGATGAAGGAGAGCAGGAAAGGAATCATTAAGCTCTTCTTTTTTCTGGGGTTGCTGAATGTCTGAGATAACAGAGATGAAAGATGATTTGCTTATATTTACATGATGGCACAGTGGCCCATGGGTCACAAATAACAGACAAAGACACATTTCTGGCTGGAGTGGAAAAGGAAGTCACAGAAAGGACCCTTTGCACTATTGATGGAGGTCACTGCCACCATCCTAGGAGAAGGGTTACAGAGCTGCCAGAGGCAGATAACAACATACAACATGGCACCATTCAGTGGGATACTGTTTAAAAAAACCTTAACTGTTCCCTTCTTTGAGCCCAAGTCATTTCTATTAGACTCTGCTGGGTACTAGCAAAGAGAGGAAATGGAGTGAGACCTAAAGACATTAATCTGCCAGGTGCATAAACTAGCTTCCAAGCCATCAAACATGTTATTATGGGTTGGAGATTTAAAGATTTGTGGAGAAAACCTAGAATCATCTAGCCTAACTTGTTTAATGCCAAGAAATTCATGAAGTGTCTCTTGGTAAGTCATACATTTTAATAGAAATGTTAAATCCTGAATCATTTATTGATTTGCTTTTCTGGGCAGGCTGCTGAAACTCTTAATCACTGTCACTGTTTACAATTCTAAATCATATTTCTATCACAAAACTGTTAAGAGTCAAATTCCATACCTTAAATCTAGCTTTCCTTGTTTAAACAGCCATGCTAAGCTCTTAATTGGTTCTTTGGGAAATGATGGGTTAAATCTGCTAAATATATGTGCAACTCAAGCAGAACCAGGATGACAATATGTCATTTTTAAAGGAGCTGTTTTTCTAAAAATATATTAAAAAATTCTTGTGCCATTTTTGACTGCCTCTGTGTAGCTTTGGATAAAACAATGCAAGCAAATGTTGCCTATTAAGTGACTTGGGAAAGGTGATTTTAAATCCATAATTGAACATAATTCTATACACTTGAACTCAGTGCACATATTACGTTTTAAAGTCAAAATTGGGCAGTAAATAGTTGTGTGACAATTCTGCTGTAAGATATATTAAGTTAGTTTCAGATTAGCTTAGTTTCCAGGATAATTATACCACTGACATTGTAAAGGTCTTAGCAAAAGATTGTCCTATACGCCATACTGTTTGTCTTTCTGTCTTTTGAAAGCAACACATTACTTCACAAGATCATCCCTTATTTCTATCAACTGATGCCCAGCACATGTTTCTCACTTTTGACCTGTAATGGCAGCCTCTTCTACCTTTTACTTCATGAAAGTATGACTGCCTACTATGAAAATTGATTAAATGATTAAAATGGCCAGAAGCTAGAAGTCTGCAGTACAAACCTGTACATTCTATACCACATTTTCCCAACAAGGCACACTTGAAATAACTTGGGATTGCAACTCCCAGAATCAATCTGTAGGCTGTCTAGAAATCCTGGAAGCTGCAATTCAAATCTGTTTGAAAGACATCCAACTGAGAAACGTTTTCTATATAAATCTATATAGAAGATCTGAAGACGCTCTGCTTATCATGTTATGATCCTGATTCTAACTGACCAGTTCCTCCATCTGGATCAATGCCATCCTTCAATTACTGACTTAGACTATTGGTTCTGAGAACCAACATCTGTACAGCGTGACCCACCTCATAGCGCTGTTGTTGTGGGGAAAATAGGAGGAAGAAGGTGTGTTAGATATGTTTGTTGCCTTGAGCTATTTATAAAAACAATAAAGGTGAGAAAGAAAGAAAGAAAGAAAGAAAGAAAGAAAGAAAGAAAGAAAGAAAGAAAGAAAGAAAGAACATTCTTTGGATTACTATTTCTACAAATTATCCGATAGGTATAGGCCAACAGATAATACCAAGCGTAAAAATAGATGGAATAAATATAAAACTTAATTGCTCCTCTATATTGTTACTCAGGTTCAAACATTTTCATCTGAATCGCCTGATGCCCAGGTTGAAAAGCCAGAGCATCTTCTCAGATGTACTGATACTATTCAGCTGAGTAACCACAGAGGCGGTCACATCAGGGACAGGTCAAGATGGAATACAGAAAACCCTGTGCTGTGGGGTTTATGGAGCAACAACATTTGTTGCTCATTTCATGGAGTAGATAGGCAGAAAAACAGAGTGGCTGCCCTCTGCCTCCTGCACTTATGCATTCACTATGTTATTAATATCTGGATGGGAGTGGAGCTGCTCCTGTGGGAATCAGGGCTCTGAACTAGAAATTTGGAGTTGTCAGCAGGGCAGCTTTGGAGATGTCACTAATCTTCAAGGAGAAAACAGTTGTCACCAGGCATTTATTATGTAATATTGATATAATAAAACTCTACTTGATTCTGGTTTTGGGTTATGGAAATGAAAGGTAGACATATGAAAGTCAAACCTAAGTGGAAGGGATTGTTCTCTATTCTCTCGCCACAGGCAGGAGAAGCTCAATGCCATCGTTGTTCCTACACATTGCTATTGATATGCACACCTTAGGAAGAGACAGTATGCAGGCTCTCAGATGTCTGGATTTGTTGGAAGACTAGAGCATACAAGGATATAAATAGATCTGCGTATTAAACATCCCTTCTCAAAAGCTGAGCCCCAGTATAGTTTGGAGAATATGACAGTCCAGTGAAAAACACAGTCTTGCTAAGCTTTAATAATGGAGTGAGAAAGCTATTTCTTCCCAGAAGCCAAACTAGCTCTAAGAAAATGCACCAAAAAGAAATGTCACAAATAAGTTGCCTTGACAGCCAAAGTACTGAAGATCCCAAGATTGTAGTCGCACAGGCTCTTCGATTCTCCAAGGACCCTCCCATTTCATTTCATGTGCTATGTCTCCACTTAGATCCCACAAGAGCAGTAAATGGAAACCCTGTAACATTGCCTGGAAACTATAGTTTATTCTGACTCATAAGGGAACAACAGCAATAGCAATAGCACTTCGATTTATATACACTCCATATATGCTTTACATATTTGCTCTCTAAGTGGTTTATAGCATCAACATATTGCCCCCAACAATCTGGGTCCTCATTTTACTGACCTCGGAAGAATGGAAGGATGAGTCAACCTTGAGCCAATGAGGATCGAACCCCTGGCTGTCAGCAGAATTAGCCTGCAATACTAATCACTGCGCCCCCATGGCTCAAGACAGCTACACTGACTTAATTAAAACTATCTCATTCACAATTGATGTTGGGAGATATTATTCCATCTCCCTGTCTCTCTCCACAACCCCCAGTATAAAGAAGACTATGGAACGCCAAGGAGGTATGATGGAATTCAGCAAGGCTTATGTTTTTGACACAGGAACAACAAGGTTATATGGAGTTAAATAAATTAAACTGACTCCATTCTGAACAGTGTACCGAATCTCTTACCTCAGAGCTGTAACAAATCTTTAATCACCAGAAATAGAATGATACCTCAATGGAAAAGTTAATTTCACACCTGCTCTTCAGAGGAATCCGCATATCTGCATTGTCAACTCTGGCTTTGCTTTTAAAAGCTGTGGTCATAAATTTCACCTAAGATCAGGGGAAGAGAGAATGGCCAGGGAGTTTCTTTGAAGGGCCAAATATATATATATATTTTAAAAATCTGGAATGTGAAAGTCAACATTGCTTAGCTTCAGATCTCTTTAGTACAATATATTTATGAAGACCATCTAAATAGCAGTCTTCACCAACCTCGTGCCTTCCAAATGTACAGTAAGAGCCGTGGTGGCACAGTGGTTAGGATGAGTGGTTAGAATGCAGTACTGCAGCTACTTCTGCTGACTGCCGGCTGCCTGCAATTTGGTTCTTGAAGGCTCAAGGTTGACTCAGCCTTCCATCCCTCCAAGGTCGGTAAAATGAGGACCCAGATTGTTGGGGGCAATATGCTGAATCTCTTAGAGAGGGCTGTAAAACACCGTAAAGAGGTATATAAGTCTAAGTGCTATTGCTATTATATATCTGGAGGTCAGCAGCCTGGGAAAAGTTTTTTCTAAAGAACAGTCTCATGTCCCCTGGGGATTCTTTGAGTTCCAGTTCTTGTCTTTATTTCTTTTTCTATTCTCTGCTTTTTTCCCCCACTCCTTCATTGCTTCTCCTTTCTTGCTCTACCTCTTTCTGTTGTAGAAATTTCCACTGCGGCATCTGAATCCTCCATGGGGTGGCCATTGCCATTCAGCATGTGTTTCACTCCTTTGTCTTTTCACAAATGATACTCTAGTGGAGTCTTAGGTCTCAGACTCACTCAGGTGTAAAGTTATAACAACAGCCTTTAGCAGCACTCAGTGCTTGCCCTTAGATCCTTGAAAGAAGTAAACGGAATGTCACATTAGCTCATTTTAAAGAAAGAAATGTGTCTTAGTGAAGAAAGTGGACAGGCAGGCAGTGCAGATTGCCTAGTGCAATTGGAGAAGAGTAATGGGGAAATATTTTTCTTCCCATAAGACTTTTTTCACTGACCTTCAGTAGTTGCTCCCTCCAATCATTTATTCCTATCTATATACCTCTCTGTCTCCATCTCTATATGAAATAACCCCATCACCCAAGCAACCAAATAAAAAGGCAATAACTTCATTTAATCTTCACCAGAACAGACTTTGATTCTACTTATAAGTGCATTCCACAGTATTAGAAGGATGCTATCTAGGTTAGAAGTGTTTTCACACATAAAATCCATCCTCTGTCCATAAGGGTGTCTTATGGTCTATCCAATTTAGGGATAACCTGAAATATTTCACAGCCTGATGTGGATTTGCAATTAGCACCCTACCTAAATTTACACTCCAGAGTACATTATTTTGTTTTCAAACCCTATTCACCTTTTGGAAAATGTTTGTATCTAAGATGTTAATTTTTCTGCTTTTTCTGGAATGCCAAACCATTTTCTTTTGGAATTGTTACCTCACCTCCCAAAGATCTCACATGATCATTGTGGGAATAGTTCTCCAGAATGACTGAATAAATCTATGCAAACAAAGAAAAAAACAAAGAACCCTTCTAAAGCATATTTGTAAACAAAACTGCTATAAACTCTAAGAGGCATATGGTGCATCCACATGCTTCCTGCGTCAGATATATAGGAGAAATTACAACTTGAATCCAATGGATATTAAAGTCAGTTTATGCTTTATCCATGCAGCAGAATTTAGTGCCAGAAGCTAGTTGCTGTTGTGTTCAATCTGTTGCACTCAAAACAGTCTTTGAGTACCCTTAAAGACCAGCTAATTCATTATAGCACAAGATGTTGTGGACTATGATAATTTCATAATTAGTTGCATAAAATAATAGCCTTGAATTTCAAGTACGTAGAGATCCATGACTGAAGATTATAAACAGAGCAATTCCTAACAGCTCCATGCACCTCTCATGTCCTTTAGTCCTAGAGTGTTTATTCAGGAGCAGAGAACAACCAACTAGGTTTCTAATTCCCACAAGTGATGAGCCCACCTTTCATTTCTTTGCCTGCAACATCCAAGAGGTTCAGTCTAAAGTAAAATAATAATAAATAATGATTAATGATTTTGAAGTTATAATTAGGAATCCAGTCCAGTGCCAAGGTCTAATTTAGTCAAGTTGTTAAAGTAAAAGGCAGTGAAGAAAAACAGTGAAGTAAAAATATAAATAACAGCATAGAAACAAAATTTATACCAGGAGAGTTGTGTCTCTCCAACAGCGAAGGCAAACAAAAAGAGATTAGAATCCCTCAAGCATTCTATGATGTGTTTGAAACTTGCCAAAAATGGATAAGGTAGGAGCACTAGTGGTTAGTCATTTTGCCATATTCATGAAGGGTCAATAGTCAATGATCAGGGCTTTACATGTTAAGGGGTAGCCAAGGAAAAGGCCTGGTAACAGCAGGATTCATCTAGGGAAGATAAAAATTAGTAAACTGTGGCTAAACCTTCCCTCTTGGAATTTTATTTTAAGTGTCTTTTTGCGTTTTGTAAAAATTCTGTATTGGGCTATAGATTTAAAAGTTTATTACTTACATGGACAGATTCTAAAATAAAGCTAAGTAAATAAAAACAAGGTAAGGACTTAATAATTACCCACCCCTCAACTCAACACAGGTTTGGATTTCCCAACTGATATATCTCATTGCAAAAACTATCAATTTAAATGCACAATGATTATCTCCCATCAGAACGGTCATTTTGTGTAATGCAGATTCATGCATCATGATTATTAGAAGAGAATTGTAAATGACATTTAATTATGTATCCCACAATAAGCTTTGAGGCACTTCAAAATCAGGCACCCACATGACCAGGAAAACATGCAGGAGAATTGAAACAAATGGTAAAGAATATGAAACTTAAGATCTGCATTGCACAATTTTACTTGTCCAGAAGACCATCCTTTATGATAGAGGTTCCTAAATGTTTTGCCTTGAGCGTAGTCTTAATGTACACCCCTTCCCTAAAAACCCATACACAGAAATGAACACAAATGAACAATGAAAACAAAACCTTAGGAAAGGTAGATTTATTGTAACAATGTAATGAAAAAGTTCCTCACATGTCCCCTGAACTCCTGTCTGCACCTTTCCCTTACGGTTTGGGAAACCCCGCTTTATGATATGGCACTGAATCATGTATGTCCTAAGTCTTTTCTTTGGAGCAGTGTGACACAATGTCAATAACACAGAAACCCTTGATAAGAAGACTTGCAGTTTGGATTCTGTTTCAAAATATTTTTTTATTTAAAAAAAAAAAAACCAAAGACAAAGACAGGAGAAAAAGAGAGACACGTTCAAAATCCTTTGCAGCAAATACCGATATAAGTACAATTGCAAAATTATCTCTTACACTACGATTACTCTTTTTCTTGTCCACTTTTCTCCTAATCATTAAAACCAGCAATCATAAATCCATTTTTTTTCTAGTTCATACAAAAAGTCTATAAGGGGTTTCCAGTGAACTATCAATGTAGATATTGTTTTATTTCTAACCAATGAAATTAGTTTAACCCCCTCTGCAAGTCCCATCATCTTCACCAACCATTCCTCCGTTGTAGATTGATATACTATTTTTGAGCATATAATAGTCTCACTGTTGTTTTCATATATAAAAGCAAGCTTCCATGACTTTTTTCCTAATGCTTATCCATGAGTCCCAATAGGGCTTTTCAAAAGTGTTGTCTGTTCTAAGCAACTTCAGGTACCTAGAAGAGTATCACTTCAGGTACCTAGAAGAGTATATAGCCGAGGTGGCGCAGTGGTTAAAGTGCAATACTTCAGGCTACTTCTGTTGACTGTTAGCTGCAGTTTAGCAGTTCAAATCTCACCGGCTCAAGATTGATTCAGCCTTCCCTCTTTCCGAGGTGGGTAAAATGAGGACCCAGATTGTTGGGGGCAATACGCTGACTCTGTAAACTGCTTAGAGAGGGCTGTAAAAGCACTATTAAGCAGTATATAAGTCTAAGTGCTATTGCTATCACTCCTTTACAGAGCAACATAGACAACAAGGCCATTTTCTGAGGTTGCTTTCCAAGTACCCCTGCCAAATGGTGCTACCTGGATTAAGGTATGTCCTTCTCTTCTTGGAAAAGTTCAGATGATGCTTACACTGTGGTCTACAGTGGGTCAAGTGGAGACATTTTTATTCTCCCAGCTGCTTAGCCTTTTAATATTTCACTTTAAAAGTTATTAGCATCATTTAGATTCTTCCATTCCTATTAGCCTCCCCTAGCTGTTTATTTTGGATTCATTCTGAGACTGCTTTATTTGTTTAATGTTTTACATTAAGTTTTATTATATCTGTATATTTTATGGTCTCCACCATTAATTTCTGAAGTGCCCAGAGAGCTTTGGCTATTGGATGGTGAAGAAATTCAATAAATAAATAAATACATTTGGAGAATACCATGGGGCTACGTTTTATAGTATGAACAAAAACAGCTTGCATCAAGAAATATTCCTTCCCCTTATGCCCCTATAACAGATGATTAGCAAGAGTAGATTGACTGGTTTGAAATTATTTTCCCCAATCCTCTTCCTGAAAGGAAAAGAAGACCTCTTTTCTTGGGTTTCATTTGGCTGAATGTCCAAGTAGAATATCCATTCCCTGGCATAGGTACCATAATTACAAACTCAAATGCAATCATTAAAGCAGCAACATTTGCTTGGCATCCATTTCAGTTGGTCTTTCCTCCTCCAGAACCTACTTCAACTGGAATGAAATTGCATTCAATCCTATGGAAAAGGTGAACGCAAAGAAAAATGCCAAGCTCCTGCTGCCCTCTTTCATTTAAGAATCATCTTTTTGGACACTCCCTGCAGGGCAACCTACACAATTACTCTCAGATTGCTGAGATGGCAAAATGGCAATCTTTCCAAGGAGTTCTCCATGGCAACCTGAAAACAACTCTTTAACCATTACCTCGACCTTTGCCTTCAGTCTTTTGAATTGTCTTATTTCATGCACGTGTGAGCAGAGGTAATACTAAAAATGAGTTCAAAATGACATTATTCACTTTCATTACAGCTGGGAGGCGCTGAGAACTAAGAGAACTAGGAACCTCTGTCTTAGTTGAGTTTTTATAGTTTTAAATGCTTTTTAAACCATTATTATATAATGGTTTTGGATAATGACTTCTGTATATTTCTACTTTTTTATTGGATTATTGTAAGCTACCCAAAATCGCTTTCTGTGAGATGGGTGGCCATATACATTTGATTAAATGACTGAATAAATAAATGACCAGAACAGGGCATCCGCGCATGAACTTGATAAGATGGAGCTTGCTTTCAGAATAGAAATCAGAATGCTAGAATGTGACAGAAGTAGGAGACAGGGAAAAGAAAAGAAAGGTGATAGGAAATAATGTGCAAAGAAACATGAGCTGTGAGAAATCTCTTAGTGCACAACTATGGTAGTACAATGTTAAAAGTCTGGATCCTGTAAAATATTCTAATTTTTGGTGTATCTTTAGGAGCAATGATAGATCACACCCATATCTGGAGACAGGTAAAAGTGTAGTTTAGGATCTGCAGTAAGGATAATCTTATGTCACTTCAGTAGCATCTCTTGTGCGTAGATGTAAGAGGAAATGAGTTAATGGCCTAAGATGCCTGATTTTTTTTTAAAGAATACATTTGTGAGAAGGATGTTTGATAAATACATATTAGACCAGTTTTTACAAACCAAATACCTTTCTGGTGTATTGGGACTGCAATTGCCAGCATTCTCAGCCAGAATAGAAATTTTAGCTCAATACACATAGTCCTTGTGTTATGACCACGACTGAGCCCAAAATTTATGTTCCTAAGTGAAATATTTGTTAAGTGAATTTGCCCCATTTTACGACTTGCCAAAATTGTTAAGTGAATCACTGCATTTGTTAACTTAGTAAAACCTGGTTGTTAAATGAATGTGGCTTCCTCATTGGCTTTGCTTGTCACAAAAGGGGATCACATGACCTCAGGACACGACAACGGTCACAAATATGAACTATTTGCCAAGCATCTGAATTTCGATCATGTGACCATGGGGATGTTGAAATGGTCATAAGTGTGAAAAATGGCCATACGTCTCTTTTTTCAGTCCCTTTGTAACTTTAAACGGTCACTAAATGAACTGTTGTAAGTCAAGAACTACTTCTATATGTTAGTTTAGTGAAGATCATGTTAAACCAAAGGAATAGGAAAAAGGAGCCCAAGACAGGAAGATCAGAAGAGGCCACTCAAAGGTTTACAAACTTACCTTAATGTTGTCTTGCCATCGATGGGCCTTCTGAAACTTCTCTGCCGCATCAGCTAGTCTCTGAAATGAAAGAGAAGAAACAGCATGAGTCCGTAAAGAGATAGTATGAATTGCAGTAATGACCAAGGGCTCATTTTAACTCTGCTCTTTCACACGGGAAACCAGCTATATCGTTCTCCCAGCTTATTAAGTAGCAAAACATTTTCAGCACCCTTACTTGGCAGCTCGGCTGTGAAAAGACATTAATTAAAAATTTATGATTTCCATAAACATCTTCTATATGCAGCTCTGATCTTTCTTAATTAAATGCTCAAGCTATTGGAAAACCTTGCCTTTCGTTACTTTTATGGGATCATTTTACTTCTGTGTCAGTGCAGTGCAGTGCGGTGCTTCTACATACAAATGAAAGTAAATAAATTACAATCAGTGGCCTACTGAGTGCGATGGAGAAGCCACTCTTCAGAAAGCTCATGTTCAAAGTCCAAACCTTGAGGCCAAATTGATTAATTGATGAGGTTTGAAGCGGGCTAGCATGTTATTTTAATTTTTGAGTTAATACTATCGCCTTGATAGGTTTAATGGCTTGCAGTGTCCTAACAATATAAATATGATTGGAGAAGAAACGTATCAAACAATCCTTTTATCCTCCACAGTCAGCCTGGAGCTGGGCAGCACCAAACAAACAACTGAGCCCTGCACATTTCCCCCGAAATTGGCTTGTTAAAAATAACTATTTGGTAATAGTTACAAGGCCATAAACTACTTTGATTCTAGCCTAAGTAGGAAACAATAAGCCTTTTGCTGGCTACAGTCTAAGAATCGATTGTGGATGTGGATTATAGTCAGTTGTGGTTCACTTAAACCATGGCTAAAGGAAAGACCTGTGATTCCTTATGCTGTTGTACAGCTGTATGGAACACTTTTTATGACATGTTTTTCTATTGCCTTATACTGTAGAATTATCCACTCAACCTGCTGAAAGACTCAAAATTAATGTATATTGTAAGAGATTTAAGTTCATTTGCTAGCAAGAAGTTATAGACTATAGAGCTAGAATCAAGCCATTATACTGACTTGCCACTAAAAACAAAACTCCTGACCTACAGAAGCTCACTCTCACTTTAATTTAGTGGTTGTGAAATAGAATGAATTTAGTCCAACACCCGTTACTTTTTCTTCACTTTGACAGTTCATTTTTACCAAATTCAGTCTCCAAGAAGAACATGTACATATGTTGAACTTCATCCATAAGAGACGTGGTGGCGCAGTGGTTAGAATGCAGAACTACAGGCTATTTCTGCTGACTGCCGGCTGACTGCAATTTGGCAGTTCGAATCTCACCAGGCTCAAGGTTGACTCATCCTTTCATCCTTCCAAGGTCGGTAAAAAGACCTAGATTGTTGGGGGCAATATGCTGACTCTGTAAACTGCTTAGAGAGGGCTGTAAAGTAGTATATGTCTCAGTGCTAAGTGCTATCCAATTGCAATGTACCAGCCATTCTAGGATTCTGTTCAATGATGGGGATCAAGAACTCAGGTAGCATTCTAAACAAGTTTTTCTTATAATCACAAGCGTCAAGCAAGAGCATTTAAAGACAGCCCGGCCAATTCTATTCAAGCAGGATGTTAATGCAGATGCATGAAATATAAAAGATATAAATTGTTTCCCCCACCCTTTCACACAACATATATAAAAATGCATACATTTGAGAGTTGTATTGTATAATAGTTAATGTGCTAGACTAGGAGCACAGAGACTGCTATTCCACATTGCTCAAGCAAAGGCTCTGCATAACAAAAGCAGTTTTCTTCTCTTAGGCATGAAGCACTCACTTATAATCAGTGTATGCGTCTCGGGTTCTTTAGAAACACCTTTCAGAATGGCAATTATCCCAAAGGAACACGCAACAGTCATAAACCCAATTTAGAACAATATATCACAAGAGTCCATAAAACAAAACGCAGTAGCTTTAAAGTATACAAGCATTAACCTGAGGTGAGCCAAAACCATGCTTCCCTAATATTCAGATTAAAAATGAAGCAAAATATTTTTCTTTGATGCTGCAGAGGTTTTTCCTCTCTCAAGGCAATGCAATATTGCAGCTTGGACTTTCCCAATAAACAATCCAAAGACTCCATCTGGGCTGGGAGCATCTAAGCAGGAGCTCACAGCAATCTCTCTTCCAAGCAAAGCTCATAAAAATATTCTTCAAGCTGCTTTTTAAAACCTGCTTGTTGAAAGGTTTCCAAAGTGCAGAGGACAGAAGCCTTCAGAAGGGGAATGCCAATCTTTTCCAGGAAAGGAGAAGACTGTCCCTTTCAATTTTTCATCTTTTTTTCCCAACCCTTTATAAACTAGTCACATTCTTGTTAGAAAAAAATTTTTTTTTCTGTCTTACTTCTTCCATTCCATGCCAGCATATTTTCATTAGCTCTATTGGATACATGAAAAATTATGGATAGAGTACATTAGGGTTTTCTGCATAAAATGTAACAGGTATAGCAGTAAAACATATGTTCCATTATTAGAGTGACTGGGAGTTGGACACTATACAAATTTAATAAATAAATATGCAGAGAGCCTTTAAACACTGGGAAAACAATGGAGTAGGTAGCAAACTGAGTGGGGCCCTAATTTAATGCTGAAATATAAATCAATCATGTCCCTCAACAAGTGAGGATGCTCTTGTGTTTTCCCATTACTCTTTAGAACCAAATGACTAAATGGGACTGAAATGAGGATAAAATCAATATTACTTCTTTTCCTTCTATAATGTTTAAAACCATCCATTCTGCCATTTAGATGGGAAGAAAACCAGTTCCAACTGCTTGGCAAATAGCACAGAGTGCAATCAAACACAAAGTTATTTTTGAATTTTGATGTAATTAAGGCTTCATTCTAAGTGTGTAACACTGACAACAAGAGTGTTACCCATTATTTAATATCACCCTCATTTTATCAACCCCAGAAGGCTGGAAGGCTAAGTCAACCTTGAGCTGGTCAGGCTTGAACTCCTAGATGTGGACAGAGTTAGCCTGCAATACTGCATTCTGACCACTGTACCACCACAGCTCTTAATGTACTGGAAGCAGACTGGCAGCTAGTGCAACTCCTATTGTTCAGATGTTACATGGCTGTCATGGCTGTTATAAGCTGTCCTAGATCCTGCCCCTGTCTGAAATTCCCCAGAACCAGAGATCTTAGGCAAATCAATCTCCAACCCACCTGGGAGATCCAGCATCTCATTCTTCCCCACCTAGAAAGTGCTGATCAGTAATTCTGGGAGTCCAAGTTACCACACATCTGGAAAGTATCAGGAATGTTAATCTTCATATTGGATCAACATTCCCCCCCCCCAGGAAGTGATGTTGTTAAAGGTATCACAGCAGGTTAACTACTTTATTAAATGAAAATAAACTAACATGTAGGAAGTTTATTTTCCTTCTCTGCTATTCAACAAAACTTCCTTCTTTCCTCCCCCCCCTCTCTCTTTCCTTCCGTTCCTCCCTCCTTTTCCTCCTTCCTTCTTTACTTTCCCTTTGCATCTGCTAAAGCAGGCATATGAATTTTGGTTCAGATACATTCACTTTAGCACTCATCTGCAGACAACCTGTTCCAGTTCTTTCCAAATATTGCCATTTCACTGTCTCTTTAAGTTTCATAGAAATGTATATGGAAGCATTTCAGAAACATCTCATGGTAGACAGAAGAGTTTCCCATAATCCCACGGACTAAAGAAAAGTAGGAGAGCTGGGAAAGAAAGAAATTAAAAGTGCAGAGAATTGATTTGTGTAACACATTTACTCAGAAATAGCAGTGCTTGTTCTTTATTTTTAATTAAGCTAAAAGGTATGAATATACTGAGGCTGTGGACTTCCAAAGGGATCAATTTTGCCTCAGGAAGTAAATTAAAAACAGAAAACGCAATAAATGGCATCCAGCTTGTGGAACCAGTCAGTCTCTACCTTGGTTCTGAAGAATATATTTTCAGATAAGGAGAATAATTTCAGCCAGGCTAGCTGGGCCACTGGCTCTTGGGATCCAACCTTGCCCTCAGTCAGCAAGAGCTGAATGCACTTGTGCATAAAGATGTAACCGCTTGAGACTAAAGTTTAGGCACTTCTGTAAGCAAACACAAACTCACGGTTGTTCATTTCCCCACAGAGCAAGCCCATCCTTGGCTTCTTTCCACAGGGGAAATTGAATTCAGACATAATAATAGAGCCCTACATGGCAAAGTAAAAGAGTAATTAAAACTGCCATGAATTAAGAATTACCACTAGAAACTGAGGGTAGAGATAAAATTACAATTGCATTAGTAATGGATAGATTTAATAAGCAAAATATTCTGCATTCAGTTGAAAACATTCATTGGTTTGATTTGTGTTCTTGTGTGTGTGGTGGCAGAATAACAATTTTCTTATTTTGTTTTGCCTTAGCACTTCAGTCTCAGTCTTCAAAATACATTTGCAGATTTTTTTTCATAGCAGTTGTTAAGTGAGTTTTGCCTTGTTTTTACAACCTATTTTGTCACTGTTGTTAAATGAATCACTGCAGTTGCTAAGTGACTCATGTGGTCGTTAAATGTGAATCTGGCTTCCCCCCCCCCCATTGATTTTGTTTGTCAGAAGCCAGCTGGGAAGGGTACAAATGGTGATCACATGATCCCAGGATGATGCAACTGTCATAAATACAGTACATGCCAGTTGCAAAATACCCAAATTTTGATCACGTGACTATGGGGATGCTGCCACGGTCATTAGTTGCAAAATGGTCATAAGTCACTTTTTTCAGTGCCATTATAACTTTGAACAGTCCCTAAAAGAATAGTTGTAAGTTGAGGACTGCCCGTAGTAACCATATGAATCTTAGGACCCAAGACGGTAAGCCTCACAATTCCAAGTGTTATGAAACAAAAACAAGATCCTGTTTTGCTGTTGGCTTCCTGAAGGCCTATGAGTGGCAACAGCCAGAAGAAACTTGGTGGGATTTTGATAATAGCAATAGCACTTAGACTTATATACCACTTCACAGTTCTTTACAGCCCTCTCTAAGCAGTTTACATAGTCAGCATATTGCCCCCAACAATCTGGGTCTTCATTTTACTGACCTCGGAAGGATGGAAGGCTGAGTCAACCTTGAGCCTTGTGAGATTTGAACTACAAACTACAGTCAGTTGGCAGTCAGCAGAAGTAGCTGCAGTACTGCATTCTAACCACTGCACCACCATGGCTCATAAGAACATAAGGAGAGCCTTCCATCCTGGAACCATTGCAAGCAGCATTGAGACAGAATCAGTCAAACCCACTGCCTATATACTTGATCCAGACTTTGCAAATTACCTGGGTAAATATGATCAGTGCAGGATATACAGAGCTTAGAAGGTAGTTATGAAACCTGAGAAACAAAGTTCCACTTCATATCAGAAAAAATGCTATGTTTCCTTTGGCATTTCTGCAGTCAAAAGGTTTCTTCAGAAGCAAAGCACTCTTTGAACTAGCTGTACTCCACTAACAGTGATACCATCTATAATCAATAGTTCTATAGTTGCTGAATACATCTATAGCAAAAGATATCCATCGCTTTCAGAGTTCAGAGGTACTCTGCTCCAGGTTTGGTGAGCTTATATAGTAGTTTTTATTTTTCAGGTTTTTTCACATTTGTAGAAATCCTGGGGTCACCCTATTCCCGTTTATTGATCCTTCTCTTAGTGGCCCACTTTTGATTCCACTTAATGCCATCACTTTAATTCATGTTAAAGGGAACTGTGTGCATGCTTAAATTGTGCCATGTACTATAAACAAATAATACACAGACAAACACAGAGTATAAAAATGAACAATGGATGAATAAAAAACATTATTTCTTTGGATGGGTGTATTTGCATAAATCTTGTAAGGTCTCATAAGTGAAGACAGAGAATTTGCAAGCTGTGGCTAGCTTGTAAGAATTAATTTATTTTTTTAAAAAAAATGATAGTTAAAAAATTGGAGGTCAGTGGGTGATATCAAGATCAACACTGTGCTGTGGACTATTGCAGTAATGTAAACTGATGGCAATAACAAGAGGCGTTTGCTACTATGTATATATAGAAGTTGAATTTGTTCTTACAAGATTTTGAACATGAATTTAAAGACCTCTTTCGATTCTGCCATTTATAATAATTAAACAAGGCAGTTTCCAAATTGTTTTTTCTCAAGAAAGCCCCAGAGCTCTTCAGAAAGCAATTTCTCGTCCTTTTGTGTATGTGTATGTGTGTGTATCACTTCAGAATACACACCCATGTGTTTTTACATTAAACAGCAAAACAAATTAAATCACAGACATCAGCCCTGTATTAATGGGATAAACCTAGGCAGAGCTGAATATTTGTATGAAGCATGGCAGTAAATATTTGTGATATTTAGCTTAGCTATAAAAGAGAGGTAACAAGTTTTGAATGCTTGAATACAGCATAAATTGTAACTTCTATCTGGGAACAAGTTGGGTCTACTAGTAGTACACTATTCATTTTTTAATTTTTTTAATATTTTATTTTATTTATTTTATTTTATTTATTTAGAAAATTTATATTATCACTTACTCACAAATGGCGACTAAAGGTGGCTTACAAGGATATAAAAACACCATATAAAAGAAATAAGCCGAAGTGGCGCAGTGCTTAGAGTGCAGTACTGCAGGCTACTTCAGTTGACTGCTAGCTGCAGTTCAGCAGTTCAAATTTCAACAGTTAACACAGCCTTCCATCCTTCCGAGGTGGGTAAAATGAGGACCCAGATTGTTGGGGGCAATGTGCTGACTCTGTAAACCACTTAGAGAGGGCTGTAAAAGCACTATGAAGCGGTATATAAGTCTAAGTGCTATTGCTGTTGCTATAAAAATAATAAAAAGAAAAATAATAAAATAATAACCGCCACACACACACACACCCGGGAAGAACACACATCTCATAATAGCCATTTAATGGAGTCCATCCTGCTCTGAGGGAACCATGTCTTCAGGGCCTTCCGAAAGAGTATTAGAGTGGGGTCTAATACTCTGGGGGGGGGGGATGTTGTTCCAGAGAGAGGGAGTCACCACGGAGAAGGCCGTTCTTCTGGGTCCTGCCAGATGTATCTCCTTAGGGGATGGGACCCCCAACATTACTTGCCTCCCTACTCTAGTGGGTCAGGTAGAGGTGACCAGCAAGAGATGGTTCCTCAGATAACCTGGTCCCAAGCCATGAAGGGCTTTAAAAGTGACAAACAGCACCTTAAATTACACCCAGAAGCAAATTGGCAACCAATGCAGTTCTCACCAGAGAAGTGATACATGTGCACACCGAGGTCTGCACAAAACCATGTGGGCAGCTGCATTTTGCATCAATTGGAGCTTTTGGATGCTTTTCAGGGGCAGCCCCATGTAGAGCGTGTTGCAACTGTCAAGATGGGAGGTGACTAGGGCATGAGTGACCGTGAGTAGGGATTGTTGGTCCGGGAAAGGGTATAACTGGAGCACAACCCACAGTTGTGCAAAGGCCTTTTTGGGCCATGACTGCCACCTGCTTCTTGCCAAGGAGCAGCTTTTTTCAAGCTTTTGGCTCTCACAGTTGGGCTGGTGATAGAATGTTCCCATTTATTATGCTGGGGGAATTAGTCTCCATACTCTGGGGATGGAATGGCACAGGGGTGAAATGCTACCGGTTCGCTCCGGTTAGGGGAGAAACCGGTAGTGATAAAAACTACCAGTTTGGGTGAACCAGTAGTAAAAAAAAAGCTACCGGTTTTTAGGAACTGGTATTTCTGATGATCAGCTGTGCCGCGGGGTTTAGCTTTGCTAGAAAGCAGGAAATCCTGCTTTCTAGTGAAGCTAAATCATGCGGTACAGCTGATCTCCCCCTCGCTGTCCTACTTATCTTCCCAAGCCTCCTTTTGGTGCGCACTGTGCATGCGCGGCTAGCGAACCGGTACCAAACCGGTTCAGATTTCACCACTGGAATGGCCCCTGTCTAGAATAGTCTTAGGTGAACACATGCAATTTGTCATGTGTGGGTCCTGATATTTTCCTCAAAGGAGTCAACATGATTTGTAGGGAATGGACACTATTACCAGTTCTTTACTTTGGGTGGAATGCTTTCTGGATCACATGCATATTGTTGCTACTCTTGACTGCTGCAGAGGTAGAAAACTAGATGGTTCACTGAAGAGGCCCGAGACATGAACCACTGAAGAAGCACCTAGAGAGACAGTGAGCATGGAAGTACATGATGGTACAAAGAGAAACGAGTGAGCATGGGGGATACATGATTTGCACATCCATGTTTGGCTGAATATCTTTTTAAAAATTGATTAGAAGATTTAAAATGATTACACAGTTTTTAAATGTGTCTGAACAATTTCAAGAACCTGCAAGATATATTGAAGTCAATCAGATAGAGAGAGAGAGAGAGGGAAAAAACACAGAAAACACAGCTATCTGGCTTCTTGAACAGCTGATAGCAAAGAATAACAGAATAACAGAGTTGGAAGGGACTTTCCAACTCTGTTATTCCAAAGAAAAAGGAAACAGAAGACTTTTGCTGTACCTGAAGGCAGGACAAGAAGCAATGGGTGGAAACTAATCAAGGAGAGAAGCAACTTAGAACTAAGAAGAAATTTCCTGACAGTTGGAACAATTAATCAGTGGAACAACTTGCCTCCAGAAGTTGTGAATGCTCCAACACTGGAAGTTTTTAAGAAGAGATTGGATAACTATTTGTCTGAAAAGGTATAAGATTTTCTACCTGAGCAAGAGGTTGGACTAGAAGACCTCCAAGGTCCCCATGAGGTGGGGTGGTGGTGGAGCTACCTCATGCACCCCGCACTGACTTACCTCAAGGCCTTTGCAGCCAAGCCATCCATGCCCAAAACCTGCCTCACCTCGCAGCCACAGCACCAGCCGCAGCAGCTTGGCCTCCTGCTCCATTGCAGCCATGAGCAAGCAGAAGTGGGCTGGTGGCCACATGGGCTCTTTCTGCACATGGTTGCAGCAGGGGCCCTGAGGTAAGCTGATGTGAGATGTGTGGGGCAGCTCCACCCCCCCCACCTTACCTTGTGGCCGTGGCACGGCAAGCAACCAGATGAAATGGGTGAGTGGCCGGCTGTGCAGGCTCTTAAGTAGGGCTTATGGTGGGGTAGGGCTTATATTAGGTGCACATATAAAACATGCTAGGTCTTATTTTGGGGATAGGTCTTATTTTTGAGGAAACAGGGCTATTCTATTCTATTCTATTCTATTCCTATTTTATCCTATTTCTCCTTCAGCACAGCTATTCTAAAGAAAGGAATTGCAATACAAGATTAAAAGATGTTGAATTCAATAAAAGTGCCTCTGGTACTTTCCCTCTGGAAAGCATATAAGAAGGCTGCTTGAGCAGAACATACAGGAATCTAGTGAATTACACTTCTGTCTTACAGTATATGGAAAGTTCTAAAACACATAGCAGCTGAATACATTGACCTAGTTCATAGAATGGTTCCTCATTATTTGGTATCAGCAATTCACCAGGTGTTTCCTTCATGGAACAGAAAGGGGACAGATGACTCCTTCAGCACAGGTACCCATTTTCAGGAGCAGAACTTATCTCAAATGCATGCATTTTCCATCTCTGTTGCAAGAATAATGTACTCTAAAAGCATGGGAAACCGGTTTTTTTTTTCATCCTGAGGAAGTTAACATTTATTTACTTTTGGGCACATCATGAAAAAATCATCCCTAATAACCATATGGCTCTGAATATAAACAGAGCCAGCATGTACCAGGAGAAAGCAAACACTTTGACAAAATATTTGTACGCAGATGCCAACACATTTACATGCACACGATAAACACTATTCCGAACTTTGGTATGAATCAACGCAGCACGTGGCATCTACTAAGCAATTAGGAGACTATAGGCCAATGTAAGAAGTATTATTTTCATCTCTTCGCTTCCTCCATATGAAAAGGGGATTGCCTGGAGAATTAGAAGTATATTCTCTTTAGGAGCTGATACTCCCACTGTAGAGTAAGGCAAAGCCCTCAGTATATGATGCTAATATTTTTGGTGAGGGAGTGAAGTTGGGCTTGCTGTCTTCTCTTTTCAAAGCAGCTACAGTGAGTCAAACAAGCATCCCTAACTTCCCTCAAACATTCCTTGATTCCCTCAGAACTGCATTCTTGAGCAGACCTCGACATTTTATGCACCCTGGGCCATATCTGGCCTTTGTCTATCCCTGTCTGGCGAGCATGAGGTCAACTGGAAATTAGATTCAAATGTATAAATAAGTGTGTTGCAGGGGATGGGAGAAGAAGCCAAGTTGAGTGTCTCTGCGCAGTCAACATGTGCTCCTTCAGTTGGCAAGACTTTGGGGTGGGGTGGGGTGGGGTGAGGAAAGATAGGACTGTGGAGTGAGGTGGGGTTTTTTTGTGTCTGCACAGTGTTCACCTCTAATCTGGAGCAGCCTGAGGAGGTAGTGCACTCGTTGTGTGAGGGGACCCAGGTTCAGCCACCCACCACTGTCTCAGTCAAAGTGCAGGTATTGGTTTGGTCCTCCACAACAGTCGCAGTTTCTCATGTGGGCCTTTGGGAAAATTAATTGCCCATTTCTGCTCTTGGGGATCCAAGCCGGTGTCCCTGATGCTTGGTTACACCCTGGGTTTTTCAAAGGTGGGCTCATGTCCAAAGGCAGCCTCACCCATCCAATCTTTGAAGCTTACAAAAGTAAATGCTACAACAGAGTGGGAAGAGAGGAGTGTAGCAAGAAAAGTGAAAGCAAACAGCCTGCAGAAGAGGAAGCGGAGATGATTTGCCACTATTACAAGCATTACACTTTCATTGAATTGCCAGAATCACAAGCTGTGGTGAACAGCATATCGTGGTGGGAATCCTGCTTGTAGCTTTGCTGGGAGCAGAGTAACAAAAAGTAACAACCACACTGAAGCAACTAATGGAAGAATGTTTGGAAACAGGCAAAGATTGTATGTTGCTTTGAGACTTTAGTGTGAACTGAGTATTGAATGCATACAAAGCACTTAGTAGCACAGAGTCAGTTATACCGTAACATTACCTTGCAAAGACTAAAAAGGTAGGGTTGACCCAGAGCAATAAGCCTGTTGTTGGGGAAGGGGTATGTTGTAATAAATTATTTTGCACAGATTTGCTATACTGTGGTGTATACAGTACTTGTAGAGCAAAGAACCCTCACAGTGGACTAATGGAGTTGAGGAAAGGGGGAAAAAGGTTGATATGGATCTGGTTTAGTTGATTTTTAGACCCTTTACAATTTTGGGAAAGCAATGTGTATGCATAAACATTACAAATAGACATGCACAGACTCAAATTTTCACAACATTTGGGAGTTTTTATGAAGTTCATTAGCTGTTTTTGAGATTTAAAAAAAATAAAAACTTGGATGACCAGGGAGGCCTCCTGGCATTCATGGACACTGTAGTACCAACCAGTGATGCAGCAAAAGATTAAGGAATCATTTTTCTAGGAGGAAGTAGTAGATATGCCAGTGTAATCAGAACCTAAATGTGTCCCACTCTCAGTGGGAAAAAAATGAGGAAAGAATTAGAGATATGCTTCATATAGAATGCAAAACCATGCAGAAACATGAAATGGAGTCATAAAGTTGCTTTGTAGCACAACTACTCTGAAAAGTCAGCCATTTTGTCAGCAGAAGTCTGCTTCATGCAAGACAGGCAAATTGACATGTTCATACTTCAGATAGCAAATCTCATTTCAATGCTGAAATGAAAACAAAGGAGCTGCTATTAGACACTTTAAGGAAGGGAAAATATCACAGCAAAGTAGATGGCCAATTCAGCCAAATGAAACACACAATCTGTAGCATGCTAAACATCCAGTTCCATGACCTCCCTACAAATTTATTGCATCAAGTATATCAATGAGGGATAAGAAGAGATTTAGAGAATAAAAATAATGAATTTATATGATCCAGCAGATCAGAGAAGGCCATTAAAGGTTTATTGAGTGGGGGCACATCCAATGCTCCCAAGCCAGCCATCAGTTTGTCAGAACTTAATTTTATACTAGGTAGGTAGGTGAAAGTTATTATTATACGGCAGCCATGTGGTTTAATATTTTTCTCACACTTTCTCATCTTTATTTTTCATTCTCCACCTAAGAAAATCCACTCTGAGCTTCCTGTTCTAGAGCCCCAAATCTAGGATTAAGGCGGATCAGAGCTAACACCACCCAGAATCAGCTGGAGTTAGACCGCATCAAAATTGAATTAATTAAAAAATGATTCAGAATTCACAGGCAGTAACTTTTAAAAAAAAACTTACAAAAACTCAAATATATAGAATCTAATCTATATGATTGTCTTTCAACTTTTAGGTCATAAAGGAAGGAAAAGCTACCAGTAAGCTAGGATGTCATAACAACTTCATAAAAATAAAGGCATGGTATATTTATCTGAGTAAAACTGCAACATCTGCATTGGAAATAAATCCCTCTAAATTGCCATGGCAACCTAAATCTGCCGCCATTCTTTCTTCTGCTTTCTCTTTCTCGTTCATTAAACAAAGTGCAATATACTTGCCTTTTGTTTGCAGTTATGCCACAGACATTATGATTTGTCAAATTCTAATTATCTTATATGAAATTGGAGCAGTATAGAAGCTGAAGCAATAAATAAATAAATAGATCCAATCTTTTCTTATGTGGGTCAAAAAAAAGGAGGTTTCTTTTTTTAAAAAACGACAGCAATAATCTACAGATTTGTTTTTCCCCCCAAAAAGGATACCATGTTCTAATCCAGTTAGAATATCATCCATTTGATCAGTTGCTAGAACTGGAGAAAAAGTAAAAGTGCTGCATTTTTATTGTTTTACTGCTTTTTAAAAGATATACTACTCTAATGTACCCAGTGGTGGGATTCAAGTAATTTAACAACCGGTTCTCTGCCCTAATAATTTCTTCCAACAACCAGTTTGCCAAACTTCTCAGAAAGTTAACAACCAGTTCTCCTGAAGTGGTGCGAACTGGCTGAATCCCACCACTGAATGTACCCTATTTAAAATAAAATTATGCACATTTGTAAAAAAGGAGGACTTTCTATTTGTTCTTCTGCTGAGACCAGAGAGGATTCTCCCCTATTAGACCACTCTTCTTTCTCAGTTCAAACCATCATCGATGCCAACAAGTCCACTTTCTGGCTGAAAGTGTGTCTGATGCAAATACAAATTAACCAAATCAATGCAATTCTTGAACAGGAGTAAAAAGGAAGTTTTCAGCAACTGATATAAAACACACCAAAATATTCTTCCCGAGCCCAGCTGGCCAGTGATTCTGCTGAACATGTTAAACATAATAATTTGGAATTGCCTCTCAGGGAAATACAAGAAATGTTTCACAGATCCTCAAAAAAGGCTGGTTTTTCAAGTTAATCCTTTGGTTGCTGCCGACACGCTTTAATTTCCAAAATGAATAAAAGCTCTTTGGCATGTTTTCCTTTCCTATGATACAGAAACCGAAGCAAACTCATGCTAGAAGGAAGATCCGCATGGGGCAATTTCCGCCATGCTTTTTCTGCCTAAATCACTGGAACAAAGAATAATTATGTACTTTTACAATTCATTCCCTCTCTTGGGCATCTAGGTGCATTTTTCTTTGTCCATTAGACCTTTTCCTTGTTGCATGCTTTTGATAAACATTGCATAAGAGAAAACTGATGCAGAAGACCAATAGTTAATGATACATAAATTACAAGAGAAATGTTTTCTTATATATCAACCAGCAATGATAGAAAACAGTCTTTGTTATATTCTTGTGGAATATTGTATATCTTCAGTGGATACTATAAAGAAACCACTGATCTTCTGTAATAATCTCTGTGGCAAGTGATCCCATGGCTCTTGTTAGTCATGCATCCCTAATCTGAAATCTGCTAGACAGCTGGTTATGCCACAGCTGAGTATTGATCAAGGAAGTAACTTCACAAAGTGTTTTTCAAAGTACTAACATCTTTGTCAATAACTGTCTCGTCTGTAAAATAAAGGTTTAGTTAGTGAGAAGAATTCTGAGTTTTGGACAGGGGAATAGACTTATGTTCAATTCTGTCAAAACTGAATGGCTATTGGGGGCCCCATTGTGAATTTGGGCCCACATTCCTTAGGATATTTCATCATTAGTTGTGGATGGGGTTGCACTTGCCCATACAAGACTGATATACAATGTGGGAGTCATCTTGGATTTGCAGCCCCTGCTTGAAGAGCAAGAAGCAGCTATGTTCAAGACAGCCTTCGCACAAATTAATCAAATGTATCAGTTGCACCTGATCCTAGACTGGATTCACTCATGCCTTAATTACCCCAAGAATGGGCTACTGCTCTGTTCTCTACATGGGGCTGTCCTTGAAGGCCATTTGGAAGATATGACTGGTCAGAATGGGTAGTGTTTATAGTCATATCCAATTAATATATGCTGGTGGCTCCATGTCAAGCTTAAAGGTATAGTGCAGCACAGGGCTCTGTTGCAGGCTGTGAATTGTACGACACACAAATCAACACAAACCATTGTTCCTCTCTGTTTTGCATTGGTCAGATCATTATTAGAATATTGTGTCCAGTTTAGTGCACTGGAAGGATACAGACAAAATGGGACAGTAATCTAGAAAAGGAGTTTGTTTCAAGCTTCCTACTTTCTTCAATAAATATTATATTATATTATATTATATTATATTATATTATATTATATTATATTATATTATATTATATTATATTATATTATATTATATTATATTATATTATATTATAGCTCCCCAATTACTTTTGAGCTTGGTTGGGTAGTTCATTCCTGACTATATCTGAGAGTTTGACTATGAGAAATAATTATTATCCTACAGATATTGAGACCGATGGAAATGGATATGTATAGAAGCCTTCACTGTCCTATTGTCCTGTGATGACAGGGAAGAATCTATATTATGGAGATTGCTACCCTTTTGGTTGACCAAGGGGGAACACAGTTAGAGGTTAGTGTTGTTTTAAGTGAGAAAATAGTACAAAGTGGATAAAGCTATGTCAGATACATAGATGGGGCTGAAACCTGAGGTTTTGGAGAATTTAGGAGAATTGTTTGTTTCTTTCTAATTGCATTAAGCTTAATTTTATGGCTTATATCATATATTTTCACATCCTTCTTCAGAGTGGCAGCACATCAGTTTTCGGCTGTTATGATCAAAGCAGGCTCCTGAGGCTATGTTATCCCTTGTCCACAATGGTATTTTTCTTTTTGAGTACAGTAGAACCTCTGGTCACAACCATTAATTCGTTCCATAACTTTGGTCGCAAACCGATTTAGTCGTGACCCAAACCTAATTTTGGAAATTTGACGCTTACAAAAAAAAAAAAATGGCATGGAAGGGGAAATCGGCCACCAAAAAAAAAAAAAAAAAGTGAATTTTTTGGTCAGAACCCGATTTGGTCGTGGTCAGAAGCATTCGTTCTACTGTACAACCTTCTATGGGAATATAGACCCTCCATTGCGCTGATAGTTTTGTTCCTACAGTTGTTAAATTTTTGCTTTAATGCCAGAAAGGGGATAGAGTTCTTAAATGTATTGCCAGTATACATAAGAGTGTGGGCCTGCATGTGCATGTGAGCAAGAAAAGGCTTCAAACCTGAAACCTGCTAAAAATAAGTATGCTACTGTGGATTAAACATGTGGAATCCTTAGTGCTCTCTGAGCTTGCTTGTTTGTTTGCTGATATTTCATTGACCAACTAGATAACATAATCAGTACCAGTAAGAATGACATATTATTTCTGTTTATTAATACATAAAGATAAATAACAAATAATGCTTACAATCTTTCTTCACTTTTCCTTTGCTTTACCGAGCTGTGAAAGTCATAAATGTGAGGATTGGTTGCAAAGTTGCTTTTTCATCACTGTCACATCACTGTGAATAGTCACTAAACAAGATAGCCATTACACTAGAACAATCTGAACATACCTGTATATATGCAAATCCAGAAACCAAGACTCTAAACATGCATAACAAATGACATCTTCCCCAAAAAATTCTCTGAATTCTACAAATGTCTCTTTGGGATCATAAGCTAAAACAATGACTAACAGGATACCTTGATGCAACGAATACACATGAAGTTTCTGAGTCTATTTCTTGCCTTACTGCTTTTCTTAAGCAATTAGGGAATCATTTGTGTTTGCATGAGTTGTTTCAATCAGCTATTCTTCCATTCAGAAGAACAGAATTCAATTGTGATAATTTGTAAATAAAATGTAGGGTATGTGAGACGAGAGAGGATCTACTCTGTGGGTCCGAGGACATCTTTTGATCTTCATTGACTCATTCGTGAGAGTTCCCAGGTATTTGAGAGAGATTTCAGAGAATTTTGCTCAGTTATCAATTGTAGAATTATGAAAACGTTCAGGGTAAAAGCTGATTACCAATGGTCACCATCTGCTTTATGGGTCAAAAATCTCATCAAGCTAATGTGCCCTACTTCATTTTCCAGTTAAGCAATTAAGAGAGAGCTCCTTCTCATAATTGCTTGTGCTCTATATAACCCATATACAATGAAGGTTGAAGGTGATGGAAGGGGACTAGGATGTCAAGCCTCATTCTACACGCATTCAGTAGATGCTCTCTATAGACGCACAGAACTACAGAGAAGTTCTGAATGCAAAGGGGAAAAAACAAGGCTCCCCCACTGCTCTGGCAGTGTATACATGTGCATATAATTCTCTATATAATTTATTGAGGGACTGGTTAATCAGATCCATTTTATAGCTACAGTCAGTCACTTATACAAATATTTTTCCTATAAATCAATTCTGCCTTGGTTTCTCATTATTCTGCAAATACATGTGTGGGTTTTCATAATCCACACATACATTTGCATTTCAATATCTATTTGCATGAATATTTTTAAAAAGTATTTTCTTGCAGAACACACATTTCTAAATGTATGCTGATACCTTTTATGAGCGAGGAATTGCAACAGAACATATGCAAACATCAGTAAATATTTATTTCATTTTTCAACACTTGGCATGCTTTTTGAAGCAAATAGACTCTCTCTCTCTCTCTCAACTGGTATCTCCAAACTTAACTCCATTCTCTGAGCCATTTTCATTCTTCCTCACCCCATGTTCTCTCTCCCTCTCTTCATTGTGCTTCTGTAACTTCATGGTGTGTGAGCACTTTCACTGTGAAAGGCAAAAGTCAAAAACTTCTGGAAGCTGTGAAAGGCATCTTAAAGCAGTGACTGAAAATGGAGTCACTTTTGTCCACCCTTCTCCATTCCACTGAGAATGGTAACAGAGCAATAGCATGAAAAGACCTCCTAAAAGAGCAGTACAAAGGAAGATCTTCTCTTGTAAACCTCAGATAGCTTGAAACAGCAGCTCACAATGGAAGTATCTGAAGCTCCTACCAGATTGAGCAGGGTAGAGTTTTAAAGGAGGGCTCCAGCCAGATTGGACTATGTTGTAGCTTGACATCTTCCCTGCTTCCTATCGAACCTGGCCTATTAGTTGAATTGGTGGTATAGGAAGTAGAGGTTGAAGACTCCGAATGCTAGAGGCCTTGGTGGAAGATATTTCTTGGAATCTTAGATTATCTAATTAAGATACTAGAGTGAATATATACACTAATAGATGAAAGTGGGGCATACAATTCCAATTATATGCATAATATACAGATTGTCAAAGAAAATATGTCATCACAAATCGAAACATATCACAACAGAAACACTGGAGGACTTAAAATTCTGTGCTTTCATCCTCCTTCAATATGAAACAGTATATGCTTTGCTATATTTAGCACTGGTTCCAGGAGTAATTCCAAATTCAGACATAGTAACTGAGAACAACATCTGACTATATACTGAATAAGTTACGATGGAGCTTCCCACAGCTACTGTATGTAAGACCCTTTTTTCAAAGTTCTGACTGCCACACCAACACCTTCAGTGATCACATGATCATATTTGGGTACTTGGCAATTAGTTCTCATTCATGGTCATTTTCAGCAAGTGACAATCATGTATTTGCAACTTTTAGCATTTTAGGGGGTCAGTTTCCGATGTTTAAATATTTTTTTGGCACAAAAAATGCCTATTGGTGAAAATGGGTTTACTTGAAGACCCTGTTGTTTGCTTAATCACCATGGTGTTCACTTAACAACTGCTACAAAAGTTGTAAAATTGGGTGCGGTCATGTCATGACCCACTTAATGACTGCAACAACCTGCAACTATAATTCTGGGCTCAATTGCAATCGTTAGTCTAGGTTAGCCAGTGATGGCTAACCTTTTTGCCATTGCGTGCCAGGAAGGGGGGTAGGTGTGGAGATCGCACCTGCGTGTTCCCACACCCATAATTCTATGCACCCCGTCCCTGTGCATGCTCACATGATCCCCCCTGCCCCTGGCATGCAATGGCCCTATAGGCCCATTTCTCTCTCTCTCATCTGGCTTCAGAGCCTCTCTAGGTGGGACTGGAAGTTGGCAAATGGGATGCTTTTGGCCTCCGGGGGACCTCCGGGGGGGGGGAGACCGTTTTCGCCCTCCCCAGACTCCTAGAAAGGCTTTGGAGCCAGGTGAGAGAGAAAAATGGGCCTTCCCCACCACCCCCTGAGGCCCTCCGTAGGCAGGAAACAACCTGTTTCCCTACTTCTGGTGGGCCCAGAAGGTCCAAAAATTAGTTGGCATGCGCCAGAGCTGAGCTCACATGCCCACTGATATGGCTATGTGTGCCACCTGTGGCACGCATGCCATAGGTTCACCATCAAGGGTCTAGGTCTACCTGCACAGGTTGTGTAATCAATAATAATTTCTCTTTTACTTTCATTCCTAGATGTACTACATTATCTTTATGTTAGTATTTTATGGACATCCAGCATGAATAGAAATAAACCATTTTATTTTTTTAAAAAATCAATCATGTTAGCTGGGCTGTTGTTTGCCTTGCCCTCTACTACCTCTTCCAAGTAGCTGAAGCTATTCAAGCTATTCCCGCTTTGCTATCCACAAATCTTGTAATTAAGCCATGCAATATATATGTTTTACAGGTGACCATGACCCATCCTTTCCCTTTTTGAAATTTGTGGTATAACACAGAATAGTAAGCCCTTTTGGTATATCTGGCTTTTCTGAAGATGAATTCCTAATATTAAATAAAGGTATTGATTCAGTTTAAGCATTTCTAAAACACTCTTCATCTCAACAGATTCCCAAGAAGTACACAATAAAAAAATCAATGCAATAAAACAATATAATCATCAAAACCTTAGAAGCAATGAAATGTAACACTGAAAATAGAGGCAATAAAAACAATTTAAAATGTCTGGAACTATGAGACATCTTGATTTGGCATCAAAAGACTCCAGTGTTGGTGCTTCTTGATCTTCCTTATGGAAAGTGTTGCACTACCTGGATTCCAATATCTCCCACCTTTGTTGTTTTTGCAATTTATTCCTAATTCATTATGTCACTCTGTAAATGTAGGAAAAGATAAAGGAGCCCAGCGGACTTTATATTCTGCTAGTCCAGGGGTGTCAAACTAGATTTCATTAAGGGCTTCATCAGGGTTGTGTTTGACCTCAGGAGACTGAGTGGGCATGGCAGGGTGGGCGTGACCAGCTCGATGTCCCGCAGCCCTCTGCCAGTGAAAACAGAGCTCAGGAGGGCTGTGCATGGACCTCCCAAGCTCCAGAAGCACCACGGGCCAGTCCTTCACTGTTTCCAGGGCGGCCCCACAGGCCAGATCTAAGCACCCTATGGGCTAGATCCAGCCCGCTGGCCTTGAGTTTGACACATCTGTGCAAGTCGTTGCTGGAGGGGGAGTGGTGCTGATCTCCATTTCAAGGCCATTTCAAGGCCATTGAGCCAGCACTGTCTGTAGAGATTTCCATTGTCATGTCACCAGCATGACAACACAGAGTGTGGTCACCTTTCCACCAAAGTGGTACCTATTTATCTACTTGCATTGTATGCTAGATTGGCAGGAGTTGGGGTGAAAACAGGAGCTCACCCCATCATGTGATACTCTGGGCTGCTGGCTTCCCAGCTGACAAACCTAGCATCTAACTGCTGAGCCATCACACCACCCCCTTAAATGTAGGTAAGTTTCATAAAATGGCTAGCGTGCAACTGAGTGTATTCTGTCTTTATTTCCATTATGTTCAGTTCAGTAGATTCTGCAACTAATACAGGCTTCTAAAACAAATCATTCCAAAATATCCAAAAAAATATTGGTTGATGACGAGGCTGTAGTGATAATCAGAAAGTCAGTTCCTGTTATGGTGAAATCTATCGTGGAGTGAACTTGGTGCAAAATCTTTTTTGTTAGTAAAACTGTGTATAATTATTGCTGGAATAGAGACAATGGTAATATGGAGATCTGTGTTAGTAGCTGAGAGATTCAATTTAATTTTGTATAAATCTGAAATTTAAATGCACTATATTTTAATCCATACATGTTTGTGGAAACCAAAATTTAAAAACAGAACTTTTTGAAACTGCTACTATTTTTTAAAAATTAGACAAGAGAGCAAAATGCCTCTTCTGACAATGAAATCTAACATCAGTAATGATAGTCAAGAGGAAAGATGGCCAATCTGATGTGATGGTTAATACATCAAGCTAGAAACAGGGAGACCATGAGTTCTAGTGCCACCTTAGGCACAAAGCCAGATGGGTAGGTACTTTGGGCCAGATATTCTTTATCAGCCATAAGAAGCAGGCAGTGGCAAACCACTCTGAAATCTGAGATAAATCTGCAATTCTGAAGGCATAAAAGGGCTGCTTTTCAAAGAAGGAGAAGCCTGGGGCAAAACAGTATCAAAATATTAGCCATCTTTTTGGAGGTAAACAGCATGATCTGCAAATAATACAGTAAATGTTGTATCATCAGAACCCTTTTGTAATTCACTCAAGCAGAAAGAACCAGCAGTTCCAAATTTAAGCTATTTCACAGTACTTGTTAGCCTTTCCTCCAGCTGAATTTCCAGCAAGTCAGTTGTACAAGATTTGTGAGATGGACAAAAAAGTATAAAAAGGAACAGAATTAAACACCAACATTACTTCACTATTACCATACTTTACAAGGAAAATAATAGAGACAGATAAGGCTAACATTCTCATATTCTAGAATGAATCTGATAAAGGGATAAAGTCGGGGCAGGTGAAAAAGATCTAGACCAAGATGCTGTATCTGCATCTATTCATGGGACTCCCATTCCTTCCCTCTTCCTCCATGGAGGAAGCCAGGCCATAGGAGAGCTTTAATATCACATTTGGCACCCATAATTTTGACAGCTTACCCAGTTCACAATGAAGCCAAATAGTATAATATCAAATTTGTTATCTCACTTCAATATATTCTTTACAGCTGTCTGATTCCTACAAATAATACACACAACTTCATCTGTTGATTGCATAGTATTTATAGTGGGTTTTGTACTAGCCACTCGGCTCTACATATAAACATATATATAGAACGATAAGGAGCAGACTCAGATATATTACACACACACACACGCACACACACACACACGCACACACACAGAGAGAGAGAGAGCAAGCATGGTAGTATTTCAGAAGCAGTATCTAAATATATATCCATTTAAAAACTGTATTCCAGGTGTGGATTTAGAAAAGAAAACAACTAAGTTTTTAATTTGGACACTTCCAAAGTTATGTTTGAGCACACATCCAGAACGGCACGCATGTGTGTGCACACACACGGTTTGACTCATTTTTTAAATCAATAGAATAATTCACTGGGAATCAATGGGCGTCTCTTGCTTTGTCTAAATCATACACTTTTTTAAAGGAAAAAAATTGCTACCCATTTTTACCTGTGCTATGGGAAGAAGCAAGCTACAATCTATGTTTTGAAGGGATTCATGCCTGCTGGATTTTCTCAGCATGTTGTCACAGATAACCCTTTTACTATTTCTTCAGGATCTAAATGGAAACAATAGAATCAAGTGCATTTCTGTGATAATCAAAACAAGTTGTAAACAAATGAATTGTGAATCTTGGTCACTGGGGGTATTATATTATTGACCTGGCAATATTATTATTACAACATTTAATACATTGCTCTGTGCTAAGTGCCTTGATTCATGAGACCCCCAGAGAATATGAGACCCCCAGAGAAGATTAACAATAACCCATTCCTTTTAGACATTTCCAAAATAGATTTTGTGTCATTCATAATGTTGCCACGTTTAGATACCAAATCTGCCAGGGGTAGAAATAAATATACTAGCCCATCAGGAGGGAGTGATTTGCAACTCAGATGACGCTCAGAATCAATATAAAAATGTTTTTTTTTTTTCCAAAATGGACTGGGGCTAAGGATGCTTTCAGATGCAGGGTATCTAGTGTTCTAGTAATCAAAAGGTATTCTGTAACAATGCCATCATTTTCCCTTTAATGGTCTATTTGTTGTATGGAACAGCAGTGTTACACAGCAGAGAGAGACTATGGGTGAGAAACTCTAAAGGGAGGGATATAAATTTTAAAAAAATGTCTGGGACTGGTGCTTGCATCAAAGAAAATCAAGGTTTTAGTTATGAAATCACCTGATGATAAGAAATCGAAGTTATTCAGCCTTTCTGCAGCTAAGAATCTGAAGCTTCTCTTCTCCGAATGAAGGGAAATATACATGTCCCAGGATAATGTTGCAGGATGCATGGAGAACATTTTGGAGAGAAAGCAGTTAAGTTCACTGAGGATGGGCTCCAGCAAGAGTCTGAACGTTTGGAAGAATAAAGCTCTGGTTCAGATGACTGACTGAGATTGGACCCTTGCTTTTCTCTACTATGGATGAAGAGCCAGACAAATTGGAATCTGAACCACACTGGTCAGAATCAAACAAGAACTGAATCGAGACAGGAAAAAAGTGATAAAAGCTCTGAGAATATTATACTCAGTAGAATGCTTGTTACACAGAGACATTTAAAGAAAGGCTCTCATACAAGGGAAAGAGGTACAAGACCCTTCAGCCAACTATCCCTACATTTATTCTCCAGTGGTCAATAGATACAAGCAACACTGAATTCTAACAGCTGGTAAATTTAAAAAAAAATGGAGGGGGGAGGAATAAGAACTGGTAAAAAACAAACAAAAAGAACAAGAAGGCTTGAGACAGACTGTTTTAAAACTCTGTGAAATAATTATGCCAGGCTGATTGCCTAGGAAAATTCTTACTTGAAAGCAACTCATCCCTGTATCTCATTTGTCATAATAGACAATATTGCTTCACTTCCTTTGGAATGGGATATCAAATAGGAGAATATGGATTCTGTATTAGTTTTCCTTCTTCCCGAGGTATCATAATTGTAGAACAGATGGTGAGAAACACATCTTTTTATCCAAGTCAATAGAAGTATACTTGTGCTCATTCATCTGTCTCTTTCTCAACTGGTTTGTTGAAGAAACACCTTTTTAAAAAATGCTGTAGGGTTTTCCCTTCTGGCATCTGCACATATGGGGAAAGATTTAGCACATGTCTATCTGAATAAGAATTACTGCAGAAGTTCATGTGTGCTGTTAGAGATCTCGGGAAGCTGTTATCAATCACTAACAGATAAACTGGACAAACAAACAGAACCAGTTTGGTCTAGTGGTTAAGGCACTGGCTTAGAAAGCAGGAGAAAATGACCATGAAAGCCAATTGGGTGAAGTTGGGCAATTCACTCTCTCTCAGTCCAGCCCAACTCACAGGGTTGTTGTTGTGGGGAAAATAGGAGGATGTGTTTGTGGCTGTAAGTTATTTGTAAAAATAATAAAGGTGGAATATAAATAAATAAATAACACAATGGGATCAAAAGCACAAATTAGTAAATACTGTTTGCATGTGAATTGGGAATAATATTAACTATGTATATATATTTAAATTAAATGTAATTGCAAGTGCACCAAATTTTGCCTCGCCACCAATTCTTTGAGAACATCCTTCAACAGGCCGCTCAAAAGCCAAATACCTCAGCTTAGACAAAGATACGTAAGCCTGATATATAAAGCCTGTTGAATTTTGAACTAAACCCCTTAGTGATGTTGGAAATGAGGAAATATTCATGAATGTTCATTGCTCATTGATCAAATGTATCTTATCAGAGAGAAACAACTGGAAAACGGGTAGCCTTATTTTTCTTTTTTTTTTTTTATTGAAAAAGTTTTCAAATACAAGTTTTTCCCCCTTTTCCCCCCCCCTCTTCCCTAACCCACCCTTTCCACCCAACCCCCCCTGTGACTTCTTCACAACAATAAGCTATTTCATAACTAGTTACATACATAATATCTTCCCTTTCCCTTAATCCCTTCTCGGAATACTGACCCTTAACTTGTTAATCTTATAACTCCCATTTTTACGGTAATCTGCCCTTTTTCTCCTCCCCTAAACTTATTGAGTATTATTACAAATTAACCTTTAATCTTTTATATATATTAATATAACATTTTAAATCGGCCTTCTCCCTGCAACCAAATTTATTCAATTCTGTCCACTTCCTCCACTCCTCTAACTATATGACTTGAAATCAGACAATACAATTCTAAATATAATCCACTACCCACTTTACTAGAATATACACATATCTATATATGCATCCCATTTTATAACAGTCAGTAAACTAACCTCTTTCAGCCCTTCAATTCCTACAAAATCATGCAATACGATTCTAAATATAATCAACTGCCCACTTTACTAAGATATACACATATCTATATATGCATTTCATTATGTAAAAAGAGAAAAGACAATAACTTTAAGTTTATGATCCATATAATATCTTCTTTGATGTCTTTCCACTAGATTATTAAATCCATCACCCATAATAGGGTAAAATAACGTGCTGGTGCAACAGTTTGTTCAAAATCTTCAGTCATCTTCTGCCCCCATCAGTAGTAGATATCCGCACACCTGTATAAAAGTAAAAACAACCACCCGAGTGACATTATAATTATGAATATATCCGTATGGTTATAGTTGTGGTATTCATCAGGATTGTTAATTCCCGTCATCCTACTGAGTAACATCCAGATCTTCTGCATGCCCCAGAAAAACTCTCCTGCCTTATAACTCAAAGTAGTTATAATATATTTCCAAGAGAAAAAAAAAGTAAATAAGAAAAAATTAGATGATTCAAATCCAACAAAGTGAGGCTCTTTCCACTTCCCAAAGTCATGGCCTTGCAGAGATCTGCCACAATCCTCAGGATAGTATCAGACAATTGTTCGCCACCACTGTCTTTTCTAATATTCATTCATTTTTTAAAGCGCCTGGCTTCACTGTTGCTTAGTTTGGAAATTGCTGTTTCTATAAGATCTGTTTCTTTTCTTTTTCTTTTTCGGGTTGAATTTCCATCCTCTTTTCTTGCTTACCAATTGTATATCTGCTGGTTGATTTTCATTCTGCTTTGTGGATTGTTCTTGTTGGGTTAATTTTATCATCTCATCTTTCTTCTCCATCACTTGTATATCAACTGATTGCTTTGCGCACTTGTCTGTGACTTGATGATTCATCACCTTGGGTTCGGATGACACTGCTCTCTTATTTATAAACAGTCCAGCTGGGGTCTCCAAGGAGTCCAAAGACAATTTATCCATCACAGCCTCTGTAATTTGATGTTTTCCTTTTATTTCCAACTCCTTTTGCTTATCCTGTATTATGCCTAAAGGTGTTAAATTCATTTTTAGAATTTTTTGATAAAAATCTTCCGCTTTTTCAACAGTGTGCAATTGATATCTTACGCCTTGATATCTCAATATTAAACCAACTGGGATGTCCCACCTGAATAGGATATTTCTTTTTTTTAATTCAGTCACTAAAAAGCCAAATTTCTTCCTCTCCATTAACATCTTGGGCGGGAGCTCCTTGAAAATCCAAATCTTTCTTCCATGAAATTGCAAATTGGAATTAAAAGAGTTCTGCACAATATTATTCCTAATTTCTTTATCTGTAAAATAGATCACCACATCTCTAGGCAGTTGCCTTTGCTTTGCCCACCAGGAGTTTATTCTATAAATTCTATCAATCCTGCAATACACTTCATCAGGTTGAACCTTTAAGATCCCAGCCAGAATTTCAGAAGATACTTTCCTTAAATCATCTCTATTATTTTCCTGCAGACCTCTCAATCTAATTGCATATTCTGTAAAATTATATTGAATCATTAAAACTTCTCTTTCAATCCTCTGTTGTACATTTTCCTCATTACCAATCTTTTGGTCAGTCTCCATTTTAGATTTGTCTTCCAAGCTATTATCCTGAATGTTTATCAAATCCTTTTTAATTTTTTGAGTCATGTCATCCAAATTCTCCTCGACTTCCTTCATTTTAGTCTCTAATAATTCAGTCTTTGCCTCCATCCGAATCAGAAAGCCTGATAAACCATTAGCAACTTTTGAAATCTTTTTATTCAAGAAGTCAGACTCTGATTTCACCAATTCACCAATTTCTTTAATTTCCTGCTTAAATTTTTCAAGTTGCTGATTCACAATCTCATCCCTTCTTACAATCTCTTCAAGGATAAATTCTAATATATTAAAATCGGGTTTCTGACGCTGAAGAGTTGAAATTTGTTGGCGCAATTTCTTAAGGGGGGAAATTCCCCCCCCCGTTTGTCCAGCTGTATAAGTCCTGATGCCATTTCCCACACAGACAAGATTTAGCAAAAATAAGAGAAGAAATAGAAAACAAAAAGACTTTCCCTCATTAAAAAAAACTTCTGAGCAGCACAGGAGCGAGGTTTCTCTAGAAATGTAGCCAATGATATTTATTCCGCTACATTGTAATAATGAAAAACGGAAGGACTTTCCCTTTTAGCCTTATTTTTCTTTGAAGGGGGAGCACATCTTCTCTTGCAGCACCTAAATTCTGGCAGACCTTGTTTTATTTTCAGAAGGATGTCAAGCCGTGGTTTCTTGGTGGTGCCTTTCAAAACAGTGTTTCCTGAGAAGCTTTGGTAATTGTTTTCTGATTTGGTTATTCTCACCAAAAATATTCCTTTATTCCTCTGGGAATAAATTAAAACATCTTAGTCAATACATGGTAATTAGTTCAGAGGAACAATAAGAGGATCTCAAGAAACTGCCTAAACTTTCTAGTCGGTGTGCTTAGTTTTGCAGAACCCCTGGCATAAAAGTTTTGAGTTGGCTTGGCAAAGAAGATGCAAGAAATAATGCTAATAAAATTCTGAGCTTCTATCCTGCCATCCTACTCACCATGGCTGGAAGCCCGCCTGCTAATGACAGCCGAAGTAGTGCATTGGATCTGGCTGTGAGCTAAAAGCTTAAGGATGGCCGTTATGCATAAGCTCTCATTACAAAACCCTTCACAGATGAAGAATGCTCTTTTGTAGTTTAGAACACTGCATCTAACTCTTGGGTCCTGACATCCTACAGTGAAGGAGAATGGGATGTCCAGAGGAGCCCTTTATTCAGGCTAATTTGCTGACTGGCAGCTTCTCATGTTGGCAAGTGCTAATCTTACTCTCCAGTGCTCCCAGCCACAATTGCTCCTTTGTTTATTACAGTTATTATCCTTGTTTAAAGAAGGGAGGGGAGTTAGTATATGCCTGGTGCCATTTATACACCAGCTGCCACACCTTGCTATTTCCTGCTCTCCGTCTCCCTCATATCAGCAATTGTTCTTCATATGTTTCATTTGTTAATGGGTGGGCTGGCACTGCACTAGGATGTGATTATTTCTGGGTTATTTTACACAAATTATTCTACTTTTTGGAAAGGGTTTGCCAGAGAGTTTGGAGAACTTTTGAAATTTAATAAAACAGCTTCCCTCCACTCATTTGTTTCCCCAGAAGCCATCACTTCTGGAACAAAGGAACTTCTATCAAGCAATTCTACTTCCCTGCCTGTTTATTGCATTCTCCTCTGCTCAGCCTGAATATACAGTATGTAGTCCTCAACTTACAATCACAATTAAGTCCAACATTTCTGCTGGTAAGTGAGACAGTTGTTCAGCGAAATTTGCTCCACTTTATGATCTTTTTTGTCCCAGTTGTTAAGTGAACCACTGCAGTTGTTCACAAAATGACCCTGGATCACTGCAGTCATCATAAATATGAACTAGTTGCCAAGCATCTGAATATTGATCACGTGATCAGGGGATGTTGTAATGGTCCTAAGTGTGAAAAACAGTCATAAGTAACCATATGTATGTATGTATCAGGGGTGGTATTCACTTACCTACTGGTTCGCAGATGTGAGTGCGTGCGCAGGACCTTTTGCGCATGCGCAGAGCGTCAAAAATGAACCAGATTACATCCGGACTGGTGGGCAGAGCCTCCCACCGCTGCCGCTACCAGTTCTCCCGAATCGGATAGAACCGGCTGAATACCACCCACTGGTATGTATGTATGTATGTATGTATGTATGTATGTATGTATGCATGTATGTATAAAAACTGTTAGGCCCACAGAAATCGAAGTCCAATTCTATATTCACACATTGGCACCCACAAATACTTCAATACAATCAATACTGTAACTGAGATCCAAATAAGTCCTTATGAAGTCGGAAGAAGTTATTTGGGCCTCAGTTACAGGTAAGCATCTGTAGGTGCCGATTGTATAAATATCAAAAAGCCTGAATTGCTTAGGGAACCAATTATTGCTAAATGTTGATAAATCTCTGTATTCTCTGCTTTTTCTTTGCAATACTTTTTGATTTGTTTTTTAGACCTGACCTTGAGTTTCTTTTTCAGTCTGGCTCTGGATTTCACTTAACCCCTTGGTCCTGAAAACAGATTTTCATCCCATCAGGTGGCTACTCACAAGCAAACTGCGATATAGATTGGATAGCTTTGATTATTATTATTGTGTAATAATAGAATATTTAGAATTCTTAAGTAGCCTGATGGCTTTTCTTAGCTCTTATCTTATCTTGTGTGTCACATATTCACCAATCAGAAGAGATGGGAAGAGCAAAATTAGTTTTAAAAGCTTTTCAGTAACAGAACAGATTAAGGAAGGGTGACACATTGGAATATAATAGACAGCTATTGCACCTGAATAAAGTTTGTTGATTACTCCCCAAAAATTCAAAATACTTTAGAACCAAATTTCTTATTCTACTTAAACTAACTTTATAAACATATATTATCTGGAGAAATATTTTCAAAAAATAAATTCTTTTAGAAAATTTTTATGAGAATCTTTGATTTTGAGAATAGCTTTACAGAAAATGCAATTATCAGTTAGTGAAGAAGGCTCTGGTTTTCCAAATCTGGAATACATCATAATAGTTACCTATTGTCAATGACTAAATAGTAAAGCCAACAATTGGTGTTTATTTTTCTGAACTGGGCAACTTTGGAATGTACTTATATAAGCACTTTAGGTCACGTGGACAATATTAGGATCTGAATACTGAATACTAAAACTCTAGTGACTCTGAAAACAATTACATCAATTAAAAGAATTCTAATCTAATTCTGATTCTAATTCTAATTAGACAATTATGGCATGTAATGAGAAATAAAAATATTTCAGCTTTTTCCCTCATGCTATATTAATTTTACGGGGAAACACAATTTTAAAAATTGGGGAAAAATGAAAAATATGGAAAAACTAGATGAAAGCAGGGATATTTACTTTGGATCAATTGACAGATTTAAAAGATACTAGAACACCTTCTTAAATCGTTTGAAACTAAAAAACGTACTAATAGTTTTTATAGATATTTGTTATCAATCAATAAATTTAATATTGAGATGCCAAAAGAATTAATAGAATAAAGAATTTGAGGTTCCTATATTGCCTAGAAAATGGAAGGCTATTTAATTTCTATAGCAACAGTCAATGGATCTCAAATTATGATTTATACAATGAAAAATAATTAGAATTTTTTGGACTTCTATGTTTATATAGAAAATAACTGTCAAAAACAGTATTTTGTTGGAATAATACTTCCAAGTTTTTGGAAGAAAATATTGGATTATACAAAAATGGGAGAAAAGCTAAAATTTTCAGATGATAATATTCTTTTGAACTACTTACTTAGTACTTGGAATTTGACAACCAAACAATATAAATGGATTCTTTGTGCCCTTGTTATACCCAAAAGACTGATACTGCAGCAATGAAAGATCATGTTTGGGACTTTGCCCCCTTTCATTCCATGGATTGAATCCCATATTACACGTGATAGCTATGAGCAGATTGCCTATAGATACAAATTTTCAATGGATAAACATAATGAAATATGGGGCTTATTTATATAAAATACAGTAGGTTAAAATTATAGTTACATAATTGTATTAGAAGTATTTTGAGAATTTTTCTCAAGAGCATCTGGTGTAAGGTTTATCAACATGTTTGTTGCCCTTATTTTAGAATACTTTGTAAAGGAGTTTCGGACCCTGCTAACTTATTAAAATAATTGGTTTAAAATTATAATTCCAAAATTCAGATTACCCAGCTGATTGCCTAGCTCTTTATTCCTAGTTTTTCCTTATCACTGTCCAACTATCAGCTTCTGAAATGCCACAAATCAAGAAGTGAGAAAGAAAAGCTTATTTTACCTGCCAGGAAGGTTAATAGAGTTCGTTTAGAGCAATAAAGGTTTGTGGTATTAGGCTAGCAAAGCACTCATTACCTGTTGGAGGTAAAAGGGAGAAATGGTATGGATGTAGCAGACAGGTATTTTGTCCATTTCTCCAGAGTCAGGGAGAAAAAAACCCTAAATAAATGTGAATCATTCATTCTAGGACCGTTTCCTAGGTCACATTAAAATACTATATATTGTTCCCATTGCGACCATCAGGTAGGACTTGCTCAAAATGCACAACGTAATTTTAGTGCAAATATAAGAAATATTGGCACTTAAAAATAATGTGTATTACTGATCATGGAATAGATAATTAAACAATGATGCATATAACTTGCCTTTTTGGCAAGAGGACATAAAATATCATGGGGTGTAAATTAAATAGATTTTGCATTGGGCCATAGCAATTAGATATCTATTTCCTTCTTAGAGCTTACTCATACATTTCCCCTGAATGCTATAGAAGAATTTAAGTCTTTAAGAATTAGTACACTTAAGAATTAAATGAACTAATAGAAAATATTTTCTAAAAGTTGGTGAACTCTGTATCACAAAAGGAGCTAGAATTCTATTGTGGTTTAATTACTTGTTTCTAAAAATTGATATTTTAATTAAAAATAATGTTTTATTTTTGCTTTATTTTTGCTATTCTTGCTATTTTAAGTAGGAGGGCTTCATATCTAACATTTAAAACAACTGAATAGCATATCTGGTCTTTGATCATTCCAGGTAAATTTTATCATGGAAAACAATAAACTCCTCAAGAGAAATACTAACTTCCTAAAATTACACTCTGACTTTCACTAGGAGGCAAAAGAGATTTTTATAGCATGAGAAATAAGACTGCAACATTTAATCAATTACAATTAATTTCTTAACAACGAAACCAACTAATTAGACAGATCACAGGATGTTATTAATTTATGTTGTTGTAAAAAAAGTAGAAATTATGAGCATTTAAAAAGAGGCATTCATTTTTTTCTATACAAAAGAATGCCTTGTATTGTGTTTTTTATCACACATAGACACACAAACTTAAAACATATGATTTTGCTATAAATTTCATTTATGAAAAATTTAACCTTAATTTAATCTGTCAATCATTTATCCAGAAATTACTTGAATAATACTTTAATGAGAAATACTAGAAAATGCCAGGATTATAGACTAGAATAGGAAGTACCATATTTCTCCGAAAATAAGACCCTGTCTTATATTTGTTTGAACCCTGAATTAAGCACTTGGCCTTATTGCCATGCACTCAAAAGCCCGATTGGGCTTATTTATTTATTTATTTTTATTTTTTAAATTTTTATACCGCCCCTTCTCCCGAAGGACTCGGGCGGTAAACAGCCAAAATTAAAAACACACAATACAAATATTAAAAATACATTAAAATGAAATTTAATTTATCTTTGACTTCCCCAATTTAAAACCCCTTACCCATAAATATTATCGGGGATGTCTTATTTTGGGGAAACAGGGTAATATTTCTGAGAAGAAAGAAGTAGAAAACCTTTTTTATTGTTTGCAAGATTGCAAGACGAATATATCCATGAAGTCACCAGCAGTTAAGCTCAACTCAAATAAATCATTTTTTCATATTTTTTAAAATCAGCCAAATTTAATCTGCTAAGTTTTAATAATATATGCTTCTAAATAATGTATACATTTATAACATAATAAATAGTTTATTATAGAAATTTTTGTCAACAAGTTACTAGCTAAATAAATCTTACAATAAAAGTGTAATTATTTATAGGTTTTCAAATATGTACTCTTAAATGATAAGCAGACTCAGAAATCTGAAGAAATCTGGAGATCATGAAAATTGATACAAGGTAATCTCACCCCATGTGATCCAATTTTCAGTGGACACAGTGACATCTGCAACATTATTGTCAGGCTAATATCAGGCATGAAGAATCAGGACCGGAATTAAATTGCAATTAAGATGATTTATTGCTCACACCAATACCCAGGAATCTAGTCAACTAATGGTCAGCATGAAATTGGTGCTAGATAAGAGTCAATAGAATTTAAGAGGGGGCTGGTGGGAATGTAATTGCTTGTGGGAACGTAATGACTTGATTGAGTCATCTCTTAACTCCATCCCCAGGCGCTGCCTCTTCTTCTCCTACAAACAAGCAACAGCTTGAAGAAATGGTCAAAGAGGTTTCTTTATTGATGAACATACAGGAATGTCGCCAGATATCTACCTTCCCTCGGGAAAGGACAGATATACTCCTAATGCCTCGAGTTCAAATGCCACTTTTCCCACTTACAGAGTCTAAGCTGGAATGTCTTTTCACTCCCCTTTATCAGGGCTTCTTCCCCTTCAGTCAGTGGTCCACCACAATTATGGTGTCACACTGCAAGCTCTGCTCCTTCGATGTATGTATGCAATGTTGACATGTACATGGAAAAGAGGCAGGGCTTGTGTTGCCATGGCATTGCTGTCTTCACTCTGACTGCTCTCTCGCACTCTCTCTCTCTCTCTCTCACGCACACACCCACACACATCATGATCACTATTGTGCACAAAATGAAACTGCATTTCTCCCAAGACATATACTCTACGCCTGCTAGATGCCTCAAGGAAGAGGAAGGGACTGATGGCAGCTTGCTTTATTAACCACATGTTAAGGTTTATTAGCATGTGGTTAATAAACCAAGCCAAACTCTGTAAAATCTGGTAGAGTAAGGATCTTTTTATTTTGCTTGCCCTTGCTATAGTATTTTTTTTTTACATCAAGCAGATCAATTGAATAATGCATGTATATATTGTCTTGTGAATGCTGTTATTCTGCATGCACTGCTCCAAGTGAATAGCAACTCTCAAGGCTGATTGCAGGTTTTAGAATGCTCTTTGATAATGTGTCGTCAATGGTTCTACTTCTTGCCACCATCCCTGCCTATATTTATGTTCCTCCTTGGGAATTATTTGCATGACTTACTCATGGTCTTCTTGTTGTTCCCTCTCCTCGTTCCTGGTGCCATTTGTCCCATAGAATATACCCGCAAGAAGATGGAGTGGCAGTAGCAAAGGCAAGAGGGCAAGAAACTTAGTAGGTGACCAATGGTACTTCTGATATCAAACCTAGTACTTGCAATTCCCCTTTACTTCACTAGCTTATGCCAGAGAATAACTGGGTAAAGTACACGCTGGGTGAATAGGAAATTACATGTGATAGTCTCTAAAAAGATTTTTTTTTTATTGAAATGCTGTTTTCTGAATATATTTCTTTTCAAGGTAACTTTGGAGAACAGAAAAGGAGGAAGGGAAATAAAACAATTGTCTCCCAGAGTGATTTTGTACTAAATCCAGCAGCAAAATTGGCCTCTACTGTATGGAACAATGAGGTTCAGTTCCACAAATCACTCAAAGCAGCCTTCCATAGAGAATTGCTAGTCATGTACTACAAGCTTACATACAGCCACACAGGTCCCATCTAACTGTTTTTATAGACTCAGTTTGAGAGACTCAGCTAGGGTTCTTTATGCATTTCTCACCAGCCATCTTTTGAAGCAGACAACCTGAAAAAGCTCCAGGAGGTGAGGGAAAGGGATGGCAAAATCATTTTTTAAAAACCAAAACCAGAATGAAGCAGTCAACTATCTAGAAAAAGCACAAAAACCACAATAATTACAGTCAAAGGTTACATCAACTGTACAGGCTAGCATATTTCAGATGGGAGATTCATGAATACTTTTGAGACTTAAGAAACATATCCTATTCACCAAATGGGAAAGAAAAAGAGGGAACATGGGCATATTGGAAGGAATGTGGGATCAACTATGCAATGGCATGATCCGCATCATGTTATGTATGGGTATGGGTAGATATATACTTTCTTTAGAGTGCAGGCAACAGATTTCCCTTTTTAATGTGTCCCAATGTGCTCACAGTAAAAAATGACAATAAAGATTATCTTAATTAATCTTAATAATATATTCCACCCTGCCAGAATATTATGGCAAGTCATTATGACTGAGATAATGTATGTATGTATGTATGTATGTATGTATGTATGTATGTATGTATCTATGTATCTATGTATGTATCTATGTATGTATGCATGCATGCCATGCAGAAACCTGTACCAGTCAGTTCTGCCCCTCATGATTTCCATCAACAGGTGAACATGACCAAATCAAGTATAAAAACAATAGAGACTTTCTGGAAGCTTGGCACTCTGACAAATTAGCCATCGATAGACATAAACAACATCTACATGTTGTGCAAAAGAGACAATCAGCAAGCCAAAAGGAGAACAAAAATACCCAAACACCTCTCCACTAGCGATCAATACCCAGATCAGCATAGATTAATTCCAAGATTAACATCAGACCAACAATCAAGAAGTAAACAGTACCCCAATCAAGGAACTGCCAAACAATCTAACAATAAACAGCCCAACCAAAGACCCTCCAAGATCACTTTCACCTGACAGGGCAAGCCTCTAGAATTTAAATTGAGAGCAAACCCCACTCCTTAGTAGCACTGATGACATTACCTAGTTTGGGTAATGAAATGTCTGCAAGAAAAGCACCAAGCTCAGAGAGCACCAAGGACCCCTCATTTCAACCTTCAGCCACAAATATCCTCCTTTACAGGGTGCAATCCCTCAAGATTTTATTAAACTCATTGACTAGAAACACCAGTAGAATTTTTGTTGCGCAGGTGTTACATGACAGCAGCGACTTTGAGTTATTAATAGTCACACAGAGAGTTGAGTTTTTCAGGTGGTCTAGCAAATATAGGAAGGTTAACGTTTATAGTATTGATTGAACTTGGAACATTTTGAATGTAAGATATGTGAGTTATTACTGAGTTATGAACCCTCTGTTATGGAATGGGACGATCTGCCGCAGCCAACTCACTGTGAGACAACTCACCAGAGCCAACTCGCCACAGGACAATTTAATAATTCAATTTAATTACAGTATTTAAAATAATTATTTTAATTTTTGTCATTTCATTCTGTCCTTTCTTTTATGATTCTATTCCATTTCTTTGATATTAGTAAAACTCTTGTCCCATAGTGAGTTGTCCCACAGCAAGTTGGCCAGGGCGAGTTGTCCTGCAGTGAGTTGGTCATGGCAAGTTGGCTGTGACAAGTTGGCCACAGCAAATTGTCATAGACCCTTCTTTTACATGGTTGAGAGTAAAACCTTTATCCCAAATAAATTTTGCAGATTACTTATATGCAGATAGTCCTTGACTTACATCCACAATTGAGCCCAACATTTCTGATGCTTAGTAAGACATTTCTTAAGTGAGTTTTGCCCCATTTTATGACCGTTCTTGCCATGGTTATTAAGTGGACCATTGCAGTTGTTAAGTAAATAACACAGTTAAGTGAATCTGGCACTTTGCTTGTCAGAAGCTTGCAAAAGCTGATCACATGACCCCAGGACATTGCAACTGTCCTAATATGAACCAGTTGCCAAGCATCCAAATTTTGATAATGTGACTATGGGGATGCTGCAATGGTTGTAAGTGTGAAAACGGTCATAAGTCACTTTTTTCAGTGCTGTTGTAACTTTGAATGGTCACTAAACAAACTGTTGTAAGCCAAGGACTGCCTGTACTTTTTTTTTTTTAATTTGATTTATATGCTGCCCTTCTCCGGAGACTCAGGGCAGCTTACAATGTGCTCAGCAACAGCCTTCATCCTTTTGTATATTTATACAAAGTCAGCTTATTGCCCCCACAACTGGGTCCTCAATTTACCTACCTTAGAAAGGATGGAAGGCTGAGTCAACCTTGAGCCTTGGTGAGATTTGAACCTGCAGTAATTGCAGGCAGCTGCTACTTAACTACAAAAGTTAAGTTTTTCACATATGTGTGTGTGTGTGTGTGTGTTTGTGAGCGTGTTTGTGTGCATGGCGTGGATGAGGTGTTCAGGGAGGGGTAGCACTTCTGGTGTAGGGACATATCATGTCCTTTTAGGGCAGCTCGTTTTAGGGCAGCTCGTCTATCTTTGGTCACCACCTATCACTCAGTCCTCATCTGTGGCTCCTAGTAGCTGTAGCATGAGCAGCAGCCACACCTCGGGCAACAGCTTTGACAGGCTGGCCAAACCAGGTTTAGAGTAGCCGTTGGGTCATTGACCTTCGGTGATATAGAGACTTGTCTATCCCGAACATGTGAAGACAGATTCCGGCGGATTGAGCGGATGAAACCTACTAGAATAAGACAACATTCTACATCATGAAGGCGTGTCTTTTTCTTGTATAAAATACTCATTATAGACATATTTCCCAACGTCCTTAAAAGAAGACAGCAAATTCCATTTTCTTTTGAAATGGAAATCTGATCTGTCTGACTTCCTTAATTTGGACAGTGACCTGGACAGAGAAAAGCTGCCTCTAGTTAGCCAAGATAATTATTGCAATCTGGTACAAAACTTTTAGGAGTTGAACTATTCCAGCGTGTAGCTCAACTGTGGAATTATGGCTGTTGGGCTGGTTTTATTTTCCTCATTCTGGAAAAGCACAAGTCGAAGAAATCTTTTTCTCTTACTGTCTTATAGGTCTTTGCCTTTAAAGGAATTAAAAGCAGTTTCTTGCCAGATCTGGGGATCTTTGATAACATATGAACTTTAAAAGGCCATTTGGGTGCCTGTTAGATTAACTGAGAGGACCTTTGTTTTCTAGTTATATTAATATATACTGCAGTGTATTTAAGTATCCCGTCTCTACCTGAATTTTACCTATAAAATTCAGCAAATGCTGCTTCTAATTTCCCCTTTTTTATTTGCCCTTACAAAAAGAAAGAGAATGGAGCCAGCTGCCTAAAAAAATCAAGTTTCCCAAACCTTATTTTTGCTCACAGTATTGATATTAAAATATGAAAAATCAAGCAGTGATTGATGTGTGCATTTTATTTTAAAAGAAGGGATAAATGAGGGAGTGAAAGTGAATTCCCTGGGGGAAATGCTGCCAAGTGAAACAAGATTTTTACAGTTACACATTCCCTGACCTTTTCCACAGTCATATCTTTAATGTTTCACTGGCAAACTTGATAAAAAGAAAAAAAAATCGAATTCATTTCATTTTTTTTAAAAGGTCAGGACACGTGTTTCAGAGGAAAACTCATTTCAGTTTCTACTTTCCACGTGTCAAAGAGAGAAATTTTGTTCCCTTCCTCGCCAGGAGACCTTTTCCCGCCTGTGAACTGAGTCATTGATTTTGGTTTTACTTGTTTCTAGCATACTCAGCACCTAAGCAAGCTTCCCCACACACACACCATCCAAACAATATTTAAATAATCAGTCTTAATTACTCAGAGAAGGAGTGAATAAATCATGGGGTTCACTTTGTCACTTGCGAAATGTAGCTGATATACCCAGGACACTTAACCACTTTCCATCCCTTGCTTTCTTCAACATTGGTGGCAGCTGTAGAGAAAAACATTAAAAAAGGAGGCACATACTAGAGCCCTGAATATTCTCCCTGATTTCAGCACTGGAAATAATTGATTCAAAGTACTTGTTTAAAAAAAACTTTGGGAGTAATTATAGCTATACACTAAACCTATGTTTAATTGTTCCTTCTATAAAGCAGGTGGCCTATGCAGTCTTGCTTAGGGAACAAGACAGCAAGGCTACCTATAATGTTCATTTTAAAAATGACATATAGCACCCTCCATCCATTCACAATTGCAAGGCCTGATAAGAGACATTACAAAGATCTACTACAAGTAGTCCTCGACTTACAACAATTCATTTAGTGACTGTTCCAAGTTACAATGGCACTGAAAAAAGTGACTTACAACCGTTTTTCACACTTACAACCATTGCAGCATCCTCATGGTCATTGATCAACATTCAGATGCTGGGCAACTGACTCATATTTATGACAGTTGAAGTGTTCCGGGGTCATGTGATAACATTTGATGACCTTCTGAAAAGCAAATTCAATGGAAAAGTCAGATTCACTTAAGAACTGTATTACTAACTTAATAATTGTGGCAAGAAAGGTTGTAAATGAAGCAAAGGTCACTTAATAAATGTCTTGCTTAGCAACATAAATTTGGGGTTCAATTGTGGTTTTAAGTTGAGGATTGCCAGTATTCTACCCAAACTTTACCTAAATTTGGGTAGAGCTTGTTTAATAAATTTGATAAGTTTGATAAATCTATAGTTCTAGAAGACATCTCTTAACAAGGCCTGTGTGTACTCTTTGATAGAATGAAAAGAGGAAAATGAGTTTAATTTTTTTAAAATGAGAAAAGTAGACTTTAACTGAATATTTACATTTCAGTATAACCCTAATGAATACTGTAGGTTATTTTATATGTTCTATAGAGGGATCATTGTATCCATAAAATACAGTAGACCACTTGCTGCACATGGAAAAGGGAAATCCATGGTTTCCTGGATGGTTGTGGAATTTTGTACAACTTTGACTGGGTTGGCAAATGGAGATGTGGGGTGGGCGGCATGTAGGGAGTATGATGGCTAAGATGCCATAAAATTTTACTCCCAGTGATCTACTCAGATCTAACCTAGCCAAAGAAACATCATCTTATTTCAATGAAAGCAAAGAAGAGGTCTCACCAAGTTCTCCCACATCTTTTTCCTCTAGTTAATATAAGATGATTTTGCATATGAAGTGGTGTGTTTAACAGAATGACAGAGTTGGAAGGGACCTTGGAGGTCTTCTAGTCCAACCTCCTGCTCAAGCAGGAAACCCTATAGTTTTTCAGAAAAATGGCTGTCCAGTCTCTTTCTAAAAGCCTCTAATGATGGAGTACCCACAACTTGTGAAGGCAAGTTGTTCCAATGATTTATGTCCTCACTGTCAGGAAATTTCTCCTTATCTGCCTTATAACTAATACCCCACATGTTTTTGAGAAAACAATGTAACTATTAATTGTAGAGAATACATTATTTGCATGTATTCAGGTACAGATTATTTATCCCTAGCCATTTTATTTCAAATTTTCATTTTGAATAAGTAGAATTTCCTCAGCTGAGGATAATTTCTTGGAGATTTTGAGAGGTTCCTGAAAAGATCAATCACCAATCCAATAGACAGAAAGAACCTTTTGTACTGAAAAATAGTTCTTAAATATTTATTCTGTCAATCTTCAAAGGGATAAGAAGCAGTGAAACGAATTTTATTATTATGTTAAATTTATTTTTCCTCAACAGGCATGCCAGCAAAACATATGCACTGAAACTGGTTTCATAAAAATTGTAAATATATCAGACAGGTTCATTATAATTTTAGACAAGGACTAGCTTCTCAGATTATTTTTTGAATGCTTCATAAATAATAAAAGATTTAGAATATGTTGTCAAACACACTGATGGGCAAGACATAACTGATTCTTTTAAAAATCTATATTCTGATTTTTTATTGAATTACAACAAAATGTAATTTATAGATGTTAGTCAAAAATTACCCAGATAACTTCTTGCCATGTTATTAAATAGCAGTGAGAGGGAAAGAGAAATTACAGTACATCATCTATTATACTGTACAGCCATCAAGATGAATCAAAGTGAAAGCACACAATGAATGGAAAGCACATTAATCTGAACATTAGTATAACAGAATACAATACCTGCCATTCAACCTGTGTAATTATTGCTATACTTCACAGAATTGACTAGAGAGATATAAAGCAAGAATTAGAAAAAAAAAAAAGGGGGGGGGAGGGAGTATTATTGTGCAGTGCCATTAAGAAAGACAAACCTACTGTTATCCTTGCTTCCTATAGTTATTTGCAAGCCCCAAGAATGCAGGATTATCCACCTCCTGAAATTACATTTGAAATATGAGAGCCAGTTTGCTTTGTGGATAAAGTATCAGGCTAGAAACTAGAGATTATTAATTCCAATGTTGCCTTAGTCATGAAGGACCTGGATTGTGGGGGCAATAAGCTGACTTTGTAGAAACACCGCTTATGCGGGGGGTTCAAAAGCCCTAATAAGCAGGTATATACAAAAGAATGAAGGCTATTGCTATAAGTGCATTGTAAGCCGCCCTGAGTCTTTGGAGAAGGGTGGCATATAAATTGAACAAATAAATAAATAAATAAATAAATAAATAAATAAATAAATAAATAAATAAATAAATAAATAAAGAAAGAAAGAAAGAAACTGGATGACTTTGGTGCAGTCACTCTCTCTCAGCCCTAGGAAGAAGGCAAAGGCAAACCACTTCTGAAACCCTGTCAAAAAAACTGCAAGGGCCTTGTCCATGCAACTGCCAGGAGTCAACACTGACATTAAGGGACACTTTTTAAAAATGATCTAGGGGAAGTTATAAAGGAAGAAGAATATCACTCCATTCCTAAGAGGTCTTTAAGGGGTGTTCATAAGCGCACCAGCGTGCCTACCGTCCCTGTCCTAAGGTTCCCTTTTATTCGTATCCATTTCATGTATTCAGAATCATGGTTATACTTATATCTGTTATCTAATACATGCTTGACGAAATAAATAAATAAATAAAGTTATTTAAACCCTTGATGTGCGTTCAAGTTATTTTTACTGAGTTCTTGTTCATCAGCGCTGGTATCCAATAATGTTTCAATTAACAATTATATTATAGCAATTATCTATGTTATAAGACTGTTAATAAAATAGGAGAATCTGCCCATATAACTTCCCACCATAGCAGACTTATTCAGGCATCAGCCTCACACTTAAACAAGCATGCAGACCATTTTTGTCTCAGCAGGTGTTAACGCCTCTGGAGAATAACAGGACTATAGGCTAAAACCAGGTAGTCAAAAATGGAGCTCTTCTCTACTGCTGCCAAGAAAAGTATGTGGATATGTCCATGAAGTCACCAAGAGTTGAGCTGTACTTGAAGGAGACTATACAGTTAGGCACAGCTTTATACTTCATTAACTCAATGTCTTTCACAAGGGAATGCACAATGCAGATCAGACATTGAAATAATATATAAAAGAAAGACCCTAAATTTAAAATTGTTGCTGTGAAAAGGAAAACTCTGTACGTGTGTGGGGGGGGGGGGGAGAGGGGGAGGGAGAGGAGCAGAGGGAGAGGGAGGGGGGGAGCTGAAATCAATCCTAAAAGCCAACCCTCCTCATGAATGACTACATGTGACACATTTGGAGGTATACCTACAGGAAACCACATTAAAAAATGAACAAGGTTAGGATACTTGGAGTGTCCTTCTCTATAAAGAATGAATTACTGAAATTAAGTGCCTGTAAAATAAGATATTTCATTTACAAAATTAGTGGAGTCCCTCCTTGGCATATGCCAGCCAATCCCTTTCTCCAACTCAAAAAACTCAAGTAGAAACATACAGACAGTCCCTCTATACCTCTAGGAGAAACAGAAAAAAAGAAGAAGAACATTCTTCCTCAGGATACAGTAGAAACAAGCTGCATAAAGAAAAGTAAAAGAAAAGAGGAACAAAACTGTTTGAAGATGAAGAGGTTTATTTATTTATCAAATTATATAGTCACCCATCTCATACAACAAAACTCTGAGAGCATACAACTATAAAATATAAAATAAATATATAACTACAAGACAGAAAAGGAAGCAAAAGAAAGAGGCTTCCATTCTTTCCAGCAAATATTAGAACACATTTTCCCGCATCACAAATCCACAAATCCATAGGTAATTATTTGAGGAAAGAAAAAAACGCTCAGCTCACCTTGACAATATGATAAGATGTTCATATTAGCTGCATTGTGATTGTCTCTATATTCAGCATCTCTGGTTACTAGGATGGGGCCAATTATGTATCTAATATAACTTAATGCCTATTGACTCATTTCTACAGTACTGTTAACCTGTTTCATTCTAGAAATTCAGAAACTGAATATGAGATCCAAGATGCAATCTCCTATATCAGTTAAGGGGATAACCCATTTCCCCCTCCTATTTCCTGACTTTCTCCACCTTCAGATATTTCTTTGAAGAAAAAACTCAAATGCCACATCTACATTTCTCCTGGCATGACAAACAGCATCTTGAGTGAGGCTGGCTTGATTTTTAACTGTAATCCATTGCAGCCCTCAGCCTTTTCCAAGTTGCAGAGGCTGGTTTAATCAACTTCTTAAAACACAAACAAAATGGAGCAGTATAAATCCTAAATGTCCAACTTGCATATAGGTGCTGAAAATCTCTCTCTATCTATCTATCTATCTATCTATCTATCTATCTATCTATCTATCTATCTATCTATCTATCTATCTCTCGGGACGGAGGGAGGGATGGAGAGACAGATTGGATGCTATATTGTCACAGCTATCTAAACAGCCAAAATAAACCTACTGGAAAACTAGACAACTGAAAAACAACATGCTAGGGAAACTCTTGCAACTGAGGAAGAAGCAGCTAAAGACAGAGAAAGGCTTCATGCAAAAAGGCAATGAAGACTGACCATATTCAGAATGTCACTTATCTATTTCTGAATGTCTCTAGAAGAGATGAAAAGAAAACCTCATTGGCAAATGAAACAATGAAGGAAAGCAATCTGCACCAAAATGTTGTGTTGAAGCCATCATTCCCTTTCTTCCTCCCAAATCCTGCTATGTCACCTCATTGTGGTATATGTCTGTGTGCACATGTGTATGTTCCTAAGAGATGTGAGTCAAGAATACCAGAAGTGTATGCCTACAGTGTATAATCCCAGCAGCATCTCCCAGAGTCTGAAGGTCATTCTAGCTACCTAGCTAAAGCAAGTAGGCAATTTCGTAGGGGCATCAGTCACGTAAGAAAATGCTGAAGATAGAAGGTCAGTTTATGAGAATGGGAAAGGGAATCTCTTTATACGAAGCAGAAGAAGGCAATGTAAACCAGTCCAATATTTTACCAAGAAAATCACAGGAATAGAAAATACAAAATGATTGATATACTGCCAGATAATGGTCACCTCAGGTCAGATAGCACTCAGTGTATGACTGAGGAACAACTATGGATCTTCCAGAATACTAATGGGCTTCACAACATTGCTATCTTAAACCTTTGGGATGTCTAGCTGCTAATGTTGCCATGCAGAAAAATGAAAAGCTGTGGCTGCAAAGACAGAATTACAGTGGGAGCATGGAACATAATAAGTCTGAATGTGGGAAAGCTCAACACTGTGAAAAATGAATTGACAAAACATTGACATCTTATGCATCATTGAATTGAGATGGGCTGAAATTGGACATTTTCTATCAAAAGATCACCGTTTGCTATTCAGGACATGAGAAACAAAGAAAGAACAACAGTGCCTTCATCGTTAGGAAAGGTATGGCAAGATCAGTACCTGGCTGCAATGCAATCAATGACTGAATAATATAAATTAGACTTCATGGACAATCCTTTAATGTGACTATTACCTAAGTTTATTCTCTTACCACTGATGCAGAAGAGAAGGTGATGAGTTTTATTATCAAGTTTAATTTGAAATTGACAGAACATGTAGCAAGAGGTGCGGCTTGGAATGGAGACCAGAATGCCAAAGTAGGAATTATTAGGGAGGAAAATGTTGCTGGGATGCATAGCCTAGGAAATCAAAATAAAGCAGAATAATTTATCAGTTTCTGCCAATCTTCATTGCTAACATGGACTTCAAACAATTGAAATGACATTTTTATACATGGACATCACCAGACAGAGTACACAGAAATAAAACTGACTATATTATTGGTAGGAGATGGAACAGCTACTCAGCTGCAACAGCAAAAACGTGGCCAGGGGTGACTGAATTACAAATTGCTCATATGCTACTTCCAAGTTAAGGTAAAGTGGAAGAAATATACAATCAGTTTCCAGCATACGATCTTGAGCATATACGAACCATTTTCAAGGACAGCATCAGTTTTAAAGTTCCGAATCTCATTGACTGAAAACCAGAGAAAATGTGGAATGAACTTAAATAAATGGTTAAGAATGAATGTAAAAAGTGACTGCCAAAGATCAAGAAACAGAAGAAAGTTAGGAATATATTAGAAATTGCCAAGATGAGAAGCCAATGACAAGAAAGACAAGGATTTCAGGAACAAACTCAGTAAAGAATTTCAGAAGCAATATTACATCAACTTATGTAAAGACCCTGGAGATGGAAACAGGGGAAAAGAGGAAGGTCTTTCAGAAGATTTCTGAACTGAGAAAGTATGATCAATGCACTTAAAATAACTTATTCAAGCAAGGTCAAACAAAGATGAAAGGTGTATATTGAAATTTACTGTACCACAAAAATGTCAGCATCTAGGAAACCTTAGACAATAGTCCCTCTTTTACAAGAACTTTGTGTACAATAAGATGTTCTGGTAATTAAATTAGCATTCTGATCATTACTAACTTGAAATGCTATAAAAATGGATGAAATGTCCACATAAATACAGCAAGCAACAGAAGAAATAAAGATTTGAACCAAGCTATGTGACCAAATCTGGACAATGACATACTGGCCAATAGATCTGAAGAGATCAATGTAGTTTTTTCCAATTCCAATGAAAGTAGACTTAACAGAGTATGCAAACTACAGTACAATATTCTTAGTTTTACATGCCAGCAAATTAATGCTTAGGATCATCCAACACAGATTAAAGCCTTACACAGAAAGGAGGATGTCAGATATACATAAGGGTTTTATAAAGGGATAAGGAACACGAGACATTATTGCTGATTCATCCTTGAAAAAGCCTAAAATAAGCCCAAATAAGTCAGTATGTGTTTCACTGCAATAAATCAGGTGAACTATTGGTTGTCAGAAATGCTGTGACATCATGAGTTTGCTTCATGCCCACAGATGTCTTAGAAAAGCTTTGGAGCCTCAAAGCAAGCACAGCAAATGAGAGACAGGAATGCTATAATAAAACAGGAAGTTAAATGGAGAGGGATGAAATTATTTTCAGTGTAACTTGTGTATAATACCATGATCATGTCATGTTCTATATCTCATGAGCAGGCCAGAATATATATAATTGACAAATATCAATGATTAACTATAACTTTTTAATATGAATGAAATAAGCCACTCACACAAAATAGCCTCTCCCAACTCATGCAAAAAACAAGTTAAAATTCCTCAGTATGCTTATAATGAAATAAGGAGCTAAAAAAACTTTCATACTACATTTTGAATTCATTCTACCACACTGCTGCTGCAAGAGATATTGTCAACACATGAACTGATCCACCTGAAATAACATAATTTGGCCAGATTGTTGCATTCAATGGGATGCCAGACTGTCTTCCCATTTCAATGAAGCAGCATTAATTGTGGATCCACAAAGCATTCTGATTTTTTGATCAGGGCGTCAGCCTTGATCTGTTAACAAGACTCCTGGGGAATTATTAAACAGTGCAATACACTTGGTACATATATAAACATTCTCTGTACATATCAGTCCTGAAAATTATCACTTCTATATTTAAATTTTAACTTTGTCCCCACCAATGTAGAAGATTGAAAAATTAGCACAATCAGCTGGTAATCTCAGGCAAACTTCAATGATCAAGAATTTTAACATCAAAGTGTAGTAAAGCTCAACTTCACAGTTCCGTGCATGTGCACATACCACAAATGGTTAGCAGGTTATATAAAATTATTTTTTATGTAACCAAGCAACATAAAAAAGCAAGAGTTCTTGGCTTCTGAAGCCAGCACTTCAGTTTCCCAACCTGAAAGACTCACTGCTAGATCCAAAAGAAACTAATCCTAGGTTCCTCTAGGTTGTATCCACTACTAATGAGAAGGCTATGATAGATGCTAGTCTAATATTATCTGCTTCTGATAAATGCAGGGGAAGCAAATCTATAGGGGCAGAACCATGGATAAGAAGTGGAAGCATTTAAACCTTCCACCGATTATAAATCTTCCTAGCAGACTATGTTAGGTCCCCAGCGGCCCCTATCGGGACGCTGCCATTCCGGCAGGAGCGGGGAACCTTGGAGCCTTTTATGACTTGCCACTTGCTTTGGTCGTTTTTCCACTTTGATGTACTTTCCAGGGAATGGGAAGGGGGTAGGGACTGTTTTGTCTCAGCTCTGAAGAGACGAGAACACGGCGCCTGAGAACAACTTTTTATCACCTTGTCAGCTTGAAGTTCTCACAACAACTTCACACTTGGAGATTGGCTCGCATAGGACTGAGCAGTGGGGCGGGGTTTCTATGAACAACTTTTGACCGAACATTTTTCGTGCAGGAACTTCAGATCCTGCCTATTCTCCTTGCTATCACTATCTCCCAATAAAAGTTCCTTTTGAAATGCTATCCGTTTCAAGAATTCTGCTTCCTTGAGGGGATAGTTGAGGCAGGACCTTACACCCTTCCACATTTAGTGCACCTGTAGGAATCAGTCCCCAAAAAGAAATACCCTGGGGAGATGAAAAATGATAAAAAAAGAATTATATATCTTTTGGAATTCTACTGGTTTCCCCAGTCAAACTATTTTCCATGCACCAAAGGGAGAAGCAACCTAGGATTAAGAAGAAATTTCCTAAGGGTGAGACCAACCAACCAATGGAATAGCTTGTCTTCAGAAGTTATGGGTGCTCCATCACACACAAGCAATAAAGTTACAAGATAATTTGAAATCTTTACAGTCTAATACTCTAAGTTAATCCTTAAATGCTGAAAATTCAGGATCAAAATACATAAACATAGAAACAGCATTTTAACCCTATTCCAAATTAATAAAATCAATTCTACCAAGAGCCTTGGTAGTACAGTAGTCTAAAGCACCCTGTTATTAAGCTGGTTATTAAGACCAGCTGCCTGCAATTACTGCAGGTTCGAATCTCACCAAGGCTCAAGGTTGACTCAGCCTTCCATCCTTTCTAAGGTAGGTAAATTGAGGACCCAGTTGTGGGGGCAATGAGCTGACTTTGTATAAATATACAAAAAGGATGAAGGCTATTGCTGAGCCCATTGTAAGCCACCCTTAGTCTCCGGAGAAGGGTGGCATATAAATCAAATTAATTAAAAAAAAATTCTGCTAATTAGAACATGAATTTAAAAAGACATAACTCTGACAAAAAAAAAAAAAACCTCCTGCTCTGTATTAACATTTTAAAAACTACTTCCTTGGCCTAATCCTGTCAAGAACAAGGAGAGATTCAACAAATAAATAAGGAGGAATTTTCTGACAGTGAGAACAATCAACCAATGGAATATTGCCTTCGGAAGTTGTGGGAGCTTCATCACTGGAGGCTTTCACAAAGACATTGGACTACCATTTGTCAGAAATGGTGTAGAGTCTCCTGCGTGGGCGGGGAGTTGGACTAGATGACCTACAAGGTCCCTTCCAACTCTGTTAATCAGTATGATCTGTAAATTTCTATTGTTTCTGTGCTGACTGCATTCCTGCAGCTTTGTTATCACAACTAAGTATTCGCCTGTTAAAGGGTTCTTGGCTGTCTGCCTAAGCCAGAACTATTAACTGAAGGGAGAGAGAAGGGAAAAAAAACCACCTCTCTTGCACTTTAAGCCTGAGTTTTAAAGGGGCTAGAATTTTTCTGCTGAGGAAATGGCTATGTGGTTATTTATTCTTTTTCTTTTCCCTTCCTTTGGTTAACTACAAACAACCAGGAACGTCTGAGGTGTGTGTGACCTACTGGAATCATTAGGCAGGCAGGCAGGCAGGCAGCCTTGACTAGTCAGCTGGTTCACAGAACTCCACAAAGAGTTAACAAGTGGTTCTCCCAAACCAGTGTGAACCGGTTGAATACCACCACTGCTTATACCATTCCAGTCAAATGGTTTCCAGTGTATTTTAGAAAACCTCCAGAGATGGAGCACCCAGAAGTCCAGGAGGCAAGCTATTCCAATCATCAATTATTCTCACTGCCAGAAAGTTTCTTCTTACTTTTAGGATGGATCTCCTCTAACAACCTTCCACCCATTACTTCCAATCTGCCCTTGGGTGCCTTAGAGAATAAGTCAATCCTCTCTTCTGTGTGATAGTCCTTCAAGTACTAGAAGACAGTTATCATGTCTCCCCTAACCCTTTTGATCAATAGACTAGACACACCTAGACCCCTCAACCATTCATCATATGATTTTGCTTCCAGACCCTTTATGATTTCTTCTTGTAGAGTCTCAACATCTTTTTTATATTGTGATGACCAGCAACGGATGCAGAATTCCAAGTGTGGTCTCATCAGTGGGATAGTATCACTTCTCATTGTGAAGCATATAACGGTTTTATCTTAACTCATTCAATATGCCTGTAACTACCAATGGTTAACTCCACATTTACTACAATTACTATGAAGAATATCTGATGATAGTCAAATATCCCTGCAATTTCCACTTGTAGTTGAAAAATCAAGTAAATAGCTTTTTAAAATAGTCATTTTAAATTCATTGCCATTAAAGCGCTCAGGTTTACATGCTATGGTAACTTTACAAGTCCAACACTGTGTATCTGCAAGTTTCCTTAGTCTTTCAGGCCAACTTGAAACTGGAGAGGATGTGTTAAAATAGACCATTAAACAGATGATAAATGTATGCCTGATACCTTTCTACAGTCATTTCTGAAATGAGAGGATTATGAGGGCCTCAGCTGCATTGTGCCTGAGCCCTACATGTGGATCCCAAATGGCCCCTGGTTCTCCTGGGACATCATGGTATAGCGAGTGAATCTGACTAGTTGTAGATAATGCCTTTTATTAAGTATTATCACCGTGGTGATAGGAAGCTGCTGAAATTATTTTCCCATCCTGTATAAGGTAAACTGATCTTACCCTCTTAGGGAGGAATGAGTCAGAAGACATTCATGCATATGATGTCACACTGCTATTAAGACAGCTTTTGCTACGCCAGTACCCCTTTTGCTGGGGATTTTTCTGAGACATCCCTCCTCCCCCCACAATGCAAGTATTCACTTTGCAATCAACGGTATGGCAAACGAAGTGAAATGGCACATTCTCACTTTCAGGTTTTACCCATCTCCATCTCCTGATATGCTGTGCCTGTGGCTGAAGGCTCCACCTGCTGGCTCAGCTTGCCCAAATATCTCATTATAACTGAAGCTGCATTCTGGGAATGATGAATGATGGAAACTTTCTGGAAAACAGTCCAAACTTTCTCTTGCAGAGGTTGCAGAAATTTTCTCTGGCACATATATTTTGCATGCATTTCAGCTGAGCATGGCCACTATTCTAATTTTGGAAAGGAGGTCACAGGGGGATCAACTCCCCCATTATTGGCAAAGGTTTGTAATCATTCAGGAAGACACTGGAAGGAGATTTTCTTTGGCTTTCTGACTACCTTCTCAGCTTGGTCTGGTTTTATATGTACTAGATTGCAAATTTCATTATCTAAATCAAGAGAGGTAACAGATCATGGATAATGGACACCACAGTCCAACTTGTATAGAGAATAGTTTTAGATTAACACAACAACACTAACAATGTCAAGGCAGAAGCAAAAGGGACACAAAAATCAATAACGGGGAAGCCGAAGTGACAAAGTGAAAAGAGTTCAATCGGTTAGCTTTACTATTCATTTTATTTTAAGTACAGGTAGTCCTCGACTTGCAACAGTTCACTTAGTGACTGTGCAAAGTTACAATGGCACTCAAAAAAAGTGACTAATGACCATTTTTCACACTTACAACCATTGCAGCCTCCCCGTGGCCACATGAACAAAATTCAGACACTTGGCAACTGAGACATATTTAGGATGGTTGCAATGTCCAGGGATCATGGGATTACCTTTTGCAACCTTCTGACAAGCAAAGTCAGTGGGGAATCCAGATTCACTTAACAACCGTGTCACTAACTTAAAAAAACTGCAGTGATTCTCTTAACAACTGTGGCAAGAAAAATAGTAAAATGAGGCAAAATTTACTTAACAAATGACTCGCTTAGAAACAGAAATTTGGGGCTCAGTTATGGTTGAAAGCCAAGGATTACCTGAAGTAGTACTAGTAGTTATTGACTTATTGCTGTTCATTTAATGACAATTTGAAGCTAAAATAAACTTGAAAGAAGTTACTTATGATCCATCCTCAAAATTATGACTGCCGCACCAACCCCACAGTCACATGATTGCATTGTGGGCACCTGCCAACTGGCTCACATTTATGACCGGTTGCAGTGTTCTGTAGTGATGTGATTGTATTTTGTGACTTTTTTGCTATTTTCTGCCAAAAAGTGCCCATTGGATAAGCTGTATTTGGATTTATAAGATTGTAATATGCTGATAGACTGTAATGATGCACTTAATATCCATTGTAAAAATGTTAATAGAATCAAGTCGGGTCACATGGTAATTTATGACCACAATGTTTTACAACCAAAATTATAATTTCAATTGTGGCCATAAGTTGAAGACTACCTGTAAATAGGTAGCACCCTGCTTTTGTGGTCAGTATTAAGGGCCTTAAGAGTGGTATGTTAATATCATCTCATATTAATAAATAATGATCCTGTACATCTATAACTTCAGCAGTTCCTTGATCATTTATCTGGGATCAGTGAGTATTTTAATGTTGCTTTTTTTAATCCAATAGAAAATATATCCTTTATATTAACAAATAATACAAGTTGGTTTTATACCACTGAAGCAACCGAGTTTGAAAAGCAGATTAGGAACATTGCAGAAAGTACAGGGAATGGCTTTGAAGGACAGGAGGAAGAACTGTTATCAAAGCAAAGATCAGATAAATAGAACTTGAGCCTGCACCAAGAAAATAACTTGAGAAAATGACTCAGACAAGCCCCACTGGTTACAACAAAACCCTACATGGCATTGGTTTCTAAGTGTGAACTACTTTGTTGGTCTGTCAACAACCAAGAATGGTTGCCAGTTGTAAAACTAGGTGTGGGCTACTTGTAGATATCTCATTGGCCATAACTCATAAATACACGATTGATTACATGGATCTGCCTAGGAGAAGTATTCTTAGGTTTTGATCTACTATATCTGGTCAGGAAAAAGCCAGACGACCTCTAAATAGCAGCAAATACAGAAAGTTCAAATTCTTTACTCACACCTTGCAGTTGTCCCAATTTTCACCAAACCCAGATATGGTAGTTCTATTTATATTCCCACATTAATTAGAATTCATACTGTAAAAATATCAGGAAGATAAAGAGGCATGCCTTACAACAAATCCCCAATCTTTTGGACCAGATGGACTTATTTGGAATGTATAGATGAAGGAATTGAGGCGTGGTGGCGCAGTGGTTAGAATGCAGTATTCCAGGCTAATTCTGCCGACTGCCAGCAGTTTGATCCTAACTGGCTCAAGGTTGCCTTAGTCTTCCATCCTTTTGAGGTCGGTAAAATAAGGATCCAGATTGTTGGGGAAAATATGCTGACACTGTAAACTGCTTAAAGAGGGCTGTAAAGCACCAGGAAGCGGTATATAAGTTAAGTACTATTGCTATTGCTAGAGATGCTTTTGCAAAACTGCTACCTGTTTGCCTGTTCACCAAAAATATGGTGGGTGTGACCAGTCATTTACCAGGAGGTGGTAAAGGTGAAGAAGTACCCAACCACCCAGGTTCCTCAGGATACTGACAACTTATCTCTATTTTACAAGGCATTGGTTATTTCATTACTGTGCATATGTTTACTATGCAGCATTCATGTCTTTGTAATATTTTTAAAAGAAGAAACTATTCATCATGTTCCTCATGTCACTCTGCTGTTGCGCCACAATTTCAATGTCATCGCTGTACAGTTTCAATAGTAAGAAATACGCCCCTTATCTTATCTCAGTGCTTATCTCAGAATTACATGCAAAGATCACCCCTAGATAAGAGAGCTTTGCTACTTTCCTCTGACTCTTTTCTTACAAGGCCACAGGTGTCCTCTTAAGTAGTAGAGTTTTCTTCTTTCACCTTCTGGAAACATTATTTTTACATTCTTGTTAAAATACAACACTAAGAGAGGCTTCTTGACTATATTAACATTAGGAATCTAATCAGCAATCAGGCAGCTCATAATTTTCTGATTAGCTCTGATTATGTTCAATCTCTGAAAAGGGGGGGAAAAAAAGAAGAAAGAGAAAAGAAAGACTCACTCCCTACATTTTTCAATATTTTAATCCTATCTCAGGGGGAACAGAGCAGAAACATAAGCACGGATATCTGATATACAGGCACATGCTATGAGTCTTCATAATGTGCTTGCTCTATAATGAATGATTGATGTAAAAATACTTCGCTCATGTGAAAACCTTAATCTGAGGTACTGCATTTTTTCTGCTCCTCAGTTTGCATTTCTGCTGCAACTTCCTTTGAGAAAAAATATTTATTTTCTTTTATCATGGGGATTCAGGAATCAGCCAGCAGATTCTTCCGCTGCCTACCTAGTCAGATACTATATTTCGTTTCCAGTCAATTTGTATCTATGATTGCCTTAGATCTGTCTATACACTGTCTCTAGGTTCAATGACTAATATGGCAGTTGATGTTTCAGAGAAAGGATATGATAATAATCAAGCCGTTTTAAGGACAATGAATTTATTAATCAATAAAGCCATACAAATCAGATTCATTTCCAACTGAAGTAAGGAATGCTTCTGTATTGAAGCATGAGATTTGATTATTCATATCTATACAAAGCCTGCAGAAAATGCAGGCATTGATAATGGTCCACAAGTTACTGTATATAGCTGACTTTTAAGAACCAGTTTGGATAATACTGACTTTCGTACTGTCCTCTGGCAGTAAAGCTGCAATCTAATAACTGACCAGGTTACATGTGTTCTTAGAAAATATTCCTTGAAAAGCAAGCACTGGACATCTCTTGCTGTGAGTTCCTAAAAATTTAGGGTCTGTTTTCATTGAAAATTATTTGTCAAAGTTTAAGCTTAATCAAAATCATTATCTTGCTATACTTAAGATAAATAGTTCCTACCTTTCAGCTCATAATAAATGGTTCCTCTTCCAATAAAGATGGGGCTCCTAGTTCTATGAAAATTTGGTTGCTATACATGACAATTAATATTTTCCTCAGGTCTAGCTCAACTCCTGGTGAATTCACAGATATAAGATTTTATACTTATGTTTTTCAGATCTTAAAATCCTGATTTTCAAAGAAAAGAAAAAATAATGCATACTTTTATACTAACTGAAGGTCTGAATGCCTTTCTATAATTAAGGACATTTGCTGGAATTAACATTCATTTCAAAATATTACTTTATATATTACCACTGTACTACTTTGTATATTACCACTGTAGCTTTCTAGTATCAACTGGAATCCAATTTAACATCCTGATGTAGATGTTCTAAATTCAACAAGGCAAACTTTCTAAATAGTTTCTGCAAAGATCTTAGTCAAAATGTCTTGCTAAAGTCCACAATCCCGGATTTTTTTAAAAAAATACTATAGTGGATCGCCATTAAATTAGATTGCCATATCTATCTGAAGGCAAATAGTAGTTTCCTACTTGTAAATTGCATGTCTCAATATTTTACATTTTATTTTTCAGTGACACTTTTGACAGCCATCACATACTGCAGAAGGGCTTGGGGCAAATGGAAATAATAGTTTCAAATGCCAGAAGAAAACATTGGAGTGATTAGTTGTTGGATGATCCTTTACACATCAGAGTAAAAGAGATTCATTTCAACTTGGCTACTTTAAATTCCAGCATAAAATTGCTCCCAGCTGGAAACTGGAATTTGGCACCAGGTAAAATATATGATTAGTAGATGGACTCTTTTGTTTATTTTCAGCAGGGCCTGAACTCTGTGCTTGTTGCACTCGACATAAGCTCCATGTTTGGAAGCCTGTGTAAACAGAACCACATGCAAGACTCCTATAATTAAACTACCCAAATGTATGCATTAAAAGCTAGCCAAGTTCACATGGCTAGTGGCCTTTCCCCCTCCCTCTTCAGTACTATAAAATCTCCTGGTTGCACTTCAAACCATGTAATCACATCCATGCAGCCTCTTTTGTAAAGCAGCACTGGGAATGTAATTAGTTGGAGGTGACCTCTGAAAGAAAAAAAGTTCAAGTTTAAAAAGAAAATATCTCTGGTTAATACTATGCAAATCACCAGAGAGGCAATCAGGCTGACTTTTTAAAAGCTAGCCCCTGCCATAAGCACTTGCAACAGAGTTTATTGTCTCTTTCCCAATTTGCATCTCATTACCCACAATCCTCTGCACTTTGGATGTCACCTTTTGGGTGTGCACACTACAGCAAAATAGCAGTTTGATATAATATGGTTATGAGAGTTGACATAAGTATTTAACATAGCCCCAAAGGACTTGCTTCCAGAATCCCCAGGTAAAATGGTTGTCCTTTTCAACTTGTTCTACAGATGCCAAAAGCAAATGGTGCTCTTTTCCAACTTAGTTTTGCTACATATGTTAGACCTTTGACACCCTGTTTTTTCAGCCAGCAATATCTTTTTGCAGCTGCAGTCTCAACATTTCTCTGATATGCAGTACTGTGTTGGAGAAGACTTGTGTACAGACAGACATCACCGTTGCCAAAGTCTTGAGTTTGCTCCCCAAACCATCCACCATTTCAATCATGATTTAGTCCTTTAATTTTGGCTATTGTGGATTTCCTCAATGTACATCACTCACCTCTTGAAATTTACATGCCCTTAAACCCTTGCTATAAATTACAACCAAGGTAAGAGGTATTTATAAACCAGTTGGTCTGAATGAGATGTTTGAACTGCAAGTAGTGAAACAGTAAGTATAGCAAGAATAAAATAAGTCGGACAATTCTCCATTAATTGGATAAAGATTTGTCACATATCTGCATGCAACTCACCCAGCAAACATTCTTCAAATGAGATCCAGATGTGACCATTACTCAGGCCTAGGAGTTACTGGGACAGGCCCATGGTCACTATGGAGCTCCCCCCACATGCACAAACACACCATGACCCCTGCCAGACCTCACTCAGAAAGTGTGGAAATTCAAGTTCCCCAGGCAGCCCTAGTAATCGTGGAGAGCCCAATACCAGCACAACAACACTGTCCAGCAGTTCAGGAAGGAATTCTGCAGGAAACAAGGGCATCCATCCCCTTGAAATAGATTTATGGGGAAAGATGACCTGAATGTATCAGTCTAAAAGGTTTGTTGGAGTAAAAACAGTGGCTATGTCCCAAGATCCTTTCCAAACAATAACATTTGCAGAGGTATCCAAGTGCAACTTCAACACTGTCTCCTAATGAAGATCACGCAAAGACCCCCTATATAAGTAGTAGATTTACATTTTTAAAAAATACTGTAAATTTATTCTGTTAGGAAAACATATTATATCATGTTTAAATAAGTCTATAATTAATCAGTCACAGCTGAGTACACTGGATATTCTTGAAATGACAGATGCCAAGAAACAGAACAGCCCACATCTGTTTTCAGAAGCAGTGGAGATACATGCCAAATTGAGTTTAGACTATGAGTTTCTGTATTCAAAGATTTCTTATACATATTTACCTAGAATTAAGACACTATGAACTCAGTGGGACACAGTACAGAATTTTATTTAATGGTGCATGGGATTTACCCTTCATAATTCTCTCCCATATTTTCTATCACGTTCAATATCAAAATACTTTCTGGTTTTCCAAAGTTACAAAAATCAGCTAATAACAGGTGAGTCCCTTTTTCATATACAGATACATTTTTCTATTTTTTCCCCATTTAATTCCTAAACTAGAAACTTTAGGAATTCTAAAGATGTGATTTTCCCCATGTTTCATTTCTTATAAGAGGCCTATAAGGCACCTTTCTTTAGCTTCTTGCTCAAGCAGCGTAAAACTTCAGCGTTGCTAAGCACTTTCAGTGGCCTGGAGCCAACCCGAAGATGCCATATCAGTCATCCAGGCTAGAAGTGCCAAGACTATGAAGCGATTTTTAATAGGCAAGAAAGTACCATTGTGAGGAAGAAAATGGGATCATTTAAAAACCCTTCTGAGTAATGAGGCCACCTCCCTGCTGCTCAAATCAGCTACTGCATTTGGTTATTATGATAACTAAATATGGTTGATTTTAACAGCTGGAAACACAGCAACAATATTTAAAAGAGGGTTTTTTAAAATATCAAGATTGCATTCAACAAAAGTAATGGGCTATTTAAAGTACATTGTTTTGGTTCTGCTACTCTTTCCACATTGTGCTAGTAGGAGCTGTGAAGCCACCACTTGCCTGGAGGTGGCAGGCATTTAACGCCTGCTGAAAAGCAAATGTACATTTTGGCAATGACAAATGTGCATTTGCTCCTTCTTCGCTCCTTTATTTCCTTGCTTCATTTTGGCTACAGGCTACAGGAAATTAGAAATGACTGCAAAGTATGCCAGATTACACAGCCACTGTAATCTTATCAGGAAGTAAGACTTGACCTAAATCCTTTGGAACTTCAGTGTCAAGCAAATAGACTGTTTCACATCTTACTTGAAATAGAAACGGTTTTTAATGGAACAGCTATGTTTGTTGATTTTACTGCAAAGTAAGACCCTTGTGAGACCCTAAGGACTAAAAAATGTATTGTGAAATAAGCTTTTAGATTCTACTCCATGTTCTTATTCATGATAAATATCCATTTTCTAAGAACCCTGTAAGTTGGTTGTTAAAATTGTATTACTCTGCTGTACAAGCATCATCATTGTTAGGATGGATAATACTGTTTATGCTGAAACATTGAATTCCAGATTTAATACCAATTCCAGAACAAAAGGATAATTTGCATCACAGTTAATTCCTACAACTAAAAAAAGACGATTGTGTCTTAGATGTCAGGACTGAGTAACACATATTATTCTTAGGAGAGGAGGGGGGTAAGATACTTACAAGCAATTCTTAACTCGTGCTTTTTAGACTGTTGCCAAGAAAAATAATTTAAAACGTACAACCATTGAAAATATTGTCTGTGGTTTAAAACAAGACTTGGTTTTTTATTAAACTGTAGAATCTGAAAAATGTAGCACATTGAAAATAATTTTGGAAGGTTTGCGTTTCCTGTGTTTTCTGAATCAAAGGTGTTAAATCAGTGCTTCCCAAAATTTTTTCCTTTATTACCCCAATCTGCTTATGAGAAAGTTCTTTTTATCCAATGTATGTAAAACACTTTAAGACAACTTAAATGTCCCTGTTGTAATTGGGTAATAGGTTCATGGGTCATTACCCAAAGAAAACCATTTTCATCCAATTTTGGGTAATTTACCCAGGTTTGGGAAGCACTGTGTTAAATGACGCAACTATTGGGAACTTGTCAAGCTTTATGCACAGATAAGATATTTAAGCTGTGTTCAGTTTAAGAAGTGGCAAATGCAAACATGTGTAAGTAGAACTCTACCACAAATATGCAGGTGACTTGTAATATATACTTGTATTTTATTGTTAGCAATATGAATTAATTAGTTGAACAGCCCCATGAATGAGCTCACTAATGGGAAAAATGGACATCAAACTGCAGTCTAAATGCTACTTGTGTTTTCTACCATTCTTCCTTCATGACTCTCAGAAGACTGTACTTAAGAGTTTCCAATTGGTTTTTCAGCTAAGTAACAACTAGTTAAGCTTCAGCAACATTACTGTATCATCAGTATCTTCATATAATGGCACTCCAGAAAGTCCTCCCCCCCCAATTCTTAAAACAAGGATGAATTCAGATGTTAACCCATGCCTGTTTTCTCAAGCAGCATTTAGAGAAGAAAAGGAAGGTAAGGGATGATATCTCAGGAGCCTGTTTCAGCTGGACTCTCCTCATCCCAGGGCCTTTATCATCACTGCTCTCTGAAAATCCACCCAGTCATTTCCAAGGTTGTTGTTTGTTTAAACATTATTTATTGCATTTGTGTTACTTTTGCCTGTAATCTATTTTAGTTAGATTTGCATTCTGGAAAGTAGAAAATAAATATCTGTAATAAATAAGTAAACGAATTTGTACCAACATAGGTCTCATTATAAAATATAAGGTGCAGTAACCTCCCTTAAGATTTCTTGGGATGGGCTGTCATGGAAAGGTTTATCTCATTACAAGCTGCTCATAGAAAGCAGTAAGTATGGAACTTGTTTAAAATATTATACCATCTAGTGTTTATATTTGTGAATTTTAAACAGGGATACTGTTTTATTTTGTTCGTTGACAAATGTTTCCAGGGGTCATTACTTCAATCAATTTTACTATTTTTGCCTATTCCTAGAATTATGATTCTATCATCTTGACCTCTCAAAGCTTCTATATTGCCATCTTTTCATGCTCTGTGAAAGTTTACTATCTGGCAAGAGTTTCATTCAACTTTTGAAAACACACTGAACATATTCATATACTAAGGATTAATAGCATGACACCAGCTAAACCCTAGTGATCACAGAAAAGGAAGTGCAAAACCTATTTCACAGCAAAAGCCAAGAAAAGCTCCAGGCCCAGACAAGATAACTCCTTCTTGCTTAAAAGTCTGTGCTGACCAATTGGCCCCCATCTTCACCCGTGTCTTCAATAAATCGCTAGAGATGTGCTACGTTCCTTCTTGCTTCATGGTCTACTATCATCCCAGTGCCGAAGAAGCCCACCATCAAGGAACTGAATGACTACAGATCAGTTGCTCTAACATCTGTAGTCATGCAAACCAGGCTAGTGCTGTCCTACTTGAAAACCATCACAGATCCACTGTGAGACTGTAGGTGTGTTGCCCCCAGTTCGGACCAGTTTGCAAGAACCGGTAGTAAAACTGTCAGGAGGCCCCGCCCACCGCCCCAGATGTCATCATCAGTGATCTGCACATGCACCGAAGCAAGACGATCCCATTGCGAACCATTAGTAAAGATAAGTAGAACTCACCCCTGGTTAGACCCCTTGCAATTTGCATACTGAGCAAACAGATTAACAGATGATGCTGTTAATATGGCTCTGCACTACATCCTACAACATCTTGAATCTCCAAAGACCTACGCAAGGGTCCTCTTTGTAGACTTTAGTTCAGCATTCAAGACCATCATTCCAGACATTCTTCTAATTAAGCTAAACCAGCTACAGGTACCTGAACACACTTGTAAGTGGATCATAAGCTTCCTAACGAACAGGAAGCAGCAGGGGAAGCTAAGCAGAATCACATCAGATACCTGTACAATTAGCACAGCCCCCCCCCCCAAGGTTGTGTGCTCTCCCCACTTCTCTTCTCTCTGTATACCAATGACTGCATCTCTAACGATCCATCTGTTAAACTACTGAAGTTCGCAGATGACTCAACAGTGATTGGTCTCATTTGAGACAATGATGAATCCGCATACAGATGGGGGTTGAACAATTAGCCTCGTGGTGTGACCAGAACAATCTGGAACTGAACAGACTCAAAACCATAGAAATGGTGGTAGACTTTAGGAGAAACCCTTTCATACTTCCACCTCTCAAAATACTAGACAACATAGTATCAACAGTAGAGACCTTCAAATTTCTAGGTTCTACATATCGCAAGATCTAAAATGGACAGCTAACATCAAAAACATCATCAAAAAAGCACAACAAAGAATGTTCTTTCTGCGCCAACTCAGAAAACTCAAACTGCCCAAGGAGCTGCTGATCCAGTTCTACAGAGGAATTATTGAGTCTGTCATCTGCACCTCTATAACTGTCTGGTTTAGTTCTGCAACCCAACAAGACAGACACAGACTTCAGAGGATAATTAGAACTGCAGGAAAAACAATTGCTATCAACCTGCCTTCCATTGACGACCTGTATACTGCATGAGTCAAAAAGAGGGCTGTAAAAATATTTACAGACCCCTCATATCCTGGACATAAACTGTTTCAACTCCTATCCTCAAAATGACGCTATAGAGCACTGCACACCAGAACAACTAGACAAAAGAACAGTTTTTTCCCGAACGCCATCACTCTGCTAAACAAATAATTCCCTCAACGCTGTCAAACTATTTACTAAGTCTGCATTACTATTAATCTTTTCATCGTTCCCATCACCCATCTCCTTCCACTTATGACTGTATGACTGTAACTTTATTGCTTGTATCCTTACGATTTATATTGATATTGTTTTCTGATTGCTTATTTGTACCCTATGACTATCATCAAGTGTTGTACCTTATGTTTCTTGATGAATGTATCTTCCTTTATGTACACTGAGAGCATATGCACCAAGACAAATTTCTTGTGTGTCCAATCACACTTGGCCAATAAAAAAGTCTATTCTATTCTATTCTATTCTATTCTATTCTATTCTACTCTACTCTACTCTACTCTACTCTACTCTACTCTACTCTACTCTACTCTATCAGCTAAGCTTTGTTAGATCTTTTTAAAAAAACAAAGATATTGAGAAAAACACAACAGTGACAAGATGTTTATTTATAGGTACATTTAGTGGAAAAATAGCAGGCAACTAAGTAGCTCTAAAATATGTATAATTATCTTTCCTGGTCTTGAAATAATATATGTAAAAAAAATACCATTCTACTATTCATCTGTACAGTTTATTTTTATTTTTTTCAAATAGACAAGCATTCAGAGTTTTGCAAATACCTGTCAGGTGTGAAGAATCAGGACCACAAGTTAAGTTCCATTTAAGAAGATTTATTGCTCCCGCCTAGACACAAGAACTTAATCAAGTAACAATCAGCACTAAATTAGTGCTAGATACCAACAGAATTCAAGGGGAACTGGAACCGGAGAGTTTGTGGACCTGTAACAAATTTAGGCTGACTCCACCCCTTTGCCTCTTTTTGCTCCTCCATCACCGTGTAATACAGACAGAGATAATGTGTCTTATTATGCGGCTTCTATACTGAGATGACATTATTGACAATTTTGATGTCTCTAGAAAAACAGCTTTGAAATAAATCACTATCATATAGTTCACTAACTATATTTAAAATACTAATCGAATAGCCATTAGCCAATTTAGCTTTTTTGAAAACAAAAAACAATTGTTATTGACCAGGATCATCCCTCAGGGATCTATTCAGTGTGCTCAAAATGAATAAATAAAAATGTCAAAACACGGGCCCAGTAATCAAGATTTTTCTTTAGTTTCATCTGAATCAAATTCTCCACTGTTACTTTATGTGATAGTTAGTTCAAGGTTATGTAAGGTTAATCTGGAAAGTCATTTAAAGACAATTCAAGAAAGAACAAGATTAACTCATGGCTGCATAACACATAGAAATGTTCAGCCCTAACCTCATGTGGAGCTGATCTTCAAAAACCAGATAAGTCTATCAAGTGCTCCCAAAATTAGGAATCCTTATCCTTGACCACTTGGGCTATGCCAGTCATGTAATTAGGTGGATTTATAAAAAAAATTTCAAACCTAGCGCTGACTTCTACAGAGGTTAATCATTACTTCATTCATGCCACAAGCCCTAGAATCTTTGACTAATTCAGTTTTAGTTATGGCACATACATGATCACACCAGTGATTGGACATTGGACTAAAATCTGGAATTTTCTACTGGTATATTTACTATTAACATCTCCCAAGGCCTAGCAAATAGTTGTTGAAAGATATGCAATACTTTTGGAGAGTACTTCCCAGAACAGATGGCCTGATACAATTGTGCAGCTATAGAAAGTTGAAAAATTGTGAAACTATTGTTTCCAGCTGTCTAGACTATTCAAGTCCTTAATAGTCCTTAAACATTAGTGTTTTGGACAACAAAACCCAACCATTATCAGCTAATTTCACAAATAACCATAAACAGCCACTATTGAAATGGATATGAATTATAAAAAGAGCAATTGTGCTAATTAAGAAAACTACATAGATGGGATTGGATTCTCATCTACCCCAGGTTGTATAGTCTACATTACAGTCTCTATGCACTCACCTCATCAAAATAAACACGTCAAGCTTGAAGACTATTTATATTGCCTCTTTTAATCCCTTTGCCTTATAAAAGTCGGTCAAACCATTAAATGGAATGCATTCACTCTCTAATATACTAATTTCATTAGTAATATCTACCCTGGTGATCTCACCTTTCCTGGAAAAAGCTATAGAAATATTTACATTTAGATTGATAATATTTTCTTCACTGAAATTCATTCAACTATGCATTAAGGATGCTTAAGGTGATTCTTCCGTGGAACAGAGGTTGGTAGTATAGCAGTAGCACTTAGACTTATATACTGCTTCACACTGCTTTACAGCCCTCTCCAAATGGTTTACAGAGTCAGCATATTACCTCCAACAATCTGGGTCCTCTTTTTATCCACCTTGGAAGGATGGAAGGCCGAATCAACCTTGACCCTGGTGAGATTTGAACTGCCAAATTGCAGGCAGCCAGCTGAAGTAGACTACAGTACTGCACTCTAACCGCTGTGCCACCATGGCTCATAAATATTTGAAAGGATAAAATATAAATAAATATTTCCTTTTAATTCTATCATTCTAAATTCTGTGCTTCATATTAATTCCTAATAACTACAAATGGAATACATAACACAGAAGAACCATCTTGGTAAAGCATGAGATCAGAAACAAGAGCACTGAGTTCTAGTCCCACCTTATGCACTAAACCAACTGGAATTCAAATGGTGGGATTCAAATTTTTTTACTACCAGTTCTGTAGTCAAGACTCAAATCCGGCAACCATGCATGAAGTGGCAAAATTCTGTGTCGCTGCAATGTCTACAAGAAAAAAATTGGTTACCGAATTATAATGTCAACTGGTACCAATTTTTTGGGGGGGAGATATCTATAACAATACATTTATTCACATACTTATCGGCTCTACATGCATGTAAATTAGGTTTAAGATCAGATATTTTTATAACAGAGATGTTATTATTTACAATTAATGTTAGTATTATTTTTAAATTTATTGTACGTCTATTGCTGGTCAATGACCATAATAACAATAATAAATCTATTATTCTATTCTTTTCAAGAAAAACTAGTAAGATACTTCAAGAATATATTATCCTAACAACCGAATAAAGCATGGTGAATCTATTGAAAAGCTGAAAAGCCAGTTCTGTGGGTGTGGCTTGGTGGATGTAGTGTGGCTTGGTGGGCATGGCAGGGGAAGGATATTGCAAAATTTCCATTCCCACCCCACTCTGGGCCAGACAGAGGTGGAATTTGCCAGGTCTCCTAACTACTCAAAATTTCCGTTACCAGTTCTCCAGAACCTGTCAGAACCTGCTGAATTTCATCCCTGCAACTGGGTAACCTTGGGACTGGGTCTCTGAGCCCTAGGAAGACGACGATGGCAAACCACTTCTGAAATCTTGCTAAAAAAACTGCAGGGTGTAGTCCAAGCAGTTGCCAAGAGTCAATGCTGATTTGAAGGCACACACATACAAACACACAAAACAAAACAAAAAATTAAAAAGAGGAAATCAAAAGTCAAATTACAAAGAAATATATAATCATGGAAGAAAAACATAAGGAAAAGAATAAAGTACAATATTTCCTTATTGGAAATTGTTTAAAAAAAATTTTCACTCTAACAAAATTCAAACACTGATAAGTAATATCAGATAAATAATACTTATAATTATTCATCTTACAAATCTGCCATTTTTTGGATACCCACCATGTACAACGAGTCCTTCTATTACAATATTTTTATAAACCCTGCTCATTTCACCTTATTCACTGGAGGATTATTGCAATGTGTCTACATGAAACTGCCCTAGAAGAATATTTGGAAGCTTCTGCAAAATGTGGCTATATAGGCAGTTATGGCTGCTGGTTATCTGTCACAAACTGTGAGACAGTATCATTTGGTGGGACCCAGGAGGAGGGCCTTTTTCTGCCACAGTGCTTGTTCCTTAAAAGATCATCCCCCCTGCATCAGCCTACTGGTCTTTTGCAAGACATTAAAAACTTGGTTCTGCCATTAAATCTGGGACCCTGATAGTGTGAAAGAGCCTATTTCTTTGGATATATTAATTATGGGATGCTGTTGAATTTCTCAGTTGCTAATTTTATGTTATTTCTGTTTATAATTATTGACTGTGCTTTTATGTTCTTTTAACTACCCAGAAGTATGTATATGAGGTAGGCAGCCATATAAAATAATTAAACAAGCAACAAGTGGTGTCAAATATTGCTCTGAAAAGCAAAAGCAAACAGAAATTTCAATAGAAATTGCTTTGAAAAAGGCCCCTATAAAAGCCCCGTGTTTACCATGAAAATAGAATAGAATAGAAGTTTTTGTTGACCAAGTGTGATTGGACACACAAGGAATTTGTCTTGGTGCATATGCTCTCAGTGTACATAAAAGAAAAGACACGTTCATCAAGAATCATAAGGTACAAACATTTAATTTTTTCTACAATAGAATGAATACCTTATTTTTGAGAATGAAAGCATAGTCTGACTGTGGTTATAAAGCAATGCATATCTTATTTCAGAAAGAGCAAGATATCCATCTCTTTTCAGATACCTTAAATTTAAGCCTGACTAAACTCTTCCTGCCCCGCTATAGATTTAAATAATCTGAATATGGAAGAACCATGCAGATTACAGGGGGGTGGGGGGAGTCAAGAGTTTAACAGATTTAAGGATATTCCTGTGCATATTTGAAAGAAAGAGGGCAGGAAAGAGAATATCCTCCTTTTTGGGGAAGAAGTGGCAAGGGCAGAGAAGAAAAGGAGGGGGACCTTTGTTCAGGCAATGACCCAGGAGAAAAGCGTTATTTCATTGTGCTTATTCATAGCATTGGTGGCCTTCACCTTGATGTTCATTTAATGTTGTCCTATTCAGCAAAGGTTCCTATGATCAGGTAATTATCTTTCATTTATAGAAACACATCTCTGTGTTTCAAACACTTTCCTCACCAGTTCTGCTATAGATCAATATCTCCTTAAGACCTTGCACTATTGTTTGGGAGAATGATATTGATTTCTCCAAGGAACAAGGGATGATGTTTGCATAAAGGGGGAGCGGGGAAGTAATGCCACAGATGCCTCTGTACCAAATTCTGGCTGAAAAATGTGTTACAGTCAAGTAATAAATTGTACTCCTTGGCATTTTGAACGATGGTGTCACATATTGTATTTTTATGCTCACAGTTCATTTCCAAGTCACAATGCAAGGGAGCATACAGTCCCTATCATTTAAAAGGCCAACTTATTTACAAAGCATTATAGGAAGCTTCTATTTCCTAAGGTTTCTGCAGATTAAAGCTAATAAAACATAGATTTAAAAACTATTTGTGAAAAAACACTAATTTTTCATCTACCGGTAGTTGCGAAAAATGGTTGATTTGGATGGGATGGGTGCCATTTGCTATTTGCATGATCTTTTAGTAATAAGTAATAATAAAGTCACTATGAAGTTTATCCTTTTCACTTTTCACAATGTGAAAAAATCCCATCCAAATTTCCCCCTTTTTATACAAACAAGAGTTTTACAGAGGAAATTCAAAAGTGTCTTTATAAAGTTAATTCCTGAGGAACAACATTCTTCCCAGCATTTTTTTTTAAAATCAGTGTACAGGCTGATAACAATCTGCTATTATTTCTAATGATATTGTTTGGCAAGAGTGTTAAGAACAATCAATCAACAAATCAATCAATTCTTTATTTTGGTCAAAGACCAGCATGAAATAGTAACATAACATTTTGATCAGTTTAAAACGTTGCTGTTGCAAGCAGCCTAAAAGTTAAATAGCTACTGGAAATGCTAGATTACAATCATTAACGTGTACATAATCAAAAATAGTTTTCTTCTTTATGAAAAATGTTTCAAGACTGACCCTGATATATGAGACAAGAAAGAACAAATCAGGGCTTCCTAAAGGCATGCATAAATGAAGATTTTTCAGAAACAAAATTGAATGGACAAATCTATGCTCTGTTCCTGCACCTTTGGAGGGTTGGGGGATGCCCTTCTAGTCTTACCTTGGATAACAAAACGTTGTGTTTTCTTGGGTTGCTGAACTTTTACCATCATCAGAACTTTCAGGAAAGGCACATGCCTTGGGCAATCAATACTGTGAAAACGAATATATTCCCGGGTGAAACCTTTTAAGTATATCCCAGTGTTTGTGTATTTTTAAAGCACTTGAGGGCAGAATGTGAGGTTGATCTGCGCTTTATTTATTACTCGCCATTCAAAGGTTTTCAACCATCAAGTTTCTCCTGCAGCAACTAGAGATAATTAAAGAGAAGGCAAGAATGCAGAGAGCTGTGCTAAACAATATGATTTTTCCTTTCTCTGGTTTTATGTAATGGGTTCTTAGCTGACAATATATTCCTCAAAACCAAGGAAGAAGAATGGAACTGTAGCTCTGGGTTTATATTTATTTATTTTGGAAGTGCTTTTAGATGTTCCATAAACTTAATGCATCAGGGATGGCACTTGAATAAAAGGAAGGTCAGGGTAGGCAGAAGAAATATCTTGATAACTACTTTTTTGCCATTATATTCAGTAATGTTCACTCTTACGGAATATTTAATTAATATTGACTCACTTGTCAGTTGAAACTGAATAAAGGATCTAAGAAGATATGTCCTGTTCTACGCTTTTCTAACAAGTGAATAATCTTTGTCTCTTGAGACATCTTTAAGATAAGCCTTTGGTTTACAAATATAGTCCTTCTACTTGATTCTTTGGAGCATATTTATTAATAGGAATAAGAAAAAAATGAAGTTATAAAGAATAAACAAAGATGCCTCATAATGTCAAATCAATTCTGTTGTCTTCTACCCTGTTTCCCTGAAAATAAGACATCCCCTGATAATAAGCCTAATTGGGCTTTTGAGCACATGTGCTAAAATAAGCCCCCCCCAAAATAAGCCCTCCCTGAAAATATTTAAACGAAGAGCTGGAAATCAGGTAAGATGGCAAGAGGAGCCCCATCTTGCGCCACGTGCCTCAAAATAATAAAACCTCCCCGAAAATAAGGCCAAGCACTTATTTCGGGTTAAAAAAATATAAGACAGGGTCTTATTTTCGGGGAAACACAATGTTGTCCCATTATATCAAGAAGTGCTTCCTCCTGTAACATCCTGCCTCTTTTAAACCCTCAGTTGAGCCTCTACTTCTCAATTGCAAGAAAGCAGTTGAAAACAAATACTCTTTTTGCCTGTGGCACCTGAGTGTTAGAGAGCCTTCTCCAGAAAGCAGGCTTTGCAGGCAGTATTGGGGGATTTGAATGAGAGGAGACACCGGACAAAAACTGGTTTTAAGCTTTGAAAATATAGGCACTTGTCTGACTCTGCTTAACAGAAGCTTCTATTGTTCCTTTTACTAATGTGATATGCAAATAGTTCTAATAAAACTGGTTGGCAGCAACCTCTTTAGAAGTTAAACTAGGAGTCTGTCCCATGTATTTATGTGCAAAGTTTGCCACAAGGAAGGGAAACTGAAGGATGAAAAGTTAAGCCACCCACGTAGATGTAAAAATTCCCATTTTATTGAGAATCTTTAAAATAAAATATTTGAATATTTTATATCTTGACTGTTATAAATGACAGTGTTGCAAAAGTAATAAGCAAATCAGCAGTGTGCATTAAAGATGAATTAATCAGTTACTCCATAATTGGGGTTTTTTTTGTCTTACGTTCATTCCATCATGTTCCCACATTTGTTTAGAATGTTTGAAAATTTGCATAAAAGTAATATTTAATATTACTCCCATTTTCCCTAAAATATATGCTTTGAATGCAAATTTTATCTGGTATACTTCTTTGTACACAATTCCTCCCCCCCCCCAATATATAAATTAGTTGATTCAGAAAAGAAAGAGAATACTTGGCCTTCCAGCTACAGCATCAGCAAATAGTGTGGGAAGACCATTAGAGCCCTCTTCATGTTTGAGACATTGTAGTTTATTCACAGCCAGCCATTTTACTCTGGCAAGCTCTCAAGGTGGTAAATCATCTTTAAAAACAACACCCAAAGTGAAAAGCACAGATTAAATCTAACAACAACAAAAAAAACAAAAACAAAATCATTTAACCAGCAAAAAGACTCATTTCTTTACAGCATTTTTAAAAATGGATTTTATGGAGGCCAAATCCTGCTAGTAAGGGAGTGAGAACCACAGAGTTTCCAGAAGGCAAGAGGTAAATGAAAGTCAGGGCAGCAGCATGTTCACAATATTTCCAATATGAGTATAATGAACACAACTTTAACTGCAAAGGTGAATATGTTCATGAAGCTGTCCTTTGACTGGCTCACATTTTTAAAATTAAGATTAGGAAGAATAGAAGGGAATATAGAATAATATAGTTGGGAGAGACTTAGATCATGGAAGTCATCAACTGACAAATCAGCAATCAGGAAAAAAAATATTTTGCAGGAAAATAAATAGTGATGGAACACATGTTCAGCATTCCCTGATGAGGAGTCATTACACTGATGGACTATAAAGACTGTGAAGAAATGTGTAAGTGATGTCTTCCCTATCTATTTGTGATCTTTCAAGAAAGACATTCTACCATTAACTACTGATCAAGCTACACATTATGTAAATTAATTAAATAAATACCAAGGAGCTGGTCATTTATAAATCTAAACTAAACATCTAGATCCCAAAGGTGATCAGGTCTATTATGCAGTGAGGAGAAGGATTCAAAATTTCTTCTATGAAATCCTCTTCCCATTTCAAATAGTACAGAAATTATTAAAAAGGCAACACAAAAAACCCTCACAGAAACCAAGAGAGGAAATGATAATATTTTAGCCCTGGGTACAATCCAATATTGAGGGAGGGAGGGAGGGAGGGAGGGAATAACGGAAATAACATTTCAAGGTTCATGTCTTCTTACAGTTATCGCTTGTTTCCCTGTCATTTATGTGGCCATAAAGTTGTAGAATTTGTTAACCAAAGTGGATATTACATTAATTGAACCAATTAATGATTCTGATTCTACAATCCATCTTGGTGCATTTATGTGTATCTGTGGATGGGGAAAAAAGTTAGCCCTTTCCGGTAGTTATTTGAATGGAGAAATGAATTACAAATGCTCAACAAACTTTCATATCTTCTTTGCTTTCATTTAGTCATATATGTTGGCAACTTTGTCTCCTGTTATTTCTGGACATCAGTCTCCTTATGAAATAGATCTCACTCCATCAACGAACATTCATTCATTAAATATACATTTGAATTGCAATAGGAAAAAGTATGCAGTTACTATTAAATATGCATGTGCATTTTAACACTATTAGTCAAGAATGAGACAGAATTAGAAACACAAACCATCCATGTAGCAAATATAAATATGAAATTTTGGATCATGTTTTGAAAAGGCACAATGTAGTGCTGCTTTGATGCATATTCATTTTAAACATATTCTCTTCTTGTAGAATATATCATCCATAGCATTTTCTATGATAATTCCACATTTTTAAAGATTCTGTCTGTACCTCTACTGCTAATAACATCACCATAGCTGTGTATTCACTGTGGCTAGGAAATTAATATTGTTCTTATTGTGGAACCGTGTTGAAAGAAGAAACTGCATCTCCACAAAAGATGAGGTTTTTTGTTTTTACTCTGCAGAACATCTAATTCACACAGTACTGTCTTATGTCTATTTATTCTTGTAATATGGCTATATTACTATTTTCCTTCTCATCTTTTTTACAACCTTATTAGAATCATTATGATTATTATTATTATCGCTCTGTTGTTTTGCATACACTGAGACTTTCTGCAGCAGAGATAAATTCCTTGTGTTTAATCACACCTGGACAAATAAAGTATTCTATTTCTATTTCCATTCCTATTCCAATTTCCATCCTAATTCTCTCCCATCCCATCCCCTCCTATCCCATCCCATTCTATTTTGAATAGCATTTTTTTTTTGAATTTCCATAACAATTCTTCACCCCATTGAATATTTCTATTCAAATAGTTTGAAGGTCTTCCTCTTTTTGCAATGAAGTAACTCTAATTCTTTGTGTTATGATAAAATATGTGGTGGCATGAATGTAAGGGTAATATATCGCCAACGAGAAACTGTCATTTGGGAATGTCAAAATATTGCTTTTTCTTCTACATAAAGTTTATGTAGCATGACATTGTGGTTAGTTACAGACATTTATATCTGGCTTTAGAAAGGAGACTTCTTGTAATTTTTCTAAGGATTTCCTGGATTTCTATAATTGGGGGGGACCCATGATTTAAGTAATTAAGAATTTAAATATAAGTTTAGGGATTTAGGAAAAAACAGTTTTGGAAATAAATAGCAAAATGGTTTTAGAGTGTTGATTTTGGAAAGTTAAAAATGGACTAAATGTACAGATAGATTTGAAATAAGACTTTGAATTAATTATAACAATTATTCTTGTAGGGAATGGCTGTTGTTTGGATTCCTTAGGGGGAAAAAAAAGATAGGATGCAACTTTGAAGGTTGGACACTAGAGGAAATTAGCTAGAAGAAATTAAAGATTACAATTAAAGGAGAATATTTAAATTTGACTTGCTAGCACAGAATGAAGTAAATATTTTTAACATTGGACGCATTGAATAATGGACTCAGAAGCTAATTTTTAAAATGTTTGCCATTATAGATAAACTGTATTTAAATATTGTTGTGACAGAGAAGCAAGTTCTACCAGACAAGACTGAATTTTTTTTTTTTAATTTGATTTATATGCCGCCCTTCTCCGGAGACTCAGGGCGGCTTACAATGCGCTAAGCAATAGCCTTCATACTTTTGTATATTTATACAAAGTCAGCTTATTGCCCCCACAAACTGGGTCCTCATTTTACCTACCTTAGAAAGGATGGAAGGCTGAGTCAACCTTGAGCCTGGTGAGATTCGAACCTGCAGAAATTGCAGGCAGCTGTGTTAATAACAGGGTGCATTAAACCACTGTTTTACCAAGGCTCTTAATTGATTTGAATGTGGATTTTAAAATGACAAGCTACAAGAATGTTATGAAAACAGATGTTATATTGGATATACAATGAAACCAGCTGATGTGTTAATAATTAAAAGGAACATGCAAACCAAGTTGGATAACTTCTATATTAGATTTACAAAAGAGACCTAATAAAGTTTTGAAGGATTTTCTGAGAAGAGATAATAGAAAAAATGAGGTTAATGTGTTTGTGGGCCCCATTGTGTATTTATTACTATGTTTGTCCTATGGACCGTTACTACTGTATGGTTGCCTGGGCTTAATGTTTTTTTTCAACAATGTATTTGGATTCTGTAAGCTGTCTAGAATTTATGGGAGTGAATAGCCATGATAAATAAAAACTATGTGATAATACTTGTTTTGAATTTAATCTGTGATACCAATCTACAGCTCTAATTGTTCAGAGTTGCTATCTGGATGAAGTATCTTAAATAGTGACAAAAAATAGGTGATATTCCCTTTACCAATGAAGGGAGTATCAAAGATGTTCTTCCAAAAGCAACTGGATTTTCTTGTTTTTTTCCATGAAAACATTTTGCTTTTCATCCAAGAAACTTCTTCAGTTCTCTGTTCTTTGATTGAGAATCTCAACAGACAATGAATGGAGTAATTTTTACAATTCATAAAGGAGCATAAACCAGAACGCTGCTATTGATTCAAAGGACATTTTGAGAGTTAATCTATTCTTTTCACTTTGTATCTTAGTAACTGACAATTTAGTCCCCCATATTATAAACAAACAAACAAGCAAACAAACAAAGCATCCTCTAAAGAGCCGAGGTGGCGCAGTGGTTAGGGTGCAGTACCGCAGCTATTTTAGCTGACTGCTAGTTCAGCAGATCAGCGGATCAAATCTCACCGGCTCAAGGTTGACTCAGCCATCCAACCTTCCGAGGTGGGTAAAATGAGGACCTAAACTGTTGGGGGCAATATGCTATTTAGTATACTGTCTTTGGTGTAAGCCGCCCAGAGTCCTCGGAGAGTGGGCGGCATAGAAATATTAATAATATTAATATTTTTTTTAATTTGATTTATATGCCGCCCTTCTCCAGAGACTCAGGGCGGCTTACAGTGCATTAAGCAATAGCCTTCATACTTTTGTATATTTTATACAAAGTTAGCTTATTGCCTCCACAAACTGGGTCCTCAATTTACCTATCTTAGAAAGGATGGAAGGCTGAGTCAACCTTGAGCCTGGTGAGATTCGAATTTACAGTAATTGCAGACAGCTGGTGTTAAATTACAGTACTCTGTCTGTTGAGCTATCCAGGTTATTATTATTATTATTATTATTATTATTATTATTATTATTATTATTTACAGAATAATCTTTGATTCAGGTTAATGTGTAGTTCTACTTAATCTTATGTATTTTGCATGTGTTTTGTTGAATCAGCACAAAACAATTTTCCTGAGTTGTATTTTAAAATGTCAATAAAGTCACTTCCTGATGCTGATATTTTTAGTCGTAAGATATATAGTAGTAGTAGTAAGATACGAAAGCATAAACTTTATGACTGTTGTGGCATCCCTATAGTCATGTGACTGAGAGATGTACACTTCATAATTGATGGGCATTTACCACTATAGCACTGCAATCACGTAATTGCTATTTGCATGCTTCACAACTGGCGTCCAACAAGAAGAGTTATTGACAAAGTCAGCAGTAAAATCACAAGTTCAATCAGAATAGAGCTGGAAGGGACCTTGGAGGTCTTCTAGTTCAACCCTCTGCTCAAGTGACTGTCCAGTCTCTTCTTAAAAATCTCCAGTGATGAAGCATCTACAACTTCTGATGGCAAGCTGTTCCACTGGTTAATTGTCCGTACTGTTGGTAAGCTTCTCCTTAGTTCCAGGTTGCTTCTCTCATTTATTAATTTCCATCCATTCTTTCTTGTCCTGCCCTCTGGTGCTGTAGAAAATAAGTTGACTCCCTCCTCTTTGTGGCAACCTCACAAATATTGGAATGCTGCTATCGTGTCCTCCCTAGTCCTTTTCTCTAGACTAGCCATACCCAAATCCTGCAACCATTCTTCGTATGTTTTAGTCTCCAGGCCTTTAATCATCTGAATTGCTTAGTTTAGGTCAGATGATATCATACTTAACAACTGCAGATGATTCATTTAATGACTGCTACAGAAGCTGGTTGCGGTGAGATGAAGTCTTGCTTAATGACTGAATTGCTTAGCAACAGAGTTGTCAGTCCCAATTGTGATCATTAAACTGGGACTACCTGTAGAGTATCACTGCCTGCAGACCCAACAAAATAAACTTTCAGCTACTTGTGCAATGTGCAAAAGGGAAATTAAAAACTGTTCTAAGTAGTTCATGTTGCCCTTTTTTCCTCCACCATCCAAAAGCAATCCATCTTGGAAGAAAAAACTGTTTATTAAATGATCCTTTTACATGTTTTGTGGGGTTTTTTTTTTTAGTTCCATGAAGCTGTCACTGTAAAATGAGAGGGTTTTTAGTACTCTTTGAAATAAGGATGTGATATGGGATCAATTTTCTATGGCAGTAAAGTAAAAGGAGAAAATGGAAGCAATTTTCTCTTTTAAACATGCCCTATTTAATGAAATTGATGTCACAGTAAAACTTTATTTAAGGAAGATGCAGGAAGAGCCACAAAATGATACTGTGGTCAAAGACTTCCACTCTGAATATTTCCTTGTTCCTCCTTCATTTTTTTTCTTTTTTGGTAGCTACTTTCATGGATAATAGATAATAGTAGCCACAATTCTATCTCCACAATTTCCCACCATCACCCATCTTTCTCTCTGCTTCACCTAAACAAATAAATAAAACAGACCCTGAGGTTTTTTTGGGTGGTGGGTGGGGTGCTAGACAAAACTTTTTAAAATAACAAACTTTGCCTGCATGTTGTGTTTCCTATTCAGTTCTATGTGCATGACCCAAAACTAATACACTAATGTATTAGTGGATACATTAGAGGAATAAAGAGAATGTGGGACATAATTTTTTTTTTTTAAAAAAGAGCAAAGTAAATAAAGATGAGATGCAATGGACATTGTGATTGTCTGCATTCAACCATGGATTCCTGTTGCCTGTTCATGTATTCACATAGCCAATCTAAGAAACTCGTTGTTCTAGTGACTATACCATATATAGTCACAGAAAAATTGAGAATTTAGGTGTCAAAATATACCACCACCCCCAATTGAATTCAGTTTATCCATGGATGGGCTGCATTGCAAAGCACTTCTGTGAGAAGCATGAAGGCACTTACGGGTTGAAAGGATTAGCTGGTGAGATCACCATTGCTTGGGGGACACCCAATTGGTGGCTCCTTTCATGTCCCCAGGAAGACAGATGGGCTTATCATATATATAAATGATAATACTTGCTTCTAAAGTGCATAGGAAAATGCTTCTATAAGAGAAGGAAGGTTGAAGTAGAGGTGGAGTCTTAAGAAATCAGAGATAACTCTACAAAGAAGAACTGGAAGGAGAACTCTGATAAAGAAAATATAATGGCTGATACAATCTAAGCAAGATGTAGACAGCAGTAACTGTTGAAAATGTGTGACTGGTTTCAGTAAAGAGCTATGTTGACTGATAACCCAAAATTGTACTGGCAACGTTACGCTGCTGAAGATTTGTTATTGTTCCTGAAATGCTGAAAGACATCAGAAACAGGGGAGGCATGATTAGGAAAAATGTGCCAAAGTCGAACAGAAGGATGCACCTTGGGATCTTGTCTGCACTTTACTGAAGATCTCTCAAAGATTTGAGATAGCCGGAAAATAAGAGGTTTTATCTGCCAGAAGGAAGCCTCTTGTCAGTCTGAAAGAAAGAATAACAGCTGTATATGCAGTCCCTCTTTGTCCTTGTAGGAATTTAGCAGAATAATTAGAAACATTCATGTGTTCATTAGTTCAACATTATAGCATGAAATATATGCAGTTAGATCAATGTTAGACTGCAACCTTGAGTATGGAAAAGAAAATGTTATTTGCAATGCATTTTTAATCTATAGGCTGAAGAAGTAAGAAGAACAGAGATGACCTTGCCTTCTCTGTAGTAAATAATCCTCACTGATTTTTGCTAAAGAATGTAGTAAATTATAAGTAACTTGCTCACTTTGATTTGTTTTCTTAATAAGATTTTTTAAAAGACCTGAAAAAACTTATTTTGCACTGTGCCTTTCATTGATTCCTACAAACTCACAAGAAGCTCCTGTGACAGAGCCAAAAATGTAACTTAACTTGTAAAAAGGAAGCATACTATCATGTGTTCTCTATAGTCAAGAAAGGAAGGGTGGATGCTCATTAGAAAGAAATAATTCTTAATAATGGAACACCAATTGTGTAACGACATTTCAAAAGAGGAGTGGTTTTAGTGCAGCTTTCATTAATATTAGTGTTGCACATGTTTTCACTTTATGCTGTCCTAATTTCTCTGCAAATCAGCAAGAAAAATCTCTAGGTGCTACTCTATAAAAACTGGAAGAATCTACCATAATGTATGTTTTTCTATACAACTTAAGTGAATTGTATAGTATACATTTTTCAACTTAGTATCTGGTTCAACTTTCACAGATAAACATTAACTTTGATAGAACTTCCCAAATTCATGCTTTGAAAGATCAATTTTCCTAAATGTCAGATTATTGTATAAAAGTTTCTAATTGAAAGTGACATCTGACATCTTAGGGAATGAAAGATGGCTCTTTGGCACATACATAAACTCATAGTCAGGCATATTATCCCAGACCATTCATCTATCGGATATAGAAAAATTTAAAACAACAACAACAGAGTGTTAAATCAGTGAGGAACCGCTGGTAAAGAACTGAACTTGCATAATCCATATTTGTAATCTCCAAGAAGCTGGAGAAATTAGAAAATTAAAGCAGAGGACTATTTTTTTTTTGTTTCTGTACAAATTAAGTAAAATATGTACCCAGGAATTTCTGCTACATTTTTATTTCTCTTTTGCTAAGCCTCATTTTCTGTATCCCTTTGTACCAGTTATGGGATTTGGTGTTAAATTTGCACTTTCTTTTGTATTTCAGACTGTGTTCATGAAATATAGATTTTTAAAAAACTTTTATAATAATCTGAACTCCATCCTCAGAGTTGTCAAATCTCCTCAGAGATTTTGAGCAGCAAGCTCTTCATTTGGGAACTATACAGAATACTTTTCCTTCTTTAACAATTTGCAAGCTACTGTATTCTGGGCACCACTGTATTTATCTTCTTTCACAATGAATGTCTGCATTTTAACACTTACAGTTAAAAGGTTTTTTTCCTTAAAAAAGACTTTTCTCTTTTAAAAAGATAAAGATTAATTTTGTTTATCTCCCTTGAGCTTAGTTTATCTCCCAAGAGGGAAGGAAGGACTGAATCTTCTAATAATCATGCCATTGTACTAAACAGTTAGGAGACAGCAATATCAAAATTACTTCAAGTTTTACATTTTAACCTTCTAATTACCCAAAGGGGAGTTTGGGATTACAGAGCCCCATCTCTTTTGAATGCCAGGTTGTGGGGAGGGCATGCCCTTAGAAGATAGCTGACAACATCAGGAACTACACACCAAGCACCAAGACCTGGAAGGATTCTGGGAAAGAAAGCTTGGAACTTCAAGCATCCCATCCTGCTGGTCTCAGCATCACTATAAAAACTTGTTGTGAAAAAATAAATCTCAGACAAGAAGTTTATTTCACAGTCTGCTTATGTTCTCTTGGGTTCCAAATGGAGATCTTTTAACTCATTCATAGTGTAAAGACAACCAAAGAACCTCTGTTATGAAATTGTAAAGAAGTATTAGGTGTGAATCAGTCCATAGTATTTTATTATGTACAAGCTAGCCTGAATCAAATTAGCCCTGGGGAGATTGACAGGCAAATAGATTATGCATTATGATGGGTAAAGACTTAGTTCAAAATACAATTCAAAATAAAGATGGCCCATATATGTAATATCATTTGCATAGAAAAAAAGAATCAAGTGGCTTAGCTCATAATCTACCCTTTTTCTCCCTCCCCCATACACATATCTCTTAAATCGAATCTTTTATGTATATTAATATAACATTTCAAAGCAACCTTCCACTATAAAACTATATAATAAATCCTAATTTAACATTTATTCAACTCATAGTCTGCCCATTTCCTCCACCCCCATAGATATATCTCTTAACTCAAATCTTTTACATATATTCATATCTAAATATAATATCCCTTTTCTTAAACTAAACAATCAATAAGCTAACCTGTCTCCACCCACTTTCCTACAAGACTAACATACTTAATAATTCTTAGTATCTTTATTCTTCTGCCCACACCACTAAAAAATATTCCCTTATGTAAATAAAATCCTCTTAAAAAGACTTTAAGCTTGTAATCCATATGATATCTTCTGTAATGTCTTTCAGCTGGATTGTTAGCTCCATCACCCATGTTAGGGTAACATCACATCCTAATTCCAACAGTATGTTCGGTATCTTCAATTACCATCTGCCCCCATCAATAGCAAATATTTTCTAAAAAAAACAACAAAAAACAACCACCCGAGTGACTTTATATTTGTATTCCATATAATGTCTATAGTGGTGTCTTTCATCCAAATTATTAATTCCAACCACCGTAATAGGGTAACAGCCAGATCATCTGCGTGCCCCAATCCCATAGCTTTCTTGCCTTGTAGCTCAGCATAAACGTAGTACATTTATCAAAGAATCCAAAAAAAAAGATAGTTCCAATCCATTCAGTTTAAGGCCCTTTTCACATCCCAAAAGTACAGCACTGCAGAGGTCTGTCACTCTCCTCAGGATAATATAAACCAATACTTTGCCTCAGCTATCTTTTCATATGTTCAATCATCTCTTAGATAACTGGCATTACGCTGTTGTTTAGTTTAAAAGTTTTTATTTTTGTGAGACCTGCTTCTTCTTTTCTTGACTTTTTGTGGGTTAGATCTCCATCCTGATTTCCTTTCTATAAATTGTATATCAACTGTTTGGTTTTCATGCTGATCTATAACTTGATCTTGTTGGTTTTGCTTTTGTGGCTTAAATCTCCATTCTGGTTCTATGAGTTGTATATCAACTGATTGATTTCCATGCTGGTCTGTAACTTGATAAGTCATCACATTAGAATCCAGAGCCGCCCCTCTTGTATTTATAAGTAGTCCAGCTAAGACCTCTGAAGGAGAATCCAGAAGTGGCTCATCTACAAAGACCTCTGTAACTTGTTGTTCTTCCATTACTTCCACCTCCTTCTGCTTATCCTGAATTTCTATCTCTTGTTGATTTTGCTTTTTGAGAACCTTGTAGTAAAATTCTTCTGCTTTTTCAACAGTATTTAGTTGATATCTTTCTCCTTGATATCTCAATATTATACCAACTGGGACGTCCCACCTGAATGAGATGTGTTGTTTCTTTAGCTCAGTCACCAAAAATCCAAATTTCTTTCTATCTTTTAGCATCTTGGGCGGCAACTCTTTATATATCCAGATCTTTCTTCCGTACAATTGTAGAGTAGAATTAAAGGATTTTTGCACAATATCATTTCTTATTTCTTTATCTGTGAAGTAAATCACCACATCTCTAGGCAATTGCCTTTGCTTTGCAATCCAAGAATTTACTCTATAGGCCTTGTCAATCTTAAAAGATACCTCCTCAGGATGAACTTTTAAAATCCCGGCCAGAACTTGAACAGATATTTTTCTTAAATCATCTCTATTATTTTCCTGTAACCCTCTCATTCTAACCGCAAATTCTGTGAACCTGTATTGCATCATTGTAACTTCTTTTTCAATCCCTTGCTTTATATCTTCTGCATTGTAAGTCTCGTGACCAGCTTCCTTATTAGACTTTACTTCTAAACTATTGTCTTGAATATTTATCAAATCATTTTCAATTCTTTGCATTTTATTATCCAAATTATAAATCTTATCATCAACTTCCTCCATTTTAGACTCTAATAACTTGATATTTGTATCCATCTTATTAACTATTTCTGAAAAAGCATTAGTCACTGTTACAATCTTTCGTTGCAAATTATCATACTTTAGTTGTATCAATTCTTTAATTTCCTGCCTAAATTTTTCAAAATTCTGGTTCACAGTCTCGTGATATCTTGCCATTTCCTCCAGGACAAATTCTTTTAAATTAAAGCCATTCTGCTGAATCTGTAAGCTCAGAACTTGTTCACATAATTGTAAATGGGGGAACAACCCCCCCCCGCTGCTTGTTTGTCAGGCTTTATTAGTTTTAGCGCCATCCTGCCACACCAGCAAACTCTTTTTAAAGCAAGAAAACTTCTCCCCAAACAAGATCAATATCAAATCTCCAAAAAAAAAAAAAACACCTTAAAATCCACACAAAAGATTTTTTTTCCCTTTTTCCTTTTAAAGAAAAAGACTTCTCTCCAAACAATATCAATAACAAATCTCTAAGAAGAAAGAAACATGAAATAAGAATTTTTTCTCTGCACTTCTAACCAGCACTTTTGCTAGATACTTTATAGCTTTATAACTTTGTAACGTTATAAGCTATTCAAACGTATTGCTTAACGCATTGTAAGCCGCCCTGAGTCTCCGGAGAAGGGTGGCATATAAATCAAATTAAAAAAAAAAAAACAAAAAAACGGAAGGACTTTTACTTTCAGCTTTTCTCAAGCCTCAGCCAGTCACCATTTTAAACTCTCCTTTTTCCTCCTTTCACTCTTCTTTAACTTTAAAATCAGTCTTGGGGTTAGAATACTTGCAGTTTAGGATCCCCGATCCAAATTTCATCCTGCTTATTCAGATGATCTGTTAATTTCATTGATTTGGTCCGGTCCCAGTGCCTGGCTCTGCAAAAAGGCAGAGTTGTCCTGATGCCCGGAGCAGCGGCGAGCGGAAATAGGGAGCCACAACCTGCTCGTCCCCAAGAGTAAAAAAAAAAAACCTCTGGGGACTTCGCAGAGGGCTCTACCTGCCCTCGCCTGCTCTGTCTCACATTTCCTTCAGGAAATGGAGTTTTTCGAGCCGCCTTTCAGATGTAAAGGCGGCTCTTTACAGGCAACGGGGCTGGTGGTCTCAGAGGACCATCTGGTGGCGATGGAAGCCAGACCGGAAGCCGCTCACATACATGTATCCTTGATTTAGGACTGCACTGAAGCTTGCTCATTATGGTCACAAGTGGAGATGGCCATTAAGTGAGATCACCTCACTTACTACTATCAACTCCTAATGTGTTCATTAAATGACTATGTAGAGTCATTTAATGAGTTCATTAAGTAGACCATGAGGTGCATCAGGGATGAGGGACACCTGCCCTGGGCCTCCAAAGGCCTCCTGCAACACCTGAGACATCCTGTGTGCTGCTTCCCACCCTTTGGGCCCCACACTCTCTTCTGCACCCTCCTCAACACATTTCTGGAGCTCAGGGTAGGAAAAGAGAACAGGCCACTTCTTTGCTGGACCAACATGGCAAGATACCAGAAGCAGTTGCTATTTTCTGAGTGGCTTGTGAATTGTGGTTGCTTGGAAAATGACAGCCACTTCCAGGATCACAATGAATAGCCTAGCAACAAAGGAGTTTGCTTTGCTTCACTAATGTGAACACTCACTTTAACAAAGCAAAGCAAGCCTCTCCAGTGCTGGGCTGAATGGCACAATCTCACAAGCAGCCATCATTCTGTTTTGCTTCACTAACATGAGTTTTGCTTCAATAACATAATTTTTTCAAAGCTTATTACAAAAACGTTTGATTATAATATTTTTGGATAATGCTGTGTGAAAGTATGATGTATAGTCTCATATTCTTTCTGCCAATCATTCAAATAATAGAGTAGGGTTACATCTTCTGGGTATTATCTAAACAGAATATTATTTTTCTATGAAAGTCCAAAAGCAATTTTATGTCATACAATAAACTTTTCCCACTGTGTTTATTGGCTCTTGATGTTCATTAACTGTGTATAGGATTTCATATTCAGATTCACAAATACTCTGGGAAATACTGGCAATTTATATATTTTGGAAAACTAATTTGAAATATTTCCATTATCAAGTTTGTTTTCCATCAATTTTTCCTCTTGATCACCTGTTTGGGGAAATAGAAGAACGGCTTGCCCCAAATAACTACATGTGTAAAAGCATTAATTAATTAATTAATTTTATTGGCTGCCCATCTTATCACAGGGTAACTCTGGGTGACCAGAATTATCATGTGTTACACATAAGGAAGGGTTATTAAGTGAGTTATTAAATATAATTTATTATAGTTACAGGAATTGATACATCAATTGATCAGACTGATGATTAGTAATACAAGTGATCAGATATATTCTCATTATTAAGTCCTTATGAAAATTCCATAGTAAATTCATCTTAGTTACAACACAGGATTAGTAACATAATTATTCTGTGTAAAATGATACTTCATTAAAAGTAAGTACACTAAATAACAAAATATGCAGAATCCATTAATTTGATATCTGATAATGGCTATCTTGGCACTTATTGGTGTAGGGAATAATATTTTTAATGGATTGATATTCTTCAGAATTGGAGCTGCTTTTTAACATTTCAAACTTTATCTATCGGTTTATTGATCCATCCATCCATCCATCCATCCATCCATATTTTAGTCAGAGAGTGAATAGTATGTACAGAAGGGATGACAAAAAATTGTTTTGCAAATAACTACTATCAGACTTAAAGCAGGATATCATGCACCTATGCATTGACAATATTATGCACAGTATCACATAGATTTAACCTTAAGAAAAGAACACTGAATGGAATCCTCAAAATAAAAGGAAAACAATAAAGACTGAGAGTACCTTACCTTACATGTATTTTGTAGACATAAGATCTGTATTCTAGAATCCAACTCCTTCAAAATAAACTTGGCAAAGGCCTTTAGCTGCCTCATGAGTGCTTTTCAGCAGAAAATGGCTACTGCCTAGAAATAGCAATAGCATTTGACTTATATATCGCTTCACAGTGCTTTACAGTCCTCTCTAAGTGGTTTACAGAATCAGCATATTTCCCCCAACAATCTGGGTCCTCATTTTACTGACCTCGGAAGCAGTGGTGGGATTCAAGTAATTTAACAACCGGTTCTCTGCCCTAATGATTTCTTCCAACAACCAGTTTGCCAAACTGCTTTAGCTGCCTCATGAGTGCTTTTCAGCAGAAAATGGCTACTGCCTAGAAATAGCAATAGCATTTGACTTATATATCGCTTCACAGTGCTTTACAGTCCTCTCTAAGTGGTTTACAGAATCAGCATATTTCCCCCAACAATCTGGGTCCTCATTTTACTGACCTCGGAAGCAGTGGTGGGATTCAAGTAATTTAACAACCGGTTCTCTGCCCTAATGATTTCTTCCAACAACCAGTTTGCCAAACTGCTCAGAAAGTTAACATCTGGTTCTCCCGAAGTGGTGAGAACTGGCTGAATCCCACCACTGCTAGGAAGGATGGAAGGCTGAGTCAACCTTGAGCCTAGTGAGATTCGAACCACAAAATTACAGGCAGGCAGCTGTCAGCAGAAGTAGCTGCAGTACTGCATTCTAACCACTGCGCCACCATGGCTCTTATATAAATAAAAGATAGCAAGATGTGCAGAGATAAATGCTTTCACTACATCTAGAAAAAAGGCAGAAAACCTATGTGCTTTTTACTCTGCTTAGAACACACATTTCACCAGTGTTCACTGCTTTATTCTTCAAAAGTATTTTGAAATTTACTCATTGGTACTGATTAAGCCAAAAGTTGTTAGAGTTTGATTTCAGCTATCATATAGGAATAGGCATATACAACTCACCACTTACTATAATTTGAGTCCCATCAAAGCACCTTGTCTTAGAGATCACAGAAAGGAACATACTAAATTGTAGAGGCAGTGAAACTGAATAGATTTTATTATGAAAAAAGCAAAGAATGTTCTTTTCTATGCTGAGAGGATTTTCCATATTCTAAGGAAGAAATGTGACCATTTCCAAATAAAAACTCCTATAAACTACTGTAGCAGTGGGAAGATTAACATATATCAATAACACTTTGCCTAAACCCAATGCTCTACGCATATTCAACCTGTACATCATGCACGAACATTCAATCAGTATGTCATGCACTCAAGTCATGCATGTATGTGTATTTCTTTCAGACACTCATGTGTTCCCCCTAACTCACATCTGAATTATCCTAAAGGTTGAAGCAGATGAATTTATCAAGAATTTACCAGACTATCTAATTTAACCATACCCTAGTATCATTATCTAGACCAGACCTAGGCATTTTATAGCCCCTGGGCCACATCCAGCTCTTTGGCTGTCCCTGTCAGACCCACATGGATTGCTTGATCCATTGCATGGATTTTGAACCTTCAAAATAGAACCTATTTTTTCTTCAATTTGCGTATGAGCATGTGTGCATGCCCTTACACTTTCACAGCTGTAATGGTTCAGCCTTCCACAATAGTCCCAGTTTCTCATGTGGCCCCTTAATTTTCCATGCCTGCTCTAGAGGGAAGCAAAAGAAGAAAGATGCCTGGAAGGTGGTACTGATGTAGGAAAATTTTGCAGGACCAAGTCAAAATCCCTAATCCAAATACATCTTCCCAGAGCCTGGGGTTAGCTATATAGTGTCAAATTGGACAACTATCCCATTATTAGAACACTTTCTCTCTAAAAATGGTACCCTGTCAACTTAACCATAAAACAATCAGAAGGTCAAAGAAAGCTGGAAAAGCTAGGTAAAGATATTGGAAAAGCAAAAGAAAGTAACTCCTTAGAAAGAAACTATGTTTGTGGAATAACTGCTTCTTTGTTCTTTCAAAACCCAATTATCATTGTAGTCCTGCCCCATTGCCTCATAGTTATATCCTAATGGCTTCACTGACTTTACTAGGCATATGATGTATTATGTGCCATGAAACATCTAGTTGCTCTATCTAATCACATGTATATTGTAATTGTACAATTATAGTATACAGGGACTGTAACCCCTCTCCTCTTTAGGCCTGTTTTTGCCTTCAGCACTAGCAATAAACCAATTTGTGCTTCAAGATAATGTGTCCTAATCTTAGATTCAAGCATAACACTGAAGTATTCTGCCATACTGACATTAGACCAAATCAGATTGGATTCCTGGTACCGAGGGAAGAAAGAGGCATACTGACCTATTTTATCTGAAGAAATGTGGACGGCCCTAAGGTGCTTGAGTACACAGTACAATGAAAGAAACAAAATTCTGCACCAGGAATTTTTAGTAGGCCTTGCAAAGGCCTTGTTTGTTCAAACTGAAGAAAGATGTAGGAGGTTTGAGCTGGTGAATTATGCAGCAATCTATTTTAGAATAGGGTTCCCTAATCTATGTGCCTCGGGTTGTCTTCAATGACTTTGTCCCCAATTATTGGCAATATAGGAGAAGGCTGAGGAGAGTCAGAGTCCCCATAACATTTTTGAAAAGACTGCTTGAAGATAGTTTATAAATAAGAAAAAACAACAACCTACGTCATTTTGGAAAAACCCTGCCAAGACAATAGCTATTAACAGCTCTAGAATCTCCCATCAAACAGAAGGAAAGAGTGTTCTGAGCACTCAAGTATGAATTAGCCAAAATATCCTTGTGTATACAAGCAAGCGGACGCCACATGTGCAGCAAATGCTGGAGAAAAACAAACAAACAGATAAGAAACACTATCTGGCAGCAGACCCATCCCACTCTTCATTCATAGCTCAGCTTTTGATATAATTAGCAATTTTGAACTACAAAACACTGCCCCAGTGGAATAATAAACCCTAACATCTGTCAGAAAAGCAAGTGCCGATCAGATTGCCAAGAGAAACATTTTTCTTCTCATTCAATTCTCATCTAAATTGAAAACAACCCCAGAAAGTATCCAGTGGCACCAAATCACTATATGTTTTTGAGAGGATGCAAGCTGTTCACCATCACAGACAAAGCTCCCCAGCCAGGCAGCAATCACTCACCCAAATTAACAAATCATTTAATTTAGACAGAAAAAGAATTTGTAATTGACCGATGACGTGGCCCCATATGGCACTGTAAATTGAAGAAATTTTAAAAACTAGGCACAACCGTCCCTGTGACAGCAAAAGATATGAAGGGTATCAGTAAGTAAACTCTGGATATATTACAGGAGAACTTGAATGAGCCTAACCTCTCTTCCTTTCTATCAGCATTTACTCCCACTAGAAAACAATTTGATAATTCTGAAAAGGACAATTTGTCTCTAACAAAACAGGTCAGACATTCAAGAGATACTGAATCTTTGGATATTCATATTTGCCTCTTATTCTCTCTCTCTCCCCCTCTCCCTCTCTATCCCAACACAAGGAGAGGAGAGGGAAGGGAAGAGAAGGGGAAGGAGAAGGGAAGAGGAAAAGAAGAGGAGTAGGAGAGAAGTCACAATTCAGTGGTATATGTAATTGTATCTGGAGTTTCTTAAGAAAAAATAATCAGTTCTTAAATGTTAGTAAGGTGGAAAGTTTGTTTCAAAAACTTTTTTCTCAGATCATAATAACAATATTGGATTTTTTTTTTATCTTGGAATATTACAAAGTGATTTACATTGTTGCAGAAGACCTCAAGGGGCAAAGTCTGCAAACAAATTAACTGGGAGGCATAATCTAGACTTGATATATTTCCATGTTATATATCTTCTTATATGTAATTTTTACATATTTCAGGAAATCTCAATGTTAATGTTATCTTTTTTTCCTGAAGATCTCCCTAATATACACATTTTGAAATACAATTTTGTGGGGGATCAGAAGCATAACTTTATTCAACTGCTTAGCAGTAAGGAAAAGGAGAATGCAAATTAGGTCAATTCACTTAAAATCTTTTTTCTCCCAAACATCTCTAGATAATGCCAATCTATTAATAAACTCTCTCATATTTCCAATTTATCTTTCAGTTGACAATTATCAGCACAAGTTATAAACATGTCTATAAAGTTCCTTGCTAATGACACAATTTAAACCCTGTTAATATAATCTGTGCCTATGAACAGTTCAAAAATCATTTCAACAGGTACTGTAAGTAATATTTATTTGGTCAATGACCAGTAACATAAAACAGACAAAAAGAAATAAAAAATAGCAAGTAGAATCAGAATAAGGCACACATTTCAATGGAACAAAAAGGAAATGAAAATAATTGATTTTAGAGAACAAAGGAAAGAACTAATAAGGGGATGGGAGGAGAGACTATCAATCAGAATAGAGCTGGAAGGGGCCTTGGAGGACTTCTAGTCAAGCCCCCTTCTCAAGCTTTATACCATTTCAGACAAGTGGCTATCCAGACTCTTCTTAAAAACCTCCAGTGATGACGCACCCACAACTTCTGAAGGCAAGCTGTTCCACTGGCTAATTGTCCTCACACAGGCATAAGAGATTAACTAGTTTTAAGGAAGAGGGAAGCATGAGAAAGGAATTCAAAATAATCCCACCATGATTTTGTTTAGTACAAGATGTGACCAAGAAAAACTCTGGACAGTCTTTCATGATTCTGCTACACTTCAGTTTACACTTGGGATGCTTTTAAAATTTCTTTTTTTTTCATGGTTGAATGATCTCTTCTGCCAATCCCCCCTTAATGATTTACTCCTGATAGTGGTAGAAGAGATCAGGCAGGGTAATGTTGATGAAAGATTACTGATGCTATACATATTATTTTGTTTTTATTTTATTGTTTTTAATATGGTTTACATATTAGCTTGTGATGACATTCATCCCATATGCACAAAAATGGACAGATTCTGTTATACTCACAAAGAAGGAGCAGTTGATGAAAAGGACAGAACTAGCAGAAGTGATAAAATTAATTTGTTGGCTCAGAGAAAGATCAACTGTTACATTTATTAGTGAATGAAAATATCTTTAGCAAAATGACATTTGCTAAAAGAAGAAAGAAAATGAACTTGTGATATATGGGTTTGACCATTAGAAAGGGTAGCTAAAAATAGAAGGAAAGTATGATGTAACCTTAGAGAGAGAAGGTAAAATATAAATGCATTTATAACCACTGTCAAAAAGATCAGAAGCCACTTTTTTATAATTTTTTCTTTTTTAATTTCATTTTCTATTTTCTTTCTTACATATTCACAATTGTTCTTTATTTTTATTTATTTTCTTGGTTTCTTTTTTAATATTTGTATTGCTTTTATCTTGTTAAAATTACTTCAATAAAATTATATATATATATGTGTGTGTGTTTTCTGAGGTTTTCGCGGGTGTTTGTATGTAGGTATTTGGTTATTCGGGCTTTCTCCCGTGTAAAATTGGAAGTGTCTTGGTGACGTTTCAACGAAGTCTCATTCGTCATCTTCAGGCTGGTGTTTTTGGCTTCGTGCTCCTAGAAGCACAAAGCCGAAAACACCAGCCGCAAGATGACGAATGAGACTTCGTCGAAATGTCGCCAAGACACTTCCAATTTTACGCGGGAGAAAACCCGAATAACCAAAGACATATACATACATACATACAAACATAAATACATACATACATATATATGTTTTCTGAGGTTTTTGCTGGTATTTGTATGTAGGTCTTTGGTATTCAAGTTTTCTCCCGCGTAAAATTGGAAGTACCTTGGTGAGGTTTTGACGAAGTCTCATTCGTCATCTTCAGACTGGTGTCTTTGGCCTTGTGCTTCTAGGAGCATTGCTAAGTCTCTCAATGGACAGCAGGGAGCTTCCTGGCTGCTGGGAAAAAAAGCCTAGAAACTAGTGGATTGGGATTTCACTGAACTAGGGCTGCAGAAAAATCTTGGTTTACGTAGGAAGAAGCTGGCTAAAGAGAAATACACATAAAGACCTACGAAAAGAAAAGAAAACATATATGTGTGTGTGTGTGTAGGTCTTTGGTCATTCAGATTTTCTCCCACGTAAAATTGGAAGTGTCTTGGCGATGTTTCAACGAAGTCTCATTCATCATCTTCAGGCTGGTGTTTTCGGCTTCGTGCTTCTAGGAGCAAAGTGTGATTGCAATTATTTCTTCCTTTTAACTGTCAGTAGGAGTGTGAACTGATTGGGTGGGAGCTTGGTTGTGTTCTGATTGGGTGGAGGTGTGTTCTGATTGGTTGGGGCTGTGTTCAGAAATTATATATATATAATTTATTTGAATATATATCTGTATGTATGTGTGTGTGTGTATACACACACACACACACACATATAGTATATACAGATATATACACACACGCATATATATGAAAAGATGAAGATTTGATAAATATGGTAATGTAAATGTAAATCTTCCCAATTTAGTGCTTAAGACAATCTCCAGAATATGACATGTTCCCTTTTGTAAAATCTATTTTTCAGTTAATCTCAGCAATGATTATCAGTTTTGAAGTAGATAAAAAGAAATGTCTCAATCTAGATTTTATTTTGACTCGTTTAAAATAGAAAATCTCCTTCCTTCCTTTTGATCATTTTAAACAGATTGATGAAATCACAACATGAATATAAATAGTTTTGATTATTGCTGCTGCATTGAATAACTTTTCACAGGTTGGTTAATTTAAAAAATCTACTGCAGTGTTTAATCTCTGATTAATGAACTACTTCTGTATTTCAGATGTAAATGAAAGGGATGGTTAAGACAAAGAGAGTATGGGGCCCATGTGGTTTTTGAACAGAGGAACTGAAGTAGCCTAGTAGCCTTATCCATTCTACTTTTATAATTTTAAGCTTCCAAATCAGCTGTGGCACAGGAATGGGGCAAGAGACCAAGAATACTGTTGGGAATTTCTACTGCGAAAATTTTAAATTTCTAAATATGGTGAATATTCAAAAAACAACAACTTTGTAGATTGAAATGTTTCCAACAGTTACTACTGTTGGTTTTCTGAAGCCTTAAACTACCAGTATTTATCAACTGTTGCAAGATATTTAGTATAGCTCCAGGAATAGAGACTCAATGGAATATTTTATTTCACATTTATAGTATGAGGATTATTGCTGTGAAATGAAAGAAAGTATCTAATTTAAAAACAAGCAAACAAAACGAGCCAAGAAATTGGCTTCCGGTTTGCTGCTGGCCGCTGCCAGACGTTCCTTTGGGATCGTCAGCTTCCATCCCCTGTCAGAGCCGCCGTTACAGCGGATGGCGGCTCGAAAAAACTCCGTTTCCAAGAGGAAACGGAGATAGAGCCGGCAGGGGTGGGTAGAACTCTCCGCAGAGTCCCAAAAGTTTTTTTTTTAACTTTTGGGACGGAGCGGATGAGAAGCCCCATATCCCCTGCCGCTGCTCCGGGCTTTGGGAGACCTCTGCTTATGCAGAGCCAGGCGTCAAGAGCAAGCCTGCGAATTTAACAGAATACTCAAAGAAAATGCGAGCTGGACCCTTAATACTGAACCGCAAGTATCTCACCTTTCCAAAATCTATCTAAGAGAAAAGAGGAGAGGAAAAGAGGGAAAAAGAATCTTTTAAAATGGCGTCTGCTCTGGCTGGAGAAGGGCTAAAAGGGAAAGTCCTTCCGTTTCTTCTTATTACAATGTAGCGGAATAAATATTACTGGCTACATTTGTAGATAAAACCTCGCTCCTGTGCTGTTGATTGAAAAGAAGTTTTTTTTTCCCTTTTTTAAGGGAAAGTTCTTTTGTTTTCTATTTCTTCTCTTTTTTTTGCTAAATCTTGTCTGTGTGGGAAATGGCATTGGGACTTACACAGCTGGACAAATGGGGGGTGGAATTTCCCCTCTCAAGAAATTGCGCCAACAAATTTCAACTCTCCAGCGTCAGAAACCCGATTTTAATATATTAGAATTTATCCTTGAAGAGATTGTAAGAAGGGATGAGATTGTGAACCAGCAACTTGAAAAATTTAAGCAGGAAATTAAAGAAATTGGTGAATTGGTCAAATCAAAGTTTGACTTTTTGAATCAAAAGATTTTAAAAGCTGCTAATGGTTTATCAGGCTTTCTGATTCGGGTGGATGCAAAGACTAAATTATTAGAGTCTAAAATGAAGGAAATTGAGGAGAATTTGGATGACATGACTCAAAAAATTAAAAAGGATTTGATAAACATTCAGGATAATAGCTCGGAAGACAAATCTAAAATGGAGACTGACCAAAAGATTGGTAATGAAGAAAATGTACAACAGAGGATTGAAAGAGAAGTTTTAATGATTCAATATAATTTTACAGAATATGCAATTAGACTGAGAGGTTTGCAGGAAAATAATAGAGATGATCTAAGGAAAATATCTTCTGAAATTCTGGCTGGGATCTTAAAGGTTCAACCTGATGAAGTGTATTGTAGGATTGATAGAATTTACAGAATAAACTCCAGGTTGGCAAAGCAAAGGCAATTGCCTAGAGATGTGGTGATCTATTTTACAGATAAAGAAATTAGGAATAATATTGTGCAGAACTCTTTTAATTCTACCTTGCAATTTCATGGAAGAAAGATTTGGATTTTTAAGGAGCTCCCGCCCAAGATGTTAATGGAGAGGAAGAAATTTGGCTTTCTAGTGACTGAATTAAAAAAAAGAAATATCCTATTCAGGTGGGACACCCCAGTTGGCCTAATATTGAGATATCAAGGAATAAGATATCAATTGCATACTGTTGAAAAAGCGGAAGATTTTTATCAAAAAATTTTAAAAATGAATTTAACACCTTTAGGCATAATACAGGATAAGCAAAAGGAGTTGGAAACAAAAGGAAAACATCAAATTACAGAGGCTGTGATGGATAAATTGTCTTTGGACTCCCTGGATACCCCAGCTGGACTGTCTATAAATAAGAGAGCAGTGTCATCCGACTCCAACGTGATGAACCATCAAGTCACAGACAAGTGCGCAAATCAATCAGTTGATATACAAGTGATGGAGAAGAAAGATGAGATGATAAAACTAACCCAACAACAACAATACATAAAGCAGAATGAAAATCAACTAGCAGACACACAATTGGTAGGCAAGAAACGAGGATGGAAATTCAACCCGGAAAAGAAAAAGAAAAGAAATAGATCGCATAGAAACAGCAATTTCTAAACCATGCAACAGTGATGCCAGGGACTTTAAAAAATGAATGAATATTTGAAAAGATAGTGGAGGCGAACAATTGTCTGATACTATCCTGAGGATTGTGGCAGATCTCTGCAAGGCCATGATTTTGGGACGTGAAAAGAGCCTCACTTTGTTGGATTTGAATCATCTAAATTCTTTTTTTTTTTTTTTTTTTTTGGTAAATATATTATAATCATTTTGAGTTATAAGGCAGGAGAGTCTCGCCGGGGCATGCAGAAGATCTGGATGTTACTCAGTAGGATGATGGGAATTAATAATCCTGATGAATACCACAACTATAACCATATGGATATAATTATAATTATAATGTCACTCGGGTGGTTGTTTTTGCTTTTATACAGATGCGAGGATATCTACTACTGATGGGGGCAGAAGATGACTGGAGATTTTGAACAAACTGTTGCACCAGCATGTTATTTTACCCTATTATGGGTGATGGATTTAACAATCCAGAGGAAAGACATCAAAGATACTATATGGATTATAAATTTAAAGTTATTGTTTTTTCCTTTTTTACAAAATGGAATGCATATATAGATATGTGTATATCTTAGTAATGTGGGCAGTGGATTATATCTAGAATTGTACTGCATGATTTTGTAGGAATTGAAGGGTTGAAATAGGTTAGTTTACTGATTGATTAGTTTAAGAAAAAGGATTCTTAAGTCATATATTTAGAGGAGTGGAGGAATTGGACAGAATTGAATAAATGTTAAATTTGGATGCAGGGAGAAGGTCGATTTAAAATGTTATATTAATATATATAAAAGATTAAAGGTTAAATTGTAATAATACTCAATAAGCTTAACATGTTAAGGGTCAGTACCTCGAGAAGGGATTAAGGGAAAGGAAAGATATTATGTATGTAACTAGTTATGAAATAGCCTATTGTTGTGAAGAAGTCACAGGGGGGGTTGGGTGGAAAGGGTGGGTTAGGGAAGAGGGGGGGGAAAGGGGGAAAAACTTGTATTTGAAAACTTTTTCAATTAAAAAAAAAAAAAAAACGAGCCAAGAAATTAAAGAATATTTTTTCATATGCTGACTGCATGCCAGTATTAGAAATAAGTAATGAAGCAATCATTCAGCTTCATATCGTCTGTCAGCTAGTTCTGCCAACCATGGACAATGCTGGACAGCATTTTCTCCTTGACCAAAATGTCAAAACTATTATGACTGTATGACTGGAAGCCTTTCATTAGTACTTTCTACTATCTGTCAGTGGATGAGCCCCAGAGCTCCTGTGAAGAGCACCTCTTGGCCTGACAATATGTCTATCACTTAATAAAGACAATGCAGAATGGAAGGCATATTTGGATCTCTCCCCCTGCGGTGCCCTTCCTTGTGCTGTATCAAAAACGTATTTAAAATTTGGTTTAACAAAATAAGAAATAAAATAAAATAAAAAACACAGGGAAAGCCTGTGCTGAGCTCTAGCTGGGGGCATGGAAAACAAAGCTGTCTTATTGAAGGAAATCGGCTTGTTAAATTTCTGCAATTGTTTATCCATATTTTGGACTGATACTCTCCATTCCAAGCAACCAGCCTCTGCCAAATTTTATTGCCTATGAGGGATATTATCCAAGATGATTTTCTGATGTGACTTAGGAGCTGCCTGATGTCTTCTCAATGGGCAGGAAGGTGGGGATGAAAAAGAGAGATGGCGGAAGAGGTAGATTACTTATCTGGTTTACAACTCCAAATTTTTAGTTTGCTCTTTGCAAGTTAATCAGTCAGTAACAGAAAAGAGTTTGGCACATATAAAGAGAAATCAGAGAAAGATGATAGAAGTGGTTTCCTCATTCTGTTCTAGCAATGGATTTCAAAAAAAAAGAAAGCAGAAATTGCCTAGATGTGTTGAAAGGGACATTCTCAAAATAAAGGGATGACATCACACTTTTATTTATTTATAAAGAGAATTTATACAGCTGACTCACAGTGACTCCAGGAGGCCTACAAATATAAACACTCAATGTAAAAGTCAATAATTGATATGTTATAATATATGAATTTCTAAGTAGTATAACCTGGAGATAATGAGCAAATTAGTACATTAAATAAGAGAATGACTACGGAAAACAGTTATATCTGGCTGCAATAAAGTTATTGTTGACTGTTAAGCTACTCATAAATCGGTCAGGCTCTAAAAACCAGGAACACTCACTGAATTCAAAGCACTGAAGAATTTATTATTGCTCCCTGTATACAAGAATTTGGTCAACCAGCAGCCGAAGCCAAATTGATGCTGGATGAGGGTCAACAGAATTCATGGGGGGGTTGGACTTTGGACTCTGGTGGCTGCTCAATGATTCCAAATGGATTACATGTAACCTCCACTTTCCAGCTCAGCCTGCATATCTCCTACAAGAACTTACAACACATTTAAATTAAAAGCAGAATATCTACTTGGCACTGAACGCTAACCTAACCTCTTCAGAATGTGGACACTATAAAGGAGTTTTATAAGAAACACTAATTTTGGTAATGTTATGCCCTCCAAACCAAGAAAAGCATGTGATGATTCTTCTAAGTAGATTTGTTTATTGTTCCATGCCTCTAGACAGAATCGTGCCAAACCAAAGCACTCTACTATCTATATAAACCTATATTCAGAGAACTGTTAGAGAGAGGCTGTCTTCACCTTTCTCTCACACAAACTATCTTAACTGAGTTCTATGTTACAACTCTGGAATGGACCCCCTTCCTCTTTGGAATTGATACCAATACAGTCCACCACAGATACACCAAATTATTGCAACAAGGTAGTTTAAGATGAAAAATAAATAAATACTTCCTTTATTAAAAATTAGTGTTTGGCTTTTCCAAAATTCCAGGAGTTGAAGCCAGCTAGAATTGTAAATGCAGTATCTTTAAAAAAACAAACATGTACATTTCTGTCTCCTACTGAAGGCAGTGAAATTGTACTATATGTGAAAAATCACCCATTGTGATATAAACTTGTTCTGAATGTCATCACTAAGAAAGATAGTTTGTTTGTTTTTTAGTGGCTGTAGAATATTTTTCTATAGACAAGGTGGATAGTGTTGATTGCACTGAAAAATACATTCATGTGAAATATATTGGGCGATACCTTAAAATAGCATAGGTTTTCATGCAGAAAGTTCAAGATCAGTCCTCATTATCTGTAGCTGAAAAACCTGTGTCTGAATTCCTCAAGAATTCTATATTCACTTAGTATAGACAGTACTGAGCTAGACAGACAAATGATTACATTGTACTTCAGACAATGTCCTTTGTTCTTAGTTTTCCCCACCCTCTAAAGCTATACAATATAGTCACCTGAATCCTGAAAGATCTTCATGGCTGGGACAACAGGGCAGGGTATGGATCTCAGAACATACATAAAAATTTGGAATATGAGCTGAATAAGCTTGCAGGAATTGATGCAGCAAATTTGCTTTGCCTTTCCCAAGCCAGCCCTCATAATGCACACTTCAGATTGGTACTCAAGTGTGAAGGCTGCATCTTTGGAATAGCTGCTGTCTTCAATCGTAGAGATTAATGACCAAAAGTATGTGTCTGTCTGAGAGATGAAAGAGTTTTGTTAAAAGCATGACAGTAATTATGTTCACATTAGTCTCAAAACACTGAACACTCCAAGAGATTTCAGATGGGTGCTGAGCTAACTCTATTTTTTTTTCTTTTTGCCACACTAATTTGTTCAAACTGCTAATGAAGTTGAGATGAGCACAGCTTTTCTTGTGCTCATGGCTCTGGATTCATCCAAATTCAGCATACCTAGTGAAAAACTCTAACAATGGGACAAAACTGAATATATCATTTATTTCCTATGCATACAGGAAGCTGACACCAAAACAAAAACAAAATAAAGAGAAAATAACATTGATAAAAACTAATGCATGCATTTCCAAATGTGAAACAGTAGGCTTACACAACACAATTGGATTTTCATAGAAAATAAGATTTTGTCTTATGTCTGGGTATTTAAGCAACATTGGAGGTGTCAGATAGTACACATTATGTTGTAAATCATATGTGTTTTTTTAAAAATACCTATGGTCTCAAATTATCAAATTTATTTCTTTATTTAAAACTTATATATCCATCAATCTCTGGATGGCTCTCAACACATTATTTATAGAAACATTCTAGTTTTTATTATAAGAACAATCTGTTTTTGGCAGTAACACAGCAATGTGTCTAATAAAGAATATAGTATAATGCAAGTTTAAAAAGCAATAATTAAAACACTTGAATTATTTTTAAATTAATCAGTTAACATACAATGAAATAAAAAATAAATAACAGAAATGAAGGTTAAATCTCAATTCAGTACTCAATTCAAATCTCAAGTTAATGTAAATTTGAAAAGCCTGTCTGAATAAAAATACTGGCCACAGAAAAACAGCAGAAATGGAGACTGTTTGGTCTTAAATGGTTAGGAATTCAGACTCTTGGAGTCATTGAGCATCACTGGCTCTCAAATATTTATGTTAATGTTTTTTGTTCCAAATATCTACTATTTGGACTATTTTAATTTCCCAAAGTATCTAATTATGTTCCGACCTATGCTTAGTTCATAAGTTTATTTACCGAAAAGTCCTACCTGTAAATGAGTACTTTAATTTCAACTGTAATAACGCAGGGGCTATCAATAGATTCAAACTCAATGTAATTCGCTCTAATCTTGATTGTAGGAAATATGACTTCTGCAATAGAGTAGTAAATGTCTGGAACACTCTACCTGATCCTGTTGTTAGTTTCACTAATCCCCATACCTTTTACCTAATCCCCATACCTTTTACCTGTCTACCGTGGACCTTTCATATTTCTTAAGAGGTCCCTAAGGGGGTGTGCATAAGTGCCCCAGTGTGCCTACGTCCCTGTCCTACTGTCCCCTTTTATATGTAATCATTCTATGTGTTTATGGCTATGTTTTGCCTATTTATATCCTTTTATTTGTGCCAAGTTTTTTCATGTGTCCATACTGTTACTTGTTTCCTTGTACTTGTTGACAAATTACTTACTTACTTACTTACTTACTTACTTAACAGCTGTATAAAAATAAGATAGTTTGTACTATGGACAAGTGGTAGCAACCGCCAAAAGTCGCCTGTTGATAATCCAGTAAGAAAATCAGCAGAGCCCAGCCTTGTATCTGAATTAGAGGATTACAACAGAGGCACTTGAGGAACGTTGCTAACAATATGGCCATCAAAAAGGCAGCTTCCTAAAACCATTAACTATAAGTCTTAACTTCACATAATTATACCACTGATCATGGAGACATACTTTCTAGTTGAGGGAAATCATTGTGTAGGAGAAACAGGAAAGACGTAGTACAAATAAAACTGGTTTTGGCCAAACAAGACTCCTTTTCTCAGCTCATATGTTTATTTAACAGAATCAACATTACAGAGGAGCCTCTGTATACCAGAGGGCATATGAGCACAGCAATTAAAAAAAAACTGGAATCACTGAAATTTATGTGCTGTGTAGCAAATGGAACCAGTCTGACTCTTAATAGCCTTTGGACCAGCTCAGGGGATTAGGAATAGGGGGGAGGGGGCTCTTCAATGGTTGTCCCTCTTCCTCCAAGGCCAGTTCCAGTTGGTGTTTGGTTTATGGTATGCTGCAGGGATCAACTCTCTCCCTGTTATCAATGTTCCTCAAGTGCCTCTGTTGAAACCCTTCTATTTAACATCTACATGAAGTAACTGGGAGAGGTCATTCATTGGCACAGGATTAAGTATAATTAATGTGCTGAAATTAGTTATACAACTCTGTCCCAGGCCATCCAAATGATGCTATTAAATCTCTTTCCCAGTGCTAGAGTTTATCAGAGTCTGAGTAGCCTCAAATCAACCCTAGCAAGATTAAAATCTTGCCTAGTCTTTATGGGTTTTAGGGCTATCCAGATCTGGAGAGTTTCCATTATTAACTATGAATGGGATAACATTGTTCTAGACAGAGTGGATGTGCAGTCTTGGAGTCTTCTTGGATATACTGCTGCTGCTTAAGTATCAAGTGGCAACCATGGCCAGGAGGATCTTTGTACAAATTTATCTTGTGAGCGAATTGATTTTATTCTGAGATTGGGAAATACTATTTATGGTCTCTTGCTCCTTAGTTACTTCTTCACTGGACTGCTGAAATGTACTATAAATGGAATTGTCCTTGAGAAGCATTTGAAAGCTTCAGCTGATCCAAGATGTGGTGCATGTACAGTTCTGGGCACATTAGAGCACACTGACACAACACTATTGATATGTGAGGTGCATTGATTCCCAGGAGGCTGATTGTCACCCTTAAAGCTGTAGAATGGGGCCAGATTACTTGCTGGAACACCTGCCTCTAGTTTTCTCAAGATTCCACCACTTTCAGTATCATGGTAGCCAGAAACTTTCCTTCTCCTAATAGCTATCTACTATTTCCCGAGTTCTAGCTTCCCTGTTGTGATTTTCCTTAGTGATTTTCCTTATTTAGAAAGTGTGTCATGGTCAGTGGTACAGCTATGAGATGTCAAGAGATTGGACTTAATGGTTTTATGAAGCCACCTCTTTTTGTATAACTAGAGTGTCCAGAAGGCCACAATGTGGCATGTACTAAGGCTGCAGACAATCTCCAAAAGCCTTGGGGTAGCCCAAGGCTTTTTAACAAAGCGATGCTGAATAGAAACTCTTACTTGTGAATGGTCTGGATGGATGAAGATAGGTTGGCCCATTGCACCTTTGTGAAGGTCTTTACCTCACAGGTAATGCAATACACCTTCACCAGGTAAAGGTATCATAGAGGCCGAACAGCCACATACATCCAATTTTCAACAAGAGGAAAATGATTAATCATATGAACTCTATTTATTCTTATTGGAATTGAAACAAAGTCAAATTAAACATTGATTTATCCTGGTCCCTCATCCCACAGTTTGGAGTTGACTGGATCATCCCATTGATACAATAAGAAAACTTAAAAGGCACACATCGTTCTTCCAAAGATTTCTAAATATCTCTCTCCCAGACATGCAATCTTAGAGAGGACATCTCACTCCCATCTCTCACTCTTATTTTAGCTCTTTCCATAAGTATGCTTACTGAAATCTGATTTTTATATGACACTTAACATCTATGCTGCTAGTGTCCTCTCCTTTTCCCCTATGCATCCTTAAAATCATAATAATCTTGATTTCTTTCATTTTTTTCAAGCATTTTTTCTCAACTGTAGTGAAATAAGCTAGACCTGACCTTTCCTATTTTTTTTTTGAGGGGGGGAGCCAACATCTTGACCTATCTTCTTTCTGCAAAGAAACCCTCTCAATGTTTATGTTACATGCATATTATTCCCAGTTTCTTAATTTCCTGTCCCTACACTGCCTTTTGCTCTCTTTGGAATCCTTGCATTGCATTCTCCAATTGTCCTCATGGAGATCAGTGCAGTATCCTTACTGCAAAAGTGAAACGCCTCATTCCTCTTGAGGGTTCTTTGCTTTTTATTCATTTTCTCAGTTTCTTTCTCTCTTCCCCATCCCCACCAGCCCTCCCCATTCTTTTAGTACTGAAATCTTTTGACTTTTTATTCCGAATATCTGTTTTTAATTGAGTGTCTTTCCTACCTGTTTAATCAATAGGACAGCAGGAAATGTTTTCTCCTCTTTATCTGTTTAGGTTTCTCATTGCGCTTTTCTCCTCCTCTTATCTGGGTGACCTCATGAAAGCCTGAGGTTTTTACTATCCTCTTACCTTTAGCCAACACTCAGCTTCTCTCTCAATTCTTGAATTGTGTCTCTCGCTCCACTTTCTAACTGCTTTCTGCTTCTCTAATAATCTCTGATTACATTTTTTTCATCCACTCACATCCATATCTTGGTTTTTTCCCCCTCTCAAATCCCAATCTCTTCCCCACTTCCCACCCCATTGTTCTTATCTCTCAACACTATTTCTAAGCTATTCTGTTAAAAAGGAATACTTTTGGACTTATCTTTAACTTTCTCTCTTGCTTATACCCTATATTCAGTTTATACCCATTATATCATAGCCCCCCTTTCAAACCTACCTGACTCCTGGTAAATAAAATAAAATATAGTTGCTGGTTCATGTCTAAAACCATGGAGCAACCCATAGCAAGTCTTTGCACATTGCACATATAATTTAATCACAGCCTATTTGAAGCTACAAGAAATCTAGTATACATACACACACAGAGAGATACATGTATAGCTTTCCTTCATAGCCATATACAAAACAGAAAGTAGTAGTTGAAAAGGATAAGTTCTTCATTTTTCTTTTGCCCAGAAAAGGGCAAAATATTTTTTGTTTCCTCAAGACTGATATCCATGGCAGCTTGGACCAGAGTGATTAAATGAAGTTTTTACATTTTGCCATTAAGTTGACATAGTGAAGTTTAACTGTTTAATTAAACTGCTTCTGAAGGACTGAGCAGTGAAAACTGGCATAGAAATACCGTAACTTTCATCTACTGCAAACTTTTCAATGGATTTGTTTTCTCATCTTAGTTTCTTACCATTTATTGAGCATAGTGTTGTTTCAAATTATGTTCTTCTATAATACTCTGATGATAGAATACACATATTTAATTCCATACAGTACTTTCTTGTCCATTGCTGAACCACTATGAGTTTCTAATCCTTATCCAAATTGTTCTATTACATTTCTCACCCCATTTTTTGTTTGTTTTATATATTGCTGTCTTGGATCTTCATTCCATCATTTTTCTGTCTGAAGTCCAGTGCTACTTTATCTGATTACCAGAGGTGGTATTCAGCAGGTTCTGGCCAGTTCTTGAAAACCAGTAGCGGAAATTTTGAATAGTTCAGAGAACCGGTAGTAAAAATTCTGACTGGCCCCAGCCCCATCTATTCTCTGCCTCCCAAGTCCCAGCCAATCGGGAGGAAATGGGGATTTTGCAGTAACCTTCCCCTGGAGTGAGGAGGGAATGGAGATAGTACAGTATCCTTCCTCTGGAGTGGGGAGGGAATGGAGATTTTACAGTATCCTTCCCCTGGAGTGGGGACGGAATGGAGATTTTACAGTATCCTTCCCCTGGAGTGGGGAAAGAATAGAGATTTTACAATATGCTTCCCCTGGAGTGGGGAGGGAATAGAGATTTAACAGTATCCTTTCCCTGGAGTGGGGAGGGAATGGAGATTTTACAGTATCCTTCCCTTGCCACGCCCACCAAGCCACACTCACAGAACCAGTAGTAAAAAATTTGAATCCCACCACTGCTCATCACCCTATAAAATGTTATGTTCAGTTATTGTCCTTAGTTTGGTCACTAAAAATGTGAATATATTAAAAAATGGAATACAATCGATTTAAGTGTGACTATAAACAGAAATCTTGTCAAAAGAACCCACCATTGGGGTGGTGGTTGTGGGGAAAATAGGAGGAGGAAGGATGTTTGGTATGTTCACTAATTGGATTTATTGATCAAAATAATAAAGGGGGATAATTTAAAAAAAATCTAAAACATTCCTGCAAATGGATTTTGCCATTAACAAAACATAACAAAACTTACTACTTTATCTTACTGGCATGTTATAGGAACATAATCAATAATTTCCACATATGATCCCCAGGTCCATAAAATGTCACACACATATCAGCAATATACGTTATATAGGTTCTCTGGAATTAATTTAGATTCCACTGATTATAAAGAGAGCTAGGGTGATTTTTCACTGGATCATGATTATTACTATAATTATATATACAATGGAGTTTCCAACCCCATCTGTGGTTGCTCAATAGTGTACAGAACATGAGGCATTATTTTAATGGTTCCATTTTTCTTGCAGCACTGGCTTAAGTAAAGTACCCTTCCTGAAACATGGAGGCAGCAATCTGTTCTAAAAGCCATACCTTTCTGTATCCTTGACCATGGATGAAAGTTTGTAGGGAAAAAGAAACCACACTTTGGGCCAAACACTGAAGAAAAGTAAAACTGAGGGTTTGGAGTTTTATAAAATTTATAAAGTTCTATAAAATTTCAGAATGTCTCCATCCTGTGGAGATGTAATGTTAATGTAATGTTGAGGGTATTCAAGTGAGTCATTTCAGTTGGTATATTTATAAATAAGTATAGATTGCAAAATACTAGTCATCCTCCAGAGATTTCCTTAAAAAAAAAACACTAAACTAAATTTTTGGAAGAGCTGTGCCTTTATCTGAAGAATTGGGGTGAATGTATTTATATGTATCCAAACCTCAAAATATAACGAAAAGATTGTGGTGCTTTATAATGTTCCAATGAGTAAACGTCAGCTCATTCTCTATTTAGCAAATGCCAAAGGCAAATAACAATCTTTGTAAGTGATTAAAATAGCATCATTTTGTAAACAATATTTGGTAAATGCAATTCAGAGAGGACCGTGCCAAAATATGAATCATCATATTCATTAGTGAAAAGGCAGTTTCCTCTCCCCTAGACTCTCCATTTTGCTTATTTCCCTTTTAAACAACTATCGGAGGCAGAAACAGCAGCCCAAATTGATGTTCCTTAGGAGACCTTTTTCACACCACGAGCTTGGAGCAACATAAAGAAATTGGCAATTTACCTGACCCAATTGGCAGCACTGAAGCATAACTTGATATTGCACAAATTGTTCCTTAAGTGCAATTATTGCTCCATCTCCCCTTTTCTTTATCTCATCCTGCCTTGATTTCTCAGAGAAGGGCAAGGGAGGGAAGGGAGATGACAGATGCAATATTTTGCAAAATGAGATAATTATATAGGAGCCACATGGTGAGATTAGATCAGTAAGAAATTTCAACACAAGGACATTTAATAAGAATGAGACACAGGTTCGTGAAAACCCAGACAATGGAAAGGTCATCGTCATCACATAATCTTGAGATTATGAAGCAAAATGCTTATGACCTACATAGCCTTCAGTACTGGCTGCAATAATTCTATTGTTATTGCAAACACAAATAATAGTATTACTTTTATACAGATGTATAGTTTTCCTTTTCTCTCACACGACTTTCCAGCCCCGTCTCCCTGAAGCACAACTATGGTAATTCAGCTGTGTTAAAGCATTCGAAAAACATTTGCTGTTCCATAGTCAATTTTGCTAAAGGACATGAAAGATTCAACAAGGATCTGGTTCACAAAGAGGGGTTTTGCTTTGTTTTGTTTCATTTTAATACTGATGGAAACATCAAATAAGAAAAACTTTTATTGCTATGATTGCTTTAAGACAACTTCTTCCAGTTACTTTTTCATATCTCATTCGTAAACCACTGTTATCTATACAAGGCAAAGAGCTTAAAGAAAGGACTGAATGTCATATTCTTAGTATAACAAATGGTTGGATTTTTGGGGAAAAAAAAGGTGGGGGGCATATTAGCCCAGAAAAGTTGCTTGGAATAAATCTGAACAGAGAAATTAGAGACAGAGAAAGAAAAGCGCAGACAAATTCTGTGTTTATGGGTACATCTCAAATACATGCAGATGCTAAAAGTCTGTAGGATTCTCAGTCATCCAGGTCATGGTTGTTCCAAAGGTGTTTTTTTTTTCAGGAGGCAAATGGACTTCCTTGTTTTTTTTCTTTGAAGACTTCTTCAAAGCTATACAATTTGGGATGAACCAGGGGTGAAATGCTCCCAGTTCGGACCAGCTTGGGCGAGTAGGTAGCGATGGCGGCGGGCAGTTCAGAGAACCGGTAGCAAAAATCCCTGCCCCCGCCCTCCATGCTTAGCTGAGCCCGTGATCAGAGGCTTTTTTTCTTTTAAATGCCTCTGATGAGCCAAGCTCTGACGATCCCAGCTCAGTTCCCTGCCAATCAGGCAACTCAGCTTGGATCGTCAGAGCCATTTAAAAGAAAAAAAAGTTTTTTCTTTTAAATGGCTCTGAGGGTTTTTTAAAAACCCTCTGATGATCAGGCAACTCAGCTGGGATTGCCAGAGCCTTTTGAAAGCATTTTTTTACATGGTTTTACATGTAAAAAATGGTTTTAAAAGTAAAAAAAAAAAAAATTGGCCACGCCCACCCAGTCACATTACCCCCCCCCACTAAGCCACACCCACAGAACTGATAGTAACAAATTTTAGATTTCACCACTGGGATGAACGTCCTTTGAATGGTGTGGGAGTAGGAATGGATTCCAGAGGGGGGAAAATTGCAGACTACAGGAATCACGAGCACTACACAGGGAGCCCTGAGGACACAGGACAGGACAGGACAGGACAGGACAGGACAGGACAGGACAGGACAGGACAGAACAGAATAGAATAGATAAAATTCTTTATTGGCCAAGTGTGATTGGACACAAAAGGAATTTGTCTTTGGTGTATAAGCTCTCAGTGTACATAAGGAGAATAAAATACATTCATCAACAATAAAAAGATATAACACTTAGTGATAGTCAAAGTTACTAATAAGCTGTCAAATCACATTAGGAAACAAATAAAAACAATATAAATTGAAAGATACAAGCAACATGGTTATAGTAATAAGTGGGAAGAGGTAGATAATAGTAACAAAATAGCATCTGCATGGAACATGCAGATGCTATTTCTCCAATATCTAAATTTTTGGTAGTCCCATTTTCATATTTTTTGATAACATTATTCACCTCATGGCTTCTTAAAAGAAGATAATAAACTGGATCTTTGATTTAAGAAATCTGAACAAAGCAATTAGTTCAACGATAATTAAAAAACACTAAAAAATCCTTTGAACCCTAGATATAGCTTTAAAAAAGTCTCACAACTTTTAGAACATTTAGAAATTAAGATTCTAAAAGTTTCAAGTCTTAAAAAGTTTCTGAGATATTTATTCAGAAAAAAACTTAAATATATGCAAGAACTGTATAATTCACCTTAGAAGCAGCAGGGGATGGGAATGTCAAATAGTTCAGTAAGATGAAAGCCATATTGCACTATTGTGATGCAAGTCTTGCCCCTTTTATACATGTTCCGTGACATTATATGCATGCCCAATGGGGAAAGCTTGCGGCATGATGCTGTTCTTTTCATTTTCACAACCCAGCAGGAGCCTATGGATTCTTAGGCTTAGAAATGATCAAAATTCTTCAGGGAAAAAAAAAAAAAGAATGGCAAAAGAGCTGATCCTTCTGAGCTGAGCTAAACAAAATAACCTCTAAAGCCTGCAGAAATAACAAAGTTTAGTGAAAACCTCACTATCACGAAGGACTTTTTGGTTCTATGGACATATTAAAGTCTTTTAAAGATCTTCTGTAGTAGGTGAGCTTTCCCCACATCTTCAGCTTATGCGCGTATAGCAGTGGTGGGTTTCAAAAATTTTTACTACCGGTTCTGTGGGCATGGCTTGGTGGGTGTGGCACGGGAAGGATACTGTAAAATCTCCATTCCCTCCCCAATCCAGGGGAAGGTTACTGCAAAATCCTCATTTCCTTCCTATCAGCTGGGACTTGGGAGGCAGAGAATAGATGAGGGCGGGGCCAGTCAGAATTTTTACTACCGAAGTACTCAAAATTTTCGCTACCGGTTCTCCAGAACTGGTCAGAACCTGTTGAAACCCACCTCTGGTATATCCTCTCTGATACCCTCTGATTCCATCTAATGAATGGATACAGGCTGTGGATTTAAAACTGGATAAATATCATCCTTTGCAGAACATATCTTGTAATATAGAAGACAAGCCAGTCCTCTCCCTTTTCTTGATTTTTGCCCCTGTAGGGCTGTCAAAGCAGCCGTTTTAGTCTTGGAAACCTCTGAAAGGATGCAATTGTTTATTTGGCATCCAGATATTATATACCCTACTGCCAGTCACTCAGTTGTTTCCCTTCCGTTTCTGGCCGATAAAGGATTTGACAAAGGTTCTGGAAAGCATTTGTCAGCCAGGAAAGCTACACATTTTTCCCCCTCAACCTCACATTATCATCCAACGTGGAAAAGAAGTTTAGGGCTTTGAAAATGTGTTCCTGATTTGTGGGAGGACTTTTTTTTTTAAAACAAACCAGTGAATTTCATTGTCCACTTCACCTTGGGAGAACTTTAGTAAAGACATGCCATAGTTTGCTTGCTATCTATAATGTTCCCTGAACAAATACTTTGCATTGTCACACAGTTCACGATATATGAATCCAGGAATTAGCTAGCTGGATCCAGAAAGTGATATTATCTCCTTCTAAACAATAGCTTACCTTGAGTTAAATCCATGGAAGATACTCTTTTGATAGCCCAATAAAATAATGGGAAGGACTATGTCAAACAGGGGGCATCCAGTGAATTATTTGTATATTGCCTTCAACTCTGCCTTTGCCTGTGTAGAATCTCCTAAAATAAATTTATTCCCCCCATCAAAGAAATTTTAGAATTCCACAGACTAACGGAGGTATTTTATAAAAAGAATGAGAGGTTCCTTATCTATCCAGAGATCTGCCCACTTCTTTAGATGACCAGTGAATGTTATTGGCATTGCTCCAGCAGACAAATAGTCACATAACAAGGTGATAGCAGATTACTTGACTAAGAAAGACTCCTGTTTTAATCAAGGGATGGAAGATAGCAATAGCAATAGCACTTAAGACTTATATACCATTTTACAGCCCTCTCTAAGCGGTTTATAGAGTTGGCATATTGCCCCCAGCAACCTGGGTCCTTCTTTTACTGACCTTGGAAAGATGGAAGGCTGACTCAACCTTGAGCTGCTCAGAATCAAAATCCTGGCAGTGAGCAGTGAGTTAGCCTGCAGTACTGCATTCTAACCAGTGCATCACCATGGCTCTTGCATGATCTTGTATGAAGTGACACAAAAATTAAAATGGAAAGTGGCATAAATTTACACAACTTTTGATTGATCCATACTGTGATGCAAGCCATACAGATGTGCAAACATCTATCTATCTATATATCTGTAGGAGTGCAAATCGGGGTGGAATGCTATCGGTTCGTACCGGTTCAGGCGAACAGGTAGTAAAAAAAATGCTACTGATTTTTATGAACCGGTATTTCCAACAATCAGCTGTGCTGCACGGTTTATATTTGCTAGAAAGCAGGAAATCCTGCTTTCTAGCAAATCTAAATCGCGTGGCACTGCTGTTCCCCCCTTGCTGTTCTACTTACCTTAAGCTGCCTTTTTCCATGCTGCGTGGTAGCGCCTGTGGTGTGCATGCACATGAAGCACGCATGAAGCACGCACTGCACATGCATGCACACACATGCAGCACACATTTGGCCCACACTGCACATACGTGTGCAGCGAACCAGTGGCAAACCTTGGAGGATTTATTATTATTATTATTTATTTATCAAATTTTTATACTGCCCTTCTCCCAAAGGGACTCAGGGCAATGTACAGCCAAGATAAAAAGCAACAATATAAAAGTTAAAAACAATTTAAAATTATTAGATAGTTTGGCCAATCATCTAAAATACAAAACCCCATTAAAATAATATTTTAGGCCAGCCCTGCTTGATGGAATAATAGCGTTTTAAGGGCGCGGCGGAAGGTACAGAGGTCGGAAATCTGACGAATCTCCGGGGGCAGCTCGTTCCAGAGGGAAGGTGCTCCCACAGAGAAGGCTCTCCCCCTGGGGGTCGCCAATCGACACTGTCTAACCGACGGCACCCTAAGGAGACCCTCTCTGTGGGAGCGTACTGGTCGGTGGGAGGCTATTGGAGGCAGAAGGCGGTCTCGTAAATATCCAGGATTTCACCACTGGTGCAAATGTACCATATTTTTGGAGTATAAGGTGCACCTTTCCCCCTCCTAAAAGGGGGTGAAAATTTAGGTGTATCTTATACACCGAATGAAGCCCTGCCTAGCCACTGGGCCCCACCCTTTGGCCTCTGCCTCCCAGCAATTTTGCCTTGTTGCAGCAAGCAGCAATAAGAAACAGCTCGTTTCAGCTTCAGCACAGCCTAATTAGCACAAGTGGATTGGATCAGCCTCCCGACTCTCAGCTGTTTTGCTCTCAGCTGTTTTGCGCGGCCTCTGCTGCTTGCTGCAAGGAGGTAAATTGCTGGGAGCAAATTGTTGCAGCAAACAGGCTATTTGCTGTTTGCTGCAACAAGGCAAAATTGCTGGGAGGCAGAGGCAGATTTCTTTTTCTTGTTTTCCTCACCAAAAAAGGTAGGAGCGTCTTATACTCCGAAAAATATGGTACTTTTTTTTTTTTTTTGCCTTTGTTCGAATCATGGTTAATGTCCAAGCCATGCACATTCTAAATAAGTCTAGAGAAACCTGGCAATTCTAATGCGAGGTGTGAAATTAATGGGTGCCTATTCTGTATTAAAATTTTACTACTGGAAAGCCACACAACTATTTGAGATATAATCTTCCTTTAGCATTTTTATTTTGATTCCTATGATCACAGCCTTGCTTCCTAACTAGCAGTAGTTTAAATATCACATAGGGCTTTTTTTAAATTATTATTCTTTACAGCTACAAGGATGGTGATGAAATGAGATTTATCAAAGGAATAGTGCATATTTCACTGGCTACCATGGAGTGCATGCTCAGGAGTATAAATTTGTTCAGACATATTTGGCACAAGCCCTTGTTTCTGGCTTGCAGTATACATTTCATGTGCACACAGCAAGTTTTTCAAATATGGTTCTCCATCCAAGGATCTCACAGTGCTTTACAGACATTAATAAACGAAGCCTCAACAAACTGAAAAATATGGAAAATGTAAGGGATAAGAAATCCATTTCAGCAGAGATCATACGATTTGTTATCTGCTCACAAAATTTTATAGCTGATTCAAAATAAAAACTCAGGCACCCAACAAAGTGGCCCTTCATCACAGCGTCAGTATGCATTTTACTTGTAAATCATCCAGAATTGCTGGGATTTGGCCGGCATATAAATATAATAAATAATACTTCCAATCTACAGATACTATAGATTATTGTATTATGATTTTTAATCAATGCCACTATCAGTATTTCACTTACATAAGAACTTATTTGGAGTGGGACACTACAAAAAGCAATATAGGATAAACCATGGAGTACTGGAAAGTATAATGGAAGTAGGCAATCGTGCCTGAAGTAGGAAAATAGTACAATATGTAGTAGCAGAATTTTTGTAATGATTAATATAAATCTACTTGCTACAATTCCGCCATTGAGTTTTGCTCTACCTATTTTTCATTAGGAATCCTGTATTCTGGAATATTAGTAACAAATTATGAATATGGCCACAAAGAAAACAAGCTTTTTCCATAATTGCAGTTCAGGAAATTTAAATAAGTATATTTATTATGCACTTTCCATTTGAAAATATGCTGGCAAGAAACAAAATACTCCTAAAGTACTATTAAGCTAAAAAGGGAAAAACATTATGAATTGACCTGCAATATTAATGTGCTGACTTGTTACTCTGTAAAAGTAAAAATAAAAAGGTGTAATGATATGTGGGAAAGACCTAGGGTGATAGAGTGAAGAGATGCTGGCTGTGAAACAGTCAGATAGGACAGTATAATCTACAGATGCATAGTGGATGGAGCAAGAGGCTCATAAGGGACAACCCCTACACCCCACGTTCTTGAGCTGTACATTTGATGGGAAGACAATTTTACTTTCAGACTCTATCTATCTATCTATCTATCTATCTATCTATCTATCTATCTATCATCTATCTAATTTGTATAGCTGACCATCTCACAAGAAATGACTATGAATGGCACAGAAAAATCAAATAAAAACAATTAAAATATAATATTACATACAAATAATTATCATAGAATCATAGAATTAGAATAGACCTTGGAGGTCTTCTAGCCCAACCTTTTCATGAAAACCTCCAATGTTGAAGCACCCCAAATATATGAGGCAATTTGTTCACTGCTTAATAATTCTCACTGTAAGGAAATTCCTCATTTCCAGGTTGGATCTCCCTCCGAGAGGTTCCACCCTTGTCCTACCTTCAGAGAAATAAATTGACACCCTCTTCCTTGTGGTAGCCCTTCAAATATTGGAAGACTGCTATCATTTCTCCACTCAATCTTCTCTTTGTTAAGCTCAACGTGCCTAGTTCCTTTAGCTGGTCATCATAGGATTTAGCTTCAAGATTCCTTATGGTGACCAGAACTAGATGCAATATTCCAAATGTGGCTCACCAGGGCAGCATAAAGCAATTTTATTGTTCCCTTAATCTGCACTAACTAATCAAGTAGTAAAAAGAGATTGTATTGTACTGAGCTGCGGTAGTGCAGTGGTTAGAGTGCAGTACTGCAGGCTACTTCTGCTGACTGCTGGCTGCCTACAATTTGGCAGTTTGAATCTCAACAGGCTCAAGACTGACTCAGCCTTCCATCCTTCCGAAGTGGGTAAAATGAGGACCCAAATTGTTAGGGGCAATATGCTGACTCTGTAAACCACTTAAGAGAGAGCTGTAAATCACTGTGAAGTATATAAGTATAAGTGAAGTATATAAGTCTAAGTGCTTTTGCTAATGCTATTGCTACTCGTGTCAGAAGCACCAAGGCCTTTCCAGGTTGAAAAGATTAGCCAGTAACATCATCGTGCCCGGGGAACACTCAACTGGGGGCTCCTCAAGTCTCAAACACAGGCTTGCTGTTTGTCAACTCAACTTCCTAACTACTGTGCTACGAGCCACTGTGCTCTGTAAAGAGATGGTGGAGATTTTTACTTTCAGACTTACAAGAATCTGTAAATGTAGCTTTATAATAAAGTAGAATTATTTGTGAACTGACAGGGTCTGCCTGGGATAGTGTCAGGGGAAATTCCAAATCATAAGCATAGCTGGTCCAAAATGGAGGTGCGGGTATACAAGGAGAAGGAGCAGCTGATTGCCTGTAGTCTGACAGTCGATATGGTCAGAGGCTCCGTCCGGACGCCAGGCCTCTTTCAACATGTCCTTTCCAGTCAACACACCAAAACTGTCAGGGGAAATTCCAAATCATGAGCATAGCTGCATTTAATAAAATTGAACAGACAGCACATCACCAAAATCTCACTTTAGGATTCAGAGGTTTATTGGAATTTAAAGCATAGCAAACATAAAGCACTTATATTAATCCCATCGCAATGAGGGTCAATCAGACAAGCAATCGCAAGAGATGGCTTGGGACCAATTGGATCCTCTGAATGCAACCACCTTCTCAAGCACCTTCCCCAAAAAGGTGGTGAGTGGAGGAAAATTGTCCAGTATGGTGCAGTCTAGCAATGGCTTGAGGAATGGGCAAACTAAGATCTCTTTAAGTGGTAAAGGAACAAGCCTCAAAGAATTAACCACTACTCACGCCCACTCGGATGATAACCCCAAAGCCCCTTTAACAAGCCAGAAGAGGCATAGACCTAAAGAGCAGACAGCAGAGATCAGAGTCTTAAGGATTCTTTCACTTCCTCGGACCCAACAGATTCAAACTGGTTCCAGATAACTTGGTGGGCAAGAATCCTGCCCAGACCTTTTCTCTGGACTGCAACAAAACTGACATCCAACTATGAGCAAATCCAGGTGACTTTGTCCAAGAGATGTTGAGAAAACTCCTCTATATCCCTTCAAGAGATTTCCCAAGTCCTCTTTTCCGAAGAGGGCTCATGTCAATAAAGGTGGAACACTATTAAGGTTATGCTGTCTATAGTGACTCTAATACATGTTGTGTTTGTCCTTTGTAGAGTGCCAGCAATGCCCCAGATGCCTCTTCTCTCATTTCATTTCCTCCAGGTTCTCTGTGAACCATGTGGAGCAGTGGGATCTCAGAGGGGACAGGTTGCATGGATATAAACTGATCCAACATCTCTGTCACACCCTTAAAAGGGATGGGGGACAGAAGTACTTTCACACTTGGAAGAATGTAACCTTAACTTATCTGTTCATGTTTCCTGTTTGGTTTTACCTCATAAAGCTGACACCAATCTTGCAAGATTGAAAGTACTTCTCTCTCCCATCCCCTTTAGCCTTGCATTGCTGTATCTCCCAAGGTCATTCCTGCATACCATTACAAAATGTGAAGTTGAATCCCTCTGGTCCTAGTCTAACATGTTCTGAACTACACTGCATTTTTATCATAATACTATCAGAAATTAATCTACCCTGCCTGACGTTAACATTTTAGGGATTGAACAAAATCAAGTCTGATTTCTTCTGCAAGGAAGACAAATGGATAGAACTTCAGAGGATGGAACTCAAGAAGAAATCCTGTCTTCCCTTTTTAGCAAAATCATTGTTCGATTAGTTTTTGAGATTAAACTCTAAGGTCTACTTTCAGCAAATCTCTTCAAGGTAGCTAGTTTTCCCTTTGGGCACCATTATTTTCTTGACACCTTTTCTTCAAGGTATCTGCAACATTCAGGTTTTGGTTTCAATTTGGTTTTAATTTTAATTTAATTTTAATTGAAATAGGGAAAGAAACAAGTCTAGATCCACAGATTCAATGAAAAACTCCATTAATTAGTTTGTTGCTTTGTAACTCTGTAACAAACAAGTGAAAGTGAACATACCCTAATAGTTTGAATCTTCAAGTTAAAGTCATTATTCATGTAACAAGGCAAAATAATTATAATATTTCAAATACTTTTCTCATTTTAAAAATATTTTGATACTATTACCAGATGAATATTAACCAATGAAATGATTAAAAATGCTAAGGCTGGCAAAATATCTAAAGCTTTGAAGAGAATGGATTTTACTATAGTAAAGATAGCCTTAGGCTTTGCAAATCAATTTCTTCCTACAATTGTGTTGAAGTGCTAGTTTATCTCCCTTGTTAAGTAAGTTGTATCGTAACCATCTGCAGAATATTTTTGAAGTTTCTGCTGACCCAATTCAAAATAATAATGCAAAATTATTTTGCTGGGATATGGATTTAGGGAAAAGTAGATATTCTATCTAGGCAGAATTGTGTGTACACATTTAAATAGACTCTAGTTAAGATGAAAGGCTTGAAATCAGTGAAAACAACTGTGTTGCTGCAGTGTATCATCTTTTTTCCATCCCTATTTCATCTACGAACACAATTTTGCATAGTTCATGTGGTGTCAGTTTTATCAATCCCTAAATAATAAATGTAACTAAGAGAGTATAAGCCGCCTTGATTAGCCAAAGGAATTAAGAAAACTAAAATCATATTGTAAACTACTTAGTCTGGTTACAGAGTAAGTAAACTCTGTGGCCAGGGGAAAAAAAAAACAATATTTCTTGTGTAAAATTATTGATGACTTATACACAGAAATTAAGAACAAAAAAGGTAGGAAATGAGGTACTTACAATAAAGAAGCAAAATGTTAGTAAACAAGTAACCTTAGTAAACAAGAAACTAATGATAAAGCTGTCTAATTCTGTCTAATTCCACCAAGGATGAAAATTTTTCCAGAAATGGGAAGCTTCATTAGTGTCATTCAGCACACCTGGGGCACACCCTGGAACTGTTCTTTATAGTAACGGTGGTGATCAGTGTTTGATAGAGCCAAAATTGACCCCATTGTGCACCATTTGTTGCAGTATTTGCTCTATCCCTTCCCTACAGGAAATCAGGCCAGTATTGAGGGACTGGAGAAATCTCAGAATCTGCTGATGGGTAATTTATGAACCTCTTGGTCACGCCTTTGATGACTAATTTGAATTTCCAGTTTTCTCAGTGCTCTTGATTGTTTGGCTGCTAGGCAATTTCTGCAAGTCTGCAAATTCCACCAGTGTCCTTGGTTATTAAGAAACAAAATGAGGGATACTCACAGGAACAGTGGATAAATTAATTTTAAAAAACTATAATTTTTTACTTGGCATTGAACTGGAGGAGGAGCAAGTAAAGGAAACAATGATAGACTGCGCAAAGAATTTTGGATATTCAATAGATCTAGATAAATGGCAACAGTTATGGGAAAGGAATTATAAATTAACAATGTCCACTGCATATAAGGAAAATCAATATAAAATGTTTAATAGATAGCATATGCCTCCTGAGAAACTGGCAAAAATGTAGCTGATAAATCAGCTAAATGTCAGATTCCAGATTCCAGCTAAATCAGTTACCAGATTCTTATTATCATATGTGGTGGACATGTCCAAAAGCTAAAAATTATTGGAATAAAATTAAGATATGGCTGGAAGAAATGATACAACAACATATTGATTTAAAACCAGAACTGTTCCTATTGGGTAGCCTGCCAGAAAAAATTAGCAAAGAAAATATTTATTTGATTATATATGTAATAACAGCTGCAAGGATTATTTATGCACAACATTGGAAAGCAGAGAAAATTCCTTTGGAAGGAGAAGTAATTAAAAAAAATTTAGATTGTGCAGAAATGAATAGATTGACGTTGATGATTAAAGAAAGAGAAGATTCAGAATACTTTAAGATATGGAATCAATTCTACTATTGGTTAAAAAAGAGATATAAATAAGTAAATTAATTGTTATGTATAAAAATGCTATTAGAATATTTTGTTAGTGATGAATTGTTGTAATTGATTCGATGAGAATGAAGACAGAAGAAATAACAAAAAGAAGAACGATTGGAGACAACACCGAGATGTCACATGGAAGGAATGGCTGATGTATTAAATGTTTGTTTGTTTAAAAAATAAAATAAAATTTAAAAAAAGAAACAAAATGAGCTGGTAGATATATAGAGAGATGGTAGCATAAATCTACAAGCATGGTGGAGAATTTTATTTATTCCTGATCAAATTCACGCTGTTATTTTCACTCCATTTCTCTTACTAAGATTACCTGAATTTTATTTCTGTCTGCTAGGTTAGCTATCCCAATACATTTTGTGTCATCTATAAATCTTTATATAAATCATTAATAAAAATAGTGAAGAGTACAAGGCTGAGGACTGTTCACATGGGGAAACATTCTGACTGATTTTCCCAAACAGAACAATGGTAATCTGAACACTCCAGATTATGTGCTCTACCATCTTTTGCAGCCCAGGGTAAAATCTTTAAAATACTGCCCTCTTTGAAGGCCCAAACTGTGCCAGCTGATAATTTTTGAACCTTGAAACCATTTCTGGAGGACTGATGTTCTAGTAGACTATCAAACAGTCTCCAGTTCATTGAAGATGCAAGTTGGTTTAGCCATCATTAGTATGCATGAACGTTGAGCAATTTATGCATTATTAATAATAATAAATAAATTCAGCCCATGCCAGAAATTTATATAACTGAGTATGTGAGGGAGATGACTCTATAGTTTTCAAAACTGGAGCAGCGAAACAGTTGGTAACCAACTCAGCCTAAAATAAGAGCAAACTTATCATCTTGTCTTCTAAAGACTGTCTTCCGCGTGATTGTGGATAGCAAACATCGCATATTATTATTCTCCAAGTAATAGAGTGCTTTGATCTGGAATGATATACATCCCGAGTTTTGAGAGATCACATTTTGGATAATGTTTCTTTTAAAAAGCTGCAATAATGATCTGAACTACCTCCCTCCGCCCCTCAATCTCACAGAGGTTGCTGCCAGAAATGAACAGTAGTAACAAGTAATGAAAAACATATAACTGCAATAGCCGCAGGCAGAAAAGACAAACCTGTCTTTGTCCTATATTCTGTGAAAGATGAGAGAAAACTAAGCAGCTGTTAAAAATTCAGTGGTGTTAATCATATTCGGCTCTTAGAAGTTTTTCTTCATCTAGCCTTTTCAAAGTGCCTCTATTAAAAAGAAGCAAAGTCCACATCCCTGAACAGAATGGAGGGAATAAGTGTAGTACTGCAGATCGAAAGACCAAGATAAGTCTCAACTTACACTCAGGAAAAAAGCCTGGCATTCCTGACTCACAGTGAAGAGACCAGAATCTACCCCTTCTCCATACTTCATTGTATCTTGTTTTTGTTTTTATTGCGAAAGGCACCTTTCAATTCAATGATGAACATGCAGCTAGAGGAAGCACTCTTGCATCCTGCTTTGGGAACAGAAAATGTCTCTAAAAATTTGAAGTTCAGTAGCTCAAGTTTTCTTCACAATATTCTTTGCCCAACACAGGGAAAAAATAGTTCCTTTTAACCAAACATAGGGTTTTTGAAAAGCTGCTATATCTTACTTGCTTATTTCAAACTGAGCCGTTTCTAAATACGTTTTATTATAACTACAATATATTGTTGCTGGTAAATTGCAAATGTATATACTGTGTACTAGAGCCATAAGTACAAAGAACCTAAGGGACCAAAGAGCCTAAGGGACCAAAAATACTTTTAACAGTTCCCCACCACTATAGAATTGTGTCTGTAATTAACTAATAAAGTGATTCACTAATATTTTGTAACTAACATATCTCAGCACAGGAACTGTTATCCTTGCTCAGTACACATTTTCATTTTAATGTACTTTTCCCTTTTTCTTTTTAAAAGAAACTATCATAGATACTCCTCATTAAAAAAAGAGCATACTGTTTTATGTTTTCTGGCCTTGAAAAGTTTAAGAAATACTGGTTGATGTGCAATGTCAATTATTGTACTGAATAATGGAGGAAACACGTTTTCTGTAGTCCTCTGATGGGAGAAAAAAAAAAGCTAGAAATGACAAATGCAGAAGATATGGCTCTTCAAATGTTCAAAATAAACAACACTTATCCCTAAGTAGATAAATATCAAAATAAGATCTTTTTCTCTATATACTGACAAGCTGCACTATATGCACAGTATACTACAGAATCAAAGTGATATAGAGTATTAGCTAACTATGTGGCAATTCTGTACATGGTTTAAAATGAAACCAAAACAAAACTGTTATCAAAACCAGTAATAAAAATACCAAAGCCTTACATTCTGGAATACTTCCTTGTATTTTTACTGGACTAAATCTATTCTTACTGCTAAGAAAATTGGGGATATATATCTTCTTCTTTTCCCACAGCTAGCACTGATTGGAGAAAATGGGAGGGACGCTGTAGGACTGAGGGAGGTCAAATAAAATTCTGATTGTAAGAATGAGGAGCCTGCAGCTCTTCTGACCACAATGCCTTCCATCATTTTTTATCATTGCCTATCTTGGCTGACCCTGATAGGAGCAGGAATCCCAACTGCAGAGAGAGACAGATAGGTTCACAGCCTTAAAAGTCCCACATATAAAGGAACTCTTTCTAAATATATATTGGGTTAAAGAAATGGCTGTTGGCAACAAAATGTACGAAAATTCAGGAAAACTGCAGCTTCTCTGGAAAGTAACCCATGAAGCACTAATCAACAATACTGTGTAGCAGTGGTGAAATCCAAAATTTTTTACTACCGGTTCTGTGGGCATGGCTTGGTGGGTGTGGCAGGGGAAGGATATTGCAAAATCTCTATTCCCACTCCACTCCAGGGAAAGGATACTGCAAAATCCCCATTCCCTCCCCACTCCTGGGGGAAGGATATTGCAAAATCTCTATTCCCACCCCACTCTGGGGCCAGTCAGAGGTGGTATTTGCCAGTTCTACGAACTACTCAAAATTTCTGCTACCAGTTCTCTAGAACCTGTCAGAACCTGCTGGATTTTACCCCTGCTGTGTAGTCCAGGAGTGTCAATCTCCTGGGTAGCAGGACGGATGTGTCACATGCTGGCCCTGCCCTGCCCAACTTAGTGAAGGGGGAAAAAGTCCTGATACATCATGTGACGATGCCATGACGCCATGAGTTTGACATCCCTGGTGTAGTCTGTGTGAGAAAAGGAAAGGAAGAGGGGAAAGGGAAAATGTACACTTGAGTAATGTACACTTTTACAATGACTTCATAGAAGGAAAAAAAATGAAGACAATTGAGATTCAACAGCTTTCAACCTAAAGGAACTAAAAAAAAAAGAGTCAGAAATGATATCCCAATCATTACATTTCCTGGATATGTAGCTGAGCCTCAGGGAGTAAGGGTGCACATAAGAACAATCCTTCACTCCACAGGGAAAAAACTCATTGCTTCCAAGTCATCACATTACCATAGATTTACTCAGCTTGATTTAACAGCAAGTCCTATCCCACATAAAATTGAGAGGCATGGTGTCATGTGCAGAATTTGTGTTTACAGTTACAGATCCAATTTGTTTTGTAAGCTACCCAGAGTTGTAAAAGACTGGATTAATTCTTAATACAACATAATCTAGCAATAATATTCACAGCATTTAATTGATTAATGCTACTGGAATGGGCCTAAAAGTCATCAAATACAAATACTATTCCAAAAAGTTAAGTTCTTCTGCACAGGGAGTCCTTGTCTTACAACCATTTGTTTAACAAAGGCTCAAAGTTACAATGGCTTTGGAAAAGGTGACTTTAATGTACTTGCATTTACAATAGGTAGAACATGTTTTCCTACACGTGTCAGAAAACATGTTAGGCCCAATATTATCTTCTCAAATTGACAGCAACTCTTTCAGATCTGGGTCAGTGATATTCAAAAATACTGGATTACAGTAACTAAACAATCGGTCATTTTGAATTGAAGTAGTACTCCTTAAATCATCTGGATGATTTGGGGCCAGCCACTGTCTTTCAGTCCTAAGAAGAAGGCAATGGTAAACTTCTTCTGGAAAAGTTGCCAAGAAAATTACTTGGATTCATTCAGGCCAGTGGTACTGAAAAAAGTAACTTATGACCATTTTTCACACTTATGATTTTGCAGTATCCCCATGATCACATGATCAAAATTTGGCCGCTTGGCAACTGGCATATATTTATGATGATGCCAATGTCCTGGGGTCATGTGATCACCTTCTAAGAACTTCTGACAAGCAAAGTCAATGGGAACGCCAGATTCACTTAACAGCCATGTTATTAAGTTAACAACTACTGTGTTAACTGTGGTATGAAAGTTTGTAAAATAGGGCGAAGCTCACTTAACTAGTGTTTTGCTTAGCGATGGAAATTTTGGGCTCTATTGTGGTCACAAGTTGAGGACTACCTGTACTTGTGCATAGAACTTCAATACTAAACAGACCTAGGCAAACTAAGAAATCGAACCCCAAAAGACTTGATAAATTGAACCAGGGGTGAAATGCTCCCAGTTCGGATCGGATCATCTGATCCGGTAGCGATCCCCCCCACCATGCCCAGCTGTGCCGCACGATCATCAGAGGCTTTTTTTTTTTTTACTTTTAAAAGCATTTTTTCTACAACCTCTTCTGATGAAAAAAGTGCTTTTAAAAGTTAAAAAAAAAAGCCTCTGATGATCGTGCGGCTCAGCTGGGATTGTCAAAGGCTTTTCAAAGCATTTTTTTCTGCAACCTCTTGGCCGAAGAGGTAGTAAAAAAAAATGCTTTGAAAAGTCTCTGACAATCCCAGCTGAGTTGCCTGATCGTCAGAGAGGCTTTTCAAAGCATTTTTTAAAAAGCCTCTCTGACGATCTCAGCTGAATTGCCTGATCGACAGAGGCTTTTCAAAGCATTAGAAAAAATGCTTTGAAAAGTTTTTAAAAAAAAAGTTGGCCATGCCCACCCAGTCACATTACCCCACCGCCACCAAGCCACGCCCACAGAACTGGTAGTAACAAATTTTACATTTCACCCCTGAGTTGAACCCCAAAAGACTTGATAAAAAATCCTAAATGGTCAGGTATTGCAGTACAGGAAACAATTAGCAATTAGTTATTCAAGGGAGGATGGTGAAGTTCAATGCACACAATCTTCTTCTTCCACCCCAAATAACTTATCACTCCCTTTTACAGTTTGTGAAACTATAATAGGGATGTAAATATTACTAACCAAAACCATCTTACCTAATATCAAATTATCCTCCTCTTTGAATGAACATCAGCACTTTTAATTGGAAGCATAAGAACTATTTTTCTCCACTGAAAACCTTGAATGCTGGCATGCCTTGGGTAGATAAGGGACAGTGCATTCCCATCTAGAGATTACTAAACTAAACACAGATTTTGGCCCTTGACATTTGGTGTAAGGCCCTGGAATTCTGGAAAAATTGCCAAGAAAATTACTTGGATTCATTCAGGCCAGGAGTCAACACAGATTTGAAGGTGCAGATGTGTAGATGTGTGGAATACCAACATGCATATTGAGTTGAACTGAGAGGCAGGTTGAAAGATTATTTATACTGTAATTAAGCTCAGAAGTTTCATTTCAAGGAGAAGAGGCTCAGTTTGGTCTAGTGGTTAAGGCACCAGGCTAGAAACCAGGGGCCTATACATTTTGGTCTGCCTCAGGCATGAAAGCCTGCTGGGTGTCTTTGGACAAGTCTCTTTCTCCCTCTTTCTCTGTTTAACATACCTCACAGGTTGTTGTGAGGAAAATGGGAGATATTTTCATCAGTCAGCTTGAATTATTTATAACAGGGATTCCCAACCCCTGTCCGTGGTCTGGCACTGGTCTATGGCATTCCAGAAACCAGGCCATGCAAACAAGTGAAGCCCCATCTGCGGGGATGCGGGCAGCACATAAAACCACATCCCATCTGGTCTACAGAAAAAGGTCTCTCCATGGAACCCATCTCTGGTACCCAAAAGGTTGGGGGCCACTCATTTATAATAAAGGTTATTTAAGGGATTTGTTTATGTAAATATAAACTCATTTATAATAAAAGTTATTTAAAGGGTTAAAAAACCTTAAATAGGAATGAAGAGGAGGAGTTTGGGGAGACTAATTATTGCTGTAAAATGATATATTTAGTATGTATGATCTGGAAAGAAGGCTGCCACCAAAGAGACTACTGCCCAGCCTTCTATTTTTTAAAGAAGTGAATCAATCCAGGGAAAAGACAATTAGAGTACATTAACAAATAAAAATACTCGCAAGTGTTCTTCTGCATCAAGAGCTTGAATGTTTTAATTCCCATAACAGCACAAGAATGGGCCTTGAATTACCTGTTAAGGAAGGTTTTAAAAATTTAGCAGTGGAAAATTAAATTGTTTAAAAGGCCAATTAAAATCCTCAGATTCATTAGAAGAACAATATATACAGTCATTCTGAGAACACTTAGGATTCTTCAGAAAACTGCCTGCCCTAAAAAGCAAACAAACAGACAGACAAATAAGAAACAGGGTGATCAGTAGTGATCCTAAAGTTTGGGTCATGTGGGAAGCCTGATGCTCTGTAGCATTTTCATGATTTTTGACAGGTCTTTGAACAGATCATCTGTTTTTGACAGATCTCCTGTTATCTGTATTGTGGCTACATTGTGTTTTAAATCAATTTTTTCACAACAAGAAAACAAAAAATAGTAACAAGGCAGAGATCTATAATACCTGAGGAGGTCCTTTCATAATAACCAGATGTTTGAAAAACAGAAAAGAAAAACTATCTTTCTCAACCCTTTTACAATTGTCTTATAAGCATTAAAAAGTGTCTTTTTGCCATTGCTACTGAAAAAACAAAACAGGCTTGTTAACATTACATACAGAAGGCCTGTCCATTTTGGAGTTTATATTCCCCAGAACGAATCTTTATAATGACCCAGATCTAGCAATCCAGACTTAAGGAATTAAGGGTGAGCACATTTGCTGACCAAACTAAATAATTTATGGTGGATGAAGCAAAAGAAGGTAAAAGTGAATATCTGTGAATAGATCTGAGCACCATACCTTAAAAATGGAACTAGAAAAGTTGCGCAGAGCTGGGCAAAATCAAATAAACAAGTAGCTGGTGCAACTGACTTATAAATCTTACCTTAAAATCATAACAATGGTTTACTCCAATCCAAAGTATATGTCAATGGGGTTTTCACCTTTTGCAATTCTCCAAAACAATTTTCTCAGTCAGAAGTGGCTATTGTAATTTCGAATTATAACCTAATGAACACATTGTATGGGGATATTTATTTAATTTTCTCTTTTTCAAAAAATGTAGAACTCCAGTCTAAATGTTGAAATGTCCATTTTAAACTCTGAATGACACTGCTACTCTTCTGCTCACAATGTTGTCATTTTAAACTTCACAATAAAAAAATATTTCCCATCAGTGTATCTGTGATCTAAAATTATACAACCTGTTTGGGAATATTCAGGGTGAAGAATCTGGTAATTTCTCGTCTGATAAATCCCTACAATATGTTGAGGAATATAAATTCTAAATGTTATTATATTTCTGCCCAAACAGAGATTAACCACAAAATTAAAAGAAGCTCACTCAGATCTATATTTCAAACCACCACATCATTCTTAATAACAATATCTTGGCAAATCAAAAGCAGAAACATTCCTTGAGGCTAGATAATTCTTGAAAGTCCTAAACAAAGATAGGAATGGCAATTGCTGGGCAATCAATAGTTAATGAAAAATAATTTATCCAACTCAATTGCTAAAAGAAAAGCACCTGCTGGTTTAATGATATACATAGTGGCTTATTTTCAGATTAGATATAAATTCTAAACAAGGTTATGAATATCAAGGGCAATTATCTGAAATTACTTCAAGAAGCCTGCAAAGCATGTGACTGATGGACCAATCCACTGGGCAGCAGAAGGAGCAGGCAATGTAATTGGTTTCCTTTTCTGCATTAGAAGATACTCAGCTTTACTGCTGCATTCATGTTATACTCATAGAGACACTTACAAGACAGTACACTTAGAGAATTCACTAGCAGCTAGTGACCATCAGTGGAATGACTCTACCTACCAGTAATGTTAGTGGGAGTATCTTGTGGAGTCCAAAGAGTTTTAAGTGCTATGCTAGTGGGAGACTCACATGACTTCCACAGGTGATTTTGATAAGTCAAAGAAATGTAAACTGGTGCAATAAGTTCAGATCCCAGTTCAGATATACATCAGTGCTTTCTTTCTCTATTTCTCACCTCTTGGAAGGCAGGGTTCCTGCAGGTAGAAACAATGTGTTCCCGATGATTGGCGGAAGGGAGTTATTGTTAAACTTCCTAAGAAAGGGAATCTGAGCAACTGTAATAACTGGCAAGGTATCACTTTTCTTTCTGAACCTAGCATAGTGTTCTCAATCATTCTTCTTAGGCACCTGCAAGGAGCAATTGATAAAATGCTGTAGGAGGAACAGGCTTGGTTTCATCATGGCTGCTCATGTCCTGAACAAATTCTCACACTACACAACATTATCAAACAGTGTATCAAGTTCCAGCGACTATTTGTCATAACTTTTATAGATTTCAGGAAGGCTTTTGATAGTATACACCAGGATTTGCTGTGGAACATCTGTAGAAGACAGAAAATCCCTGATCAATTTATTAACATCTTAAAAAACCACTATCATAACAGCAGCTGCTATGTAAAGATTGATAGTGGAGCCACCAACCTTTTCAACTTCAATACTGGGGTTAGACAGGGCTGTATTTTATCAGCCTTTCTGTTTCTCCTCACCATAGACTTTGCTATGCGGAAAGCAATGAATAGGCCAAAGGCTGAAATTTCTTGAAAAAATCGCACAAGTCTCACAGACCTTGATTTTGCCGATGTTGCATTGTAGTCAGAAACTCATGCCTCCTTGCAAGTCGTGACTACCAACTTAGATACTGAAGCTAGAAAAGTAGGACTACATATTAGTGCAGATAAGACCAAAGTCATTTTGATTGGGAGTCACCCTCCAAACATATTAATTAAAACTGGTCAACAGCCAATAGAACACGTCCAATAGTTTATATACCTACGTAGCATCTTGTCACAAGATGGCAGCATAGATGCAGATATCAAACACAGAATTGGTAAAGCTTTAGCAATAGATCATACTCAGCTTATGACCCATTTGGTCAGCTCCAACAATGGAAAAGAGGACCAACGTATAATATTATAAGACAATAAGTAACAGAAAAAATGGGTAGAGGCTGCCTTCCTGGTGAGCCGAGGATAGGTAGAGAACAAGGTCAAGAATTTATGGCTTCAAGGAATGGTTAGTGGCCTAAACTCAAACTGGTCAGACACAGAAAAACTGAGAATCATCCAGTGATGCTAAATCCATCATATTTAAGGATTTTCAGATACTGGCAGATCAGATACAAAAGAGAGTTGGAGAAGGAGAGGGAAGAAATGGAAGAAAATTCGTTCTAATTATTAGCAGCAGGCTGCTTGTCACATCTTCCTGAAATGATCTACTCAGAAGAGAGGACAGCGATTAAATGGCTCATAATAATGATAAAATAAAATATTTTAAATAAATCTTAACAATTGATGTGAAACAAGACCTCTTATGCAAGGTAAGCAGCAGCAGCAGCAGTCTGGAGTAGCCTTTGGGGAGGGAGGTGAGGTCGGGGGGGGGGCTCTTTCTGGTCCTCAGAAGTTGGCAAGAACATTCTGGCCCAAGATACTAGGCAGGCAGGTCAGACCTACAGGAGGCACAGGCGTCTTTCCTCCCCTCTGTGCAGTGACTCTCCTGCCAGTGCTAATTATCTGTGCAGTTGTAGACACAAAGAAGGAATCAGATCAGATAAACTTTTCACCATGTAAGCAGCGGGAGAGGAGAGGCAGGAAGAAGAAAGCAGGGAAGAATCTTTATGGATTGGAGCGCCTGCAAATATTGAAAATTAAGCCTCACAGAAACGTAGAGGTGGGAAATCCATTTTAAGAAAAATTACACTCACTCCCTATCTGGCAGAGAAAGGCAATCGAAAGCAATTATAAGGGCCCCTCAAAGTTTCCACAGGAGGTGTTGGATGAATGGTACACCAATCAGAACAGACCGGATTCATCAGGACAACAAGAAGCTTCAAACAATGGTTCCTGTCAAAGAGAAAGGAAGAGTGAGATGAAAAGAATCCAAATGGATACAAACAAGAAAGCCTGCAGAGTCCAGTCAAACAAACAAGTGACATTGTTTGTGCAGTGGGCTGGAATAACAACATTTGATACCAGAGACATACTTGCTGCACTTTAACTATTGTGCCACTGAGAAGCTGCTGTCATACAAGAAAGAACACAGCTATTACAATTTGGGAAGCAGGATGCCATTCAAACCCCATAAAATCCAACAAATTGGGGTGATTTTGTAGCTTTTATTAAGCATTTGCAAACAATTCCATTTGGTATTGCGAAACACATATTGAAAGCCACATGTGAAGGAAGTCATTCATTCAAGAGCTTATTTATTATTAGAGACTCATCTACAAGCAGGGAATCACCAATGTAATCTTCTGAATAGTTCCCTTGAGCGAACACAAGAGATCACTTAAATAATCAGATCATTATTCAATTCATGGATACAATAATTATTAAATTTTATCTAGTATGGACCGAAAAACAACTGCAATCTGGTACCAAAATTAACCAAAATGCCGAGCCACTAATATAAAAATCCATAGGTAATGTTAGAACATTCAGTGGCAGCACAAGTATGACCTAAAATTATTTCTGATAATAAAATTCACAAGAGAGACAATTTTGCAAAATAAACTGAATACATGAAAATGAACCTGCATATAGAGAGAAACTTATATATGAACGGAAACTCATTATGTGTGGTGTCTGTAAGAAAGCAAACAAGAGAAATACTGTATATCACTACCAATTCTGTCCATCTGACTGTTTTCTGCTGTGTGACTGAGTACAATAGGATGACAGAGAGTTTGCTTGACATGGAAAAAACAGATTATTCACACACCCCTTGCAAATTATTTAGCCACACAGAAATGAAGATAAAAGGAGAGAGTAAAGAATAAAACCGCTTGGCAAAGTGATCAGAGGAACAGTACTAACTAGAAAAGATGAAAAATGAAAGAATGTCAGTAGGAAAACACTACCAGGAACACTCATCCATAATGCATCAAGAAGCTACCTAACATATCAATTCCATCCCTATAAAAGTGCCACAGAAAACATATCATTTTAGAAAGCTCTGATTTTTTTTAACCCAGGTTCCTTTTTTAATTGCAACATAGTTCTCCCACTTATGCAGATGAATGAGTACTTTATCCAGTATGGAGCCATATACTTTTTCCTTCTCTACTGTCCTATGGATCTCTGAAAGATTAGAATAATGACAATTATTGTAGTTGTATTATGAAAAATTCATTTAGTTTGCATCTGAAGTAAAAAGATACCTATCAGTGTCCACCCGAGACAAAGAACCCATTCAGAAATATCAGTGTTCAGGAGAGAATTATTTACCACTGCACATTTCCCCATGTTGATTATCTAATATTTATATAAGTCAGTTCTCTGCATTTTGCCCCATTCTCTTGTGTTCAAATATGTTAAAGACAAAGAACATGGGACAGAGTTATGGCTTCCAAGGCTTCTGTCCTGGCACTGAAGCTGTTTTATATCAGAAGATACCACTTGTCCATCTTGCTAAATGAAGCATAGCTCCAGAGCATAGCCCAATGAAGCATAGCCCAAGGCCACACATATTTCTTGTGGCATCTACCACATTCCCTGCTCAACTGATTGTTTTAGAGAATTAAACTATTTTAATTTTAAAAATAAAAAATTGATATATCTCAAAAGGGCCTCCAAAAAACAACCAAGATACATAAAGGGGATAGATAGTAGGGCAGTAATATTCCAGTAAGTGAGGGTTTTATAACTAGTCATGCATCTCATGGCAATTATTTTTGGAACAGGCAAAACTCCTGTGTGTACCAGTACTGGAGTGTGTGTGTGTGTGTGTGCGCGCGCGCATATGTATGTATGTATGTATGTATGTATGTATGTATGTATGTATGTATGTATTTACTTACTTACTTACTTACTTACTAAACTTATATACTGCCCATCTCACCTAGAGGTGACTCTAAGTGGCTGGCAACAAAGGCAACAAAAAATATTATCATTTTGATTAAATATCATGTTGGTACAGCATCTAAATCTGGAAAAAATGGTACACACTATTTTCTATAGCTAGTGACCAAAATGGTTTCTGTGCAGATGAAAGAAAAATGGCCAGATTGGTTTTTGTGAAAATTCTACCATCTTTCTCCATGCCAAAAGTCTCCTTAATTACTTTCATTATTATTTTAGCTGCTCTTTTTTATCCTATTCTCTCCCTTTATTCAATCTTTTTCTTGGCTTTACAGTATTTTGTTTCTAAGGACTGAAACTAAAACTGTATAGACAATTCTAAACAATCAAATTAAGAATCTTCTACAGTCTTGTGCAGAATTCTCAAAAATCATTTGTAACTGCTTTAAATAGTTCAAACACTACAATTTAAAACCATTTTCAAAGTTTAAGTATGGATATACCTTGGGTACCTAGATTCATTTCTGTTCTACCATACCCTAAATGTGTGACCTTTCAATTCAATCAAGAAGTAGATATTTTAAAACTACAAAGGGCCCCTGGGCATCCATTTTTCATGAAAATGTGCTGGAACTACGGGACTATACATGCCCTTTTAACCTTCAAAAATATTTCCCTCAATCTTGTGCCCTTTATTTTCCTAGCTAAAACAAAAAATAGAAAGCATGTGGCAGAGGGGGATAGTTTACTTTAGCTCTCCCACCAAAAGGAGCAGGTATTCAAACATATGAAGTTACTAGGATCAGAGAATTTAAAGGAAAACAGAATGGTAGAAGTGGAAGACTTTGCAAAAGCTACCTACTTCAGTTTCTCCATTGGTCTAGAAAGACTAATGGTATTTTACACAAAAAGTTTATTCCATGGCAGAAAAAAGATGTATAGTCAATATCCTCATCCTCATATTTATTTATTTGATTTATTACTAATACTTTTACATCATTCAGTCATCTGATTCTTAGACTTACAACAATATATAATAATATGATGCATTATTCATATCATTTCTGTTCAATAGATAATACATTCAAAATATAATAATACAGTAAATCATAAAACCCATGACTCCTTCAAACATCCAAATAACTAGATTCATCCAAAGCTCAGGTACACCTCCCAATGTAGGCCCAGTCCCTAAATAGAGATTGGAAGACCCATTCTTAACAGATTGTCTTAGTCAATGCAAGTCCACTTGTCTGAGCCTTCTAAGGCTTTGCCTGTTTTCATCTTTTTAATGGTATCTGATATTTCAAAAGTAGTTATAGGATTGTTTGTGAGTTGTTTTGGCACCTGTGAAAGCTTTGGTAGATTTAAATTTTATCTATTTTGTTTTGTAACTCCACATCCTTTTTCCTGTACCGTTTCCCCCAAAATAAGACATCCCCTGATAATAAGCTCAATCAGGCTTTTGAGCACATGGCAATAAGGCCAAGTGCTTATTTCAGGGTTCAAAAAAATAAAAGACAGGGTCTTATTTTCAAGGAAACATGGTACAAGTTTGAGTAATGATTATATACTGAATTTAATAGAGTCATCATTTGTCAATATTGTCTTGCTCTCCTGGATTGTACCAATTATTGTCTTTTCTTTCTTTTCTCAATTTATGTACCAATCATCTTCCTGGTTTATTTGAGAACTTAAAATATCTTTGTTTTGTATAATTCAATTTTATTTCTACTTCTCAAATGGTCAGCATAGATTTGGAGTAATAGTTTAATCTGATGTAAAATTTTGTCTGTTGGTGTCTTCTGTAAGTCAGATTCTTTCTTTTTAAGTTCATGTAATATTTTTGCATCTTTTCTTGAGTTTTCTTCTTTTCTCAATGATTATATTGGATGAAATAACCCCTCAAACTTCTCATAAATTGCTCCCTTTCCAGTCATTAAATCTGTGCTTTTACTCAAATTGTTGTTAAAATATTCATTCAATTTCTCTTTGCAGTCTTTTAAAATCTTCTTCTGTAAAATAGTCTCATTTAGCCTCCCTCTGATCTGTGAGGTCCTTTTTCTAAGCATCAGGAAAAACTTGATAATGATCCGAAAAACTTTTAGGCAAAATGTCCACTTTTTTTAAAAAAAATTTTTTTATTAGTTTTAAAAGTAAAACAATGGACACTGCTCAACGTCTTTGGTTTCTAACATTTGCGTCAAATTCAACTTAATAAATAATATATTCCTTAATCTATATACAAATTTACATATCTCCTTTTTCATTATATATCAAATATACAGTATTTTACTTCCTAAACAGCAATACATATATTTAGTAAATCTACATTACATTCACAAATTCAATATACCTTGATATATTGATATACATTGATATATACATTTCCAGACATTCATTATCCCTTGTTTTTGGCATTCTTCCTCTTATCTAATCATTTATAAAATTTATTCCAGACTTCATAGTATGTTGATTCACTTTTGTCTTTGAGTTCTAAAGTAAGTCTGTCCATCTCTGCACAGCTGTAAATGTTGTGCATTACTTCTTCTTCTGAGGGTATTTCTTTACACTTCCATTTTTGAGCAAATGCTAGTCTTGCCGCGGTAAGTATATGCAATATTAAATAGGTTACATTTTTGTCATATTTGCCATCTGTCATGCCCAGTAAGAAAAATTACAAGCAAAACAAGGGTTTTCTTTTACACAGCCTTGTACATATTTCTTTTCAACATGATCAGCATCCTCTGAATGGATGAGGGGGGGAAAAGGAAAGCAAACAGCAAATGGCAGTTCCAAGCAACTTTGTTGGTATCAAAACATCTAAACTGGACTCAACTGGTTATTCTGAACTGGGTTAACATTTCCATTTTGTTGCCAAGAAAACAACATGGACACAAATGTGAAATCCTTGGCAGTTAAGCTACATGCATGGGAGACTCCAAACAACAGATTGAATCCAAAAGTAGATATAACAGTTCCTCCGCCCCATAACCCCAAAAGTTAAAGTCTTTGAGGTGGGACTGGGGTCCTATTCCTTATTTCTTCTTTTTGTACACTTTTGTACAAAAATTTGTACATTCTTCTACATCAAAAGCTAAACCTACTTTTCTTTCTGTCCTTTCTTTGAAAATGTATGTGTCATGTCCCTAAATCTGAACCAGAGTAAAGTCACCTGAAAGCAAATGGAAGCTGTAAAGCAGAAAGTTGTAAACCAGAGAAAGGGGCAGGTAAAGAGGCCATAGTTTGATGACTATTTGACCTTCTTGCTCAGGTTGTGGAGAAGCTAGCTAAAAACCTGTCTGAAGCTGAGAAAACCAGATATCCCAGTGACACAAGTTCCCACATTGCCTTCTGTCCACCTGTAGTCTGGGGACATAAAAGCAGACTACCCTTCTCTAGCAATTGCTGTGATAACTGAAGAGTCAAGCAGTGGGTCAGGATATCAGAGCCCCCAGCTGAAAAGCCTGCTACCTCACCTTGTACCTTAAATAATACAACAATACTATCTAACCTACAAAAACAGCTCCTGGCTGCTGTCAATTCATTTATGTAGAGAGGGATTCAAATGCACAGAGATAGACAGCAGCATAAATTCTTACATGTGGAGAAAACTTTTTTTATCTACTTTTAATTTTCCCTTCCTTTCTTCCAATTTATTTACCTTACAATGCCTTTCCATTCTGCAAATTGAACTATTAAGAGAAACTAGTCTACAATCTGCTTTAAGAACCTAATGGAAATGGAAGTGGTGGGGGGAGAGAAAAGTAAAATTAATTTGTTCCCAGTCTGCTGTTAGAAAAGCACGTATGAAAGATGTTTCTGGAAAACTGAAGAAGAAAATATATGTAGGGGCTTTGAAAAATAATGCTTCAAAAAAAAAAAAAAAAAAAAAAAAACAACCCACAGCACTTGAAAGAATTTTAAGCATTTATGACATTCATTTTTAGGAATTGCTTAGTATCTTCTGTGCCAGACAAACATAGAAATTCACTCAAATTGAAAATGGTCCTTCATGTTACTTTTTTTTTTATTCTGGGAATGTAGCAACATAACATTGTTAGTTAGGAATGTCAAAAATATGCAGGAATTTTACAAAAAACACTAGAAAATAAGGGGGGGAAGTTAATTTGATAGTTTTCTTTTTTTTAAAAAAATTATCATTTCATTTGTGACATCCCCCCAAATTTCTTACTTTTCTATTAATACATTTATCTATCTTTTTCAATCATACAGTGTATCATCTGAGTACATCTTTTATATCTTCTTGTTATTCCACCAGTATTTATCATATCTTAATTTTATCATTTCATTTATTGTGATATTCCTCCCAAATTTCTTACTTTTCTATTAATACATTGATCTATCTTTTTATTTTAGTAAAAAAAAATTTCCAACAACAATTTTATCCTCAAACATCCTTCAACCCCCCATCCTTCAATCCCCCTTCAACTCCCAGAGCAAAAACAGGGTATAACATTTAACAAACATAAGCTAAAATAAACTAATTTACTACAAGATTCAAAACTCCCTCATACTCTAACTCCCCTTTTAAAGATTATTCATCAACCTTCCTTTTATAAATTCTCTTATCACATTTCACCTTTGTTACTAAGATCCTTTCCATACCTTCTTATGAATAAGACATTCTACAAAATACAAGTTTCAACACTTTTTTTTAAAAAAAACTATCCATTAAGTTTTAAGTTAACCATTTTAATACTTCAATAAGTTTTAGAAAACTATCCAATTTTAATTAAACCTTTTTACTTCAATGAAACAGTAAACTTTTCAGATTTATTACTAAGATCCTCCTCAAAAGAAATTAATCTTCTCTTATCAGATTTCACAATTGTTGCTAGGATCCTTTCCCTACCTCTTATCAATAAGATATTCTTCAAAATATAAGTTTCAAAACTTTTTTTAAAAAACTATCCATTAACTTTTAAGTTAACCATTTTAATACTTCAATAAGTTTTAAAAAGCTATCCAATTCTAATTAAGCCTTTTTACTTCAATAAAACAATAATTATTACTAAAATCCTCCTCAAAAGAAATTAATCTTCCATTCTTCCTTTCTTTCTATATTTTTTCCAGTCCATCTTCTTCAGTAATACTTTCTTCTTCAGCATTACTCCTCCCCCTGCTTTTATTTTCGAAAATTTTTGAATTTTGATTTGAGGTTGATGTATCTTGAAAACTGATTCTCTTCTTGGAATTATTTCCTCTGGTTTGAAACCCCCATTTCGATTCTTCCTGCTTATATAATCCATCAGTTCATTCCTCTGTGTGTAAGACCAAGAATTGTCATGATAAAATTTTTCCATTTGCAGTAAAGAGTCTACTTGTTGCTTTTCAATTAGTTGCGTGGAAGCCTCTGCCAAAACCTCTGTTTCCGCTGTGCCAACCTGCATCTCAATCCTGACAGCCACTGTTTTATCCTCCAAAGTAACATTATTCTGGTTAATTTCATCATCTTTTCTAGCCAGCAAATCATTGTTATTCTCCAAATTATGTTTTAGAAAAATTCTATCAATTGATTCCAAGAAAGCAGAAGTAAAATAGTTTAAAAGTTCTTGAAAAACCTTTACAGTCACAACTTGTGAGTTTGCTGACTCATCAGACAATGATCCTCCAGCCCTAATGTCAGCCATATTTCAATCTTCACTTTATATTTATTCAGCTATCAGGTCAATAAGTCCAGCTATTTTCCGCACAATTTAGAGATGTAAATTAGTTGAAGTCAAAACCATAATCTTTTCCATTCTGCTTCCACTTTAAATCTTTTTCTTAATGTGTAATCCAGTAGCTTTAACAATGTTGCAAGCATTAATGATCACTTTCACTAGTAAGTTTCGATTTCACGCCCTCAGGTGCCATTTTTTCCTTTTTAAATGGAGTTAAAGATCAGTACTTGCGTTTTTTGTTCTCCTGATTTGCTCTGCCAGCATCCAAAGTCCAAATTTCTTATAATCCTTAAAATTGTGTTGCTGGTGTGGTCGCGATGCCTCGGTCTGCATAAAGCAGACTCATCCCGGATCCGGAGCAACTGAAGGGCTTTCAGGGAGCTCTCACCCTCAAACCCCAGGCTTAAAAAGAAAAACCTAGGGGTCTAGAGGAGCCCTACCCAGACCCTTCTGCTCTTCTCTCCCCCTTTTTCCCGGGGGGGGGGAGTTTCGAGCCGCTAGACAGCTGATTTTCGCTGTTCTAGCGACTAACGGTATCATGGGGCTGGAGCTCCTGAAGGAGCGTCCATCGGCGTGCGTGGAGCCACCGGACGTCTCAATTTGATAGTTTTCATGCTACGTTACTTGGATGACTATGACAACAATACTCATTCTGGACAATGGCCATCAGAACATAGAAACAAAGTGAGAATCCTTCAGTATCATTAGTTTATAAAACAGGTGAATATGATTGGCAACTTTTCTGTCAGTTTGATAAATTTGCAAATCAGTTGGTTAAGTTGGTCCTCAATATACACATTTATTAAATTAAAGTCTGTAAAATGAAGCTCAACTCTGATATGCTCTTTTCTGAACTGATCGAACCCTTCAATGCAACCAAATGCATGAGATTATTGTACTTGTTTGTCCAACAATATATTCCTAGATTCAGGCAGAGTCACCCTGTTGACCATTTTTTTAAAAGTTTCATCCATTTGAGGCATCTGCGAAATATAGAGGGAGAGCTTCAACAGTGAAATGGGTAGCATATAAATTTAACACACACACACACACACATCAGAAGTGACAATAATGTGAAACACAAGTGCACCTGAAATGTATTTCCAAAGCATATGCATTTTGATGTATTTTTTTCTGCTGTAGATTCCGACTTTAATTGTAAAAAATATATATGGTTGCCCATAGTATGATACTTATATAACAGCAAAAATAAAAAACTGGATCCTTTGTATAATTAATTATGAAATAAAGAGATTATAAAAGCCATGCTATAGATAAAGTTAATTATAATTTGCTTTGGTTTTAGTAACATGAAGAATTCAGAAAGTCAAGTCAGAAGGCTGTATTCCACAGTGTCATTTGAATACTAAAATGCATTTTCAGAAGAACAGATAACTCCTCCTCAAAAATCCACTCCAGGGGTACCAGGAACCTTCAGCAGCAACTTAAGATGCTGCATGGTAGGAGGAAAAAATGACATTCTACTGATGTAACAATGAACGTCATCTGGAGATTTTACATTTTTGGCTTGAGCTCTTTATATGAAAATAGATTCCTATAAAAGAAGTTCTACCTATGCTATCTTTACAGTTAAAGCACAATCTCTGCAGTGAGAAAATACTACATTGTGGGAATCCAAACATCATTTTATAGAGTTGCAATACCCACCTACCACACATAGCTCCAAAGTGTTCCTCAAGTTATGACACTTTAACACTTCTCAAGTCAACACTTTGTTAACACTTAGAGGAAGCTGTGACAATAAGCTGGTTTCTTTTCTTTTTCTTTATTTGTCTTTTCTGTCAAGGGCAGAAAGAAAGGTCTGAAGCATGGCAATGAACACTGCTAACAGTATACTTACCAAACTGGCATAGATAGACATTTCATGGGCTGAAATGGTAAACTGATATTTCATGGACAATTCACAATTTCCTCATCATATAATTTCCCTCTGGCACAGCCAATCAGAAAGGACTATCCATTTCTTTCCCTCCTTTATCCCCATTCACAAAATGTATTGCACTAGGATGTAGATATAGAGCTCCTGTATGTGCCACAGATTTTCCCAGTTACAGCAGTGAAGATAAAAGCTCTATTTATAAACTAAGTTTTACTTTCTATTGAATTTAAGGAATAAACTTCTGCAGTTGGAATCTTCTATTGTATACTGCATCCCCTTTGCCAATAAGGCATCTTCATTAATAAATAAATGCATATCCACATTTATAAAAATAGGTCAAGACTGTTGGATATGCCTTGTCTAAGATTTAACAACAATCATTGAGATCTCAGAATCTAGAGTAAAAATCTGAAGAAGATGGACAATGATTGCTAGCTAGCTAGCTAGATGGAGGGAGGGAGGGAGGGAGGGATATGGATGGATGGATGATTATGATACATAGATAAAATAGATGATAGATAGATAGATAGATAGATAGATAGATAGATAGATAGATAGATAGATAGATAGATAGATAATTTTCTTCACTAACAAACATTACAGAGAAAGAATTCAAATCAGAATCAGAATATTTAATCAATTTTATTTTAGGGTTTATTTTTTAAGTTTCCAAGCTGTACTTACAGAATCTGTGCCAAATGTTTAACTGAATCACATAAACCCGCATTAAATGAAAAATGTTAAAAGCAACAAAAATTCTATGTTATCACAAAATAAAACATGTTTTATCTCCAAAAATCTTTTGAATAAGGGAAAATGATGTTTCCTATATTAGTAGCTGATGCTAAAATTACACATGAATTTCATTTAATCCAAAACAATTGGAATGCATACGCAGTCCAAACAAAGCATTTAACCTTAAACTATCTGCTTTACAAAACCTATTGCTCAGGCTGAATATATTGCTATCATCATACTGCAGATTGCAGAGGAAGAACGTGGGTTGTCATAATGAATGGAATCGAAACAAACCCACTCATAGGACTGATTTTATGCAGGTTTATATTGCACTTTTATTTCAGAATTTCTGTTATCCCAGTTCTGACATGAGTATTTTTTTCACTTTTTATGAAAATGTGAGCTTTTTTTTAAAAAAATATATAAATCATGAGGGAAATAAAACTTGTATTAAAATCAGTTTGAAGATAAAAATCACTCACTTCAAAGCAAATGGAATGATGTGAAAAGACATGGATATCACTGAAAGTTACTTTTTTAAAATGTAATTTTATTAAGGAAAAAAACAGCAAAAGAGGAAGACAGAGAGTGGCTAGAATTACAATTCCATTGTATACCTATCTGGGTATTAACCTCAGTAAACGTATAAGGTCTACGATGAACACTGTAAATATATTACATAGCAAGTCCTCTCAATGCAATAGCACTAACACCTTAAATGTAGATAGAATCATAACTTTATTGAAAAATCTTAATTGTTAAAAGTCCCAATCAAAACCATTTAGATTCCCAGCCATCAAGGTTGTTGTTGCTGTTTTTGTTTAATTAAATGCAATATAGCTGGCCCACTCCAATGGACTCTGGATGGCTTACAAAATATAACACCAGATCAAAACAATTAAAAATATTTAAAAAGAGAGAGAACGACAGCCCTGACTAGAACAGCCCCTCCTAGCATATTATACATGTATATATGTGTATATAACAGGGACACGGTGGTTCAGTGGCTAAGATGCTGAACTTGTCGATTGAAAGGTCGGCAGTTCAGCGGTTCGAATCTCTAGTGCCACGTAATGGGGTGAGCTTCTGCCAACCTAGCTTCTGTCCCAGCTTCTGCCAACTAGCAGTTCTGTCCCAGCTTCTGCCAACCTAGCAGTTCGAAAGCACGTAAAAAATGCAAGTAGAAAAATAGGGACCAACTTTGGTGGGAAGGTAACAGCATTCTGTGTGCTTTTGGTGTTTAGTCATGCCGGCCACATGACCACGGAGACATCTTTGGACAGTGCTAGCTCTTTGGCTTTGAAACGGAGATGAGCACCGCCCCCTAGTCGGGAACAACTAGCACATATGTGCGAGGGGAACCTTTACCTTTACCTATATGTGTATATATAATGAATACTGAAGTCTATGTGGATCTCCTTATCCACAAAAAACTCAAAACTCTTTTTGATGTATACACCATTTGAGTGCATCCAATTCATCTTTTATGCTTCTTGGTGGTAAACTAAATATTATAATAACTAGAACACTATAATAGATTATCATTTAGTGTTAATAATGAAGTAGATCACAGTCCTCAAAATGTCATGCACTAATGAATGTGCAGGTATAATGATGCTACAAGACTCTGCCTATACTTGCCGTAAACCCTCTGGGTTTATGTTTTATGTTTTATGTTTTATTAAATTTGTATACCGCCCTACTCCCGAAGGACTCAGGGCGGTGAACAGGCACAAGATAAAATACAGAAATACAAAAGTTAAGAACAATTTAAAACCAAATTAAATAATATTGGCCCACGACAATTAAAATCCCAATAAATTTAAAACAAATTAAAATTTAAAATTTAAAATTTAAAATTTAAAATTTAAAAGAAAGGGGAGAAAAATTAGGCCAGGCCGGCTTGCTGGAATAAGAGGGTCTTAAGAGCACGGCAGAAGGTGCACAGATCCGGGATCCTCCGTATCTCCGGGGGGAGCTCGTTCCAGATAGTAGGTGCCCCCACAGAGAAGGCCCTCCCCCTGGGGGCCGCCAGTCGACACTGCTTGGCTGATGGCACCCGGAGGAGACCCTCTCTATGAGAGCGTACCGGCCGGTGGGAGGCTATTTGTGGTAGTAGGCGGTCCCGTAAATAACCAGGTCCTAAGCCATGGAGCGTTTTAAAGGTGGTCACCAAAACCTTGAAGCGCACACGGAAGACCACCGGGAGCCAGTGCAGCTCGCGCAGGAGCGGTGTTACACGGGAGCGCCATGTTGCTCCCATAACCACCCGCGTGGCTGCACTCTGCGCCAGTTGGAGCCTCCGCGTGCTCCTCAAGGGGAGCCCCATGTAGAGAGCATTACAATTGTCCAGGCGGGAGGTACTTAAATGTTGTGTTTTTGGTTTTCTGCATTTGTCATCATAACCTCCTTCAGCAGAATTCACCGGTGAAACATGCTTACAATTAATAAAATAAATTATAATGTTCAGAATGTTAATTATTATAATATGGAGATCTTATGAGATGGGAAAATATCCTGAAAAAGTGTCAGTAATTTCAAGAGGAGGACAGAGCAGCTGGGAGGAAGTAGGTCATTTCTTTTAAACTTTGTTTTATTTTTCTTCCATATTATATGCTTGCATTTAAATATAAAGGCTATCCATTAATAGTAATGGAGTACAGTCATTAAATAAGTCTTCCACTATCCTATTCTAGCATGCCAGTCAAATCTTAAAAATCTATTGGTATGAGTGAATAGGAGCTCCCTGAGCACACTCTGTTTGCTAATTAAGGCTGATGCCCCTTTAGCTATGGGAAAAGGTTGACTCTTAGCTATTTTGTTACTCCCTTCATTGATGGTACAGATGGTGCTTTGTGATTCACTGATCATTTGAATCACTAGAGCAGATTATATTTTGGGCATACGTCTGCAATAGAAACATTGTTTTGTTTTCAAACATTCAGAAGAATGTGGAGGGGAGAAGTTTGTGAAAGATGGAAAAAAATGTTTAAACGGATTCAGCCTGTTGTGAGACTAGGCAACAATTTGCTATTTAAACAACCTTGCTTAGTTTAAATATGGTGGCTTCATTCCATTCATGCAGTTCAATGGCCCTATAATTCAAATTTTAACAAGGGACACTAAGGTGTGATGAAAACTAATTCTGCCAATTCACTACTGTATTCCATTGTGTGGTGTTTCTCCCTGCTCTTTACAAAAACATGTTGTGAGACGCATTTATTTCTACTTATTAAATTTATATGCCATCTATCTCACAAATATATATATGAAATATGAAAACATCAGTATAACAGTTTAAATTGTGTTTAAGTTAAGTAAGGAAGATAGCTGATTCAGGCTAATTATTAATTTATTTTCTTGGGCATACAATAAATAATTGGATGAAATAAAAATCTTTTGTTTTAAAAAAAATACATAGTGAGAATATAGTGCCTACCTTGAAAAAAGAATATGCTGTGAAAATCTATGTACACTCTGAGAATAGAGGATGGCAGCCCAAACATTTCCTTAAACTGTCTCTCATTTGTCCTTCATTTCTCCAAAAAAAATCATTTCAAGGATAAGGTGGATTTTCTTCCATTTTAAAACATTCATATCACATGAAGGCTAAAAAATAGTTCCACAATACTATTTTAGTTCTGCCATAATATTTGAACAATTCAAAGATCTGAATACTTTTCATAATACCAAATGAAGAATTTTAACCTTAACTGCTGTAAGTATTGAGGACTCTAGGATTTAATTTCCCTTGAAAATTGGAATGAGGATTTGGCTTTGACTGCAATAATAGATATTGTATAAATGATGTTAAAAGGGAATGCCTTGCCTTCAAATATTTATAATCCTACAATCTCAGGGACATCTTCAGTTAGGCTGTGAGGAGTCTCTCTCCCTTTCTCTGTCCTTCTCTCCCTCCATGTGTGTGTGTGCGCATGCATGCACACATGCTTTTGGGTGAGGGGTGTTTTTTTTTGGCAGGGAGTGAGTGGGCGGATAGAGTTCCTGGTGACTGCCTGGACTAGGCTGTGCACTTTTGCAGGCAAGGTTATTTAGAAGCGGTTTGCCATTGTCTGCTTCCTAGGCCTGAGAGAGACTGACTGGCACAAGATCATCCAGAAGGCTTTATATCTAAGACAGAACTACAATTCACAGTCTCCCAGTTTCTAGCCTGGTGTCTAAATCATTACACCAAACTGGCCCCATTACATCGGTACTTTTGGTATTGCTATTGCTATGGTTATACTGGCACCACTGGTTACTATTACTAAAGGAGTAAGATTCAATTTTACATTTCTTTGCTTCTGCCAGCATAGAAGGAAAACTCACAAATTCCACACTTTAAGAACCTTTTATTGGTCTGCTCTAATAAGCCCCTAAAAACAGATGTCTGTATTCAATATAAGCCATTTTCAAACTGTTTTCAGAACATTTTATTCTGTATCTCTATAAAATTGCTATATGTCTTGAAATAAATTTATTCTTCAATTTCCCGCCCCAAAAAATTAGTAGTGGACAAAATAGTGACTGCAGAAAAAAGTCAGTAAGACATGTGAAAAACAGTCAGTTCAAGTCAAAAGTAGACATCCATCAAACCTATGTTATGTTCTGAGGGAGTGGCAAAAAGATATACAGTTTCTAGTCTTTATGGAGGCAGCAATGAATAAAAACTGCCTCCAGTTTTTAAGAGATTTAGAAGGTGCCTTTTCTGCATGCCAATGCCTGTCTCAGATAAGAAATTACTATACTATGCAGCGTACTCTGTGATGTTTGGCTGATTCAAGCATAATCAGACTTAAATGCAAGCAATCAGAAAGAAAATGTCTTCACAGGCACCTAATTTCCTGTACTAATTGGCACAATGTATTACTTTTTCTTCCAGGGGAAGAAAACAGCTAGGTTAAGATCTTTAAATGCACATTAAAGGACAAAATGCACATTCAGAAAATTTGCTTTAATTTCAAAGATAAAAGATGAAATTTAAAAGTTAGGAAAGGAGGAAATGTCTAAAAATCAAGTAGAGCAACTGTTTAAAAATGCCGTTCTTGGAATGCATTATGCTTTCAGCATTATTCTCCAGAATTCTGCTCCCCAGAAAAATGAAACCGATCTAGATTCTGTAAATTAGGAGTAAAATTCACTGCATATGATGCTACATCCTTGTTAAAGATAAGCTACTTGTAATGGGAAGGCACAGGAAGATGTTATACATTCCTTTCTGAGTTTCATGATGTAAGTACCAGACTCAGAGACTTTATTTATTTATTTAAAAATACTTATAGCCCATCCACTCAAAAATGTTTTGCCATCTGTCAAGGCCACAAACACATTGGCTTCTTAATCCAAGCTGGTGTCAGTTTGTCATTTGATTTGAAAACACACACCCACACTCTTATTCTATTTTAACTTTTGCAAATCACCCTGGAAATTGCAGATAAAATGATAATTTAAATTGCTGATGAATAAACACAAATTGCTCCCTTGCAGTGCTATATCTTGGGAAATATATCCTCTTAAAGTAGATTAAGGTACCTGTTATATTTTAATTTTTAATATGAAATTATATCTCTGGAGGACAATCTAAGTAACTATATCTAAGTCACCTCTGCCATACCTACAAATGTGAGGCCTATGAATTGATATAATAAATATTTCAAATGAAATCACACTAAATTTCACCTTCTTTGGATTAACCCTACTCAATTTCTGAACTGCAGTTTTCAGTCATGAAATGTTTCAGTAACAGGTCTAATAAAAATACGATAATGTAGATTATGATAAGGATATGGTTAAGGACATAAAGGTAAGGCATGGTTCTAGTTTATTAATTGATTTTCTCTTACTACACTGAGTATTGTGGCATTAGAATAGCAACAGCACTTAGACTTATATACTGCTTTACAGTGCTTTAGAGCCCTCTCTAAGCGGTTACAGACTCAGCATATTACCCCCAACAATTTGACTCCTCATTTTACCCACCTCGGAAGGATGGAAGGCTGAGTCAACCTTGAACCTAGTGAAGCTTGAACTGCCAAATTGCAGGCAGCGGCAGTCAGCAGAAGTAGCCTGCAGTACTGCACTCTACCACTGTGCCACCAAAGCTCTAATAATTGTCCCAAAGGTGTTTTCAAGAGGAAACTGGACTTTCTTTTTTTTGAAAAAGCTCCTTTGGGACAACTATGACCTGGATGACTGAGAATCTCCATAAACATTGGAATAATTACACTATACCAGTCAAGAAGCTAAAGCGCTCTGTAAGTGAAGTGAAGAAAAGATGGTGTCTGCCATTAACACAGCTGTTTTCTAGACTGATCTTACCCAAGTTATACAGGCTACTTTTTTATTAGAATAATCATATTATTTTCAAATTGCAAATATCAATAGTGTTAATTGCAAGCTTTCATTTGTTTTCACTTTCACTTAGGACTGGACAACACTGTTCAAGTACATCTTCAGCCACAGAGGTTCACTGGTTTATTTTCTACTTGTTGTACTTGTGGTATGAATAAAATGAAGGGAGCCCTCTAGCTACCTGGAGAAAAGGTAGGATATAAATCCAATACTGTATATGAATAAATATGAATTTCATGCTGATTTAAGACCGTTTCCTTTCATCATCTTAAAAAAATAGTACCTTTTCTAGGATGAAAGCAAAGAGACATAAAGAATTAGCACCATTGCAAATGAAGTTCATAATCTTTTCAATCTGCTTTCTAATAGGGGGGAAAAAAAGAGCGGTTGGAGAGAATCAGATAAAGTGAAGGCATTAAAAGGATGGAAATTTTAAAAAGCTGATACATTTTTTAAATAAAATACAAATGACCAAAATATATGACTGAAAAAGAAATTGCTGCATCTTTTTAAAGAGGCAGTTATAATGGCACTGATAATAAAAGAAAAGTGGTTGAAAATCATAATAAATCTCTGGTAAATTTTTCTCCAGGTTGTTCAGGGATACCAAAGACTCTAAACTGAATAATTAGAAAAACTTCATACAGCACTGGGCCACAAAACCTGAATACTCAAAACACAAATGATTCACCCACATTGAGAAGTGGGTGGAACAAGCAGATCATGAAGAGAGGAGCTAACTCATCTTTTCCTAATCGGAGGCCCTATGGATGTATCGTTATGGCCCTATCGGAGCCTGAATCCGAGGAGGAGGACAAACAGAGTGAGGGCCGACAGAGGAAGATGGAGTGACCTGTCTAGCCCTAGACGAACGACCTGAGGAGCAGGATGAGGCAGTCCGAGGTCCCTCGGGCCTTGGAAGGGTTGCCAGCAATGGAGAGAGGGCACAGGACGACCAAATGAGACAGGAAGGAGAGAGAAGGGAGGAGGGAAAGAGTAAGCAGTGGAGAAGAGGAGCAAAGGAGCAGAGGAGCGACAGAGCTCAGGAGAAGAACAATTGCTTTCCTGCCTGACCCTCTAGCATGGAGAATGGAGAGGAGACCGGATCAGTGTAGGGTGAACCAACCACTTGGGAGGAGGGTGTCCCACCCGTCACAAGGCTCACCTGGGGAATAAGATTTAAAGAAACACTGTGGGGAGGGCACTTATAGGGAACAAGTGTTGCCTTTTTCCAGCCACACTTGTGGTTGCCGATGTCTTGCCACTTTGCCTAGCCTTGTTTTGCCTGGGTTTAACTTGCTTTATCTAGCCTGGTCGTGGGCAAGTACTCAGTGACACAACTCTGCTTCGGATTACACTGCAGCCTCAGCGACCCCTTCATGTGATGAAGACTCCCTGGAACCAAGTTTCCTAAACACTATTTACCCTCAGAACTGGTTACTCCTCTGGACTCACAGCAGCCAGCAACTAGTAGAGGTGTGTGTGTGTTTGGAACATTGCTCTTGGACTTACAGGGTACTGTGGGAACTTTGGGGGGAAAAGTTGGAGCAATAAAAGGGAGTTAAGCCACCACTCCAGCTGTGTTGCTTTCGTGCCCAGCCCTGGGTCATCACATGTACTGGATAACAGTTCCTATCAGCCCCAGCCAGCAAGTATATGGAATGATGCAAGGGTCCTTTTTGTAGTCTTCAGCTTGGCATTCAATATCATCATTCCAGATATTCTTCTGACTAAACTAAATCAGCTAACCATGCCTGATCACACTTGTAAGTGGATCGTAAGCTTTCTACAGACAGGAAGCAGCAGGTGAAGCTAGGCAAAATCATATCCGATACCTGTACAATTAACAAAGGATCTCCCCACCAGGCTGTGTGCTCTCTCCACTTCTCTTCTCTCTATATACCAACTGCATCTCAAAGGATCCCTCTGTTAAAGTACTGAAGTTTGCAGATGATACAACAGTGATTGGTCTCATTTGAGACAATAATGAATCTGCATACAGACAGTTGAACAACTAGCCTTGTGGTGTGGCCAGAACAATCTTGAACTGAACACACTCAAAACTGTAGAAATGATAGTAGATTTTAGGAAAAACCCTCCTATACTAATATCTCTTACAATACCAGACAACACAGTATCAACAGTAGAGACCTTCAAGTTTCTAGGTTCTGTAATATCTCAAGACTTAAAATAGACATGTACCATAAACAACGTCATCAAAAAAGCACACCAAAGAATGTTCTTCCTGTGCCAACTCAAAAACCTTAGACTGCCCAAGGAGCTGCTGATACAGTTCTACAAAGGAATTATTGAATTTGTCATCTGCACCTCTATAACTGGTTTGGCACTGAAACCAAACAAGATGGACACAGACTTCAATGGATAGTTAGAACTGCAGAAAAAAACAATTGCTATCAGCCTGCCTTCCACTGAGGACCTGTATAGTGCACAAGCCAAAAAGAGAGCTGTGAAAATATCTACAGACTCCTCACATCTTGGACATGAATTGTTTCAACTTCTACCCTCAAGACATAGGCATATAGACATATAGGGCATTGCATGCCAAAACAACTAGACACAAGGACAGTGTTTCCCCTCATCACTCAGAGTGCCATCATTCTGCTAAACAACTAATTCCCACAACATGTCAAACTAGTAAGGCTGTATTACTATTTTTCTCATCTTTCCTATTACCCATTTCCTTATCTTCTTATGGCTATAACTTTGTTGCTTGTATCTTACAATTTATATTGTTTATTTAGTATCCTAGTGTGATTTATTCTGACTTCTTATTTAGTATCCTATGACTATCACTAAATGTTGTATCTTATGATTTATGATGAATGTACTTTTATGATGACTATGATCATGATTTATCATTTGTTGCTCGTATGTACACTGCGAACTTATTTATTATTTATTTATTAGTTTGATTTATATGCCGCCCTTCTCCGGAAACTCAGGGCGGCTTACAATGCTTTTAAGCAATAGCCTTCGTACTTTTGTATATACCTGCTTAGTAGGGCTTTTTGGCCCCCGCTAAGCGGTGCTCTATTTTATACAAAGTCAGCTTATTGCCCCCACAAACCGGGTCCTCATTTTACCTACCTCGGAAGGATGGAAGGCTGAGTCAACCTTGAGCCTGGTGAGAATTGAACTTGCAGTAATTGCAGGCAGCTGGCAGCTAAATACTACTTTAACAGTAGTTTAGTCCACTGCGCCACCAGGCTCTTATGCACCGGAGACAAATTCCTTGTGTGTCCAACCCTACTTGGCCAATAAAGAATATTCTATTCCATTACATTCTATCCCAACCCAACCCTACTCTACCCTGGTGACAGAAACAAGTAAATTGACAAAGCAAGGGATTTAAAGACAAAAGAACATGGAAGTGAAGCTCTCTGGTCACAAAGGAAATGGCAGCTAAAGCAGGAGGGAGGAGGGGAGAAGAGTCCATCTTAGGAGAGCCCATTTTGACTAGAAAAGAAACTCAGAGCAGAACACAGACATTCTAGCTGGACCTTCTTTATGGATCAGGAGGCTGTACACAGATCTTTTGAAATGTAAATGGTCAAGGAAGACTGCATTTTAATCCGATTTGTTTTCCAAACAGGAGTGATCATATATAATGTTAGCAAAACTGACTAAATGCTATAACAAATATGAATCTATAGTGTTTTTTTTAAGAATCAGTTTTTTAAAAACATTCATTCATTAACAGAATAGAAAGGTAAAAGATTCGGATTTAAGTGGGAAACTATATTTGAATATGGACACATTTAGAATTTTGATAAGAGTCCTGCAGACATGACCACACAACATAGTTGCCACAGAAAAAGTTTACCCATTTGCAAAATTAGTAAGGTAACTTAATGAGAGGGCTGGCCATTTCTCTAGGCTTTTAGAAAGTTCCCAGACATCTTGCTTTTCGAAAAGAGATCAGGGGTTCCTTATGTTCAGCAATGAAACATTCCTGAGGGAAAATTAAGATCAGGTTTGGTACTTTGTGCTCTTCAAGTCCCAGAATTTGCCAAGCAGCCCACTGAGAATGTTGGCATATCTGGAGACTACCAGGGTTGGAAAGCTCGTTTTTTTTAAAAAAAAATTCTACAAATTAATAAAATCAGCTAAGATAAAGGGGCTGGCAAAGTGGAAGGGAGAAGTCTATGATAACTCTGTGATCATCAATAGGCAAACCTGGAATGAAAGTCTCTTCTAGGCTTGTCCAAAATTAATGAGAGCTGTCAGTACTGCAGATTTCAAGAGCAGTCTCCCCTTCAGATAAACTGAAGAGATTGCTTCAAGCAACAGCTCCAGCAACATCCCATCAAAATACTTTCTGAAATTCTGGGTTGTTATATTATCACTCTTATTTATTAAGGTTGTGCACTGAATAACTCCCAGTGACTGTGATTCTTTTATGAAGGAATTGCTTGGTGTTACATATCCCTTAAACTAGCCTCATCTGTTAGGTGTAGTACTAAATATCCTGTCAGCAATATTAAGTAGGTCTCCAGCAGCTGGTCCTCTTGGCTTCTATGTGTGGAATAAACACATGTCTTTGGTCAGCTTGGGCAGACTGTAATAGCTTTTATATACAAATAGATCCTGCATTTTCGGTCATAGATGACAATCATAAAGCAAGTCACCACATGCCTGGATCTTTGATTGTAGCAGTTGTTAAGCACACCTATTGTATGCTGTTGGGACAGTTTTTCCAGACACAGGAAGTAAACACCAGTTTCCAGCAAAAACATTGTAAATCACAGTCAGGTGACTGTGTCACACACTGCAAATAGTCACAAATATTAGCCAGTTGCCAAATGCTCAAAATATGGTTATGTGACCATGGGGCAATACAGACTTTGGAATTTTGAAACTGGGTCATTAGTACCATTAGTTCCATTGTCACTTTGAATGGTTGCTAAGTGATTGGTCGTAACATGAGGATTACCTGTAGCTGCCACAAATAGAGAGAATGGAATATAACTAGGGACTATGGGACAGGAATAGATATCTATTAAAATAATGTTATTTAATTGATTAGCTTTTATATTAATTCCCGTTATTGATAGCTAAACTAGGTAAAAATAGTGACTCTTTTCAATCCACTTCTATATAGATCAAACTGAAGAAAGAGTTGTAACTTAGTCTTACTTTAGACCTATACCTGGTAGATTGAACATCTTCACTAAACTAAAAAACACATTAAAATAGAAATCATTATTAACTTTTAAAGCAACTATCTCTATGCTAATTATCTTCAAAATTATGGCATTACAACATCCCAAGTATTATAGTATTGCATTCATATAACTATTTTTTCCAGTTTCCTCTGGTCATTTTGACCTTCACAATACTTCAAAGTAATTTTTAAGTTGTATTCCATTCTATTTGGTGATAATCAAAGAGCATTTCTAAACCCCCCTTTTTATTCCACATAGTACAACACTGCAAAATCTCTTTCTTCCTACATAAAATGTTCCCCTGGTTTCTTCGATCCTATCAGAGCATTTCTTGCAATTCTTCTACTAGTTAATGTTTCTTTTAGTGATTCTGGCTTTGTAAAAGTGCACCAGATGCTCAGCTAACAGTCAAATGTGGTTTTTATGCCTTTTCTGCAAACCCAGTTTTTCTACAGAAAATTCAGTGTAGAAAAGTACAATTTCACCAGGTTTTCACTAGCTTTCCCAATAATATTTAAACACATACTGAATAATTTAATGAACCTATCTGAAAAATGTAATTTGATAATTGATTATTCTGTCTAAAAAGGGCAAAAAATTATTTTTAAAGGCTTAGTGCTAGATAAACTCTGTAATTTATTGAAGAGGACATGGGCATCTGCTGAAGAATCAAATGAATATGTGTTGTGATGCAAACTCTCTCCTTTAGGTACTTGGATCTAATACTGTTATGCAAATACACACACACACAAAAACAACCTTCTACTGTGGTATCACAATCCTCGTTTAGTAATTTTGGCACTGAATCATTGTATTTTGGTTCACAAACCCAAGTGGAGGTAGTGTTAAAAATGTAAGTTATAAAAGGCGAAAGATTTATACGATCTGAAGAGAAACCAGAGTATGTGGTTTTACCTTAATTTATTATCTCCATTATTATATTTTGTGTATGTATGTATGTATGTATGTATGTGTGTGTGTGTGTGTGTATACATACATATATACACATAGATAGATAGATCGATAGATAGAGATAGATAAATAAACATATAAATTTGTTGATGCTTTATTTAAACTAAATTTGTATATCTGTGATTGCATAATCTCTGTAAATGACATACGCTAAATAAAATAAATAAATCAGAAACGCTCAGAGCATAAACCCCAAGCAAGTTGATTCCATACCTGGGACTGTGGAATCTGAATGTAGGTGATTCGCATAAAGACCCTCACAAACATATTAATTCTGCTACCATAATCTCAAAATGGGGGACTTTCAGCACAATCTGGGATTAGAATGCAACTTTCTATATGATCCTTCATAAATTTCTAGTCACAGGAAACTTTTTTTAAAAAAATCCTTGCATCTCCACTCCTGTTACACATGCAACCCAATTCCTCTTCAAACAGAACAGGATTGGATTAGAAGCAAGGGAAAACGTTTTAGAAGGTGCTCGGTCACTGGGGCCAGGATGTTAAATGGAACTAGCATAGTTGTATTTGACCTATGGATGTACAATTTTCATGGGGCCTTGACTTTATCTTTTTTTTTCCCCTGTGGTAATGGATTTTGATAATTATATTTGCATTTTTATTCTGCTTCACTGCCTAAAGTTAACTGTGGTGGATGGGTAGCCTTATCCATTTGCTAAATTAGTAAGGTGGGCAGTTGGGGAGGGCTACAGGATGAATAGAAATCAAGCTATAGGAAAATCAAATCTGTCTCTGCTTCTCATGTGCGCTCACCCACTTGTGCAAGCAATATAAATTGCAGCTGCAGAAAAGCACTCCAGAGTTTCCCCTGTGCTGGGGATTAAGGAAATTAGTGAGTTCCCTTCTGTAATAATGCACTCAATCAATGTTTTTGCTTTAGCCTCATCATCAGCAGACATCAAGATGTCATATGGTACATGTTGGATCAAACTAAAAGAACTTGGATACCTATTAAACCTGTCTAGAAAAAAAAGCATCCTCAAAGAATCACCAATTGATTAATGTGAGGACTAAGAAGAATATCCTTTTATACACTGTATATAGTATTTACTCAACCAGAATCTGTGGCATATAGGTGGATTCCCCATCCTTCTGTTTTGGAGATTACTTCTAACCAGAAATAATTTCAAAACAGAAGGATGGGAATCTGCCTATATACCAGAGATTCTAGCTGAGTAATGCTACAAGTAGTATATACAAAGAAATTCTTCTTAGTCTCCACCTCACTGCAGTAAAACCATTAACTGCAACAAATTGCTCGGCATTTCAATACATATTTTTTGTGCATGCATTCTAGTTTGAAAATTTCATATCCTTTCAGATGCTGCCAGATACAATAAATAGATACAGGACTACACAATGTGAAATCAATAGAATCAGAAGTGTTTCTGTTATTTGCCGCCTTGAAAAATGTCAGCAGCCATGAATATGTTTACAAACCTTTGTCAGAGAGCCAGGGGAGTATTATCTATGCACAGATATCCAGACCAAAATTTTGTTTGGGCAGTAGAACACTACCATCGCTGAAAACTTGTGCAAATAACATACAGTAATGGAGAAGGCTCCCTTCCTCTCCTAACTTATCTTGCTCCTGCCCTACCTCATTTATTTTAGATTATTTTAATTTTTAGAAATAAAGACGCTACCTTGATGCAAAGCAGAACATAATTTATATTTCCAATAATGCCTCTATAGTAGCCCATATAGATAAATAATTGTTACTAAATACACTGTTCGTCGTTTGCTTTACAGGTGTGCACATCTACCCAGAAAAGAAAGACAAATATAAAGGAGAAATTATTTTTAAAAATCATGGAAGTGAGAGGGTGGGAAAGCAACCTCACCGATTCACGTTCTGGTAAATTGGTCACTTGTATTCAGGAAAACCAAGACAACAGTTTTGTAAGAAGGCTCACAGTATGCTCTCCAAATTCCAAAGGTGACCATCATTCAAAGGATTACAAGCAGTACTCTACAATGGCAGTATTATCTATTTCATTAATCATGTCGAAGAAACTAGGCAACCCTAGTATATGCAACAAAGGAATTGGCAATAAGGGAAGGTTTCTTTCAGGAGGTCAGTGCCATGCTTCGTATTTTTTCAATCTACCTTCCCTTTCATTGTTCCCCCTCACAGCAAACCTTTCAGGTAATGCAAAAATTTGTAAAGCTGAAGGCAGCGGAGTTCTTGCAGTTCGTTTTTCTTTTTTACCTGAGGGATTAGTGTTACTCTAAACCAGAGTAATAGATCGGGGGTGGGGGCTGGATTGGACAATGGTTGGATGATATCCTTTCCACTCTCCTATCAGTCAGCTGCAAGGAAAAGACAAAAACAAACTACCCCGTGGTATTCTCTGGGTTTCAGGGATGGGAGAAATGAAGACAAATATAGAACTGGTTTATTAAGAAGGCAGTTTTCCAGCATTTTTTTTACACCCCCCCCCCCAAAAAAAATCAAACAGACAAACAAACTCCAACCCATTGCTTCGCAAGAGCCGGCATAGTTTAATCAAGAACTTTCTTTTTTGACACTGACCAGTTTAGCTGATTGCAAGAATGCAGGGGACGTAGCATACTTAGACTATAGCAAAGAATTCAGCAAAATATCTCATGATATTCTAATACATAAAATTATAAAATGGTTTGTTACCATTAGAAGGATACAGAAATGACTGAACAATCATGCCCAGCAAATGTATGTCAAGGCTTTGTATCAAGCTAGAAAAAAGTGGTTAATGGCATATTCCTGGACTCCTTTTTATGCCCTGTTCTATTCATGATCTTCATTAGTTACGGTACTTGAATTAACTACGGCTATCAAAAAGACAGGAAGTTTGGCAAATACTTTAGAACAACAGCATCAATTTTGACAGCATCAATTTTAAAAAATAATTTGAATAAGCTAGAACAATAAAGAGATGAGATACGCTAAAATAATTGAGAGGTGAATTTCAATAGAAAGAATGTAAAGTCCTACGTTTTGATTGGAAACATCTACTGGTAGGATGTATGTATGTATGTATGTATGTGTGTGTGTGTGTGTGTATATATATATATATATATTTAGGATGGGGAAAATACTGGGCAATGGTACACATGATAAAGATCTGAGTGACTTGGTACCCCATAAACTGAATATGGACCAAAAGAATGACGAAGCTGAAAAAAAAATCAAAGCAAATGCAATCTAGGCTGCTAAAAATGTAGTGGCAAGATCAAAAGAAATAATAATTGCTCTATATTCTGCACGGTTCAGTCTGCATCTGGAATATTGGATGCAGTTCTACATTTGAAGCACATTGACAAATTGTAGTGTTGCAGGATCCAATCTGGATCGATCGGGATCCAATCTGGAGCAGAGGTTTAGTCTTCCAAGCTTTCAGACTATTGCTGGAGCCCAATTTCTCTCTAGCAGAGTGGGCTGTTGTGTGTGGTATTTATATGATGCCTGTTTGTGTGTGCCTTTTTACTTGTTGATTGGGGTGTTCATAGCTGGTTAATAAGTCATTGGCTGTTGTTTCCTTGTGCTGCTAAGCCAGAGATGAAAAGATAGTAAGTGTGAGAGTTTCTGAAGGGTTGCTGTGGAGAAGACTGCTCAGATTTGTTCCAGAATAAGAAAAAATGGGTTTAAATTACAAGGAAGTAAGTGTTTGGAGGTGTGTGAGGAAAATCTCTTATTCTGTTGAAATGTTCAGCATTGGAATAGAGTGCTGCAAGATAAGGTGGATTATCCTTTGCTAGAGGTGTTTAAGTGATTCTAGATGATCATCTGTTAGAGCTGCTGTAGAAATGGATTGGATAAGCTACCTTCTAACCCTTACGTTTTATGGTTTCCAAGTGCTTTGAGAGAAATAGTGAGAATGGAGATGGCAGTATAAAAGTATCCTTTTGCCTTGAATGCAGGGTTGGGAAGGAGTAACAGCTTCTGAATAGAGCATTATGACTATAGAACATTTTTTGTCACTTCTGTGCCTTTCCATCTTTTGGTATTGAGTTCTGTTCCTTTCTGCAAGCTCAGAGGTTGCTCTAAAAACTCTGGGTTGAAATCTAAGGAAAAATGACAGAGAGAGGTTGTGAGGGCTGGCTTTTCCCAGTGTTAGTCCTGGCTCTTTGGATTCAGTAACTTCTAACACTATTCAGGCTTCATTCTCTTCCTGCGAGAAGTTTCTGGGGCAGCCATGACTACAATACTTTTATGGGTTGCTCTACACTTGAAAAATCTCAGCAGTGCTTTTGTCTATGCCGTAGCAGCTACTTCCTCCTCTTATCTAATTTCCAACCCAAAGAGAGAAAGCAGTGGCTGAGATAATTCTTCCTCCTCAACAAATGATGAGTGTACCATATGTAGAAAGAAGCAGTGCTGCATCTTGCTGCAAGTTTTGTGCTCCCTACCCAAGATGACATTTTGAGCTACCCAAAGAAATCAAGCTCTATCATTTTCATTGTCAAGAAGTAAGTGAATAGCCTAACCTTACCTTAAAACTTTTTTGTACAGGGCAATAGTAAATCAGCACTCTTGAACTGATCAAAGGATCCTTGTTGTTGAAGCTTCTTTGGCTGACAATGTAATAAAATTAATTGGTGTTCTAAATATTACTAAAGCAGTGGCTGGCATGTTTAATAAACCTTTTCATTTGAGAAAATTATCACTCATCTGGACAAGCGCTGAAATGCTGTTACTTAGGAGGGGTAGAATTCAAGGATCTGAGTATAATTTAAATAATTATCAGCATACTTCTGCTCTTAAAATGTTTCTGAAATTACAGGGAGATTCAGTGCAATCTAACCATAAGTGCCTTTTGTCTGCATATAATTTATTGATCTCATTTCAATCAGTCAAGCCCATTCACTTCACCGCCTGCACTTTCCACATAGTAACCAAAGTAACCAAAGATGTGGTTTATAACCATGGATAGCAAAATCAATAACATGGATGTTTTTATGGATTTTGATTAGAACTGATGACTGATAAGCTAGCAGCTAACAATATTTGCATTGGTTAAATCTTATGGCAGATACAATCCTTTTTGCTTTATGTTTAGCTAACTGTTTTCCTAAGTTTTAGACTCCATGGAATATTATTACTGAACACATTATGTTGCATCAAATCTACAATCAGTCAGTCAAAGGGCAAACTGACGTACCTACAATAAAAAATAATTGGAACTATTTGGCATCCTGGACTCACAAAGTAAAAATTATTACAATATGAGCCAGGAACCAATTAGTTTACCACTATCATCAACCTCTTAAATTTGTCTGCTGAAAATGAATGAACCCGGTGAGAAACCCAAACACTTCCGGTCAACACCCTCCCATATGTCTAGCTATGAATGCTTGATAATTAATAGAAAAAATTGAGCATAAAACTCTTATCTATTGCAGATCTTGACCATCTGGAGTAATTATACAAATGAAGGTTGAATATCATAATCAAGTTGAAAACCAAATTGGCTTGCATTTGACAGATGTGCCATCAAAATGTGATGAAAATTAAGTGACCAAGTAGAGGCAATTAAGAAAATAATATCAAGACGTTGGTAAAACTAAACTGTGGCCTCCATGCATGTCCACATTGCTGTAAGTAATGGAAGATAAACCATAACCACCAGCCATTATTTTGCTTGGATAAGAGTAGTTGAGATAGGAATGGATCCAACCAACAACTTATCATCCTTTTCAGGCAACCAATGTTACTATCCAAGCAACTCCCTCTGCTTCAGTCCAGTTAACTGATTCAGGCACTGAATGCTGTGAGTTCAGCTACAGTTGTCCAACATGTATGGAAATAGTTGGGGCATAAATTTTGTTACAAAATAAAATGTCAAGCTCCAATGTTTTCAAAACGCATTCAAAAAGCGTGACAAACTTGCCACAGATGAAAGAACATGCTTTTCAGTTGTACTTTAAGGTGCAGTTGCTCCGTTTATCAGAGACTCACGTCCTCTGTTTCCAGCTAGGCTTTCCCTTACTTTGAAGTTTCTACCTTCTGCATCAGAATGATGTCAAGGAAATTTGAGAATTGCAAGTTAACTACTGAACTCTCCCATAGGACTGCACCCTCAACTCATCAGGTTCAATGGAAATGGCAAAGGAGATGCTTCATTCTAAGTTTCTGAGGATTTTGGTAATGCCTGAGGCTAGTCATATTACTAGAGAATAAATCTGAAGTGGTACAATTAACATGGATAGTATTATGGCCGAGGTTTGACAGCTGCTGAATGCATAGATAGAATAAAGACTAGTCAGAAACAGTTTAATTTAGTTATTAGGCGTTGAGTGCAAAAAGAAATGGATTTGTGTCTATGTACATATGCATAAATACATTTTGACATCCAAGTTCAACTATATCCAAGAGGGGCATTTCTCGCAAATTTTCCAAATCTCAATGTACATTGTTCTTGGATTGAACCGATACCTCTATCTAGACCAGCGGTTCTCAACCTGGGGGTCGCAACCCCTTTGGGGATCAAACGGCCATTTCACAGGGGTCACCAAAGCCCTCTCTCGCCCCCCATGCTTTCACTCACACTCACCCTCACCCTCTGCCAGATCGCCTTTTGCCGTTCGCTTACCCTGCCCACTCCCAATCTATTGCTGCCTCCTGAGTCCCAGCTGATGGCTAGAGGGAAACAAACCATTTAAATTCTTGCCGCGGGGCTTCAAAGGGCTGCCCTTCAGCTGATCAGTGTTAAAAGAGAACAAATGAGAAGACCGGTGCCTGCAAAAATAGAAAAAAACAGCCCCTTTCAGCTTCAGCATAGGTTAATTACCATAAGTTGATTTGATCAGCCTCTGGACTCTCAGCTGATTTGCTGTCAGCTGTTTTGCAGAGAGCTCCGTTGCTAGCTGCAAAGAGAGGAGCAGATTTTTTTTCCCCTAGCTATGCTGAAAAAACGAAACTGAAAGTAAAGCAGGGTCTTTGCTGCAATGTGACAAAATGAGGCAGAGAGATATTTCTTTTTCTTTTTCTTTTTCCTCACCAAAAAAGGTAGGTGAAAAACTGCAAACAATGGGAAATTTAGGGCAAAAGAGGAGGTTCAAGATTTTAAAATACAAAAGAAAACAAGCTCTATTTAACTAGGAAATTGTAATAATTGAGATACTATTAATTGTATATTGTGTTGAAAGCAGAAATGGTTAAGTTGTGGTTTGGATGGGGGAACTTATTTGGTTTATTATTATTGGTAACTATAATTAATTGATTTGTAAAAAATTGGATTGCATGGAAATAATTGGAATATTCATGTTTATATTGATTGATATACAAAAAAGATAGTTATATAACTAATTGATTTATATTAAAATGTTGAATTTGTATTAAACAAATGTATTACATAATTACATAATTAACCAATATGAGGATGGATATAAAAGTAGATGACAATGGGAAGGGGTATAATATAGAATAGAAGGGAAAAATTGAATTTGATTAAGATTAGAGATGAGGATGAAGGGTAATATTGGTTTTTTAAAAAAATAGATGAGGAATAAATATGGCAAAAAGAAAATATAGAAATTGTAAATTTAATTGAAATGACTAAACACTGGTTAACTTTGTGAACCGGCCAAATACTCTGTTCAAAGAAAATACATTGTATGTTTGTATGTGTGTTTCTAATTATTGCTATTTATTCATATTTGTTCTCTTTTATTCTTTAAAGTTTAACAATTCATTCTTTATCTTAATATATTTATATTTGTTTGGGGTTGGTTTTCTTCCCTTTTATCTTTTTTATTGTAAAGCAATCTTTCTCCTCAAATCTACCACCTCTCTCTTTTCTTTCCTTCTTACTTTCTCTTCCCCCCCTTCTTCCCATTCCTACTTCCCCTTCCTTTCTCCTTCTCCTCCTCTCTTCCTCCCTCTCTTACCCTCACTCCTACACTAATTTCCCTTCCCTTCCTTCATCCCTCTCTATTGCTGTATCCTTTTATGCATATGGACTACTCAGAAGGCTGAAAAAGTTATTTTTGACTGGTCCTTGCACTTTTGACCAGTCCTCGAACTTACGACTGTCCTCACATTTTACGTTTTTGCCCTATCTTGTCACCATGTTGAAGAGAAGCAGTTGTGAAATGAGTGACACGGTTGTTAAGAATGCTACAGTGGGCATGATGACCAGTCATAAGTGCGAAAACCGCTCAAAAGTGCGAGGACCTGTCAGAAATCACTTTTTTCAGCCCTCTGGGTAGTCCTTTTGTGCACATGGACTACTCAGAGGGCTGAAAAAGTTATTTTTGACTGGTCCTCGCACTTTTGACCAGTCCTCGAATTTACGACTGTCCTCACATTTCACGTTTTTTGCCCTATCTTATCACCATGGTGAAGAGAAGCAGTTGTGAAATGAGTGACATGGTTGTTAAGAATGCTGCACGGGCATAAATGTGAGGATGGACATAAGTGTGAGGACCAGTTAAAAGTGCAAGGATCTGTCAGAAATGACTTTTTTCAGCCCTCTGAGTAGTCCCTATACACATAACCATGGTCAACCGGTCACATGACAAGCTAGCCATGGCCACCCAGTCACATGACCTCCAAGCCACACCCACAAAATAAGCCACGCCCACAGAACCGATACTAAAAATTTTTAGAACCCACCCCTGGTTGGGGGTCACAACATGAGGAACTGTATTAATGGGTCACGGCATTAGGAAGGTTGAGAACCACTGATCTAGACCAATATAAGGTAATCTTTACAATTAGATTTAAGACTACTTAATACATTCAACTGCTTTTGATGTATTGGATTCAGCCACTCCTGCTCAGTTGAACTGATAAAAAGGGCGTTGGTCCTACCTGATACGCCCGTTCTCTCCCGCGGGAGGGAACGGCAGGCAGTGCTGGGTAGGCTCAGTCAGTAGGCCAATCAGGACCGGGTCTGCAATGAAGCTTAGCCCCGCCCTTCCTGCTGCTCTCTCCAGTTTATCGGCGAGGTAATCACTGCAGACTGTTGTGTGTCTCCTGCTGATAGAAAGAAAAGGTAAGTACAACCCACCCCGCCCCGACACTGGAAGGCGCAGCCCCAATAGGGAGGGGGCTGCCTGCCGTTCCCTCCCGCAGGACAGAACGGGCGTATCAGGTAGGACCAACGCCCTTTCTCCTCCCTGGTTGGGAACGGCAGGCAGCGCTGGGACATACCAAAGCTTGATGTCCAACGGGAGGGGAGTGCTCGGGCGAGCCTCAGATCAGGAAACATGGACCCATTGCAGGACCCGTCTGCCGAACGCCGCATCAGCCGACGTGTAGACGTCCAGACGGTAGTGTCTAATAAAAGGTGTCGGGGTAGACCAAGTCGCCGCCCTGCAGACTTCTTCCAAGGACGCTTGAGTAGCCCAAGCAGCGGAGGTGGCTGCACTCCTGGTGGAATGTGCAGTCACCCTGTTGGGAACCGCAAGCGATTGTGACTCGTAGGAAAAGGCAATTGTGGCCCGGATCCATCGGCCCAAGGTTGGAGCAGAAACCTTGGTTCCCATCGTAGTAGGTTGGAACGAGACGAATAAAGCTTCCGTCTTACGAAAAGAGGCAGAACGAGAAAGGTAGATCCGCAAGGCCCTGCGGACGTCGAGCTTGTGCCACGTTTTCTCGAGCCGGTGAGACGGGCGAGGGCAAAAATTGGGCAAGGCGATTTCCTGCGATCGATGGTACACAGAGTTCACTTTGGGAAGGAACGTGGGGTCCAAACGGAGGACTACCTTGTCGTGATGGAAAACACATAAGTCTTGCTGGATTGACAAAGCGGCCAGCTCGGAGATGCGACGAGCGGATGTAACCGCCACCAAGAACGACACTTTAAAGGAGAGAAATTTCAAGGAAGTCATCCGGAGAGGTTCGAAGGGCGATTGAGTGAGGGAGGACAAAACCTTTGAGAGATCCCAGGTAGGGAAACAGTGAATGACCGGAGGACTCAGGTTTGAAGTGCCCCACAGAAATTGGCGGATCAAGGGATCCTTGGTAACAGTTGTCAGAGAAGCACATGCAGAGATGGAAGCCAAGGCCGCGACCTGACGCTTCAGAGTAGAGGGGGCAAGGCCGGAGTCGAAGCCGTCCTGGAGAAAACCAATGACGTGCTCCACTGAAGGTGAAGTCGGGCAAATCTGGTGGGCCAAGCACCATGATGAAAAGGAGCGCCAGGTAGACTCGTAAATACGGGCGGTGGAAGGGCGCCGTGCGGCCTGGATGGTTCTAATGGCGGCAGGAGGAATATTGGCCCTCGTCAAGAATCCCCGCTCAGTCTCCAAACGGTTAGTTGTAGCCATTGGGGCTCAGGATGGACCAGAGCCCCTTGAAGAAGACAAATTTGATCGTCCGGTATTTGCCAGGGACTGGCCGTGGACAGGGAGACCAGGTCCGAAAACCAGGGCCGGTGGGGCCAGTGTGCAGCTATGAGGACCAGCTCCGACTTCTCTGCTAGGAGTTTCCTGAGGACCTTGGCGATGAGTGGCAGGGGAGGGAAGGCATAAAGAAGCACCCCCCAAGGCCAGGGAGAGCGAAGGGCATCCACTGCTTCTGCCCCTGGGGACGGAAATCTGGAAAGGAAACGAGGAACCTGATGGTTGACGTGGGAAGCGAACAAGTCCACCTCAGAAAGACCAAAGCGGTGAGAAAGCTCCAGGAAGAGATCAGGGTGAAGTTGCCATTCAGAATGGTCCACCAAATTGCGACTAAGAGAATCAGCCTGAATGTTAGACTTGCCAGAAATGTGAGAAGCCTTTAGAGAGGCTAAGTGAGACTCGGCCCAGAGGCCGAGTTGCAGGGATTCGTAGAAAAGGGACCTAGAGCGGGTACCACCCTGTCTATTAACATGGGCCTTGGCAGAGACATTATCGATTAACACAAGAACATGCTTACCCTGTAGCAAGGGAAGAAAATGACGTAAGGCGAGGAAAATCGCCCGTAATTCCAAAAGATTAATAGAAAAATCCCTCTCCGCTTCAGTCCAAAGACCCTGAACCATATGGGAATCTAAATGCGCACCCCAGCCGGAAAGGGTCGCATCGGTAGTAAGAACCGATGTAAGAACCATCGGGAGTCCAAAACCTTCGAAGGAAGGGAAACCTTGTGCAACGAGGAAACAGAGAGAGAACGCTGAAAGGGGAAGAGGAACCATTGGAGGCACCTGCTATGCAAACGGGACCAGGGAACGATGTCGAAGGAGGACACCATTTTGCCCAGAAGACGAGAAAGGATGAGGACGGACACGGGCCGGCCTTCCAGGCATTGAGAAGCCAGGTCAGATAAGCTGGACTGGCGTGACGGTGAGAGAAACACCATAGATGAAACAGTGTCTATGACAGCCCCTAAATGCTGGAGATGGGTCGAGGGGGTCAGAGAACTTTTGGCCCAATTGATTAGGAAACCATGAGATTCAAACAAACGGATAGAAGTTGAGACATCCTGATGAGCCCCGGGAAGGGAGGAGGAGAGGATAAGAATATCATCCAGGTAGAATAAAATACGAATGGGGAGGGACCTAATATGGGCGACGAGGGCCGCCATCAACTTAGTAAAGACCCTGGGAGCCGAAGAGAGGCCAAAGGGAAGAGCCCTATATTGATAATGAGAGCCCTTAAAATAAAAACGGAGGAATTTGCGGTGGGGCGGAAAAATGGGGACGTGCAAATAGGCCTCGGTCAAGTCAACTGAGGCAAAGAAGTCACCCTCACGAATGCACTCAAAAATAGTTTGCAGGGAGTGCATCTTGAACCTGCGGTAGGTTATGAAGCGGTTCAATGACTTCAGGTCCAAAATGGCACGCCAGCCCCCAGAGGACTTGGGGACGAGAAACAGACGGGAGTAGAAACCGGACCTGCGCTCCGAAGGAGGAACAGGCTCGATGGCCCTGATCTGGAGAAGATGGGCAACAGCAGAAGCCATACGGGCACGGGAAGAAGGGTCCTGAGAAACCGAACAAGGGACAAAAACCCTAGGAGGGGAACAACTAAACTCCAAACGAAGACCCTCCCTAATGGTAGAACGAACCCAAACATCAGAGGTAGTGGCATCCCAGGCATTGGAGAAAAGGGAAAGACGGCCACCCACCAGGGAGTCTGGAGGCCGATCAATGAGGCTTGCGGAAGGGGCGACCTTTGCCGCCACGGAATGGCCTTCTAGGGGGAAATCTAGAACTGGATCTGACCTGAAAGTCTTGATTTTGCAAACCCCTGGAGGAGAAGTTGCGAGAGGAGCGGTTGAAGGAGGAGCCACTGTCAGAGGGACGAAAGGACTGGTTCCAATAGGCTGGTTGGCGAAAGTCCGACCTGCGAGACAAGACTGGAAAAACCTTCTTGTGATCTTTGGTCTCAACCAATATAGGATCGAGAGAAGAACCAAAAAGATTATTAGTCTCATAAGGGGCAGCTGCTAGGCACCATTTATTCCTGGCATCGGCTTGCCAGTGGCGGAGCCAGAGGAGCCTCCTGGAGGAGACAGAAGATCCAATAGCCTTGGCTGCAAAACGGGCCGTGTTCAGGGTAGCATCGGCCGAGAATTCGACCGCAGCAAGAATTTTATTAATGTCCTGGTGAGAACATTTGTCAGAAGCTGGAATGCGATCCTGCAGCTGCTTCAGCCAGAGAATGGAGGCCCTGTTGAAGAAAGATGCCGCCGAGGCGGTCCTTACCGCCCATGCAGAAGCTTGATGTCCTTTAATTAGGGTTCGCTCCGCTCGTTTGTCCTCAGGGCGCAGGGATTCTTCAGGAGGACCAGCAAGGTGGGTGGAAGAGGCTAAGGCTACAACTGGTGCATCCACTACTGGCACCTGTAACAACTCAGAGAATTCATTAGTAATAGCATAAAGCTTCTTATCCTGAGAATTGGGCAAGGGGCCAGTGCCCGGGGAAGCCCATTGCCTCTTCACCACATCGGAGAAAAGTTTTGGCGCTGGTAAAGTGTCCACTCTGGCAGGCTGTTCTGCAAAAAGAGAAGCAGATGGATCATCAGAGGCTGAAGCAGTAGCCTGGGAAGCAGAAGCTGGTAACATTTTGGTAACAGAGAGAGCCTTGAAGAGTAAGGAGTGAAAAAGGTGGGGTTTGAAAAGGCCAATGAAAGCTGGCTGGTCAGGCTCAAGGCCCTCATCATCAGACCACTCCTGGTCTAGGGCCAGGTCTTCAGCAGAAAGAGAGACCTGGCTAGCAGAGGTTGGGGAGGAAGGTCTGTCCAGATGGGGCGAATCCTCCCTCCTGTGCGACAAGTGGCTGACATGACTGGCACAATCCGACACCATCGACTCTGCACGCTGGTTGAGGCCTTCCGATATCCCCTGGCGAATCGCTGTTGCAATGAGGGAAGCCAGGGCAGGTGAAATTGTGGCAGGCAGAGAATCAGAACTGGCAAAGGGGGGAGGGGGGGAGGAGGAGGGGGGAGGAGGAGGGGGCGGAGGAGGAGGAGAAGGAGGGGGTTGACAGTCAGAGAGAACTGGATCCCCTCGTACTTGTGAGTCAAGGCTGTGACGGTGGCCATCTTGGGGCAGCGTGGCAAACAAAATGGCTGCTGTGCTGGAAGAGGGAGAAGGCCTCGAGTCAAGTCGATCCGGAGAAAGTGATTCCCTGCAGGAGGCCTGGGGCTGGGCATGACGGTGAGAGGCCTCAGAAAAGGGCTCCTGAAGGAAAGCCTGAGGAGGGGGGACCATGGCATCCTTGGAAGCCTGAAGCTGCGCCTTTTGGACGGCCCTTTCTAAGGCCCTATGCCTGCGTTGTTCATCTTTTGAGGCCTGAGCTGCTTTAGGCTGAGGGACAGAGGCCACCTTGTTCTTTTTGTGGCTGCGCTGCTGCCCTGAAGTCCCCTCCCCGGGATCGCTATTGTGGCGTTTCCTGGAATTTTGGGAAGCAGCCCCATGCCCAGCTTTAGAGGAACGAGAATCTGCCATCTTGGCAATCAGGCTTTTGGTCAGGGGTAGAATGGAGGGAGGCCCAGTAGTACTCACTGCGCCCCTCGTGCCAGGAGAAGAATTCGAACCAGCAAAATGCACAGATCAAGGCCAGCAAAGGATCTGTGAAAAGCTGCTAAGCAAAGGCTTTTAGAATGCAGCCAAGCCTCGCCCGAAGCAGCAACGGGGCAAGTGCGGTGCAGGACAGGGCTACGGAGCAAACTCGTGGGCCCAGCCTGAGGGACTGCTCGCAGGCAGTCAGAAGCCTCGTTCGGCTGTCCAGGAGGCCGGAAGAATCCTTCAAGCCAAGAGGCTCAGCCTGATTGCCCTGGTAGTTTTTAAAAGAACTGTTGGTGTAAAAGGATTTTTTTTTTTTTTTGGCAAGGAAAGGCAGGAGACTAAACTGTCCAAGTCGACCGAGTCGATAAACTAGAGAGAGCAGCAGGAAGGGTGGGGCTAAGCTTCATTGCAGACCCGGTCCTGATTGGTCTACTGACTGAGCCTACCCAGCGCTGCCTGCCGTTCCCAACCAGGGAGGAGAATTTCTTCTTTTCAAAATGGTCGAATTTACAGTCGAATTTACGACTGTCCTCACATTTCACGTTTTTTGCCCTATCTTATCACCATGGTGAAGAGAAGCAGTTGTGAAATGAGTGACATGGTTGTTAAGAATGCTGCACGGGCATAAATGTGAGGATGGTCGTAAGTGTGAGGACCAGTCAAAAGTGCGAGGATCTGTCAGAAATGACTTTTTTCAGCCCTCTGAGTAGTCCCTATACACATAACCATGGTCACCCGGTCACATGACAAGCTAGCCATGGCCACCCAGTCACATGACCTCCAAGCCACACCCACAAAATAAGCCACGCCCACAGAACCGATACTAAAAAATTTTAGAACCCACCCCTGATTGGGGGTCACAACATGAGGAACCGTATTAATGGGTCGCGGCATTAGGAAGGTTGAGAACCACTGATCTAGACCAATATAAGTTAATCTTTGCAATTAGATTTAAGACTACTTAATACATTCAACTGCTTTTGATGTATTGGATTCAGCCACTCCTGCACAGTTGAACTGATAAAATTTCTTCTTTTCAAAATGGCGACTTTGAGATCCTTTAAGTAAAGGAGTATCCAACTCATATGCATCAAAAGGTTTCAAGCTATTTCAATGAGAAAATTGATTTTAACACATTGTTAATTGATAAGGTATTTGCAAAATGTCTTGCATTACCCTGCACCTGCAAACTATCAAATCTTTTTTCTCCTTTTCTTGTGCCTCATTTCAATTTAAATCCAGTAGCAATTTGATAGTGACCTTTTGTTTTTTGTTGAGCTGAAAATGTGCTACCAAAGTCTGATTTTTAGCAGAAAGAGTGGGGCTCTGAATGTTTTTAAGGTTTAAAACATGGATAATAGGATTGGGGACATCGGAGCATTGGAAAATATAATGAGGACGGAATCTGGTGAAGAGGGAACCAATTATTTTCAAGACAGACAGACTCTTTAAGAAAAGATTGTCTCCAGCAATCAGGGCTGGGAAAAGAGTATCCCAAACTCCATTGTTTCTAAAGGATGGGAGGCCTTGTATTTAAAATCAAAGTCTTGTACACACAAGCACACCCACCTTTATATTCTACAACATCAAGTCTGTTGTTTGTGCTGTTGCTGAGGTTTTCTGGAATGTCAGTATGTACTGCTCTGCCCGTCATGAATCACCTAATGAGAAAAGACCCCTCATTGGAAAAGAACCTGATGTTGGGGGGGGGGGGAATGAAGACAAAAGGAGAAGACGACAGCAGAAGATGAGATGGTTAGATGGTTTCATCAATGCAATGAATCTGAATTTGGGCAAACTCCAGAAGACAGGGGAGGACAGGGGAATCCGGTGTGCTAGGGTTGAACAGGACTTGGTGACTGAACAACAACTGGTGTGAATTCTGATAGATGGAATGTAGCTCTCTTAAACCATTCCATTCACTGGAACTGTCCACCCCTGCCCTGTCTTTCACTGGGAAGGAAAGAGAAAGGCTACCGTTTTCTCTAATCAACTGGGCTTCAGGAAGCATTTCATTTCCAAAGGTATAAAACAGCACATCTAACCACCACCTCACAAATATGTTATGCTGCCAGCTCTTCGAGTAGAGCAGATTACAAAACCCAAATCATGTAAATCAATACTATTTTTATGGTAAAAATTAAAAATAAAATCCTGCAAGTTTTAATATAAGTCCCCCCTTCCTACTTTTTACTTTTGTGTGAACTAGGGAGGATTTGTCTGAGATGTTTATTGTACAGTACAGTTCTGCCCCAGACTCGGTTTTCTATTATCAAACCGTTGAGTTGGCAGTGGCTTTCCTCCTGTCCCTCAAGGCCATTCCTTCTACTTTCTACATAGGCCAATGAAATGTACACCTATTCCTAACCACATGGCAAGATGACAAAGCCTGCATTATGACCCAACTGTTCTCATTTTATGTTTGCATCTAGACATCACATATAAAAACATAAGGGACTGACCTTATGTTGTAACTTCACAGTGTGCATTTTATCACTGTTATACCCAGGTGCCTAGGCACACACAGTTATTTTAAATAGCCCGCCTCCCCCAAGAAATAGGACAACTGATCACAACTCTCCAGCTGCACTTGCATTTCAGTCCTACTGATCATGGATCCATGGCAAGGAAAGTAATTTACAGAGCTGGGTTTATGAAACTATTGTGGTCAAAAATGGCTTCCTAAAATGAGCATTCTAAAGACTGAGTTCCTAAGATACTAATCTGTATTGACTATCTGTTTAAAATTGTCTTTTTAATTATATTTTGTTAGGCACACAAAAGACTAGAAGCTCAATCAACCAGGAAATAAAGAGGAAAAATACAGTATGTGATTATGGTAGGCAAACTGGCTTTTCACTAATCCCTCACAAGCAAGGAGTATTTTCAACCAGGAGCTAAGGATTTACATAGGGTTTGTGCAGCAACTTCAAGCAGTTTAAATTAGTTTGTTGGCTAACAAGGATTGCTGTTATAGATCACAGACTTTGCTGCTAAACTTGCATTAAGCTGATACAATCTCTTTAATGTTATCTGCAGCTTTTGATCACACATGCATGCGCAATTTACATATTGTCAGCTCTGGATTTATTTAAAAGATACTCAATTCAGATTTCACGCATTGTTCCAATGTCACTTAAACTGAGTAAACATCAAGTGCTCAGGAAGGACCAAAAAGCTCTTCTGGGGGACATAGATAAACAAAGCCCTCTTTTCAGGTTCATGTATTGCTCTTCTTGGAAGAAAAAGTGTGTTCATGAGTCGCAAAATCCTTGTCTCTGTTATATGATAAATGGGTGCTGAAATATTGCATGAGAAAAAGTGAGCAAGTGGCTGTCTTAGTTTCCTTAGCAGAAACTCTGATGGAATGGAAGACGCTATAGAGCAGCAGCCAACCTTAGCAACTTTAAGACTTGTGGACTTCTACTCCCAGAATTCCTCAGCCAGCAAAGCTTTCTTTTCCTTAAGGATAAAATTATATTCTCTTCTTTAGTGGTTCAGATGTCAAAGGAAAAGAAAGTATTGTCTTCATTGTTCCTTATACTATATTTCAATATGCCCACACATACAAAAATAAATAAACCTACCATAAGAGAGGCCAATTCCTGGCTAACCAAAAATATAATTATCAAGTGAACAGATTGCCTTATTTCACACAGAACATTATGTCATAGTATGGCTCAATTTCTCATTTACATTTATATATAATGCTGGCTAGGAAATTCTGGGAAGTCCACACATCTTAATGTTGTCAAGATTGACAAACAATGAGCTATAGGAATATGAATAGGAACAAATATTACTATTTGTTATCGTTTTTGTTTAAAATAAAAAAAATCCAACTATTTACAGCTTTACTGTTTCAATTGTAATGTTATTCTGCTTATGTTTTGATATTTTTTAAATATAAACCAGCCAAAGTGAGGTCATTTCTAAATTAAATAAGTAGAAAAAAAATACTTTTGCTATTTTTTTTGAGGATCTTATGTTGGAAGCCTAGCACCACTTTCTTCCTTTGTGGCACAGATCTGATGACATCCTGGGACACTGGGAAAAGTGATTGCCAGTTGTAACACACTTTACATGCACTCAGAAGTGTTAGCTGGTGCAAAATGCAATGGCACAGGCAGTTATGTGTGTCCCCGCCCCATCCCCAGAATGGTACAAATCACATATCTTCTCCACAAGCTGCAACAGTTGCGAGCTTGCTTCCAGGTCCAATTTAAAATGTTGGTTTTGACCATTAAAGCTCTTCATAGCATGGGGTTGGGTTACTGACAGTTCATCTTTCCCCAATCACATTTGTCTGTCCTTTCATAACCAGCAGAGAAGGCATGCTGCAGATGCTGTCTACTAGGAAATTACATTTCCTAGTAGACAGCCCAGAAGGGCCCAGAAGGTTGGCCTTCTCTGCAACAGCACCTATCTCCTGGAACTTATTCCTCCAGAAGTGAGATTAGCTCCATCTTTCTCAATATCTTGCAAATCCCTAAAGACTTGTCTATATTATAAAGCCTGAGAGTCCCAGGGGATGAGGGAGATTTTGCAATGGCTCTCTTACTGCAGTTAATATCATCCTCTCTTGTTTTGTGTGCCTTTCTATAATTATTTTTAAATTGTGATCTTTTATGTATTTATTGTTTCTAATTAAGTGTTATATGCTGCCCAGAATCACTTCCATATGAGATGAGCAGCTATATAAATATGCTAAATAAATAAATATGCTAGAGAATATTCAGAGAAATATTTCCAAAATCGTTCCCCCCTCCTGAAAAATAAAACAAACAAAATAAATCCAGGGAAAATCTCAGCTGTTTGTTAAATATGATGCTTTCTGAAAAAAAAAATCCAACTCTATTTAATTTAGGGCATCAAGGCTACTGCTTAGTTATGAGAAGCCTGACAATTCCAGATTTGATGATCCAACTAATTCGGTATCGTGATGCTGGCAGCTCGTGATAATTGGATAGGAATATACATGCTGAGGAAAGCAAAACAAGTTGTTTATCACTGTTTTTAACAGCTACAAATGGTTCTACTTGCCACTGCATAAGGAGATGACAGCTATTTCTGTGAAATCTATGTGAGTAATGAAAAAAGATGGACCACACATGAAATCAAGTCCCTACTTTAAAAAAAAAACTGATTGAGGCTCTTATGCATATTTAAGCTAATAAAAATGTATAGATTACAACATGTCTAGTAACAAACTGTAGCAGATTACTGATATGCATTGGTTAAAAATACATTTGCAAATTATATCAAGATCGTTCATAAGAAGAGAAAGAAATAAACCCAAAAGATGATTTTGAAAAAGAGAACAGGCAAAGTATGCTTAGTATGGAATAACTAAGCTGGAATACTGAAAGAACACAAACAAACATAGAAATAACAAGTTAGAATGACTGTCTATTCAATTTTGCATCCTTGCTAAGAGAGCAATTAACACAACAGGCTGGAGAAAGCATAAACAAGATCTATAATAGCAAGATATAAAAATGCCAGCTATAGGGTTAGTGAAAATGTTTCATTTAAGTAGTTGTGGTATGATGAACAGCCGGCTGGATTGTTTAGGATGGGATGTGCGATTTCTACTAGTTTGGGGGGACAGCCTGCATAGGAAGGAACAAGTTCAAAATGGGCTCAATTTTAGAGGGGGAGGTTAAGGGATAAAAATAATGCTTTAAGCTCCTGTAAAACCTAAGTTCTCTCTACCTCCTCCACTTTTGGGGAGGGCTATGCAGGCATCAAACAAGTACTATGCTTTTTGTAAAGAAGTTCAAGATATCCTTCAGTTATTCTAATGTTAGTACCTTGAACTGCTATATACAATCAGAAAGTGATGTAGGATCCAGTCTGAGTCGGTCACCGGGACCAAAGGTTTATTCTTTTTTTGGGCTCACTTTGGAATTCATCATCAGGGAACTTCTCTCTCTCCGGAATACATGCACTGTGCTACTCTACATATTGTAAATACTTGATTGGATCCTGCAACATTATCCTGAGACACATATATTTACCTTCATTCGTGAAACAGAAAATGAGTATAAAAACCCTAAATTTGTGTAACATGACCTAAAAAGTGGACACCCAGAAGCACTCAATCCACTACGGTTTCGAGAGAAGCTTCATAGGAGTCATGAGAAGTGTTCTAACAAAAACTGCAACAGCTAAATAAAAGAAGATGAACAGTGTGCAGTAAGAGACATTTAAAAACACCATTCAGTTGTAAACTTGGCCCATCAGATGGAAGCTGCCTTTGCTCTCCAGTTCAGTTTGCCTACTGATTACTACTACATTAAGGCTCAAGTTTTTTTTAATAGTCTCCATTCATCTTATCATTGCTTTCACATAAAAGTTCATGGTATCCACAGTCTCTTTTATGGCACCCACAAAGAAATGATAAAATTCGATACCATGAGCATATTGATGACATCCAACTCCTAGAATAGACAAGGGCAAGACTTTATTATTAGTCATTTGTTTCATTTTCCTAATAGCTTCTTTTAATCTATTCAGCTCACTGGGAACTTGAGTTGATGGTGTTTTAGGGAAGAGTTCTGAAATTAGGCCAAGGTTTCATGAAATTAGCTAATAACCATTATGAACTCTAATATCTTGTCTATAAAAGATAAATTAGGGGGAAAAAAATCCAGAGAGAGGGTGCCATAAATGCAGGACTTTTCACCACTTATTTAACCATTATAAGAATATATTTAAGCAAACTCGACTAACAGATCCCTTTCTAGCACATTTAACCAGCCACAATAAAGAAGGATCAAACTAGGAAATAGTTACCTCTCAATCCTTCAAGTAGGTAGCCTCTGTACTCCCATGGAACAATCTGATGACTACAACACTCAAATGAAAGCTGCCTATAGTTGTCAGATAAACCATGAAATTGTGAGCAATGACACATGAAATCTAGATGCAAGATACACAATGCCTGCCTCTAGGCACAGTTACTCTACTCTAGACAAAACTCATACCACTTTTATTCAGGCAAAAAAAAAATCATAATGCAACAAAATGAATGATATACATAGAAAGAATTCAATAATTTCTTGGCAATGTTAAATTACCACCAGATACACACTTTCAAAACTAAGGGATGATGATGAAATCAACACAAGGCAAGGCACAGAAAATATGCCTCTTCATTTGTTGATTCTTATTTATTGCTTCTCTTAAAAATCTGGATAGCATTATTTGATCAAGCTGATTTCACTTTCCCCCTCTAGTTAGGCTTCTTTCACACTTGCAGCCAGCTCATAACTTTTCCCAGTCCACAAAGTTTTATTCTAACTCCTAAATACCATCCTGAGCCTAAACAAATAGCATTTTAAGATATGCTGATAATGGGCAGCAATTTTAAGACTGCCTGGGGCTTACACTCTAGCATATACTCTAGCTACTCTTCATTTGCTTATTCATTCTTCAACAACATCTCTCTTTATTTGGGAATGCCTTAAGGGCTCACAGTCAAATGTACAAACATAGAGACAATATGCATCTCCTTAGGTGGTTAATGCCCTGAGGTCTGCTCTTCAAGGCCAAAGCCGAAAAGCATTTTAGGTGACCTATAAAATACTCATCCACAAATGTGTTGACTGCAGGGGTCTCCGCTCAGCAAGTGCTTCAACCCCTTTAAATAGATGCCTATCTACACGTTTTAGTCCATTTAGTCTAAGGACTATGCATAAAACAAACAAATCTTTTGAACTATAGAAGCTTAAAAGTTATATTCTGAAGACTGCCTCAGTATCAAGAAACACCCAATAATAACAGGAACAACAAGCTACAGGTTTATGTTGAGTTAAGGTCATTGTTTAAGAGAAAACCTGCAGCTAACGCTCAGGTAATTGATCTTCAACTGCATCTCCTCCAGAAACATTTGTTTTTCAAAGAAAGTGGATTTGGATATTTGGCAACTGGCATTTATGACATTTGCGGTGTCCCATAGAGTAATGTGATCACTTTTTTACAACCTTCTGACAAGCAGTCAATGGGGAAGCCAAATTCACTTAACAAACTTACTAACTTAACCACAGTGATTCACTTAACAACCATGGCAAGAAAGGGCATAAAATGGGGCAAAATCATTTAACTGTCTTGCTTAGCAATAGAATTTTGGGGCTCAATTGTGGTCGTAAATTGAGGACTACCTGTGCCTTTAAAGCCCTACGTGGCTCATGGCCACATTATTTGTGGGTCTATTTCTTCCCAAGGGTAACTGCCTGTCCCAATGTGTCAGAGTGTGAGTGGACATTTAAGATCTCTTAAATGCTGTCATCAGATGGGATCTTGGCAGTGTCCCTTTCTCAGTATTTGTCCCAACCATTTTCAACAGCTTCCAATTTGAGATTTGAGAGGTCCCCCAACTGTTTAGCCTTCTAGTGAGGCTCGTTGGAGGCTGATTGGTCTTGTGCTTGGTGGGGATGGTTCACAGATTAACCCTGAGACATTTGAGAATGCTGTAGATAGGGAAGCCAGAAATTATCTGTCATACAACTGTATGAAAAGTCAATGCATCATAGCAGTACAGCGGGTAAAAAAAATGATATTAACGATGTAATTAGAATACTTCAGATCAAAGATGATATGTGAGGTAGCATTTCCTTTTCAGCAGTCATCTTTTTTAGATAATTACTGGGGAGGATGAGTTTCACAGCAACTGCATATTCTTCCACCGCTCCCAACAAGACCATCTAGAGCATCCGTGCAGAGAAATTATGTTTTCCCTTCACCCAGCCCTGTAATCATGATTACTGCAATCTCCACCTGCCATTTCCAAGTGATCAAATATCCAGTTTTTAAGGTTTCAGCATTTCCAAGGAGGTGGATACCCAATTTCCAAAGTTAATTTCAAGGCAGGTATTTGACTTAGTGCTATGAAACCGATGAAAACACAGTGTCAGAAACCATAGCTCGGTGGGTGGGATAGGGATACAGAACCCATGCCATTTGAAGACTCAGCAGAAATCTAATCCTCTAACATATGGATAATCCTTTGCAGAATATGAAGCTGCTTATGGAGTTTCAAAAGGCAAAATGGGCTATGCTTCTGCCAAGCATGTCCTGCAAAAGAAAGGAAAACATGCAAGCTAATCTGTATGAAAAGACATGAAATCCTAAATCGCTTTAGTGTTATTAGAAGGCTGGATACACTGTTTAGCGAAAGGGTCCCACACAGCTTTGATAGACTTGTTACAGACGTCTGATTCCTCCTGATTAGATTAGACAATAAATTCCTATCTTGGTATTCGCATTGTTCAACTCCCACTGCAATCTGTAAATTAGAATTTCAGACCTCAGAGACTAGATTCAAATTGGATTAGTGGATCTAGTCCAGGAAGAGGTGGGAGGGAAAGAATTGAGGGAAACCCAGAGGGAAGCATACAGCAGTCCACACACACTCATGTGCACATACGCTAACAAAATAATTAAATAAACACAGAGAGACAACAAGCCACAATTTGATTAGGAGTAAATTAAAAATATAATTAAAACAAAAACAACAAAACAGCAATTAAAGAAGTGGAGAAAGGAATGAATTGTCACTATTAATTAACAAAGCAAGGAGATTATACCTTTAAATGTTGTTTTTCTCCAGCTTAGACTGTGTGGGATTTTAATGCAAGGGCTCAGCCGAATAGACCAATTTTCATTTCTATTGTTGGGTGGGCTAATGTGTTGCGGGCTGGGAACTGCATAAATACACACTGAGTAATAGAAGAGCTGTCTCCAAGATTCAAAATACCAAGAAGAAAAATATTGCTTTCTCTCCTATCTGAATGAAGGAAACCTAGTTCATACATAATCTACATTCATTGCTGGTAGGGTTCTCACCTAAGATGACCTATCACCCTAGCCCCCTGTAATAAAAGAAAGGTCATGCTATATTGAAGTGTCTCTCCTTCCAACAATCCACATCTATTTAACCCACGTACATGTACTCTACAATCTATGACACTGTAATGTGTAACACTAGTTGGCTTTCAAGAGTAGCTGCAAAAATGAGTCAGTTCACTTAGTACTAAATGTGAACTGATTAAACTACTCAAGCACCTGTAATTCAGAGTGGTACTTATAATACACAATCTGCATATGGCACTGTTCTGAAATAAAACCAAATTTCAACAAATTAGATATGGTAAAAGCAGGACATCAAAGAAGAAGGCAGCTTCTTGTTGGTCATGTGATTGTCATTTAGGCACTTGGCATTTATTTACAACAGTTGCAGAACCTCTGGTTGTGTGATCACCATTTGCAAACATCCCAGCCAAGCAAAGTCAATGGCTCCCAATAAGCAAAGTCAAAGTGAATTAAGCCAGATTTGCTTAATGACCAAGGCCAAAAAACAAAGGTAAGACAGGCTGTAGTCCAGGGCTGTCAAACTCCCAGCCCATGGTCTGGATGTGTCATGCACTGGCCATGCCCTCCTCCATTTTAGTGAAGGGGGGGGGGGAAGTCCCAATATGTCACGTGACGCTGTCATGACAATGTTTGACATGCCTGGTGTAGTCATACGATGACTCAGCTAATGATTGCATCACTTAGCAAATGGAAGTTCTGATGCCAATTGCAGATGTAAATCAAGTATTCTCTATAAAGCCACCCAATCAATGTGTGTGTGTGTGTGTGTGTGTGTGTGTGTATGCAGAGTTAAAAGCAACAAATAGCAATAAAAGCAGTTGCCCCCAAGGCAAGATGGGAGCAAACAATTTTTAATATTAATAAAAACATTAAATCATAAAAACTATTGGGCTAGAGACAAATTTAAACAATGAGAAACAATCCCAAAGGCCAATCAAGATGGGTCTAATGTCTAGAGTCAGTAGTGGTATTAGAAGCCTTTGGGATATTAAGGCAAACCGAATTGTGGCTCCCTGTAGCATAGGAAAGGTAGAATATCAAAGAAGACATGCCACGCCAAGTCCTACCATATGACACTGCTTAAATGATAGGACCTTGACCATGCCCATCCTGTCTTATCTTATCAAATGACCAGAATTAATTGTAGAAAGACAGTCCCTAACAAAATAACAAAATCTTATACCATGAAAGGCTTTATAGATAACAACCAGCATCTGATTTGCACCTGGAAGCCTACTGGTAATTAGTGTAGCTAGCAAAGCAACAGTGTTACATGAGTATGCCATGGTGTTCCCATATCTACTCACACTACTGCATTTGGATCAGTTATGGCTTCCAAGTCCTCTTCAAGGACAGCCTCATGAAAGCACGTAATACAGGAGTGTCAAACTCGCGATGACATGTTGTCATGTGACGTATCACAACTTTCCCCCTTTCCTAAAATGGGGTTGGCGTGGCCAGCGTGTGACACATATGGCCTGTGTGCCGCGAGTTTGACACCCCTGACATATTAGATGTTCTGGGAATTATTCTTGCTGGAGTCTTCCTTCTACATAATTTTAAATGATGCGCAAACCTTCTCTTATTTTGCATCTTGATCATTTAAATATCATCACTTGATTCTAACAACCACAAATTCTGGCTTGATTCTTAATGGCTGCAAACGTGGTCCAATGTGAACCACTTGGGTTTGGGGAATTAGAAACAGAGCGAGAACCACTTAACATTCAAGAAAATTTCAGTCTGCCTAAGAGATACACCCACCCAATCAAAAGCAGAAGTATTGGTGGTTTATATTACTGCTACTCTCTCCATTCTTTTCAGTCTGATAAGCTAAATTACTATTTCCAACACAATTGTATTATGTTAAGGCACAGCACAATTAAATAAGCAGGCCAGCATCAAAGTCAGTGCAAATATATAATGGGGAAAAACAGTTTCTTTCCCACATAATTTCCCAAATATAGGCTCACACATTTCTGCATTTTAAAACAGAGCAAGTGTACTTTTAGACAACACATTTACCTCTTGGTGAAGTGTGAAATTGCCTCTCAAAGTGCTCCAGTTACAGCATCCATTTTGATGGGATAACAATCCCTGTTCTTTAAAGTAGGTATTTTGCCATAAAATCAGTTCTGGGTTGGTAATGTACAGAAATTCTGGACTAAACAGTATTTCCTAAATATTCCACACCTGTGCTCCAGCAGACAGAAACTAGCTGCACACTATACATTTTAGAAGCTTTAAAAATTCATGAAGATTTGGCAGAATAATCACAGGTGTTACTAATTAATTATACGAAATCCAGAAACTGTTTTCCAAGACAGCTCTTCTGTTTTGAAATATTCTTTCCAGCATTCAACAATAACATTTTGTTACTGAAAATGGGGGGGGGGGGGGATAATATATTCTTCCCTTCAATAAACACAGAAGTTGAAAGAGAAAAGGAGCCAATATTTTTTTAAAAAAACCACATTTTCATGGTGATGGTGTTGCACTACCCTTTTAAAATCAGGTTAACCATTACAGCAGTGAAAGTGGAAAAATGTGGAACAACTGGAGTGTACAGGGACTTCAACCAACTTTATCTAATACATCAGATGGGTGGCCTCCTGCAAGGACAATCCTGGCTTTGGTGAGTCATGTCTTGGCATGCAGCGAGGAGGAGGTTGTGGGGTTTTTTAGTTAAATTTTCATCTTGTATTTTAAAAGGGTCTGGGAGGGGTGAAGGGTTTTTAAGGGGACCCGGGAAGGGGGGAGGGGGTTGTAGAGATGGACTGGGGGGGTCCATATAGCTACTGTGCGGGGTGGTGGGTTGGTTGGGCGCAGCGGAGGAGGCGAGAAGGGCAATCTGACCGGGGCTCCGGGTGGTGAAAAAAAGGGCAGTTCCATCAATGTGATAAGTGGGAGGGGCAGGTATGGCGGACGCAGGGGGCCACATCAAGTGTCGGGGGTGTGCATGCGCTGTCTTCGAGCGATTGCGCACTCCGGCCCCCAATGTGCAACTCGTGGCCTGGGTTGCGCAGAGTTTCAGGCCCAGGGTCCGCGGCTGATGTTGTATAATGCCAGGTCGGTGGTTAATAAAGCCCCCCTCATTTGTGATCTTATTTCGGAGGGGGGTGCGGACCTGGCAGGTATTACAGAGACCTGGTTGGGCCAAGAGGGGGGATCCCCCTCGTTGAAATGTGCCCGCCAGGTTTCCGTGCATTTCATCAGCCAAGGGTCCAGGGGAGGGGTGGGGGAGTGGCGGTGATTATTAGGGAAAGTCTTTGTCCGAGGGAGACCACTGTTCCTCAGACAGCCGGATGTGAGTCCCTTTGTGTGAAGTGGGGCCATGGGGTGCAGATGGGTTTGCTGACCACGTACCTGGCTCCCTGCCACGTGGCAGCGACCCTGCCCGAGCTACTCGACGTCATTGCCGGGGTGGCGGTTGATACCCCCAGACTTATTGTCATGGGGGATTTCAAGCTTCCATCTGTGGGTGAGGCGTCAGAGGTGGTTCGGGAGTTCATGACTTCCATGACCTGACCCAGGTAGTTCAAGGCCCCACTCACATAGGGGGACACACTCTGGACTTGATTTTTATCTCTGATCAGTGGTTGAATGATCTTGGTAGAGGGGACCTAGACATCAAACCCTTGTCATGGACAGATCATTCGCTCCGCCACTTGGATTTTCCTACTGCTTTCCCCCACCGCAGGGAGATGGAACCAACCAGATGGTTCCATCCCAGGCGCCTGATGGACCCCGAAAGGTTCCTGACGCAGCTTGGGCCATTTCCTGAGACTCTGACACACGACTCGACTGAAGAACTGGTGGCTGCCTGGGAAAGGGCGGCCGCTGGAGCTTTGGACCGCATCGTGCCTTTGCGGCCTCTGACCCGATGCCGATCTCAATTGGCTCCTTGGTTCTCTGAGGAGCTGAGAGAGATGAAGCGTCGGAAAAGATGCCTAGAGAGCATTTGGAGGACTAGTCAATCCGATTCCGACCGGACACAGGTGAGGTCTTATATCAAGACCTACCTAGTGGTGATAAAAGCAGCAAAATCTAACCATTTTTCCGCTCTTATCGCATCTGCAGAGAACCGCCCAGCTGCCCTGTTTAGGGTGACCCACTCCCTTCTTCGGGGGGGGGGGGAGTGCGGGAAGATCCCTTGCAGGGTCGTGCTGAGGATTTTGTGCAATTCCTGCACGATAAAGTCGCTCAGATTCGGGATGGCTTGGACTCCGATTGGATGAGTCCACGGGAGGAGACGAGGGCAGGTCTTGAGAATGTTATCTGAGAGGAGTTTGATCCTGTGGCTCCCGAGGATGTGGACAGGGTTCTGGGTAAGATTAGTGCCGCCACATGTTTATTGGACCTGTGTCCCTCCTGGTTGGTACTGGCCTCCCGGGAGGTTACACGAGGCTGGCTCCAGGGGATTATAACTGCTTCTCTGAGCAAGGGTGCCTTTCCTGCCGCCTTGAAAGAGGCGGTAGTGAGGCCCCTCCTCAAGAAGCCTTCCCTGGACTCGGCTGAATTAGCCAACTACCGTCCGGTCTCCAACCTTCATTTTGTGGCGAAGGTTGTTGAGAGCATGGTGGCACGATAGCTTCCCCGACACCTGGATGAAGCTATCTATCTGGACCCGTGCCAGTCGGGCTTCAGGCAGGGGTACAGCATAGAAACGGCATTGGTCGCGTTGGTGGATGATCTCTGGAGGGCTCGGGACAGGGGTTGCTCCTCTGTCCTAGTCCTATTAGATCTCTCAGCGGCTTTTGATACCATCAACCATGGTATCATGCTGCAGCGGTTGAGGGGGTTAGGAATGGGGGGGCACCGTTCTGCGGTGGTTCTCCTCCTTCCTCTCCGACCGCTCGCAGTTTGTGTTGGCAGGGGGACAGAGGTCGACCTCGAGGCATCTCGCATGGGGAGTGCCATAAGGGTCGGTCCTCTAGCCCCTCCTGTTCAACATTTATGTGAAGCCGCTGGGTGAGATCATCCGTGGTTTTGGGGTGAAGTGTCATCTGTACGCTGACGACACTCAGCTGTACATATCCACCCCAGACCACCCCAACGATGCCCTTGATGTGATGTCTCGCTGCCTGGAGGCCGTGCGGGTCTGGATGGGGAGGAACAGGCTCAGACTCAACCCTTCCAAGACTGAGTGGTTGTGGCTTCCAGCATCCCGATATAGTCAGCAGGTGCCATCGCTGACTATTGGGGGGTAAATTTTTGCCCCCCACAGAGAGGGCTCGCAATCTGGGTGTCCTCCTGGACGCACGGCTGTCTTTAGAAGAGCATATGACGGCCGTGGCCAGGGGGGCCTTTTATCAGGTTCGTCTGATCCACCAGTTGCAGCCCTTTCTGGACCGGGACGCCCTGCGCACAGTCACTCACGCCCTTGTTACCTCCCGGTTGGACTATTGTAATGCTCTCTACATGGGGCTCCCCTTGAAGAGCACTCGGAGGCTCCAACTGGTCCAGAATGCGGCCGTGCGGGTGGTTATGGGTGCAACCCGTTGCGCCCACGTGACACCCCTCCTGCGCGAGCTGCACTGGCTCCCAGTGGTCTTCCGGGTGCAATTCAAGGTGTTGGTCACCACCTTTAAAGCGCTCCATGGCACAGGATCCGGGTACCTTCGAGACCGTCTTCTGCCACCGATAGCCTCCCACCGACCAGTCCGCTCCCACAGAGAGGGTCTCCTCAGGGTGCCATCGGCCAAGTCATGTCGGCTGGTGACACCCAGGGGGAGGGCCTTCTCTGTGGGAGGCCCAGCCCTGTGGAATGAACTGCCCCCGGAAATTCATAAGATTTCTGACCTCCAGGTATTTCGCTGCGCACTCAAGACCCTGTTGTTCCGCCAGGCTGGGTTAGCAACATAATTTTAAATTGGATGTTTTAAATTTTTGGGTTTTTAAATTAAGCCAAATGTATTTAATATTTTAAATTATTTTAAATTGATGTTGATTCTGTTTTTAAGTAGGCTGTACACTGCCCTGAGTCCTTCGGGAGAAGGGCGGTATAGAAATAAAATAATAATAATAATAATAATAATAATAATAATAATAATTATTATTATTATTATTATTATTATTATTATTAGTATTATTATTAAACTGACAATCAGACTACGATAGTACATATTTGGTTAGGCAGTCCATTAAAGCAGTCCAAAATCAGCAGCTGGCTCAGGATGCAGCAGCAGGAATGGTAAGCAATGTCTCTTTAAGGTTCTGGATTACCCCTGAAACAATTTCAATGTTTGTGGTTGCCTTCTTACTCCACCCTCAGCATTTAGATCATTGATGCAAATCCTATCATGAGTCCCATCATATACTCCAGACTGGAGACTGGAATGTCAACACTGGAAATCGTGTGGAAGAAATTGTAGTTTGGACTGTATGACCCAGGAAACAGAAATGAAGCAGGAGAATAATTTGTGAGTTGCTGCCAATTCAATGATTTTTTTTTGTCATTACTAACACAATCTTCAAATAACCAAAGCATTATCTATATGCATGGACATCAACAGATAAGAGTACATAGAAATCAAATTGACTATATCATTGTCACAAAGGGGTAGAAGAGGTTAGTTGTAACAGCAAAATTGTGGCTGGGGGCTGACTGTGGAACAGACTATGAATTGCTTATGTGCAAGTTCCAAGGCAAGCTAAAGCAGAAGAGCAAAGCCAATCCATGTCCAAAACAGGTGGAACATGTTTCCAGCATTTAAGGGGAGAATAACAGGAATCACTCTGAAATCCTGAACTCCACTGATAGAAAACCAGAGCAAAACCAGTAGTGTGAAGTTTAAAAAGTTGTTACAAATGAATGGATTTCCACTGAAGATGGAAATGGATTTGGATACTGAGTATTGTACAATAGAGATGTCAATAAACAATGTATCTTAAAAATATTTCCTACCTACAAAAACCTCTAATACTAGATAGAAGTTCACTCCAATCATTAAAATGTTAGAAGGCTACAAGAAATACCCACAGAACTATATCAACAGAAAAAGAACCAGTACAGGTACCATCCAAACTATGCAGCAACATGGTGGCCAATTGATTGGAAGAGGTTAATTATATTCCAATACCAATAACCAGAGATTTATCAGAGTGTGCAAACCATTGTACAGTATCTTAAATTTCATATGCTAGCAAAATGTTTAGGAATACAGAGTAGAGCTCTCTCTGGAAAAAGAGATGTCATATTTAGAAAAGGCCAAGGAACATGAGTCATTATAGCTGATACATGCTGGGTAATTGAGAAAGGCAAAGAACATTTTTTTAAAAAATCCCTCAATATTTTAATTGATTAAAGAGAGGCTTTAAATTGTATTGATCATGTGAAGGTATCAAATGGGCTTAGAAAAATGGGAATTCCAGAAGATCTTATTTCTCATGCGAAAGCTTTATCCAGGTCAAGAAGCCACAATACAGAGGTGGCAAAACAGGATACCAACAGATAAGCAAAGGAGTGCAAAATCCTGTATACGCTCCCCTTATATATATAATCTATATGCTGATTATAAAGGGAAGCTGGTTAGAAGAAGAGTGTGTGGTTTTAATATTAGAGGAAGAAACATTAATAAGTTATGTTGCCCTGAGGACACTACTACTCTTATAGCAGAAAATGCAAAGGATCTGCATCTAATACTAAAACTAAAGAATGTAATGATAAAACTAAATTTAAATATAAAAGAGATCAAACTAATAACAACAGGCACAACAACCTGATTGAGAACTGATAATGAAGATACTGAAATGGTGAATAGTTTCTACCCTTCACGATCAACCATCAGTAATAAAATAGCAAACATCAAGAAATAGACCACATACTAGCACTTGGTACAGCAGCCATGAAGGCCTTTAAAAAGATTCCTAGATATATGTATACCTAGAAAGATCACTAGAGTTCAAGTACTGTGCCCTGAGATATTCTATGGAAGTGAAAGTTCCTTTGAAGAAGCAGGATAGAAAGTGTGGTGAAATGTAGTCAGGATTCCCAGGAGGGAGAGATTGTGTCCCAGAGAAGGAAGAGATAGTTTGTGTGTGAAGCTAAAATAGCTCCTCCCTAGGAGTTTTCAAAGTATATGTTTAATGGTGCAAGTAGTCTGCTTTCGTGTAGCAAGATTTCTGTCTATCAGTGAGGCTTAGAAGAACCTCAGCATGTCTTTCCTGGTTTTGAAGCCTGCAGAAAGAATATTCACACTTTTGAACACTTACTTGTAAACATACCACAGAGAGACACCCCCCCACACACACACAGAGAAAAAATAACTTAAACCCAAACAAAAGGCTCACTGAACAAATCAACCCAGAATCAAGGGGCAAATGATGAGATTCAAATTATATTACTTTGGATACATTACGCAAAGACCTAGATCTCTACAGAAGGCTCTAATGCAGAGAAAGGAAAGGAAACAGAAGAGAAAGACAAGCAACGTGGATGGACTCACCTACAGAGGCAAAGGGTGTGACATTGGAAGACCTGAAGGACCAGATCCTCCTGGGGAAAATCTATGTGTTATTAACATCAACACTGACTTGATAGCACACAATCAATCAATCAATCAATCAATCATTCAATTTCATACTGCCCAACTTCTATATTATTGTACATAAGGAATTGCAAAACACAAATTTCAACTTAAGGTAATTATCTTGATTCAGGTTTCCATAGACAAATTACATACTTCAATAGAATGTAGAACATGCAGCATTTATATGACACAGAAAATACTTCTGTGACCCAGAATAACAGGCAGAAAGATTAAAATATTGTAGACAGGTTATATTGACATCAATACAATCTTTATCTCAGACTATCAACTTCCCACCCAATTTCTTCTTGTGCAATTTATTTCCAATCCATGGAATACAATCCTACACTTTAGTCAGAAGCCACTGTACACTGAACAAACTAGGACTTCATTCTGGGTGAATATGTAAGAATTACACAATCACTGTAGATTCTTACAAGTTCAGCTAAAACCACTTACGTTCTATCAATGTTGCTCAGTCAATATTTGTTTTGTTTTTTCAGGAGTGCCAAGAGATAATAAGTATTAACATTTTCATCATGTAGCTCACAGATATTTAATTTATTTATTTTTTAAAATAATTTTTATTAAACAGTTTTTTTAAACAAAAAAAATTTTTTTTACAATTTTCTTTTCAACATTTTCGCATCAGTAAACATTTCTTACATATCCATTTTTCTCCCTTATTTCAATTTACCATTTATACAATATATATATTCTAATATTGATTTATATACATAAAGATAACAATCTACTCAATTTCAATCATACATTGTGTCCCTTCCATTTCCACTTGTTTGTTACTACATTTCAACTCCTATATCTTCCTCATTTACTCTTTCCTTGCCCTTTATACCTCTCCTCTAATCATTCATACCATTTCTTCCATATCATGTAGTATTCTGTTTCCTCCTTTTCTTGTATTTCTTTTGTGAGCTTGTCCATCTCTGCGCACTCCAAAACTTTTCTAATCAATTTTTTTTCTGTTAATGTATTATTATTTTTCCAATTTTGTGCATATATTATTCTTGCCACTGTTGTAATATGGATAATTAAATATTGTATTTTTTGTCATATATCCCTGGAAGTATTCCTAACAAAAATATTTCTGGTTTCATCTCTATACATTGTCTGGTTATCGCTTCTGAATATATTTAATTTATTTTTGTTGGTATTTTGCTCTGAAAAGGTATGAATAAATAAAAGCTCCTGGTTCTAGGATTTCTTTAATTTTGGATGGGGCTGTACTAGCCCAGACAGACCCATGTGTAATCTGGTGTTCTCCTGGATTTGTGTCTCCTGCTTGATGAGGTTGCAGTCAATGCTAGGAGAGCCTTTGCACAACTCTGTGGTATGTGCTAGTTGCGCCCTTTCTAGATTGGGAATCCCTGCACTCACTCAAGTCCTGGTCATCTCATGCTTGGACAATGCACTCTACATAGGGCTACCCTTGAAGGGTATCCAGAAGCTTGAGTTAGTGTAGAATGCAGCTGCGCAGGCAGTTCTTGGGGCCCTTAGGGTAGGCATGTTATAGTGCTGTTCCAAGAGCTGCACTGGCTGCCAAATTGCTCCCAGGTCCAATTGAAGGTGCTGGTTATCACCTTTAAAGCCCTTCATGGCATGGGTTCAGTCTATCTGAGAAACTGGCTCAACCTGATGGATTAGCCCACTCCACCCATGCCAGCTGAAAGGACATGCTGCTGGCCCATCAGTCAAGGAATTTATGACTTTTATTTATTATTTTAATGTTTTAATCTGCCTTTTATATAATATGTGTAAGCTGCCTAGAATCATCTTTGGCAAGATGGGAGGCATACAAGTTTGATAAATAAAATCTTAAATCAGCATGAATGTATCTCCTATTTTAGTCACTGCTGACTCAGTATAAAACTTTCTTCAGTAAATTAATCCTCCAATTCTTACAGGAATATCAGAGAGGAAAGGTAAGGCTGTCTAGAAGAAATGCAGTGAAATGCACTGGGGTCATGAGTATTATGCTCATCAGTATTATGCTCATTTCCATTAACTCATCCTCATTATCCCAATTCATATGTACATGAAAATAGTGTTTTTCAGTGTTCAAGGTTGCTTTCTGGTTTGCCTGCTAAACTTTCTTCAAGCGCTATGCTCTGAACTGGCAGACTGCAGAGACAGGAACACCTTCTTATCTGGGTCAGTGATCGTCACTCTGTAGCAGCCTAATCTTGGCTGCAGCTACTATTACCACGGTGTTTAGTAGCATAGTGGTCATGGCACCTGCTTGATATATAGAGGGCTCAAAACCCAGCATAGTTACCTATTTATTTGTTGTGTTTTAATTTTTTTAATAAGTCCACTGATACACCATTTAAGCTGTTAAGAAAGATTTCATTCTAGTTCTCAAATAAGCCGGGATGAATAAGTACTGCAGTTATAATTTATTACCATAAGTACATGGAAAACAAAATGAAAAGATGCCTCCTCCTCCCCCTCCCCCTCTCCTCCTCCTCCCCCTCCCCTCCTTCTTGCAAGTATCTTAGAAACAAAAAAATAAATTAAAACAGTTATGCTGGATTTCAAAGATATAATGTTCTGCACATTAAACAAATGCTATAACCACTTCCCGCTGAGAGGTTCTTTTGTCTGTGGGAGTCTAATTTAACTTTGTATGCATATATTTTGTTGTGTGAGTATAGATGTAAAAGTGTATGTATGTATGTATGTATATATGTATGTATGTGTGTATATATACACACATTTATATGTATTTCTCTTTAGCCAGGTTCTTCCTACATAAACCAAGATTTTTATGCAGCCCTAGTTCAGTGAAATCACAATCCACTAGTTTCTAGGCTTTTTTTCTGGCAGCCAGTAAACACTCTACTGCCCATTGGGAGACTTACTGTATATATATATATCCAGTAAGACTTGCCCACAGAAGAGATTGGCAGTTGGTTTCCCTATAAGGAAAGTTGGAAAAGTATAGTAAATGGGGAGTAGCAAACAATCTAGTTTGAACATCTGGCAAATTGCTGCCAAAGCCCTCAAACCAGACAGAATTTTCTTAAAGCAGTTTAGAAGTCAGCTGGCATCAGCATGGAATACGACTGCTTTAAGGATGCAGTACTGTCACAGTGTAAGTCTATGGTTCTTTCTGTTAACACTTGATTCTGCTATATTAGAAGTCCTTCTGTTTGACTACACAGCAGATTGCCCACTATAATTGACATTGGCTTTTGTTTTGGTTTCTTTTTACAATAGGGTATATATGCAGACCTCACAATTATTTTTTCCTCTTTATACTGTAATTGAGTCATCCAGGGATTTTTCCTTTTATTCACAATAAAAGAAAAGTTGTGAGTTGTGATTTCTTTTTCAACGTGGAGCAGAAAACTGGGTAGGGGATCGGAAATGCCACATTCGTGGTGGGATAGAGATATGCAGAGTTCAAGTCATGTGCCAAGCCTTGTGAGTCATGCCAAGGGCCACACTCCAAAAGTGGTGGGACCAGGATCCATTTGGAGAGGGACTAAGAGGTGAAACCCATGTTTCAAAATATCCAAGGAAAAGGGGGGAGGGCACTAAACTTTTATTTACCATAGGATAGATGCTGCAGAACGAACAGCATGAATGGGATGGAATTGGTTCTGGTGTTGTACAATGTCATATTTATTATGCAAATTGCATACATATGAGTAAAATTTTGGCTAGGATTAATAGTAATTTAGTGGACACTGCCTTTCTTTGAAATGTGCTTAAAAAGTTAACGCGGCTATAAAGAAAAATGTGGGTACAATTTATGAGACAAATCTACTGATATGGACAACATCAACACATCTTTCTTTCCTTGGCCTGAGAATGGTCTACTAATGTTCCCCAAGTATGAGCTGAGTTGGCCCAGGGACACTTTAAGGTACTGTAACATGCTCTGAGGTAATGTCTTCTTTAATATCCTGCCAGAAGGGACTATGTGCAGCCAATGTATAACATATTAATATGCATTCAGGGAGGGAAACAATATATGCCACATCAGAAATCTTCTCACTCCAAGTGGTTTCCTATGAATCCAGTCTCTTCACTCTGGTCCCTGATTTCTTTACCTACCCATACTCTTCTTTTGGCCTCAAGGGAATCTGGAACTTTGCAGCTCCTTTTCCTTTTTAAATGTATGGATCAGCTGTTGGATCTAGAGAGTATAAAACCTTTGACAATGCCCATCCTATGCATGACTTACTTAACACAAGTAGTTGAAATGTAATTGAAAAAGTTTGGCACTTGCTGTGCTGTTGCCTGTGTAATTAGGAATTCCCTTCCCAGTAGTTGCTGCTCCTAAGGAAGCACAAGTTCTTTGCATTCTCTCTTCATATTATGTTCTTGGGATAGTTTACAATCCTCACACTAATCCTCACAGTGGACCCTCTTTCTCAAATTTCAGTTTTTCAGTATGTGCATCTCAGCAAAAATCTGGATGACCACTAGGTGGTAGCCAGAAGACACAATGCTCTTAACCTTTCTGTTCCCACCCAGTGGTCATTAAGTAAAAGAATCAATTCACAGATTCAAGGATATTAAAAACAAATTTAATTGGTCACTGATGAAGTGGGAAATTAAAAAAAGAAAACATTAAAGTAAGCAGACTGTTTTGTATGCTGGGGTTTTTCATGTGGAAACTTCAGCTAAGACAACCACCAATCAAGGCCCTCAGAATGTTGTGCACTAAAGATGTACAGGAGTAGGGTGCACATTCATTCTGGGTGCCTGGTGCAAATCTTGCAGCCTTGGGGTTTGCAAGATTTGAAGCATCGCACTTTACTCCTAATTCTGGGATGGGGCAGGATCAGATCGTAGCGCATAATCTCTCCATCTCTCATAATTTAGCATTTGGCCTTGAACACAGATGATGTGTGAAGGTACCAGTAGTAGCCAAGACTTGCCCCCATGCATGTATATTGAGAAACTGAATCCAGCTGAGATTTACAGAGCTTATTCTTCAAGGAAATTTGTATATAATTGTCTCTTTAAATTACTTGGGAAAGAAGGTAGCATGTAGAAAGACTGACCTAGTTAAAAGAGAGGAGGGAGTAATGCGACCTGAACTACTGCTGAGCTTTGAAAATGCCAATTGCCAAGATGACTGAAGCTGATTGCAGTTTTGCATAATTGTACTTTAATCTTTATGCACTTTATTGTATTGTTTTTGCTTATCTTTCTAAAGGATCTGACTGATTTTAATCTACATTCTGAAACTGTCACTACGATGCACTGTTTTGCTATTCCTTTAGAGTTTCGGTTTTATGGATTGAAAAGTTGACATGCCTTTGAAATAAATATGGGTTTACCAAAATTGATATTTATTATTATTGCTTTAATATATATTATTATTGCTATTCTATTCTTTGGCATCATGAACTACTATGGCCACAAGGTTTCTTGGAAATCATAAACAGGTCATAATAACAAACAATTTAATATCTGATAATGTTGAGGCAATTAAACTATGTTAAAATATGCACATATAAAAGCGATTTACTAACTGAGAATCCTCAGTGTGATATCTAAGCAGAGAAGATAAAACAGAAAATGTACATATTGAACGTTGTCACAGGAAAAGTCAGGTCCATCTAATATTAGAGCTTTAAACATGCTGATCCACTCTGGCACTGGAAGGAAATTATATAAAATGAAAAGTTAGGTTGAAAACCTACTTGAAAGCCCAGATTTAACTGCAGACAATTGCTATTATTCTCAGCTTCATTTCCCCATTATACACTCAACATTTTGCAAAATATGCTTCCAAAGGAGCAGAAAAGGCCGCTCATTTGAGGAGCCCAAAGTAGGTTGGAGCCTGAGAGAGTTTAGACTGCTTACGAAGAAAGGGCTACCAGAAACATTTCACACAATCTTTAATTGTATATGTGAAATGCAAAGGAGAAAATATTTGGAAGAGCTGTGCAAGCACTTTGTTTAACATTACCCATTTCTAAGAAACATTCTGTGAAACCTTGCAATAAAGGATCAATCCATTTCCTGGGCATATCAGAACATCATCATAGGTACCAATTTGATTGCTTGCCTCCTGCCCGTTTCATCAGATACATTGAAACTCAGGAACCATGTTACCTTTAAAGCTTGGACTTTCTTGGCCAGGAGACTCTCAATGTCCCCTGCCACTTTCTCCACAATTTTTTCAGGGATGTTGTCTCTTACTTCAAATAAATTCTTCTTCTCATCATAGATCTGTTGAAAGAGATGAACAAAGAAAGAAATTGGAGCACCCACAAATTCAAACTTCTACAAAATACTTCTGGAAAAGGAAAGGAAACCACTAAGAATAAAATATAGTAAATGTTCAGAGTAGGAAATATCATGAGCAATCTATAATAAAATTCTTAAACCAAACAATTGCCTATGGACAGTTTTTTAATTTTTTTCCTCATATGTTTAATATCTTAGCGTTCCTTGCAGGGGCCTTTCTCTCATTGCAGTGTCTTGTGAAAAAAGCAACCTATATCTCACAGATTTTATATCTAATTTTAATCATTAGGCAAACTTAATTCATTGCAGGATGAAGGACTCTCCTCTGAAATTACCTTCAGTAGCAGATTAATCTATCAATGCAGGTATAAGAGATAGAAGCTTCCAAACCTCCCAATCTAGGTCTCCCACTCTCTGGGACAGAGTGATTGGCCCACCAAGCCAGCTTCTGTGTCTAATGGAAGAAATCACAAGTATAACCTAGTTTTCTCCTCTCCTCTCCTCTCCTCTCCCTCTCCTCCTCTCCTCTCCTCTCCTCTCCTCTCCTGTCCTCGCCTAATACCTATACATATACAGTACATGCATGTATAGTAGTAAGGTATTCATATGTTCAAATACCTTGTTCTTGACTATGTTAAATTGGATGTTTTTAATGTTTTTTACTGTTTTTACTGTTTTATTGTTTTAATTTTTCTTTTTTTAAAAAATCATTATATCTTTTCAGAATTATAAGCTACCCAGGCATTGACTTAGACAGGTGGCCATAGATTTGAAGAAATAAACAAATAAATAAAATGTATAACTGCAGTATTATAAAAGAGAAGGCAGTAAAGATGGATTTACAACATCCAGACGGTTAAGGTCAAATGTGCAGAGGATGTAAAAAGAAATACGGTAGAAATACAAGGTTTTTAAGTGTTTGAGTGCCTGGCCAGTTATTTAATTTCTGTGATTTTTGCTTTTCAGAACATCCTTCCACTTTTACAAGCTGAGCATGCCATGTGGTCAGAAGCCTTTGAAATTGAGATTCTCATTTTCTCAGGATATTTATGGCGTGCCCCCAAGCCTTAATCAGAAAAGTATTCTGCGAAATCCCACATATGCCCAATCCAGTGGTTGAAACCTAGCACACTGCCCTCATCTCTCCCACTGTGCATATAATTCAGTGGATATTGAGACTAGCAGCAGATGGTACATAGCTGAAGGTGGTGGCACAGCCAGTGAAGCTCAAAACAGACACTGAAACAGACTAATATGATTAAAAGTCTGTAAGAAAAAAAGAGGGAAAATATTTAGAGTAAATAAATGGAAATCATGCAACAGCAAGCTGTCTCATTTTTATAATATCTACAGACCACTGCTATCATAGCACTTGAGGTACTAGTGGCAATAGGGCTGTAATTTGCATCAGAAAAACCAATTAGTTCAGCAAGGTAACGGTCTCCACCTACATCCTTATCATGAGCTCTTAGAATTAGTTTCTCTTCACTTATGTCTTTGCATATACAAAAATACACACACAAATTTACAAAAACTACCCTCTCCAACCCGGTGCATTCTACATGTTGAACTGTATTCCCTGTAATTTCCAATTAGTATTATCCAGCTATTATCTATCCAATTACCCTAAGAAACTCTTTAAATCAGTGTAGCCATGAATCAAATTATGGAATTTGTGGTCCAACAGACACAGAGAGCAGCAAGTTGGCAAACATTGATATAGAAGATGGTAACCAAGAGGACTCCAAGATTGTAAAACAGCCTGAACTCATACATTGCATTAATCCAAGAAAATTTGTGACTTACATAGCATACCATAGGGAAAAGAAACCATGGCACAGAATGGCCTGCAAATCTGGCTGCAGTAAGCAGCAAGACTGAATCCATGCTGAGAATAATCTCAACTCTGTTAATTGGCAATAACATGTAACCTTCTATCTATGCCAGACAAAAATGGATGTGTATGGAAAAAAAAAATCTGGAGGGCATCAGTCTGAGAAGCTATAGATTATCAACACACATCAAAGACACACTGACGCCATTCAATGTGCAAATAATAGTCTGTTATATGTACAGATAAAGCAGACAGGCCTTACCATTTCTGCATTGTATATGTCTTTCCACGGACTTTTAAGAATGCACGAATAATATTATTGTTTCAAAATAAAGGCAAGCTTTGCGAAGCTGTTTCAGAAATAGATTTTTGAACATTGCAGCCTAAGTAGCTTATGGAAGGATGCAAATACCCAACACTGAATATTTATCCAATGTTGTTTCTGGCAGTGGGCCTCTTCCATGCTTTTCTAAAAACCGCCTTTGACCTGCTGTGTGAAAAGGCTGTTCCTTCCATGTCTTTCTAAAAAATGCCTTTGACCTGCTGTGTGGAAAGGCTGTTCCTTCGTGATAATATAAGGGCAGCTGGAGGTGAATTGATGTCCCTGAATACCAATCTTAGACTTTCCCCTTGTCAAACAGCAAGCTGTACATGCCAGAGGATGGAAAAATACTATACAAAACCATTTAATATCAGAGAACATGGTATAATGGATTCTTATGGTCTCTCTTCCCTTCTTTTATTTTTCTTTGGGTAACAGCATAACAAAGTAATGTGTTTTGAAGACACAGCAGCTCCAACTGAGCAGCAGCAATTTGGGAAGCAAAAGAAAAAGGAACAACCTTCAAGGACAAAATCATGGATGCAGAGGGCATCCTGACACCAGCATTTTCCTATTATGAAATGCCAAATCTCTTCCCACCGGCTATTACTGATTTTATCCAGAAAAAAAATAAACTATTGTAGACTATGCTGTCTATTTGCCCCATTAGGCCCTGATGCCTTCAGTCTTTGGGAGCAATTCTGTATATACTTCTTTAAACGTAACAAAGTAAGATGCTGCCTTTTATAGATGAAACATTTACCTATTATAGTTTTTTGTACATGTATTTTTCTGACTAGGGATTACGGGAGCTAGCTGGGAATGATGACAATCACTATATGAAAATAGGTATGGTTACCATTGCAGAACAGATATATTTTATGAATCAGCCAGCAGTATGGATATAAATCCAGAGAAAATGCTTCTGTTGTCAGTAACTGTTTCAATGAATATGTCACTACTGCTAGTTATTGTGTTGTCTACAAATAAAACTTGAATACAGATCAATGGTGGGTTGCCCCCAATTCAGACCGGTTCACAAGAACCAGTAGTAAAACCGCCGGGAGGCCCCGCCCACTGCTCCGGATGTCATCATCAGTGATCTCACATGCGCAGAAGCTTCTGCGCATGTGCAGAAGCAAGGTGTCACGAGTGTTTTCAGGATTGCTGTAGCTACTTGATCAGTCACAAACAATATGGATCCAATCAAGCCATCTCCTGTTTGCAATTAACTGCAAGCCTTCCCCACCCTAGTTAATTGCAGGTTAACTCCCCATATAAGCACGGACCTTTCTGCTTGCTATTTGGGCCTAGAGGCTGTTTAGGCCTAGATGCAGAGCCAGTGCTGAAGCCCCTGGACACAGAGCCCAGAGCAGAGCTGCAGAAGGGAGGAGAACTCAGCTAAGGAGTCCTGACGGCTGCAGCAGAGATAGCAGCAGAAAAGGAGCCGAATAACTGTGTAAAGATACTCCCACGGAGCTAGCTGCAACTGTGAATTGAGATAGCTGGGAGCCTTTTGAAGTCTCCAATTTCGGCTTGCCTTTTGCTGAGTTGAAGCACGCAAGCCAACATCTGAACTGTTGCTGCTGGACAGTTTCCCTCCCAGGAGCTTCAAGCCACGTTTGTTGATTGAATTGTTTTTCACAGGTGACTTTTAACTGTGAAGCCTATGCTGCTGCCCTTCTACCACCTCAATGATGTATCGACACCGAAGCTGCTTAATGTCATGTTAGTTGTTTCTTATGGACTGTTTTGGTATTGTGGAGAATTTAGGGAGATGGCCTGGCTTCATTTAACCAAGATAAGACTTTGTTATTAATGTGCCTTTTTAAAGATATAGTGTTTTTTAAACATTTTGAAGTAAAGTATATTTTTATACAAGACTCCTCTGATAGTTTTATTTCAGTTCTAGTGTGTTTGCTCGTGAGCTGGTTCACAGTTCGGGGACAACCCTCGACCCCATCCTGACACAAGGTCAGTGCGCGAGCGAAGCGAGGGCGCCCGCGCGATCCCATTGCAAACCGGTAGCAAAGGTAAGTAGAACCCACCCCGATACAGATCTATGCAACATTGTACATTGGGCTTTATTTCTTAATAAATATCTATAGATAAATAAATGTCATGAAATTAATGAGCAGGAAGTAGAGATAAGAATTTGTCTGAAGTTAGTGTGTTTTTAACAAGTGAAGCAGGTAGGGAGCCTCTTCCCCTCCAGGTGTTGCTCAGCTTTAACTTTCACAATATCTAATGGCAAAACACACGGAAAACTGTAATTCAGCAACATGGTTAGAAACACGGCTTGGCCATCCTTAATCTAAAGTCATTTGTGAGTAGTGAGATGGTCATGTTTGCTGATCAGACCAAATTATGCAAAGTAATAAAAATAAACAGATTGCAAAGTGCTCCAGAAGGGCTTTCTCCAAGCTGGATAAATAGCAACAGCATGAAAATGTTTTAATATAAACACAAAATGATGCTCATGGAAAAAATAACTATATCAATCCAATGACAGTGTATGAGTTACAGATCTTGGGGCCATGATAGGTAAATTTAATGAAAATGGCAACCTGTGGTAGTCAACTGTGAAAAAAACAAAAAGATGATAAAGATAAAAAAATAAACTGTCAGTATTATACTTTTTCAGTTATCAATTTTTTTATAAGAAGGTTGCGGACATACTAGAAATACTCTGTGGAACAATTGCTGCATCTCAAAAAGTATATTGTAGAATTGGAAAAAGTAAAGAACTGATAGGGAGTTGGATCAACTCTCCTCCAAGATAAGGTTACAATAACCGAGCCTTTTTAAGTTTAGGGGGGAAAAGATTAGTCAGCAGAAGTATATGCTCATAAAATTATGAACTGCATGGAGAAAACAGATAAGGTTTTTTTTCTTATTCTTACATATATTAGAGCCTGAAGCTCTACAATAAAGCTGAATATTGGGAAATTCAAGACAGGCAAAAGGACATACATCTTGCACAATTAAACTATGTAATTTGCTACTACATGTGGTGGTAAGAGGCCCTAACTTAAAAGCAGATCAAACAAACTAATGCATGATTAAGTCTTCAGTGATAGCTCGCCTTAAACATCTCTAAGACCTCTTAGAGACGAATAAGTATTTCATTGTCAATTGTTGGGTGAACGGAGCAAGCTGTTGAACTGGATATGTCATTGGCAAAATCAGTATGAATGATGAGAAACAATAGAGTTTTATGGTCTAAGAAACAGGAAAGGAGAAATTGGGGAAACTTAAAATGTCAAAAATTGAAAAGCCAAAATATATAAGTGACAAGAAGTACCATGTTTCCCTGAAAATAAAACCCTGTCTTATATTTTTTTGAACCCTGAAATAAGCGCTTGGCCTTATTTTCGGGAAGGTCTTATTATTTTGGGGCATGTGGAGCAAGATGGCGCTCCTCTTGCCATCTTACTTGATTTCCAGCTCTGTCTCCCTAATCCTAACCAGAGGAAATGGCAGGGAGTGGCTGCGCATGCATTTAAATATTTTTGGGGAGGGCTTATTTTTGGGGAGGGCTTATTTTCAGGGGATGGCTTATTTTAGTGCATGCGCTCAAAAGCACAATTGGGCTTATTATCAGGGGATGTCTTATTTTCAGGGAAATGGGGTAATAAAGAAGAAGACTCCCCCAAATCATTTCAAGCAGCTAAAATGAGAATACCATGCAGGGAGTGAAATGCCTACTACTTCCAAATATTTTTACAACTTCTACAAAATTTGAATGTTCTCAGTAGGCTTCTTCTGTTATGCAAAGCTTGTAAAAGCTCAAAGTGCTGTGCATTTCTCAATCATTTCTGAGAAAGAAATTGTTTCACTAACTGTTCTGTGAGAACATTTTCAATTTTTATAACTTAAAAAATGGTACAAGAAAAACAGCCACATTTGCAATACTATTGGCAAGGTTATTTCTGAAGGACTTTAAAAAACATACAGCTGATCTTGTTTCCTTACTATGGGAATGAAAAAGATAGTCAGCTCAAATCTACACATACCATTCAAAAGTGCATTGGCCTCAATACAATTTACCATTGGACTTTTGACTCTTGGGGTTTTCAGGCAACCATCATGGACAATTTATTGTTAATTCTGATTGCTTTAATGTTATTGCAGATTGAATTGTAGCTTACTATTCAGAATCTGTATAATAAAGGTAAACTGTCAATCAATTAATCAATGAAGAAGCAAAAAAGCCAGCTCTAGGTTACATTGAGGTTTAATGATCCTGAATGATTAACCATGTATATGTGACCAATCAGAAATAACATTTCCAATGATTTTACAAGTGTTTCTAACTGAACGGAAAAAATAAATTTAAAATGGCGACTGCTGAGGCTTGAGAAGAAAGCTGAAAGTGAAAGTCCTTCCGTAATAAGCTACACAGTAGCGAAATATACAGTGCCAGCTAGACTAGAAGGAAAATATCCATTTTAAGTTTCTTTCTTTTTTTTTTTTTTGGAGATCTGTATTTGATCTTGTTTGGGGAAAAGTTTTCTTTAAAAAAAAAAGCTTTTTTGTGTGGCAGGATGGCTGACAAACAAGCAGTGGGGAGGGGGTGTTCCCCCATCCACAATTAGCTGAACAAGCTCTGAGCCTACAGACTCTGCAGAATGGTTTTAATTTAAAAGAATTTCTTCAGGAGGAAATGGCAAAATATCATGAGACTATGAACCAGAAATTTGAGAAATTAAGGCAGGAAATTAAAGAAATGATACAACTAAAGTATGATAATCTGCAACAAAAGATTGTAATAGTGACTAATGCTTTTTCAGAAGTTGTTATAAAGATGGATACAAATATCAAATTATTAGAGTCTAAAATGGAGGAAGTTGATGATAAGATTTATAATTTGGACAATAAAATACAAAGAATTGAAAATGATTTGACAAATATTCAAGACAATAGTTTAGAAGTAAAGTCTAAAAAGGAAGCTGGTCACGAGACTTACAATGCAGAAGATATAAAGCAAGGGATTGAAAGAGAAGTTGTAATGATGCAATACAGGCTCACAGAATTTGCGGTCAGAATGAGAGGATTACAGGAAAATAATAGAGATGATCTAAGAAAAATATCTGCTCAAGTTCTGGCTGGGATTTTAAAGGTTCATCCTGAGGAGGTATCTTGTAAGATTGACAAGGCCTATAGAGTAAATTCTTGGATTGCAAAGCAAAGGCAACTGCCTAGAGATGTGGTGATTTACTTCACAGATAAAGAAATAAGAAATGATATTGTGCAAAAATCCTTTAATTCTACTCCACAATTGTATGGAAGAAAGATCTGGATATATAAAGAATTGCAGCCTAAGATGTTAAAAGATAGAAAGAAATTTGGACTTTTGGTGACTGAGCTAAAAAAACAAAATATTTCATTCAGGTGGGATGTTCCAGTTGGTATAATATTGAGATATCAAGGAGAAAGATATCAGCTAAATACTGTTGAAAAAGCGGAAGAATTTTACTACAAGGTCCTCAAAAAGCAAAATCAACAAGAGATAGAAATTCAAGAAAAGCAGAAGGAGGTGGAAGTAATGAAGAAACAACAAGTTACAGAGGTCTCTACAGATGAGCCGCTTTTGGATTCTCTTTCAGAGGTCTCAACTGGACCATTTAATACAAGAGAGGCGGCTCTGGATTCTAATGTAATGACTTATCAAGTCACAAACCAGCATGGAAATCAATCAGTTGATATACAATTTATAGAACCAGAATAGAGATTTAAGCCACAAAAGCGAAACCAACAAGATCAAGTTATAGATCAGCTTGAAAACCAAAAAGTTGATATACAATCTACAGAAAGGAACTCAGGATGGAGATCCAACCCACAAAAAGTTAAGAAAAGAAGAAGCAGGTCTCACAAAAACAAAAACTTTTAAACTAAACAACAGTGTAATGCCAGTTATTTAAGAGATGATTGAATACATGAAAAGATAGCTGAGGCAAAGTATTGGTTTATATTATCCTGAGGAGAGTGACAGACTTCTGCAGTGCTGTACTTTTGGGATGTGAAAAGGGCCTTAAACTGAATGGATTGGAACTATCTTTTTTTGGATTCTTTGATAAATATATTACGTTTATGCTGAGTTACAAGGCAAAAGAGTTATGGGATTGGGGCACGCAGAGTATCTGGTTGTTACCCTATTACGGTGGTTGGAATTAATAATTTGGATAAAAGACACCTCTACAGACACTATATGGAATACAAATACAAAGTCACTCGGGTGGTTGTTGTTGTTTTTTTATTATGAAGATATTTGTTATTGATGGAGCAGATGGTAATTGAAGATACCGAACATACTGTTGGAATTAGGATGTGATGTTACCCTAATATGGGTGATGGAGTTTATAATCTAGTTGAAAGACATTATAGAAGATATTATATGGATTACAAATCTAAAGTCTTTTTAAGAGGATTTTATTTACATAAGAGAATATTTTTTTAGTGGAGTGGGCAGAAGAATAAATATATTAAGAATTATTAAGTATGGTAGTCTTGTAGGAAGTGGGTGGAGACAGGTTAGTTTATTGATAGTTTAGTTTAAGAAAAGGGATATTATGTTTAGATATGAATATAAGTAAAAGATTTGAGTTAAGAGATATAACGATGGGGGTGAAGGAAATGGGTAGACTATGAACTGAATAAATGTTAAATTAGGATTTATTATATAGTTTTATAGCGGAAGGTTGGTTTTTTAAATGATAGATTAATATACATAAAAGATTTGATTTATTATTATGCTAAATTAGGAGTTATTATATAATGTTATAGTAGAAAGTCATTTTGAAATGTATAGGATAAGGGGGATATGATAATCTTATTAGAAAGAAAGGGTCAGCATATGGGGATGGAGTAGGGATGGTAAAGTATTATATAATATGTTATGAATTTGGGTTTTATTATGAAGAAGTCACAGGGGGAGGGGAGGGGGAGGGGGGGGTTAGGGAGGAGGGGGGAAAGGGGGGGAAAATTTTGTATTTGAAAAACTTTTTCAATAAAAAAAAGAAATAACATTTCCAATGCAGAAAAAAAATCTTCCGTTTTTCTCTATTTTTCCAATTGACTCATAGAGTAACGTAGAGAAATGATATGTGCAAATAAAAATAAAATTGCTTTCAAATAAGTTTTACTGTAAAAATATTATTGATCAATTGCATGCCATCAAGTTGGTGTTGACTCTTAGGGACCATATGGGTTTTCTCCACAATGATCTGTCCTTAAGCTGATCTTTCAGTTCTTTTAACAATAACCACATTGTAATATCAAAATGCTGCACTTTTTTCAAGGTCTGCCTGCCTTTATTATTCAATGTCATAGGATAATTGATTATATACCATCAAGTCAGTACCAATTCATAGTAACAACATGGAAAGGACTTCTCCATGATAAACTATCTCCAACCCAGACATTCAAGTCTCACAGTCATGTACTCATTGCTATTATAATTGAATGCATTCACTTTGTTGCTGGTTATTATCATCTTCCCCTTCCTTCCTTCCATCTTTTCTAAGACTATAGACTCCTCAGGGGTTCTGTTTTGCCTAATATGACAATTTGAGCCTCAACTGCAGGGTGAAGTGGTTCTGTGGTTAGAATGGAGGTTTGACAATTGGCTAGTCCGAGTTTGAGACCCAGGTACTATACGGTGGGATGAGCTCCTGTCACTCACTTCAGCTCCTGCCCACCTAGCAGTTCAAAAGCATGTTAAATGCGAGTAGATAAATAGGTACTACTTGATATTTATTCATGATATTTTCAGATGTCTTCTCCAAAAGCATCAATACTATTTCTATCCTGCTTCTTCAGACTTCAGCTTTTATATTCATTGCCTGCACAATTCTATTTTTCTAACTATAGGCCCATTACCGCATCAAAAAATTGCTACTCCAGAGGTACTCCAGTCTGAGATATATTTTTTGATTTGTGGATTTTCTGCTTTTGACAGTCAATCCAAAAAGGCATAAACCAGGGGTGAAATGCTCCCGGTTCAGACCGGATCAGGCGATCCGTTAACAATTGTGGCAGGTGGTTCGGAGAACCAGTAACGATGGCGGTGCGAGGGTCTGCCCACCCACCCAGGTGTCGTTACTTCCTGCTTTTAAAAAGTAAAAAAAGGCTCTGATGATCGTGTGCCACAGCTGTGATCGTAAGCCTTTTTTTACCTTTTAAAAGCATTTTTTACAACCTATTTGCCCAAATAGGTTATAAAAAAAGCTTTAAAAAAGAAAAAAAAAGTTGGCCACGCCCACCCAGACACATTAATCCCACCACCACTAAGCCATGTCCACAGAACCGGTAGTAACAAATTTTACATTTCACCACTGGCATAAACTATCCACTATTTCAATAACTAAGCGTCAATTCTAAAGATAGTTATCTTGAATTTCATCACTAGTGCTTGAAGATCATTCTCCATTGAGGGTGGAGACAGCAGCCATGCTTGGGAGATGACTCCTTCGATCAGATTGATGGACTGAGTCTGTAAAATTTGACAAGTCCCGCCTATGTTGCTAGGGATTCCAGCTTCTGACTCAGTCCATCAGACTGGACAGTCATGTGGTTCTGTGTCTCTGGCTATAGAATTTTTCCTGATTATATTTCAACGTTTGATTTCTTGGATTTGACCTTGGACTTCTCTGACTATTCTACTTGTGAGTGTGTTAACAATTTTGGCTATAAGTTTCCTCAGCACCTGGCTTAGCCAGTTGGCTGAGGGCACAGAATAATTTCTTTTTCACCCCTTTCCTTATACTTAATTTCCTCACTCTAATCGAGCTGAAGTTTGTGGAGCCTCGTGCTCCCTGCATAGGCAGGCTCAATTGCCTGTGAGGATCTGTGTGCCTGTGCGGAGCTTCGCGCCCCCCGCCCTCTCCAGCCCGTTTTATCATGCCGTGGAATTCTCTTTCTTTCAGCTCGTTTACTATTTTTGTCTAGTGGAGTTTTTAGCGCTCCTGTTTTGGCCCCTGAGTTTTATTTCGCTTGACAGATCCTCGCTGGTCTCTCTTTTTGTTCCTATCTACCCTCCGATTTCCCTTTAAGGCATTTTTCGTCGGCAGCTGTTTGTGGAGCTTCGTGCTCTCCCGTTTGAGTGACAGGCGGCCATTTTGTTCTCTTCTTTAATCTGCCACGTTGTGGAGCTTTCATGCTCCCCGGATCAGCTGTTACATTGCCAATTGACTTTCTTACAGGCAAAAAGCCTCGCTGCAAGTCCCCTTCAGTGCCTCGGCTTACCTTGAGCCCTGCAGCTGCCGCTGTGCTACGGAGCTTCCCGCTCCTGTCTTAATTGCCTGGCAGCCATCTTGGCGATGATCTTAGCTGCTCTCTGTGTGGGGCTGTTGCACCCCCCCCCCAGTTGCTACTGTCTCTTTCTTGATAAGTTCAGCATTGCCTTGCTTTTAGTGGAGTTTTTGTGCTCCCTCTTTCTACTGACTGTAACACACCCCATTCCTTGGGCTGTCACATTACCAGGGTGGGCACGCTATCACCGCGGCCCATGTTTTTGGCTTGGCACCCAATTGCTGGCTGGACTTAAAGTTCGGTCCTTCTCACCAGCCTTATTACCTTCCTGGCCTTGACAGACAGCGCACCTGTCTTTTGAAATTGATATAGGTTTCTATCTGCCTTACATGATGCCTAAAGCTTCTGCTAAAACGAAGCATGGCGCAAAACCAGCCTCTCGGGACTGGCCTGGGTCTGTCCCAGGTGCCTCCATTCATAAGCCCTCTCTAATCCCGGATGCTCCACCTACGGTCCCTAGTACCAATGCGTCCCTTCCCTATAGGAAGACCAAACACCATTCATCAGCTGTCTCCTGTGTGGAGAAGTGTCAAGATAAGAGGCTACAAAAAACCTGTGACAAGGCCACAGACCAGGCAGTCAATACCTCCAATACATCCAGCAAGGAGGCCTGGAAGGCTCCTCCATTGACCCCGGATCAGATTTCCTTGCAGGACTGTCTGGTGGCTATCCATGCTGCAGATTTATGGGTTCCTATACCCCAGCCTGGAGATCTTGGTCCGGTATCGAGTACTGGCACTGATCATTCAGTTGGGTTGGATCTTTCAGTTACTTCTGTTCCAGCCCGAGCTTCAATTGAAGCCGGCCCGGCTCATGCCCACAGTCATAGTTGTCTTCGGCCCGAAGATGTGTGATTGATGATTGCAAGTGCTGTACAACAGTCACTTTCTGCACAAGTTTTACCATCATATACAGAGCCCGTGCTGCACTCATATCACACACGCTCTCCTGAGAGACATTATGATGAGGACGCCCTATCTGTGGCCGCCTCAGCCTCTCCTGATCCTTCTGAGGCGGGAGAGGTTTCCCTGCTTGAGGACTTGGAACCTCAAGAACCGGAATTATTGGAGGATGTGGGCCTTCCTCTGGACCAGCCGGCCTTTATGGGACTTTTCCCTCAGACACTCTTTAAGTTCCTGCTTTTTAAGGCAATAAATACGGCCCAACTGGGTCCTGCTGCCCCGGAACCCACTTCCACATCCACGCAGGGTTCTCTTGACCCATTGTTTGCTGAACCGACTAAGCAGGTGTCGGCCATACCAACTCCCCCTCTGTTTCTTGATGTCATTAAGAAACAGTGGGCGGCTCTTGGGGCCCCTCCTACATGTTCTGCGATGGATCGGAGGAATTTTCAGGTGGCTTCCGACGTAGTTGACCTTCTTCAAATACTGTCTGTTGATGCGCCTGTAGCGGCATTACTGTCCAATGTCTCTGTTCCCGGTGATCTGTTGTCTCTGTTCCCAGGTCTATGCCCTGACGAGCGCAGGTCGGATCAAGTACTTCAAAGGGCACACCTGGCAGCTGTGTGGGCTATTAAATCTGCTACCACTGCTTCCTTTTTTAATCGTTCTACACTGTTATGGCTACGCAATCTCCAAAATACTCTTTCCCCGGAGGATGCCAGGGTAAAGCAGGACCTGAATAAAATCATTGCGGGGTTGCAGTTCTCTGCGGATGCCACATTGAATGCAGCACGCTTCACATCCAAGTCCCTGGCGTCCTCTATTGCAGCCCGATGTTTGATTTGGCTGCGTCACTGGCAGGCTGACGCCAGACACAAATGGCGTTTGGCCTCTGTACCCTACTCAGGGGGAAAGTTGTTCAGCCCTTCCTTAGAGCCCTTCCTCCTGGAGATGAAAGATAAAAGGAAGGTCTTGCCTGCAATGTTCCGTAGAGGGGAACCCCGGTTCACTCCTTATGGTCAGCGCCCTCAGTTTCGGGGAATGGACAGCGGAGCGGGGTCTTCTTGTTCTTCTGATAATTTTGCCCCAAGACAACGGGGTCCCCAGGACAAGTTTTTTAGAGACAGGCCCTCCATGACTAGATGGCCCTTTCGAGGGGGAGGAGGTCGTCCAATCCGCCGCCGTCGTTAATAATGATTTGATCTCTCCCATTGGCGGCAGATTAGCCATCTTCACCAACGTTTGGGAGCGCTCTACTTCAGATCGCTGGGTCCAAGCCACCATTCAATCTGGCCTGGCTATAGAATTTATTTCCACCCACCCACCCCATTGTCCTTTCTCACCTGTCCTCTTTCGCATGATCCTGAACGTCGGGCCCTCATGGACTCAGCTATCGCGCACCTCCTTACCATTAAAGCCATTCAACCGGTGCCGTGTGATCAAGTTGGACAGGGCTTTTATTCTCGGGTGTTTTTAGTCCCGAAGTCTTTGGGTGGGTGGAGACCTATTCTGGACCTTAAACGATTAAACCACTACGTGGTTTATTGCAAATTTAAAATGCAATCATTGAGTTCAATTTTAGACAGCGTCCGGAGGGGCGATCTCCTCTGCTCGATTGACCTCACTGAGGCTTATCTACATGTCCCTATCCTCCTCTCCCACAGACAGTTTTTACGCTTCTGCTACGCAGGAGCTCATTTTCAGTATAGGGCCTTACCATTTGGTCTTTCCTCGGCCCCCCGTAGTTTCACCAAAATCCTGGCCACTTTGGCAGCCGTCCTTCGGCTTCGCTCTGTCCATCTTCAATGATACTTAGACGACATGTTGCTTGCCTGTTCTCCTCAACAGGCCCTTTTGGATCTACAGTTTACAATCCAAACCCTAACCTCCCATGGCTTCTCCAACAATGTGGAGAAAAGTCATCTGAGCCCATCTACCCGTATCTTACATTTGGGAGCAGTTATTGATCCGGTGGAGGGTAGGGTATATTTATCTAGTGAATGGCAAACCAGCTTAAAGGACCTTGTGGCTCGGGTGGTGAGGACCAGGAGAGCATCTCCCTTGCTCCTTTCTCAGTTGTTGGGTAAAATGGTGTCGGCCATTTCAATTGTCCCCTGGGCCTGTTTGCATCTCAGAGACCTCCAATGGTTTTTGTTGCCATTCCAACGCTCAGGCAGGGGCACTTCACCTACGGTGGTTCCTCTCCCCAGGGAAGTAATATCGTCCCTTAGATGGTGGCAGTCCGCAGCCGTTTCTCAGTGCTGCCTCTTCTTTGAACCCCAGTGGCTGGTGGTTACTACCGATGCCAGCACGTTTGGCTGGGGAGCCCATTGCCTAGATCAGGTAGCCCAGGGCAGGTGGTCGGCAGTCGAGGCATCACTGAACATCAACTGGCTGGAGCTACATGCGATATTCTTGGCCCTCTGGGCCTTTTGTCATCTGTTGTCCAGCTCCCATGTCTTGGTGCTCACAGATAATGTTGCAGCCAAGGCTCACATTAATCGCCAAGGGGGTACCAGGTCTAGGGCCCTTATGCAGGAGGCCAAGAGGCTGGTACTATGGGTGGAACGTCGGCTTGCATCTTTGAGGGCGGAGCACATATCAGGGGAGTCGAATGTGCGCGCAGACTGGCTAAGCCAACAACTGATTGACTACGCCGAATGGCGACTCAACCTTCGTTTGTTCCAGGTACTATCATCCCGCTTCGGCACTCCAGTGGTAGATTTATTTGCAACACCAACGAACGCCCAACTTTCATGATTTTTCACGAGGTTTCCAGCTTGCCAGGCGGAGGCTGTGGATGCTCTGCACTCCCGTTGGCCCCAGGGACTGCTTTACGCATTCCCTCGAATTCCACTCATTCTGAGGGTTCTGCAGAAACTCCTGCTGGAGCAAGCAGAGTTGCTCCTCATAGTGCCACACTGGCCGCGGAGGTCGTGGTTCGCCGACCTTGTGCAGTTGTGTCTGTGTCTCCCCCCTGGAGACTCCCCCAGTCAAGGGGCGATAAGGCACCCGGACCCTCAGTGGTTGCAACTGACCGTTTGGCGATTGAGTGGGACGCTCTGCTGCGGGACAATCTCCCTGCCACGGTCATAAAGACTATCCAGGCTTCTAGGCGTCCATCCACAGACTGCATTTACTCTGCCACTTGGCGGGCCTTTTCTGCTTGGTGTGATTTACAAGGGGTCTCTCCCATCCGGGCCTTGGTTGTTCATGTCCTCCAGTTTTTGCAGGACGGTCTAGACAAGGGTCTCACTCCCAATACTCTTCAATGACAGGTGGCGGCCCTCACCTCTGTCTTGACCTACGGATCCCTCCCTTCCTTGTCGCAGGATCCTCTGATTCGTCGTTTCCTCAGGGGAGCCTCTAACTTATGCCCCCCCAGTGTTGCATAGGTATCCCACTTGGGATCTTTCCATTGTGTTGAACTCTCTGACAGGTGCACTGTACAAGCCGTTGAAATCTACCAGCCTAAGGCTTCTGTCTTGCAAAGTGGCCTTTCTGGTCGCGATAACGTCAGTGAGGAGGATTTCGGAAATCGCAACCCTATCAATGAGAAGTGACTTATGTGTCTTCCATGCGGATCATGTGGTTATACAGCTGGACCCTACCTTTGTCCCTAAAATTAACTCTGTGTTTCACCGTTCACAGGAACTTATTCTCCCGGACTTTTGTCCTCACCCAGCCACTCCTTTGGACAGGCGGTGGCACAAATTGGATGTCCGGAAGGCCCTCCAGATATACCTCAACAGAACGGCTGCGATCCGTCATTGGGAGTCCCTGTTTGTCTTCTTCCTTCCTGTCTCCTTAGGTTCTAAGGTGTCTGCATCCACCATCGGTTGATGGCTTCATCAGACAATCACTACTGCCTACGAGCTTCGCTCTTCTCCTGTTCCGGCAAGGTTGACGGCACATTCAACGTGCAGCGCAACAACATCCGCGGCCTGGGCTACACAAGCTTCGTTGCTGGACATTTGCAGGGCTGCAACCTGGACTTTTCCTTGCCCCTTTATTAAGCATTATAAATTGGACAGGTTTGCCTCACAGGAGGCAGCCTTTGGGCTTTGTGTCTTACAGGGGGCTCTAGCAGGGGGAGAGTTGTTGGCCCAGACTGAGCCCTCCCTTGCCTAGCACTGTGAACTTGGGTATGTCCCAAGCATGGCTGCTGTCTCCACCCTCAATGGAGAAGGGGCGTTGGTCCTACCTGACACGCTCCTTCTCATTGGGTGGAGACAGCAGCCATCCCCACCCATTTCAGTCTGTGTCTTTCAGGGTTTGGTCTGTGTTTCTTCGGGAATGTCTCTGCCACACGACGAGTCTGTTTTTCCTTCCGTCTTCGCCAAAAGCTGGAATCCCTAGCAACATAGGTGAGACTTGTCAAATTTTACAGCCTCAGTCCACCAATCTGATCGAAGAAGTCATCTCCCAAGCATGGCTGCTGTCTCCACCCAACGAGAAGGAGCATGTCAGGTAGGACCAATGCCCCTTTTCACTTATTAAAGTTGCATCCAGTACAGCATATATTATGGATATTTCTTCCTCCAATTTAAAGATCCTGCTCGTTTTATTTCAGTCCAGCATTCCTCTATATGTATTCAGCATATAGTTACAGGATGAAATGGATGGATTTTCTTGAGTCTTTACAACTTGTAGCCCCTCTTATAGTTGTTGTAATTATTGTTGTAATTATTATTGTAAGCTTACTATTACCAATATATTTTGCAAAATCTTTCTGCACAATTGAGTCGGCATCTGTGGAGGTAAGAAAGCAGGTTGAGATCTCCTTGTACATTTCACTTTCTCCTACTTTTTTAAAACCTTAAATAGGGAAATTCTGCAATGTTTACCAATTTCTAATTCTTTCTATTCATCTTACTATCTTTCTGTCTATCTATCTATCATCTATCTATCTATCTATCTATCTATCTATCTATCTATCTATCTATCTCTCATCACAGAAAATGCCTATTTCCCTCACAGAGATAATCATCATTTCATACTTCTTTCTAAACCTGGGAGGAATGAAATGGAAATCAGCTCCTCTCTACTTCTAGGTCCTTACTTGTTAGTATAATTGAATATTAAATTTCTGCTTCCAGTTGAGAATCTTGTAGGAGAATCAGCCACAAAATACTGAAACATACACTATATATAACAAATATAAGGAAAAATGCTCATTTTAAAATTTAAAATATGAACCCTCCTTGTCCACCAAAATAATTTTGGCAATATATGAAAAATAGTTCATGGTTTCAATTAAACTAATTCAGCAAAACTTCCAATTAGAAAGTTGAAAGTTAAAAAAAGGACTCTCCAAAGAAAAAACAAAACTAGAAGAAATGCAGGTAAATATCTCTCCTACAAATTCTAGATCTCACTTTCAACAAGAAGCCCCAAAGCACTGGTGTCAAACTCGCTGCACTGTGTTGCTGTCATGAGATGTACTGCAACGTTTTCTCCTTTGCAGAACTGGGGTAGGCATGGCCTGTGCATGACTCATCTGGCCCGTGGGGCATCTGTTTGACACTCCTGCCCCAAAGACTGAGTGGAATTGAATTGAATTGAATTTATTATTGGCCAAGTGTGATTGGACACACAAGGAATTTGTCTTCGGTGCATAAGCTCTCAATGTACATAAAAGCAATAAATGATAAATCTCTTACAGTATAAATCACTTATGGGGAATATCTTTACCGGGACTTTATGATCAAGGAACTGAGACAGTTTAAATTGTAGAGTAGGTTGAGAATGCCTCAGTTAGGTTCAAAATACTTCTGATAACATATTTCCCACTCTTTGTATTTAGTAAATTGTGCAAATCTTGTCAAATTTGTATTAACCAATTTGTAGCAGGATATAGTACTGAGCACAATGACCAATATTCTGAATTGCTGCTCTACAACTATATTACATGCGATCTACGACTGTATTCTCTGTATTTCAGAAAAAGTACTTTTAGAAATAAATTAGGATTAATAAATTAAGAGAGTGGGCACTTGCGTGTATGCTTTGCTCTCTCAAGAATAATCAAACTAAAAGGTCAGAATTCAAAATTATTGGAATGCTACTATCTTCAATGTGTTTAGATATTTTAGTCAGGTTAATTTAAAAGGAAGAAATCATTCATTTGAACTTGTTAATTCTTGGAGTAGTCAGTGCATCTGAATAATCCAGACCATAGATTCTTCTTTCCCATTAAACTGTACTTCATGAATCACTTTTAATACCGTGAATCAATAAAAATGGACATTTAAGTGTCCATATTATTTCCAAAAGGCCACAGGAAAGCCAAAATTGAGTGCTTCTTGAAATCTAGAAGAAACACTGTGCAACATCTATTTCCCAGGCTCACCTGCTTATCTTAAATGTCATTGTCTGGTGCCTGTATTTCATAGTGTTTTTGCAATCATAGTGCTGTCTCTATTACATTAATAAGATGTCAACTTCTTTGCAGCATCAAGGATATTCAAGCAGGCAGGGACAGGAGGGACATTTGCTTTCACTATTAGAAGCCCTGAACAATCACCACAGTGGCACTGATTTTGAAAATGGTGTGAAATTTAGTACAAAAAGGAATAGACACAGATCGTGGTGGCAGAACTGATCCATGGCAGAAAGGCAAGAGAAAAGGGGAATAAATGAGCACATGTTTTTTGAAGGAATGCTGAGCAAGGACAAAACAGTAAGATTTTGCGAGCGCTCCAATCCAGCCAGTTTAATTCAAGGCAGAGATCAGCACAATTTCAGTGTCACCTATGACATCAACCAAACTGCAGCAACATTGCAAAGTCTTCCAGTAGTCACAGTCATGCTGATCCAAGATGCTTGTTGTTCTCAGAGGGAGGTAAATAAGCCAATTTTAAACAGGATGCACATGTTGCTGACTCAGAGCTAAGTACTGGCAGGCAAAGAAAAAAAATCTACAGCTGCTCTCCCCATTTCCATTCTCCAGCATCCCCCCAATAAGACCCACTTTCTATGAGAACATAAATTTGTGTGTGGCATAAAAAAAACTTTTCTTCTATGTACTTTGCACTCTTAAGCAGTTTTATTCCGATAACTAAATAATAACCAACCAACCATCCTAGCAATTATTTATGAGAAGGAGAAACAAACTGATGTATGCGTTTATGTAGACAGGTCCTTATAATGAAGCAAACAAACGCAAACATACACAAAAAGTTCTGGTTAATTAAATAGTAGTTCCAGGTGCATAAATGGAGTGTTGTAAGTACAAGGTGGCAGAATTAACCTAACACTGAAATGATAAATAAATAATTCATATATAATCCATGTTCAGCATATGACTTCTGCAATACGAGTAGTAAATGTCTGGAACACTTTACCTTATCCTGTTGTTAGTCTCTCTAACCCCCATATCTTTTACCTTAAACTGTCTACTGTGGACCTTTCACGTTTCTTAAAGAGGTTCCTAAGAGGGCGGTGCATAAGCGCACCAGCATGCCTACCGTCCCTCTCCTACTGTCCCCATTTATATGTACTCATTTTATGTGTTTATGGCTATGTTTTGCGTATTTATTTCCTTTTATATGTGTCCATGTCTATGTCTATACTGTTACTTGTTTCCTTGTACTTGTTGACAAACAAACAAACAAAAAAATAAATAAATTTTCCCTCTCTCCAAATCCTTGGCCAAAGGACTGCAAATATCAAGTTCATAACTGTTATTTCTCTTATTGGAGTAAAGAGAGAAGAGACCCTTCTTTATTTTCCATAGCACCTGAAGGCAGGACAGGAAGCAAAGGGTGGAAGCTCATCAAAGAGAGATCCAATCTGGAACTAAGGAATCCTGCCTTGGGCAAGGGGTTGGACTAGAAGACCTCCAAGGTCCCTTCCAGCCATGTGAAACAAAGTTTATTTGCACATATATACAAATATGCACAAAACAGTCTTTTCTTGATGCCTACCAGAAGGTTGATCTAAAAGCCCTAGCTCCCCCTTTATTTTATGACCTGTAGTCCCTATTCAGGATAGAGTTGGGACAAGCATTTACTGGCTGGACACCCTTCCTTACACCTATGCAAAGTTCAAAGCAGATTTTTTTTCTTTGCGCCCTAGGAGAGAGAAAAATCTGCTGCTATCTAGGATTGAACTCTCAACTTTCTGAGTAGAGGCAAGCATCTTCACTACTAGACCACCACACCACTCTTACCTAAAAGCCCCAGCTAATAGGCTAATTTCAAATGTCATCAAGTATCCTATGGTAAATGAACATTACCTCTGCATATGAAAGTGATCATCACTGTTATTTGAACTACTTTGGAAGAATAACAATTACAGAAAATATATGTTCTGTACTAATAATGGTGCTAATATCCAAATGGACATAGCACTGCTGTTGTTCTATGTGACCTTTCAATATAAAAACAAGGAATAAAAAATGCAAGGAGTTATTAGGGTGGAAGGGACTTATACAGAGGAAGAAAATGGAAAACTGGTAGGAAAAATCTGCCCCAACAGCCAAGGAGAGCTGTGTGTTCTCAGGAGTCAATAAATGCCGCCTGGATGGAAAGACAGAAAGAAAGGCACAAGGAACACAAATGAATTATGAAAAAGAGCTCTTCACACTGTATTTATTTAGATAACTGTTTTAGGGATAAATGAGCAGCTGCCTAATGTGTTCACCTTTTAAATAGTTTTTTCAATGCAGAAAACTACAATGTGTATAAGCTGGTGTAAGCCTGCAGTACTGTAGAGATCTTAAAAACAAATTTGTCTTGTGGGAGACTTCACCATTTTTTGCCCTTCAAACAATTTAAAGATATTCATAAAGCACATACACTGTTTCTCCTCATTACTCAAAATAAGTCATACATTAGCCATGAATATCCAAGCTGTTCTCAGGGCCCATCATGGGCAGTCCCTACCTTCATTTCTAGCCAGCTGCTCATTACCCAGAGCCACCATCTTCTAAACATCAGAGATATCCATTAGCTTGTCTACTTGCAAAATTCTAAATGCCAAACTCTAGACCTGCTGCCTCCTAGAATGGGAGTAATTGTTCTGTCTCTGTTTATGTCTGAGCCTACTGTCTAGTTGACAAGCTATTATCTGTTACAGATTTATTAGGCAATTACAAAGATGTGAAAAAAGAAAGACAATGACCTGAAATGTTCTGGTAGCTGTATCAGACTGTCCTGTTAACTTAATGCTGTTTTGTACCAACTACAGATAGTCCCCAACTTACAGCCATTCATTTAGCGACTGTTCGAAGTTACAACAGCACTGAAATAAATTTATAAATTTATGACATGTTCACACATTTAGGACTGCTGCAGTATCCCCACGATAATGTGGTCAAAATTTGAGTGCTCAGCGACAGGAATAAATTTAGAATAGTTACAACATCCTAAGGTCATCTGATTGCCATTTGCAACATGTTTCCAACAAGCAAAATGGGGGAAACCCACTGCGTGATTCACTTAACAACTGCAGTATTTTGCACATCAAGGGGGCAAAAAAATTCATAAAATGAGACATGAGTCATTTAACAACTGCCTTGCTTAGAATGGAGATTCAACTGGGGTTATAAGTAGAGGATTACATGTAGCAGTAGATTTTTGTTTAGCTTTGACAATACTTTTACTCTTCATATTTTCTATTAGTCTTACTATTGACCAGGAACCTGGATGAGGCTCTAGGGAACAATTTTTGCCAATTCTGAAACTTTCACTGAGAGCAATTCTACTTCTAAGTACAATTGATCATGCCTACTAAATCCCCAATGTCCTTATGCATTTTCTTATGTATTAAAACAATCTTTCTCCCCTGACCTCCTGTTGCTATTGAGAAACACAGTCATGATTGTAGCTAATCTAGCATATACTGTATTTCTTAGAAAGGTTCTAAGGAGCTAAGAGGGTGCTGAACTCAGGACTTGATTTTTGGTAGAATGTAGAACCCACAAACTGGTGCACTTTTAAAAGAAGGGAGGGTAAAGGCTGATGCCTCTGCAGTGACCAAATCATCCCCACGGCCAGTCTATAAGACATTTTTGTTCATTGTTTATTGTTTGGCCTATCTAGAGCCTTAGTGAGAAACATGATCCAATCCAGATGCATCCTGTCTTAAGGTCTCCAACTAAAAGGCACTCTTTCCAATGTCTCCTTTGTCCTACCTCCCTCTTTTAAAAATATGGCTTTCCCAGGCTTGATACAATTTGACCCAAATTCTGCCCCGCCCCCGGGCTTGGTACCTCCATCATGGCCTTGAGACCAAGAAAATAGAGGACTATTTTGGAATCTGAAGTTATTGAAAAACAAGAATAAATTCTGAATGAACAATCAGAAAACCAGAAGCCTGCTCTCCTGTGAGAATTTTTAAACATCTATGACCAACCAGGAAGATGTCATGTTCTACTTCCTCCAAAAGGAGATAAATATACTTGTTTTGATTAGTGGTTTGGAATCTATTCTTTTTATCAGTGGCACCATCTGTGATCTGGAGAATCTCCTGCTGCATAGAAAAATTTTCAAATTCGGTGTAATTATTTCTTTAGTCCCTCTACCATACCTACTTATTAAACCTCGATCCCCTTTTAGTATTATTCTCTCTCTCCTAATGTTTTCTAGAATAGGCTGCTGGTCTAATGTTGTGGGGTAGTGGCTAATTTACCCTTTTTTTCTGTAAATGTTTATGGCAATATGAATTTGCACGTGTTAAGATAAACATTAACACTGTTTTCCAAAGAAAAGACAGTTAAATTTTCCCCAGTGAGGATTTTCTAGAAGCTTATAGAATTTAGAAGCTTATAGCATGTTGGAACTTTATTTATTCATGACTGCATTTTTTTTTTTTTTTTTTTTTTTGTATTTTGACTGTAAAGACGCACTGATAACTTTCATACTTAAGGAGAACAACATGTAAAAATTAAAGTAATACAATCCTTGGTTGTATAAACAGCAGCATAGAATCAAAATCATGTGAAATATTAGTACCTCTTTATAAAGCCTTAGTAAGACTAATTCTTTTATTAAACTGAATTATTATTATTAAATTATTATTAAATTCAAATATGAACTGCCAAGGCAATCTATAATGGAATATGTGAAAATATGATATTAAAGAACATAGCAGAGGCAACCAAATTTTCAGTAAAGAGTTTTCTTTTATCAACAAAAATAGCAGTAAAACAAATTAGAAGCAAACAACTTTCTCTTACTTAAAAAAAAACCCTTCATAAACCATGGATCAGCAACATGGCACCTGTAAATCAAGGGAAATGTGTTGCTTCCCATGTGCCAAGATCACAGACATGATTAAGAGGCTTAATCAACTGATCAAATGATTATTATTTCTTTTTCATCTTTCATTGGCATGAGTTGCACAACAAAAAAGGAGTGTGTGTATGTGTATATCTGTATATCTGTATATCGGGGAGAAATCCAGTAGGTTCTGATAGGTTCTGGAGAACTGGTAGCAGAAATTTAGAGCAGTTCAGAGAACCGGTAGCAGAAATTTTGAATAGTTCGGAGAACTGGCAAATGCCACCTCTGGTTGGCCCAAGAGTGGGGATGGAATGGGGATTTTGCAGTATCCTTCCCCTGTAGTGGGGTATGAATGGAGATTTTGCAGTATTCTTCCCCTGCCACACCCACCAAGCCACGCCCACCAAGCCACACCATGCCCACCAAGCCACACCCACATAATCGGTAACAAAAAAGTTTGGATTTCACCACTGGTATATATGTATATGTGTATGTTTGTGTATATATAAAGAGACTATAAGCAGTTAGCAGAAGGCAAAAGACTTAGGAATATAGGGGATGTTTCCTCCATACTTCCAAAAGATGTTCAACATCCAATGAGGGAACAAGGATTTCAGAGGTAAACACTAGCTCAAGGGAAGATGTTGTCGAGAAAAGTTAGGATTTCTGGACCATGGTCTATACTATCTACCTATTGGGCATTATCTGGGAATGGAGGGGCTCCATTCCCAGACAATGACTGGGAAGAATGTGTTTGGAAGAAATCTTGTTCGAGTCATTCAAATGACCTTAAACTAAATCTAGAGGGTAAGGAGGCCAATTTCAAACCCAAACCCAAAGCGTAAGCCAGAAAACAATGAATTTGACAACAAGAAAGGAAGTGGGAAAAAGAAGGGGCACTTGGCTATAAAACAGGAGTTGTAGGAAGCAAACACAAAGCCAGTCATAAAGTTTAGTTTTATTAAATTTGTATACCGCCCTACTCCCGAAGGACTCAGGGCAGTGAACAGGCACAAGATAAAATACAGAAATACAAAAGTTAAAAAACAATTTAAAACCAAATTAAATAATATTGGCCCACGACAATTAAAAACCCAATAAATTTAAAACAAATTAAAATTCCAATTTAAAATTTAAAAGAAAGGGGAGAAAAATTAGGCCAGGCCGGCTTGCTGGAATAAAAGGGTCTTAAGAGCACGGCGGAAGATGTGCAGATCCAGGATCCTCCGTATCTCCGGGGGGAGCTCGTTCCAGATAGTGGGTGCCCCCACAGAGAAGGCCCTCCCCCTGGGGGCCGCCAGTCGACACTGCTTGGCTGACGGCACCCAGAGGAGACCCTCTCTATGAGGGCGTACCGGCCGGTGGGAGGCTATTTGTGGTAGTAGGTGGTCCGGTAAATAACCAGGTCCTAAGCCATGGAGCACTTTAAAGGTGGTAACCAAAACCTTGAAGTGCACACGGAAGACCACCGGGAGCCAGTGCAGCTCGCGCAGGAGAGGTGTTACACGGGAGCACCATGTTGCTCCTATAACCACCCACACGGCCGCACTCTGCGCCAGTTGGAGCCTCCGCGTGCTCCTCAAGGGGAGCCCCATGTAGAGAGCATTACAATAGTCCAGGCGGGAGGTGACGAGGGCATGAGTGAATGTGTGTAGGGAGTCCCGATCCAGAAAGGGACGCAACTGGCGGATCATGCGAACCTAATGAAAAATCCTCCCGGTCACGGCCATCAAGTGCTCTTCTAAAGACAGCCGTGAATCCAGGAGGACACCCAAGTTGCGAGCCCTCTCCGTGGGGGCCAGCGATTCGCCCCCAACAGTCAGCGATGGCGTCAACTGACTATATCGGGACGTCGGAAACCATAGCCACTCGGTCTTGGATGGGTTGAGCCTGAGCCTGTTCCTCCCCATCCAGATCCGCACGGCCTCCAGACACCGGGACATCACTTCAAGGACATCGTTGGGGTGGTCTGGGATGGAGATGTACAACTGAGTATCATCAGCGTACTGATGGAACTTCACCCCAAAACCACGGATGATCTCGCCCAGCGGCTTTACATAAATGTTGAACAGAAGGGGCGAGAGGACCGACCCTAGTGGCACCCCACAAACAAGGCGCCTCGAGGTCGACCTCTGCCCCCCTGTCAACACAGACTGCGACCGGTCGGAGAGATAGGAGGAGAACCACCGCAACATGGTGCCTCCCACCCCCAATCTCTCCAGCCGGTGCAGCATGATACCATGGTCGATGGTATCAAAAGCCGCTGAGAGATCTAATAGGACCAGAACAGAGGAGCAACCCCTGTCCCGAGCCCTCCAGAGATCATCAACCAACGCGACCAATGCCGTTTCCGTGCTGTACCCAGGCCTGAAGCCAGACTGGCATGAGTCTAGAGAGACGGTTTCATCCAGGTACTGCGGGAGCTGTTGCGCAACCACACTCTTAACAACCTTCTCAATAAAGCGAAGGTTGGAGACAGAACGGTAGTTAGCCATAACAGCCGGATCCAGAGAAGGCTTCTTAAGGAGGGGCCTCACCACTGCCTCTTTCAAAGCAGGCAGCAGGAAACCCTCCCCCAAAGAAGCATTTATAATCCTCTGGAGCCAGCCTCGCGTAACCTCCTGGGTAGCCAGTACCAGCCAGGAGGGACATGGGTCCAATAAACATGTGGTTGCATTTAACCTCCCCAGGATCCTGTCCACGTCCTCAGGAGTCACAGGATCGAACTCATCCCAGATAACATTCTCAAGACCCGTCTCAGCCACCCCGCCAGAATCTACCCAGTCAGAGTCCAAGCCTTCCCGAATCTGAGTGATTTTATCGTGCAGATACTGTGCAAAATCCTCAGCCTGCCCTTGCAAGGGGTCCTCCCGCACTCCCTGATGTAGGAGGGAGCGGGTCACTCTAAACAAGGCGGCTGGGCGATTATCTGCCGATGCAATAAGAGCGGAAAAGTAATTTAATTTTTTTAAATTTTTTGTAATTTAAAATTTGATTTATATGCCGCCCTTCTCGGAGACTCAGGGTGGCTTACAATGTGCTCAGCAATAGCCTTCATCCTTTTGTATATTTATACAAAGTCAGCTTATTGCCCCCACAACTGGGTCCTCAATTTACCTACCTTAGAAAGGATGGAAGGCTGAGTCAACCTTGAGCCTTGGTGAGATTCGAACCTGCAGTAATTGCAGGCAGCTGGTCTTAATAACCAGCTTAATAACAGGGTGCCTTAGACCACTGTACTACCAAGGCTCTTTTTAATCACACTTTGCCGCTTTTATGCCACTAAATAGGTCTTAATATGAGACCTAATTAGTGTCCGATCGGATTTGGAGTGACTGGCCCTCCAACCACTCTATAGGAATCTTTTTTGGCGTTTCATCCCCCTCAGCTCCTCGGTGAACCAAGGAGCTGGGCAGGTGTGATGCCAGGTCAGAGACCGCAAAGGCATGACCCGATCCAAAGCCCCGGCAGCCATCCTATCCCAGGCAGCCACCAGATCTTCAGTCGAGTCGTGAGCCAAAGCCTCAGGAAATGGCCCAAGCTCCCTCTGGAATCTCTCTGGATCCATCAGGCGCCTGGGGCGGAACCACCTAATCGGTTCCACCTGCAGTGGGGTGCAGCGGTCAGAAAGTCCAGCCTCAGGAGAGAATGGTCAGACCATGACAGGGGCTCAATAGCTATATCCCCTATAATCTGGCCATTCAACCACTGACCAGAGACAAAAACTATGTCCAGAGTGTGTCCTCCCGTGTGAGTAGGGCCATGAATTAGTTGTGTCAGGTCCAAGGCCGTCATGGAAGCCATGAACTCCTGGGCCACCTCAGATGCCTCACTGGCCGATGGCAGGCTGAAGTCCCCCATGACCACCAGTCTGGGGGTATCAACCGCCACTCCGGCAATAACGTTGAGAAGCTCGGGCAGGGCCGCTGTCACGTGGCAGGGAGCCAGGTACGTGATCAGCAGGCCCATCTGCATCCCATGGCCCCACTTCACCAGGAGAGACTCACATCCAGCTATCTGTGGTACAGTGGTCTCCCTCGGATCATACTATTAGAGCAATATAATATGTTCAAAAGAAACAGATGCAACAAAAGTGGAGGAGGGATTACATTGTACATCAACTATACAGAAATACATTATACCAAGGATGAAGGCCTTCTTGAAGCTGACAGGTACTAAGATAGCTGATCTGCAAGATGAATAGGGTCACCCAGTAAAAAAAGAGAAGTCTGCCTGCTTCACTGCATTGCTCTGCCACACTGCATACATCAGGAACTGTAGGCGATCTGTGGGATGTTAGACAATGGTTTCTTGCTTCACAGATTGGCAGGGCAAAGTCAACCCAAGCCATGCACATAAATATCCCCAAAAACAGAAGGCAGGTGACATAGGGATTGTAGAGTGGGTCAGAAGAAATCTTCATCCATCACATCCCACCCATTCACTCCTGTGCTGGTTCACTGTTTTTCAAACTGCTAAATGGGTTCTAGGCATAGGTTCTAGTTGTTTTTGAAAAAAAGTTTATCACATTTTTAAAAAAATGCTAAATCCATGTTTAAAACATGCCTGGCTGACAAAGAGAAAACAGTTGCTTGGTACAACTGAGATACTTCCCATTTTACCGCTCAATTGGCACACACATAAACCCTCCACACTTGTCAGGTATTTTTCAAGCTTGTTTTGAACTCTGGTTCACTGCTCCTTTTTGGAAGCTCTGTAGACCTGTGCCTGCTCTGAAAAGTGAGACAGGCTGCTCAGTCAGCAGAAAATTCTTCCTAGGCAGCCACTAAAATCTACTGATCAAATCATTTTTGCCACCACCAAAACCAGAATGGTCTTAGAAAATATGGTAGTCCCCAGGTTTTAGATGAGAAGGTGCTTGGCCTCAAGTACCCTGAATATATCTGGCCTTGAAATTGTCAGCAGTTACATCACTGAAGAAGTTTCCTTAGATTATATCTACCACAAAATCCATGTCAGGAGAAGAGGGAAAACTCTATTTAGAATTGGTATAGATTTTAGATTGCATCAGCTGTGACTAAAGACAAAACAGACAAGACAGATATAACATCATGAGGACCTGTCATATAAAAATAGGCACTGGAATAGTACCTACTGTTTGTGTCTGTGCTGTTATTAGAGAGAAGTGAAGTAGAGTTCAGATACAAAGGAGGAAAAAGCACACACACACACACACAAATCTTATTAAAGCACCAAACAACATGACTTCAGCATTCTTGTACCAGAGTGCTTGAAGAAATTATACAATTCCAGGAATAGTTACTAACTGTGACATAAATAGAATGTTACTCCTCCTCCTCACCAAAAGCCCTCACCTACTACATCACGGGAAGTGAATAGACAGAGAGTCTTTAAAGTTTTTCTTGACACATAGGCAGGTTATGTGGGAGAAGATCAGATTGGCATTGTTTGCTCATTTCTGAATCCCAAATAAAATGATGCAGTGTTTTCAAAAAGTGACATTTCAGTTTGAAGAGAATATTCTATGCCAAGGAGGTTACTAAGATCTAATTCCCAAACTCCAGATGATTCAACCTGATGGTTTCATGTTTACTGTGGGCACATAATATGTGGTACTTCAGATTTGGCTGAATCACAGCTTCCACTGATCTACCAGCCAGGATAGACACACGTGGGAAATAGTTGGAGAAGCCTATGTGTAGTCGCTAAAAAGCATGGGGTTGCAATAAATGGCATAGATTTGATCATAGTTCTCCAGCAATCCTTTTGGGAATAAACCTTCCAAATAGCATCAAGAATCCATTCAGCCCATCCTGAGCATATTATCTATTATATTAAAAGTGATAAGAGATAACAAATGATTGAAGACCAATTAATTTTCTTGATGATGATTTCTTGTTATGTTTTCTTTCCTCTTCAGTAATTAAAAAAAAAATGAAGGATATTGCATCAAAGAGGCTTATCACATGCACTGTTAAATGCAAGTCCCAGTCCTCATTTTGGCACCTTGTGTTTTTTGTTGGTCAAAGACAAATTGAATCCACATTGTATGCATCTGTTCCTGCACTGTTTGGACAGATGTTTGGATTTTAACAGTGCAGACATAGGTTTAATGTGCTGGAAACTGTCTGAGAGGGTGCTAATTTCCCAAGGCAATTTACCATGCTTCATAAATTATGGATGGAAAACTCATAAATGGCACATTTATTAATATTATTATTACATCTAAAATTATGTCAGGCACAACAACACTGTCACCAGTGAGCAGTGCTGGTCATTTTCTCATTATTTCCAGTAGATCTTTCTTTCTCTATTCCCTGTGGTTCAAATGATGAGGCATCTATTTCATTTTTCTTTACAGTCATCTGAGTGCTAGATGAGCCTAATAGTGTATCCAACTGAAATGCCATTGGAAACTCAAAACTGTTACTTAACAGGAAGCATCTTCTTGGAAGTTTGGATGAGTAGTTTTTGAGTGCTACATAAAAGGAATTTAGGAGTGCTTAGATCATCCTTTTAAAACAAAGGTAGTGCAAATATTTCTAAGCGTGTGGGAAATGCAAAAAGTATTTTTTCCCAGTATACAGAGATACAACTGTTCCAAGTGATGAAAACCCATTGGTTCAACAAAAATAAAAAAATCAACTCTTCCCCTTAAAGATGTGTTTATGGTTTCCACTTCCCATTAAGGTCACCAGTAATAATCTAAGTGTTGGTTCCATTTCAAACCTTGCTGAGAAATGCTCCAATTATTCAATGAGTCCAAAGTCAGCGTCCAACATCTCTGCTGAATTCCATGAATCTGACAGATTTGCAAAGTAATGTCTATCAAAGTGTGGCAATAAATGAATTTTTGGAGATTACTTTGCATTAAGTACTATTTACGTAATTACTTTGCTTGGTTTGGGATATTTATGACTAGTAATTTAGTATAAAATTTGATAAAATAACCAAGGCACATTACTGTAATTCATGCTGCCAAGTAAAGTATTAGAGCACAGCTAAAATTATGAAGAAAATGAATTTTACACATTGGCCATACAGTGGAAAAGCAATATATGAATTTAAAAATGCAACTTCATTTCATTTCAGCTACAGATCATACCAATAGTACAGGTCTCCAGAATTTAATAAAGTTGCAACTAATCTCAGTAACACCTGCTAACCAATATGAAACTTTCAGGCTGGGCTAGTAGAAAAGAGAAGCTACTGATCTTATGAAAAAAAAAATCTCTTAAATTTCCAGAGCTGGAATAACATGGAATTAAAATATTTAAATGGACTGCAAATGAAGTGACTGAGGCATCATGTTGTTTCAAGAATAGTAGACTCAAAAGTCTCTAGTGTTGCAATTGTCACAGAAACTTCCAAAGCTGCTCTATATGTTTAGAACATTAGTCTAAATTAATGTTAATTCAAATGTTGATTCAAAATGTGTATTCTCAGTCCTTCTCATCCTAGTATCTGCCGGAAATTTTGAAAAAAAAAATATAAGATACTAAGAATGTTGTTATGGGGTGGTGAATCTCCAGTTTTTTCTAAGTTATGATTTCCCTACAAAGATGGGGAATTTGAATTTCCCAAATTTCAGCTCTGTCAGTGAGCTTATATCCTGACCTCTTTTTCCTTGTGAACTTTAGATGATTCCTCTCAAAGATCTTTCCAGGTACAACTAGAAGGTTTTTATTTTGCCCTGTTGATACTTTGGCAGAAGTGTTTCTCATATTTAGCTTATTTTAATGCACATACTATGAAAGCAGTTATTCAATGCAGTGTCAATATAGGTGTCACAGCTTCATCTTCTGAAGTACAATGACCACTGCCTTATTTAAAAAAAAGCAGAGTGGAAATCTCCTAACAGAATATGAAAATCCTGCATACCCCTTCAGCAGGTACATATCCCAATGAGATTTTCATTACTGCCTAAAATATCCTTTATATGAAAGCAGAGGGGGGGAGAGGAGAGGGAGAGGGGAGAGAGGGGGAAGAGAGAGAGAGGGAGGGAGGGAGAAAGAGATATCGCCCAATACATTTCGGTACATGTTAATGTGAACCTAGGTAATATCAATCCTGAAAGAGTTATTATCTGGGTGCTATATAATCATTATCACCCATACCAATTCCCAGTATTCAATACATCTAAATCTCCAGATGCAGAATGTAGGGCACCACCCTAACCTAGCCTTTTCTCAAATTGCAAAGCTCAGCACTGCCACCTGCAGAATTTAAGGGAAGGTGAATTGTGTATTGTATACCTTTTTGATACTGTAGATTTTATACATCCCTGCCTCAAACCATTGAGCACCAATACCTGGATAGGTCCTAAAGCTAATGTACTAAAGTGCAAAGGTCCATGAGCTCAATTATCAAGTAGGAGGTTTGAACTCCATAAAAGGTATATATTTGGCTACCTATTTCTGATTGTTCCTGATAAGGATGAAGCTGTCATATAGGACTTGCTTCCTATTATTTTAAGGAGAAATGAATAGCAGGTGGAAATTGCTAGTCTTACACCGCTATCCACTTAGCAGATTACCCATATTGATCAAATTCTCCTTACTCCTTCCTTACCTTCTGATTGTTTGGATATTTGCGTGGCCAGCACAGGCTAATAAACCTAACCACATTGTTTTGAAGAAATGCAGTTCAACACTGGGCACTATAAAAGACTTCATAAAAATATTCTTTAACGTACACAGTTTGTATTGATTTCTTGATAATTTTCATAGATCTGTTTCTTCCACACACATCTTTGACCATGAAATCATGGTCAACATCTGCAACAAAGAGGGATCTTTTTTCAGAGATGCCTAAATAACCTTACAGCTGGCATCCAATGAAGAAAGGTCACACAATGAATAAAAAATTCATCTGCCTCCCAAATACACTCATTGTGAATTCCTCAGCATTTACTTACTATTTATCTGTTCTTTAAAAATACAGAAATCCATTACTTGAAAACAAAACACAGCAATAAATATAACAATAACATGCAGCCCATCCAAAGTCAGCAAACCCCATATTTTTAATGGTTCAAATAAAATAAATTAATTTTCATTTTCATTTGGCAGCATGGATTTTTAGTTTCATGCATCTGGCAATTAGAAGCATATAGTTAGATCTATAATGCTGCCTGCTACCATGTTAACAACTCAGAAGACGGCTGTATTTCAGTGCCCCTTTCTGGGCTTGAAAGCTAAGGAGGCTGAGGCCAAGTTAAATCTTGGATCAGAAACCATACCAGAACACAAGGTCTATGGAATACACTGTGAATTTGAAAAACATCCAAAAAATCAGTAGCAAACCACTTGTGTCTTATTGCCAGGAAACCTATATGGGTGAGTCTTGGAATAAAGCTTGACAGGAAGACATTATTATCTTCATAACATTAAGAGGCTCTTGTATGTTAGAACTCTGCCAATTATTTATACATTGGTGTGTGGTAAATTCTACTTAAGATCTGCACCTGAATAAATAAATATAACTATTAAATATATAAAGGGTTTTTTTTTCAGAAATGGTTTACCATTGCCTCCTTCCTAGGGCTGGAAAAAAGTGACTAGCTCAAGGTCACCCAACTGGTTTTATGCCTAAAGTGGAACTAGAATTCACAGTCTTCTATTTCTAGCCTAAGGCCTTAACCAGTACACTGAACTGACTCTCAAATACACACACACACACACACACACACACACACACACACACACAGTTCCAAATGTCAGTGGCATTGTAATATGTACCAGAGAGCATGGTGTTGTAAATTATTATTTCTAGGCATCCTGCTATTCTTTGCCAAAATAGGATCTTTATGTAGGTCAACTTTCCCATTTTAGAAATAAGCATAAAATGCTTCCCGGTGTAGTTTTGTCTACTTCATTTTTTAAAAGGAAAAAATGGACACTGATTCCGTAAATCTTTGGTCCCTTAGTTTTTTAGTTCTTTGCACAAGTTCAATTAGAAAACTATTTGACATACTTCTAAATATGGTACATAGGAAGCAATGCTTTACCTCTGGTGAAGGCAGAAAAATTAGCAAATCTGTGCAGCCATTTGTCTGGCATAGTTGAAGATTCTAAAAGACCCTAATATCTGTTTCATCAAGTGCTGAATTTAGTGAATGAAAATCTTGGTTTCTCACCTTCTCCTTTCCAGGGAGTTCTAAGGAAAAGCAGTCTTTCAAAAAATATATTAGCATATTCATTAAAACAAACCTCCTCTATCCTTCTCTGCTATCAAATCCAGAAAATCATATGAATGAGTTGGCACCCTGTCCATACCAAAGAAATAAACCAGTAACATAAATTGTGCCTCAATTGGAATGCTAGTAGAAGAGTTCAACTGAAGAGGCTCTTCAGTTGAACAAATCTCATAAACTGTCACATCTTGGCTATTGAAATTTGAAAATAAAGTGACTATTTCTGTTCTATGTTTAAAGTCTTACAAAGAAAACTTAAAAAGAAAATGGAAAAAAAAATCAACTTTGCCATCGGGTAACATGAATAAAGGGAATTCTATATGTTCATAATTCGCAAGTATCTCATATTTAACCCTGGATTTAGTTTAGAAGCTATTTGATACACTATTCTATAATTATCAGTTTCAGTATGGTGCTTTCTGGATGTGTTGACCACAGTGTGAGTATATTCAAATAAAAAGGTAATCCTACCCTACATAAAAAGCATCTTAGAATCCATTAACTGGCTACTCAACTATTTGGGGTAACCAGGGCCTTACAAAACGTGCTAAGCAAACCCAGAGACCCTGTACCAAAGGAAGACAAAACAGGAATCATTTTCAAAACAAATGTAAGAACTGTGAATGCCAATAGGCAGTAGACTAGTAGAATGTACCCATGCACACCAACTAACTACCAAAATAATCAACACAAGTTCATTAGTCTTTCATCACACAGACTTCCTCTGGCAAAACTGGAAAACAGTGAAAATATTAGAAATTTAGAGTAAATCAGATTTTTTTAAAAAGTACAAGAAAATTATTAGAAGCATGATATTCTGACCAGGCATCAATCAACAGACAAACGGTCTTAAATCCTAACTACAGATCTATCAAAAGATATAACCAAATATCCAGCCTTAGTACAATGGCTCTATACATAATATTCCCCCTGCAGGCTACTTCTGCTGACTGCTGGCTGCCTACAATTTGGCAGTTCGAATCTCACCAGGCTCAAGGTTGGCTTAGCCTTTCATCTTTCTGAGGTCGGTAAAATGAGGACCCAGATTGTTGGGGGCAATATGCTGACTCTGTAAATCACTTAGAGAGGGCTGTAAAGCACTATGAAGTGGTATATAAGTCTAAGTGCTGTTGCTATTGCTATACAGATAACTGTACTTTAAAGCAGCTGACTAGAAAGAATATTGATACTTTGCACATGGTGTTTCAATCCAGAGTTCTCACTAGACACACATAACCGGACTCAAATCTACATACTTTGAATACATTATGTGAATGTATAATTTTCTGGAGAAGGCTATAAACCTGAGAAAGGCCAGCAGCAAGGTGGATGGATTCAGTTACATTTATGTGGGGTACCAATTGGAAGACCAGGTTAGTGACAGAAATTTAATAAACAAACAAATATGTTTTGGAGAAAATCTATCTATGTAGTTGCCTAGTTTATGGCACTTAATCAATTGTCACATTGTAAGCAACCAACAGTCAGATAAACTAGAAGCATCTCTTTATCAACCTAATAATCAAAGATGAAACAATCCCAGGAAAGAAATGATAGCAATAGCAATAATATTTAGACTGCTTCACAGTGCTTTACAGCCATCTCTAAGAGGTTTACAGAGTCACATATTGCCGCCAATAGTCTGGAACATTATTTTACCGACCTCAGAAGGATAGAAGGCTGAGTCAACCTTGAGCCTGGTGAGATTCGAACTGCCAAATTGCAGTCAGCTGGCAGTCAGCAGAAGTAGCCTGCAGTACTGCACTCTAACCACTGTGCCACCACAGCTCCAAGCCATCCAATACTGTAACTATCAACACTATAGGAAGAAACCAACATTTAGGTAAGACCTACCCATCAAATTTATCAACAATAAGAAATAAATCACTTCCAAAACCACCTATCCTCACAGAACCACCACCACCCCAAGCACATCCAACGAAGCAAGATAGAAGGACATATAACCATGCCAACCACTGAGTTTCAATTCTCTAAAAAAATCCTGTATAAATTACCTAGTAATAAAATGATTTCAACTCCAAAACCAAACCTGTAGAACTTAAAATGCAATATTGTCTCACTGCATCTAGAGCACCTCACATTAAATGGAATACTTCAAATAAAATAAAAACAGCAGAGTAGATAATTTCTGATAGTCAAACATGAAAAGAGAGGCAAATATGCATGTATATATTTATGCTTATGTTTTACCTCAATCCTGTTGGACTTTGTTCAGTAAAAATCTAATTGGCAAGTAAATATCCCAATAACACAAAATGAGGATGACAATGACAAGGATACAATAAAATAATCAATACATCCTAGGATGGATGACTAAACTAATCAATTCTGGCTGAAGGCACAACGAGGTAAATTATATGTTACCAGTTAGCAAAATGCAGGGAGGGTAAGAGCTTCATGTATCTTTGGGTGACATTGGAGATTAATATGGAGAATTGAGCTACAGGTAAATGTAAACCAGAGAAAAGATAATTAAGAGCAAATACTTCCTCTAAATTACATTTACTCAGAATGATATAGAAACTGCAGTTCTTTTTATGCTACAAAGCAGAATGGATAACATGGACGCAATTTGAAGAAATGGACAGGAGCTGTGCTGAAAAATGGAAGCCATAATTTATGTAGTTGGACTGAAAATGCATTTTGGTACTTAATATTGTCCAGCAGTTTACCAATGCTAAGGTAATGCGGCCAAATTCCAACATTGTAATTTGTCTCTTCTAAAGCTTGATATGCACATATTAGCTGCATTCCAAGCAAGAATTCCATGAGCTTTTTGACTGCTCTCTTTGATTCTGAAAAGAAATTGCAGAAAGGGAGAATTATTTAAATGAAATAATATAGAAGGATAGTCAGAAATTAAAATATTTAAGAACCACTGGAGGAAATGAAATTTTCCTTTTTCTAGTTTATAATGGCAAATAAATGCATTAATTAATATTCATATTCATGTTGCGATGGATAAATAGAGACACAGACAGACATCCTAGATCAGGGGTTTCAATATTTTCGTCACCACACTTTCTTTTAGTATAATCTTAATGTACCCACCTCTCTCAAAAATTGAAACATCAGAATGAACACAACTGAACAATGAAAACAATGCAATGAAACTTTGGAAAAGGTAGATTTATAGAAGCAATGTAACTATCAGGTTCTTCACACTACCGCCTGGGCTCTATTGTCCTCTTTCCAGTACTGTACATTTCACGGTTTGGAAAACATTGTCCTAGATCAACCCACTACAGGATGGAGTCTTTGTTGCAGGTTAGGGACCATAATTCTACATATTGATCTAGTGCAGGGTGGAAATAGATATTTTTTTAGCCTCCCAATCTCGAGTTGAGAGAGAGCAATACAACCAGCTTTCAGTCTCTGTGCTTGAGGACTAGAACCTGGGTCTCCCTATTCCTAATTTAGGACCTTAATGACTATATCATATCATGTCTTATATCATATCACTATCCTAGGCAGCAAGACAGTATATGTACAGTTATATCAACTCAACTTTGGAGATTTTCAGAATCATTGAATGATTATCTTTCCCACATTTCCTTCCATTTGATTTCTATTGGTGTAAATGGAATTACTGGCCTTTTGGTTATTGCTTGTTTTACTTAGACCAACATTACCTTCCAAAAAGAGATAGTAAGATTGCTTTAAGATAGAAATGAGTTTACAACCAAATCAGCCTTTTTCTTCTCTCAACGACTGTGATTATAACACTGACTCTAGTTTCCACAAATTAAAAATGCTCTCAGCAGAGTTGTCCATTTTTTTTTCTCCTATAGTCTTTATAGCTATACTAATGAACCAACACAATATAATGCCAGATAATTCCCAACAGAGACTGATCATAAAACTGATGAGAACTTTACAGTTTAGAATTGGGAAAGAATGATTCTCCTCCAACTGCGATCCAACATACATACTTTTTCAATATGAAAATCTTACTGAAAACATACATAACCACATATTACACAATTCCACCCTTCCCAATTTAAAAACAAACAAAACAAAATAAAACAAACAAGAATGAGCTCTCCAGGCAGGAAATGCCTTTACTAGACGTGTTCATTAATGCCTCTGCATGGTTTCTAGTTATGTGAGCCCTGCCAGGAGAAGGAAACTAAAAAATGTCCCAATTCAAATCAGCTTATATGTAACTCTGTGATGCCTCTGAACATTTGGAATTAAATGAGCCAGAAACCATTTAAGTTATTAAGTGTTCATTAACTCATAGAGGAAGTCACATTAAAAAACATAAATTAAACTAAAAATGTGACTAGGTCACTTAGAAAAAAAATAAATTAGAAATTTCTCTACCTACTCGAGAATTTGATGTAAAGGAATCTATTTCTTGCCTTTTTTTTTCTCTCACATTTTTCAAGTACTCTGTTTATATTTGTATATACCCTTCATGCCTACTCTAAATAATTCTCTAATACACTCTTTCAACTATTTGCTATTTGTATTTTACATCTTGCAGCCCTTTAACAATCTCTACTAAATAAGGGTCTGATATAAACAGAACAATCTAACACATCCATGGGGGACTAAACTGCTTTAGTTTACTGTTTCCATTTCTACCTATAGTTCCTCCTTCCAGGACAAAAATGTTGGCTGTGCCCTGTTGGTGATGTTACTATGGTCCCCAGGAGGCTGACTGGCTAAGCTGTATCCCCAATCCATCTGAAATTGCTCACTCATGTTCTACAGAATAACTTTCGTAGGATTAGTAATTCTGAACTAAAACAGTTCAATTCTTCAAATCATAACAGTTCAACGTAATAGATGCTTTTCAAATTAAAAAAAATAAAAGTTTGGTTTAGCAATGATACTACTTCGTAATTGTAGAAGAGTTATCCTGTGATTTTATTCAGCCTTTCAGCCTTGCTAATCTATGAGCTTTATATTCCATCTAAAAGCCAGGGGTCTTATGAGGCTGGAAAGTCAACACAATTCCTAAGCATCTGAACAACATATTATGCTGCTCTCATATTTGTTCATTCTATAATGAAAATGGGTGAGAGAGGCAATAATTCCTGTTGGTTTAATTCAATGCATTTTTCTTCTCAAAGAACACACACACAAAAAACCCCTCTAAACTAAAAGCAAAACAAGGTACAGTACTACTAGCACAGCAACCTTCAAAAATATAAAAAGACAGGTGGGAATTACAATGACAAAAAGATAGAAATCTAAAATGCATTTCTAGATATGTTGAAATGCCACCATTTACCATCTATTCCCTTCAGAGTTTCCACAACAAAATGGATAAGTTGTTTTTTTTTAATAACTGTGACACTAAATGATGTAATGCACATAGTATAATTATGCTTAAGTGCTTTCCATGTTAAATGTCATTTCAGTTATCACTTTTTAAATGCATTTTATTAAGTGCACAATAATAGTTATGCTGGTATACGAGCAACTTACAAGAAAAGGGAGCAAAGCTGGATTGGGGAGATCTGAGACACTAGCATGAAATGTACTGGATACACAACGATGCTGTCCCTGAAAGCTTTAAATAATAAAAAAGAGAGCCCAAAATTACTAGGCTGCCAATTGTAATAAATTACAGCCTCTACCAAAGCAGATAATGGAAACTGAAAGGATAAAGGAGGGGAAATGGGATAGAAATCTGCATAATTTGCCACTGCTGGCCCATGATGGATGTGCAGCATGGCAAATACTGTGATATTTCAATAGCAAAATCATGACAATGCCCACAAGCCAAGAAAGCCAGGAAGTTCATGTTAATTCTGTTTTCTCGTTCAACTGGAAGTTCTGCTTGGCTTTTGCTCTGGGTTAGATGAAGACCTCTTCAGGCTGAATGAATGAACCAGATTTAAAGAACAAGATGTGGCTTAAGAGGATCATAGATCTCACTTTCCATATGTGGCATTTACATTTTTCTTTTCCAAAGTATTTAGAACAGAAAACATAAAGCAAATTCAAGATATTCTCACAGCACCCACCAAAATTAAGCTGATAAATAATGGCTGTTTACTCTCTGGCTAGACAAGTCTCAGACTATGTTATTGTTGTGTCAACCAGAAATCCACTTTTTGTGGATCCATAATAGGCTTACTCAGACCTCCCAATGTTTAGAACATCCTTCATAAGCCTTCTCACTCGTTTTCTGCTCAGTTTATCCATATATGTGATTATCTTTTTGTCCTTTTTCCAGCACTTTAACCTATGCAAGGGTCTCTTAGCAACTGGTTATGTTCAGGTATTGTCTGTCTATTTCAGTCTCTTGTATCCATTTCTTGCATCTACTATCTGTGATTTACTATTGGCTTCCAGTTTCAGCATCTGGTATGAACTTCAATATCAATATCAAAAACAAGGTATGGGTCACATTAACAGTCAAGGATCTCTAGGTATTTTTGCAGAATTATATCAAAGCAAAGCAAGAATCAGTATTCCTCACATGGATTCTTTTATTATATGTATTAGTGTCCCTAACCTAAATCCAGTCCCTGCCCCACCACAGCATGCTGGCTCTGTGAATTACTTTAATACGTAAACATTACTTTAAAAAATTATATGGAAATGGTAGGGATTCATGAAAACTGAGCTCACCACTGCAACAGAATGTTCCATCTTAATATAGGAGCATCATTATAGATAAGAGTGCTATGAAACAAGCACTCTGGGATGTCCTCACCAAGAAGAAATAAGGACATTCAGAACAAGAGCCAAGCAATGAATGAGCAAGCAATGAATGAGCCCTAATGAAAAGGGAAACAGCTTTTTTAGTACTTGGGTAGTGCAGTGTAGCTTACTTAACACGTGGAAAGTTGAGAGGAAATATCTATTGTACAGTTCCACCAAATGTCAGCAGCTCTAGCAAACAATCTAAAGGGTAAAAGTTAGTCAGGATAATTGTGACAATCTTGTAGAACTGCCTTTACTCAGATTATCCAGATTACATGTTGTTGTTAGTCGTGAAGTCGTGTCCGACCCATCGCGACCCCATGGACAATGTTCCTCCAGTCCTTCCTGTCCTCTACCATCCTCTGGAGTCCATTTAAGCTCACACCGGCTGCTTCAGTGACTCCATCCAACCACCTCATTCTCTGTCATCCCCTTCTTCTTTTGTCCTCAATCGTTCCCAGCATTAGCCTCTTCTCCAGTGAGTTTTTCCTTCTCATTAAGTGGCCAAAGTATTTGAGTTTCATCTTCAGGATATGGCCTTCTAAAAAACAGTCAGGGTTGTTCTCCTCTAGGACTGACCGGTTTGATTCCCTTCCAGTCCAAGGATTGTATACAAATTGTGTAAAACCTGCTTGAGAAAATGTGTTCTTTAGTTGTTGCTTCTGCTTGCTAAGCACACAGTCATAATTTGTAGGTCAAGAAAACTATGACGTGGGAAGTCTATGAAATTAATTATATTAAAGCTGCCTTGCAATTTGGTTTGGAAACTACTATGAAAACTACTATGCTAGATTTTACTGTCCAACAAAACTAACTGGGTCTGGTTAAGGCTCCTTACCTTTTGTAAATGGCTTCTAAAAATATAGATTTCCAGTGGCTTGAAAATTTATGCCTGAAGTCTATCTCTGATAGACAGAGATCCTACCCAATTTGTCATGAGGATATAACAAGTTCCAAGCAAGAGATGACATTAAGAGGTATTGAAGACCAAATGTTAGTTTTTATTTTTAAAAGGCAGGTAACCTCTTCATGATGAGGTTTGGGTAACAGCAGTTCCTGCTCTCTTTACTCCCTGAGGGTGCTCAGCTCATGTGCCACTGCACAGGTTACAAATCAGGACAGAGAAAGATCAGGGCAGGCAGGAGCCAGTCTCCAGCATTTTGTTCCCAACAGGACGGAATGCTTCACTGCTCTACTTGAATTCAGAAGAGAGGCTTCAAAGGTTTCCAAGGAAGGAAGATAAATGAAGTTGTTTCCAAGTAGAAATAATTATTTCAGGTGTCATAATAGACCAGTCCTTGCATTCCATATTCCCTAGGCTATACTCATCTCTTGGGCTCAGATCTGAATTGTACCAGTTCCCAATATTTCCTTCTTTGTCGAATACTCTTAGATAATTCTTCATTTTCTCCTTCAGCACAAAGGAGAATTGTCTTTCTACTTATTGCATCCCAATTTTGATCCGAGTACTGTAAATTCGTAACTTCCCCTGACTTACAGTACAATTTTGGCATACTTAATTCTATAGGATCTTAATCCTTCTTTCTGCCCTCTTCATAAAACGAATGTTATGGTGTGCCTTCTCCCACCTCCTCACATGTCATGATTCCAGTTGATATCTGCTAATAAGAGCAGAGTGTGCCCCTTGAGCATCTTAATTTCATTAGCTATGGAATCACTGAACTTTTATGTGTACACCCGAGAAGTGCTGGTGGCATGGCCAGATCACTTCAACAGAAGGACTCTTCGGAATGTGCCACCAGCCATGAGGCCAATTGGCTTAGCCTCCTTAGATGCAGTGGTACCAGTTTGTATTTGGGTAACAGGCTGACAGACTCCCTCAAGGCAAATAAGGCATTAAAGCATAGAGAAGATGGTTACTTATAAGCCTGTATATGCTGTCCTCCGCTGCTGTCCCCTTCCTCAAACTTTCTTACTCTGTTGCTAACCAAAGCATGTTCAAATCCTCCAACCTCTGCACATTATTTTATACAGTATTAATTCTCTCTGTGCATACCTGAAAAGAAACACATATTTTCTGTACTTAGTCAAATGAAATATAAATTCATTCACTATACTGTATTCCAAAAAGCATTGTGTTATTTCTTTATTACCGTATTTTCCGGTGTATAAGACGACTTTTTAACACATGAAAATCTTCTCAAAAGTCGGGGGTCATCTTATACGCTGGGTGTCGTTCCCCTGTAACCAGGCAGACCAGCCCTAAAGACTCTGACGAGCCTTAAATGGCTCTGGCGATCGAAGCTCTGATAATCCCAGCTTTGCCTGCTAATCAGGCAACTCAGCTGGGATCGCCAGAGCCATGTTAAAGAAAAAAAACTTTTTTCCTTTTACGTGGCTCTGCAAGCTCTGACAATCCCAGCTGAGTTGCCTGCCAATCAGGCAACGCAGCTGGGATCGCCAGAGCCCAGAGCCCTGTAAAAGGAAAAAAGTTTTCCCCCTCCAGCTTGCTTACCTTAGCTGCTAATCACAACGCTTGCCTTGCTTGCCTTGCTTCGCTTGCCTGAATCGATTCCATCAGCAAGCAACTCCCTGCCTGCAATCAAGCAGGCAGGAGTTGTGGACTTCAACTCCCAGAATTCCTCAGCCAGCAAAACAAAGCTGGCTGAGGAATTCTGGGAATTGAAGTCTACAAGTCTTAAAGTTGCCAAGGTTGGAGACCTCTGTTCTGTTGGGTAAGTTTTTTCCCCCTTTGGGAGCTTTAAAAAAAATAGTTAATTGGGGTTTTTTTTAGTTCTTTTTTAGACCTAGCCATTTAAAGTTTAGGAAGTTTTAAATTTAGTTTTCATATAAAAATAAAATAATATTTGTGCAGCTTTCTGAGATTTAGTGTGTTTCTGTAGTGTTTCACTCTAACTACACAAACACACAAAATCTCACAAAGCTGTATGTGGAATTTTGTGTGTGTAAAGTGTGAAAGTTGTTTTTTTGGGCTTTTTGTGGCTGTGTGAGGTTCCTGCTTGTTGCAGGGGCCATTTTGGGTCTAGCACAGCTGCTTTTACATTGTGGGTGAGCCTGTTGTGTTGTGTTGTGTGTGTGTAAAGTGTGAAAGTTGGTTTTTTGGGGGGCTTTTTGTGGCTGTGTGAGGTTCCTGCTTGTTGCAGGGGCCATTTTGGGTCTAGCACAGCTGCTTTTACATTGTGGGTGAGCCAGTTGATGTTTTTTAATTTTTATTTGGTGTGCATTGGAAGAGGTGAGTATAGCCCAAACCCTATATTTTAACAGGAAAAGTCGGGGTCGTCTTATACGCCCAGTCGTCTTATACGCCGGAAAATACGGTAAACTGATAGGAAATAGTTATTTGTTGTAATTTCTAGATTACATCGAATGTAATCACAGCAATTGCCAAAAATAATATCTCTCCTTCTAGATTCCCATTTTCCAAATTAGTACACTTGTAAATATATTGTAGTCTTAACTCACCATCGGAAACTACGTATTCCTCATTTAGTCCAACAAGCTATAGTTTTAATGCATGTGTTGCAGAGCGTCTCCTGTAATTTTAATGATTATATCTGAACCATGCATGTTATTTTACCTCTACAGTCCAATTGCTGTGGGAAATTTGCAATTCATGGAAAGCAGTATAATGAATAAGAGCCCAAGCACTGAAAGAATAGTGGCTTTCTGCAGTCTTATTTACTTTTCTCCAGATGTACTTGAACTGAAACCTCTGGAGGTCCCATCCAATCAGCTGGCATTTCCATGTTAGTTGGGAATTCTGGAAGTTGCAGTTACCACAGGTCTGAAGAAAAATAAACTGTACAATTCTGAATTCCTCCTAGGAATTCAAGGCAATGTAATAGCACCCATGTCATTTTATTTTCTTCAAAATTCTGTGAGACAATTTTATTCAGTGAGCTTCTTGGCAAAGTGGAGATATGAGCCTGAGTCTCTCTATCCTAGCTCAACAGTACAATATTAATCCAATCTTAATCCTTTACCAAAATCAATACTGGATCTTGTATGATCTCCTCTGCTTGACTGCATCTTTTGCTTGTTTCTGTTATCAGAATCCTTATCTTTCTTTCTTGTGAATGTTATTTTTTTTAATCTACCTCTCGGCCAGATTCTCTTTTAGTTATCACAATGGCCAACAAACACAATAACCATTATTAGAGGAAATATTTTCAATTACTGAGAGAAATGCATTACAAAAAGAGTGAGATGAAAAATGGAACATGCGAAATTACCTGTGAACTAATATTTGTTCCTTTATTAGTTCTCTGCCTCCTACCATTAGCAGAGTGATGATATTCATCAGAACTAGCACCCTTTCCCAAGAGAATAAAGTGTAATCAATGAAGTATCATTGGATACCTGAGATAATACAACCCAATCAAACCAGCCTATGAGAAATAATATTTTGGGCCATAAAATAATCTATTTTAATCCCATTCATAACTACTAAAATGTAGTTATTTTCTATGCCATATTTCTATGGCACCCTAAAGCTCCTTTTTTATACTTTGTTTCTCCCTCTTCTTGTAGTCCTTCCACCTGAATGCTTCAGCACTGATAGCTACTAATCATTCAGAGCCAAAATTGACTTCTTACTCCCTCATCAGTGTTATCCTAAACAAAGTTATTCTTTCCAACTCCATCCTGGGTCACTTTCTCAAATAGGAAGTGGGTAAGCAAACAAGAATATTTTTCTCATATTGAAAAGGAAAGTCTGTCAAGGAAATGGAAAACATTTTTATAATTGCACAGATTAAGGAAAGAGGAAAAAAGAAACAAGAGTGGAGTAATTATAGAAAACTACTTGATTTCAGAATTACTGAAATTTTTCTAATAATGTAGGTAGTCCCTGATTTACAACAGCTCATTTAGTTCAAAGTTACAACAGCACTGAAAAATGTGACTTATGACCATTTTTTGCACTTACAACCATTACAGTATCCCCATGGTCACATGATCAAAATTCAGATGCTTGGCAATTGGTTCATATTTATGATGGCTGCAATATCCTAGGGTCACGTGATCCCCTTTCTGACAAGCAAAGTCAATGGGGAAGCCAGATTCACTTAACAACCATGTTACTAACTTAACAAATGCAATGATTCATTTAACAACTGTGGCAAGAAAAGTTGTAAAATGGGAGAAAACTCACTTAACAAATGTTTCACTTAGCAACATAAATTTTGGGCTCAATTGTGGTCATAACTCAAGGACTACCTGTATACCATCACCAAATTGTCAAAGTGAGAAACATCGGACTTCTCCATTCTTTATATTCACCTTGCCTTCCTTGTCTGTTTCATGGACTCTGAAAACTTCCTATGAAGATTTTAGAGAAGACCAACAGACTATGGATGAAAGGTGGAATCTGCAGCAGCAGTGTCTGTTCTCTTGCAATCTATTCTCATTTATACCATCACCAACTGAAGAACAATTAGTTCTTAAAATTATGAAATGCTGGTATTTTAAAAAAGCTAAAGACATCCAAAAAATCTCATTACTGTGCAACACTATTTACTAGGTTTTATTATTTAAACAGTTGAGACGAATGTAGAGAATGCACACAGAGAATACTTTAGACCAGGGGTGTCAAAATGGATTTCTTCGAGGGCCAGATCAGCATTGTATTTCTCCTCTGCTGGCCAGCCAGGGGGACAGAACTGACAAATCCTGCAGCACCCTGCCAACCAAAACAGGGTGCGGGGGGGGGGGGTGCGTGGCCCCCTGTGCCCCATTTTTGGTCTGGGCAGCCTCTGTGAGTGCCCCCCCACCCTGTTTTGGCTGCCATAGGCACTGCAGGCTGGCCCCATGGGCCAGATTTAAACACCCCACTGGCCAAATCTGGCCTCCGGGCCTTGAGTTTGACACCCCTGCTTTAGACAATGAATGAATGAATGAATGAATGAATGGATCATTCCTAGAAACAGAAAATCATAAAATGTCATGTGTGCATATACCTGAATATAACCCTTCCCAAACAGAAGAATTGGACTTATTTAGGATGTATCTTTTTTCAGGTAACAGGTAACAGGTTTCTTAACTTTAGCAATGTGGCAGAAGGCAGAGTTCTGGCATATGGAAAAAAGGTGTGGACCCTATCCTGAAACTGAAATATAATTGTTCCCCAAATATTTTGGAAATTTATAATTTCTTCATAAATACAGTTTTATTCACAGAGATTAAATATTTTAAAAAAAAACAAAGTGGGGGAGTCTTCAGAAGATCTTGGATATACTTACAAACCAAAGGGACCGGTTGAAAATACAAAATAATGTATCAGAGGATGTGGTTAGTTAGTCCTTTCCATCCTTTAGAAAAAGGAAATCCCCAGTAACTTTGAGATAAGGATTAATCTTTGATCACATGACGTGCAAAAGTATTCAATCATTTGCCATCTAATGGTGGAGCATGGTGTCAAGCCTTATGGGATAATATATTCATTATTCTCTAAGGAGCCAACAGGCTTTTTCATTTCATTTTTGCAGTGGGCTAATACAGCTACCTTTTGCAAATTATTTGTAAATCCATGTATGATCTCCACTTGTATCAGTCATGTTTAAATTTAAAATAACCTTGCAGCCTTATTATATGATGTACAACAATTACACAGCAAATCATCCTATTTTCAAAAGTCAAGATTTTGTAAGCTAAAGTACTATATTTCAGTTGGTCATTTTTACAGCCTATTTGAAACCAACAACAGAGCTCATATAACCTGGTCAATGAAAGGGTTAGTGACCCCATTGAAGTAGATAGTATTTGGGCAGAAGTGTATTGTTTTAGTTAAATTACTATATAAGTGAAATTACCATTCCCCATCTGCTGTATTGTGCAAATCCAAAAAGCCAGTGAATGTTAGGGAATATCAAAATCTAGTTAGTTCTTTTATGATAAGTAAAGGAGCAGTGTAAACAAGTGGCTCCAATATAAAGTGTTTTGTTGACACCTGACAATTACAGGCCAATACCATCTGCATATCCACAGCATATCCATTACTGACTGTCTAACCAATGCTATTCCTATAATAAATCAAAATTGATCAAAATTGAGTTAAGCAAGCTCCTAAATACAGCTACTCTTGTGTGGATTCCCCTCAAAGGAGCTGCAGACAGTTCTGTACTACTATGTATTGAGTCAAGCATGCAAGCAGTGATGCCCCAATTACTATATTCTCACTGGCACTATATATGGCATTTGACTTCTGATGAATGCACAGACACATCCATTACAGAGATGATTTCCCAGACATTGGGATGGGCTAATTTGCCATATATAATGGCAGGCGCTATTAACAAGAGCGTCCCTTGCTGAATTTCCATGATAGAAAGACTCTATTTAACTATGTAGTTGCAAGAGAGGATGTTTCTATTTTAAAGGCTCTAATTGTTTTGAACCCTCCTTCAGAAAATGTATCAATTATTCATTAGGTTTACAAACTAACCAATGGCGTATTTAACTGTGCTCTGTTGAATAAACCACCACTGATAGGGCTCATATGCCATAAAATATAAACAGAAAATCCATTCAAGCAAACCTAATAAAATAAAAAAGTCAATCAATATTAATTAAGGTCTTCAATTGGTCGTATTCAAAAGAGAAAAAAAGTCTGGAAAAACCAACCATATTTTAAATAACTACATTGAGCAAATCAAATTATGATTGTAATTAATCTGTGAACCAAGACACACAATGATAGGAGAATCTATTTATGTATGGATATTATTTTAATTCATTCTTTTTCTTTATGATTTATCCTGTTGGCAAAGTACTACAAATTAAAAAAATTGATTGATATTTTATTGGGGGCAGGAAAAAAATCAGAGCATTGTTTCTTCTCCAGTTCTTTTTTTAAATTGATAACATTTTAATGAATTCAGAGCTTAGTTGTATCAGGAATAGCAGAACTTTTATATACCTGATATATACAATTGGAATGTATATTGTTTGGGCTATAATTATAGATTTATATACTGAATTTTACAAGCTATTAAGTACAGCATGCCTTCATTTTTATCTCTTTGAGAAGTAAGCAAACAAAAGTTGAAAACAGAAGAATTTCTAAAATAGTCTAATTATGAGGGAAATCTTTTAAGATCTCTGTGTTCATACATGAGGATTCATAAGTTGTTGGGTGATTATCATTATTGCCTTATTTTTCATTTGATTTTTGAATCTTGGCATCCATGAGATAAATGAATTTGATGAAAAGTATCTACCAGTTTAAAGGGTGTGTCAATCCTATAGTATATACATATATTAGAATCATCTTGAATTCTTAATAAATTACTGTAATTATAATTGATTTAACCCCCCTCCCCAACTTCGAACAGTTCTGTAAAGTGCACAAAGTCAATAGGATAGGATAGGATAGGATAGGACAGGACAGGACAGGACAGGACAGGACAGGACAGGACAGGACAGAACAGAACAGAACAGAACAGAACAGAATAGGATTTTTTTGTCACTTTGAATGTATACTAATCGACATACATTAAAATAAAATTTCTTTGCATATAGCTCTCAAAAGGTCACTCCCTCCAATGTACACTACATAAATATCACAAAATAATTAAATAAATAATAAATAAATACAAAATTATGCATCTATCCACATATATTATATGACACAGAGAAACAACACAGTCCAGTCCGGATGTATATATACATCCTACAGACTCATGCACAAATACTAGAAGAAATGGATAACAAAGCTAGGTTATTCTGCTTGGTTATCATATATCATCCAACAATAATTTGCTCATTGGGCTTATCAACTTCAGTCATAAAAGTCTTGTTGTTCTGGTGTGCAGTGCTCTATAGCATCTTTTTGAGGGTAGAAGTTGAAACAGTTTATGAGCGGGATATGAGGGGTCTGTAAATATTTTTACAGCTAATATTTTTACAGTATACAGATCCTCAATGGAAGGCAGATTGGTAGCAATTGTTTTTTCTGCAGTTCTAACTATCCATTGAAGTCTGTGTCTGTCTTGTTTGGTTGCAGAGCCAAACCAGACAATTATAGAGGTGCAGATGACAGACTCAATAATTCCTCTGTAGAACTGAATCAGCAGCTCTTTGGACAGTTTGAGCTTCCTGAGTTGGCGCAAAAAGAACATTCTTTGTTGTGCTTTTTTTGATGATGTTTTTGATGTTAGGTGTCCATTTTAGGTCTTGAGATATGATAGAACCTAGAAACTTGAAGGACTCTACTGTTGATACTGTGTTGTATATAGAGAGAAGTGGAGAGAGCACACAGCCTTGGGGGCTCCTGTGCTAATTGTACAATTATCAGATGTGATTTTGCCTAGCTTCACCAGCTGCTTCCTGTCTGTTAGGAAGCTTATGATCCATTTACAAGTATGGTCAGGTACAGCTAGCTGATTTAGTTTAGTTAGAAGAATATCTGGAATGATGGTATTGAATGCTGAGCTGAAGTCTACAAAGAGGACCCTTGCATAGGTCTTTGGGGATTCAAGATGTTGTAGGATGTAGGTCAGAGTCATATTAACAGCATCATCTGTTGATCTATTTGCTCAGTAGGCAAATTGTAAGGGGTCTAACAGCGGATCCATGATGGTTTTCAGGTGGGCCAGCACTAGCCTTTCAAAAGTCTTCATAACAACAGATGTCAGAGCAACTCTCTGAGGTCATTCAGTTCCTTGATGGAGGGTTTCTTCGGCACTGGGATGACAGTAGAGTGTTTGAAGCAAAAAGGAACATAGCACATCTCTAGAGATTTATTAAAGATTCAGGTGAAGATGGGGGCCAGTTGGTCAGCACAAGCTTTTAAGCAAGAAGGAGTTATCTTGTCTGGGCCTGGTGCTTTTCCTGGCTTTTGTCTATGAAACAGACCTTGCACCTCATTCTCTGTAATCACCAAAGGTGGTGGGCCCAATGGGATGGAGTAGGTTGTAGGAGGCTTGGCCAATGTTGGTGTGTCTGACATTGTGGAGATGGGTGGCAGTAGTTTTCTCTCAAACCTACAATAAAACACATTCAGGTCATCTGCAAGTTGTTGATTTTCTTCAGCATGTGATGGAGATTTGCTGTGAACGGTGATATTTTTAAGAGTTTTCCACATGTTTGCTGGTTCATTTGTTGAGAACTGATTCCTTATCTTTTCAGAGTAGCTACTTTTTGGTACTCTGATCTCTCTTGTTAATGTGTTTCTGGCCTGATTGTACAGCATTCTATCGCCTTTTCTGTAGGCTTCCTCTTTGGTATGCTGCTTAAATTTAGCTGTGAACCAAGGTTTATTGTTACTGTATATTCTCAGGTTTCTGGTCCAAACACATAGTCTTCACAAAAACTGACATATGATGTTACAATATTGTGAGCTGATCCAAGTCTGCAGAGGTATCTTCAAACACATTCCAATTAGTGCAGTCAAGGCAAGCCTATAGCTTTAGCTTTGCCTCCTCAGTTCAATTAAAGACTAGGAATTTCTTTCTCTTGACAGTTTACATGTCACTAATTATTAGCACTCCTTGTTCATTGCTAAAATAATTTTTTACCTTCCAAAAGGTCTACAGGGTAGCTCTTTTTAAAGAAGAAATGTGGGAATCCAGATGTCCAAGGCAACAATCAATCTTGTCCATCTTTGCAGATATCCATGCCTGCATTCCCATGGTAGGGATCTTAGCCATATTTAGGAGAAAGGTAAGCAGAAGATTGAAGAAGCAGATGATAACCTCTACTATCAGGAATTAACAAGCAAGATTTAATTTTAATTTTTCTAAATAAGAAGGAACCATAATGTAGAAAGAACCATAATGTAGTTAAATCTGGTCTTTGCAGGCTTGTAATAAAGTCGCAATAAAATAATTGAGCTTTCTCCAATCTGCTGAACTCCTGATATGCTCTGCTTCAGTTTCATAAATCTTAGGCAACAGTACCAATAGCTGAACTAATCAATCAATTAGTCTTCTTGTTAATTGACTATGGTCAAATTCAGCCATTTATACCTTGAATTCCACATGCTAATGATTACTTTGTGAACTGGCCTGTTGCCTACTCAGCACAGTTTTTAAAGAAAAAAAATTATGGCAGCTGCTCGTTTCTATTAACTGCATTAAAAAACAGACTGAACCCAGTATTACAAGGAAATATCAAATAGGATAACTATTTAATGAATGGTTCATTTAACCTTATTTTAAATTGATAGAAGTTCTAATAGTTCATTGCATATTTAAATAGGTTACTTTATAAATTTCCTTCAACTATGGCAATATGTCTAATAATTAATTTAGGCAACAATTACATTTATTTATTTAGAGAGTTTATACAACTGCCCTTTTTATCTTGCTTCAATAGGAGGAGGAAGGATTATCAAGTATCATCACTGTCTTAAATTGCTTATAAAATAATAAATGTGGGACAAAAATCAAATAAATAAAGAATTTTGTCATAATTATCTCATCTTTTAAGGGGAACCTCTGACAATTTACCAACATTTTCATGGCCAACCTAAAGCCAGGCGAACTTAAGGTCAGGTTTTCATAGCTTTTATCTTATACTGAAGAAACCTTTTGCCTGCAAGGATACAGACTATGGTGAAGTTCCACTAGGATTTCAATACTTTGGCTAAAAGTTTTAATTTAAATCTAGATGAATCCACATAGCAGCTGTACTTTCTAGTCACTGAAACCACCCAACGGCCACATAAATACTGTATCTATTTATAGAAGAAACCACTGACCACTATGCATACCTGTTTCCAGGTTTTATCATTACAATAGATAGTCCATTACAAAATGGACTATCTATACAATTAATAATGCTCATTAGTTGGACCCCAACAAAGATTCACAATTAAAGATTAAATCAAATATTTCTAAGAATAGCAATAGCACTTAGACTTATATACCGCTTCACAGTGCTTTACAGCTCTCTCTAAGTGATTTACAGAGTCAGCATATTGCCGCCAACAATTTAGGTCCTCATTTTACCATCCTCAGAAGGATGGAAGGCTTGAGCCAATGAAAATTGAACTTCTGACAATTGGCAATCAGCAGAATTAGCCTGAAATGCTGCATTCTAACCACTCAGTTAGAATGGTTAGAACGACCACGGCTCTTTATTAATATAACCAACAAAGTGAAGAAGAAAAAACAGCTTTGTGCTTGACTGATAATTAGAATTTATCATGGCCAAGACAGATATTTGGGAAAAATAGTACAGCTCTTATCATCACTTACAGGATATTATTTGCAGTATTACAGGCAAACTCTGCCCATAGCCTGGAGTCCAATTCTGACAGGGCCCAAAGTTGACTCAGCCTTCCATCTTTTCAAGGTTGATGAAATGAGGACCCAGATTGTTGGGAGCAATAAGCTGATATTGTAAACCACCCAGAGTGTTGTAAAGTGGAGCAGTATATAAGTCTAAGTGCTACTGCTGTTGCTATCATCTACCCCTGTTCCAAGCAATGGAACTGGTGATCCTGATGGTTTCTGGAAAAACAACTGCAGCCAGTCCATCCCTTGTTCAATTGCTCTTTCCTATTCAAAAAAGATTTTTATAACATTAAGAATCCAAATTTCATCAGAACAAAAATTAGTCAAGGCAGCCTTAGAATTCTATTCTTCTCACAAATGACAAAGTGTAAAGGATAAACCTTTATAAGGGGAAATAATCTTTAAGAAGTTTGCTAAGAAATAATCATATTATCAATGAAGAATCCAGATAAGCTAAGTTGTCATAGATGCAGAAATGAAGTAAGTTTTTATTCCATCAGTCAGTAATACCCACTTTCTATACAGAAGACATCTTTGTCAAAGAAAAACTACAGTACATCATCAGAAGGCAAATAATTACATTAAAAATGCTGAGATATTTCAAAGAAGTTAATCAGTAACCTTGAGCCTTACACTCAGGATACATTCAAGTTTTCATATATGTAAGATCACTGATCACTGATGAAGCATTTTTCAAATATTTAGACCACTGACAAACTATTAACAATTTTTAATCACTGCATACAAAGCTCATGTTCTCAGCACTAAACATCATTTGCACATTAAGGTGTTTTAAAGATTCAAACAACTGCATTCTTCTTTAATCTCTTATCATTAGATCTCTCCAGTTTCCCCCTCATGATATCTTATTTGTGCAGCAAAATCATTTTAATATTCCTGATTTGCTAATACTTTCCTGTCATGTCAGAGCACCAGTAGTACCAATATAGCTGTTATGCTAGAAGTGTCCACATTTGGAAAAGGAAATGGGGTTTCAACAAGATTCATCATTCCACAGAGGCGCCATTGTGTATTTCAGCTAACTCATTACAAGTTAATTAGCAATTCATCCCATTATTCGCTTCTCTATTTCCCATACATGTGTGTGTGTGTGTGTGTGTGTGTGTGTGTGTGTGTGCATCTGTGTGTATGTATATACATGCATGCTCAGGGATTGTGACCATGTGGATATTTGAGAACACAGCAATTCTCTGTATTTCCCCCATCTCTGAGATCTGTAGAAAGAATTTTAATAATCAGTAATAATCCTAAAAGACTCTTTCCTCCACTGTCCCAAATAAACAACCAAGACTAGAAACCATGTTGCAATCAAATAGGTACATTTAACAAAGATCTGAGAAAGACTGCTGAAAGCACATCTCCGCTAAGCAATCAAGTAATAAATAGTAAAACTAATTACCTGGGCAAGAGTAATTAACTACACAAAGAATCAGTTCACCCACACTTTCCCAAACTCACATAATAGGCTGCCCAGACACCATCTACAAAACAAAGGCAAGGGGAAAACAATTAAGAGTCGCCTTTTGACAGAGTGACACATTAGAACCAGCAGATATACATACCCACTACTCCTCAAGCACATACTAAGGACCAGTCCATGTATAAAACACCCTCTCTGTACCTCATTTTCTCTGTAGGTACCCCCACAATGGAACCTCTTCGTTTTCCAAGAGATAAATCTCCTTTTCTCACATCATGTCTGGATTTCATTTTGATTTGTTCTTGCACAGCCCCGGTTCGAATTGGGACCCCAAATCAGTTACAGAGATTAAGAGAGGAGAGGCTAGGGTAGTTTAAAAATCCAACATATAATTTACAAGTCTCTTTTCAGTATTTAACACTGAATTATTCCCCTGTTAAGCAATCTATAATTTGCTCTAAAAATGCAGAAGCAGATTTTGCTCATGTGCAAAAGGAGAATTATGTGCAAGCATTTGTAAATAATCTATAAATATTATAACTCCTTTTGAAAGCTCAAGTTTTCTTCAGCTCCATAAAGCCTAAACCAGACTTTCCTAGAATAGTCTCAGTGATGCCTACTGCATACTGTGTCCTTCTCCAAACTGATAACCTTCAGAAACAGTACAATTGAAGCCTCAGTATACGGCTGGTTCTTACATTGTACTAAGTCTCACACCACAGTTTACAAGCAAAATGATTCCATTTACTTGCTAAGAAAATCTTGGATGTGTTTGAAACAGAGGCAGGCCATTATACCTATCAGCTCATTTTGTGTGCACTATTTCTTTTTACAAAAGAACATATAAAACAATGTGCAGGTAGTCCTCGACTCACAACCACAATTGAGCCCAAAATTTCTATCATTAAGTGAGACATTTGCTAAGTGAGTTTTGCCCCATTTTATGAACTTTCTTGCCACAGTTGTTAAGTGAATCACTGCAATAGGTCTGTGTGTGTCACAAAATCACAAAAGATGATGACATGACCTTGGGACACAGCAGTGATGATAAGTATGAGCCAGTTGCCAAGCATCATGGGGATGCTTCGAAGGTCATAACTATGAAAAACAGTGATAAATCCCTTTTTTTCAGTGGCATTGTAGCTTTGAACAGTCATGAAATGAACTGTTGTAAGTCGAGGACTACCTGTATTATTGTAAATTCCCAGTGAGCTTCACAAACATTTTACTTAACCCTCCCTAAGTGTGAATTCCAGCCTCACTTCCCTGGTGATGTCATTCTATCAGGATGACTCCTTCAAATCTCCTCTGGATAAAGCAGAGCCCCCAACTCCCAAACCACAGTCCAGTACAGGGCCTTGAGTCATTCAGAACAGAGTTGCAAAAGTGGTGGGCTAGTGGGCGTGTGTGTGCACATTTTTCCCCACTTGGGAAAGAGTGGGTGAGTGCATGCTCACCGTTTCCACAAGCAGCAGGCATGCATCCTGCTGCTCATGCAAATGGAACTGCGTGCGCACATGCGCTTAATCCCCGCTCACCTAAACATCACCTCTCTCTCCGCCAGACCACAAAGGTTGGGGAGCTCTGAGACAGAGCAATAGAATTCTACTTTAGCTATATTTAACTTTAGCATTAGATATATAAAATACTCCAATTATAAAAAGGTTGATTGCTCCTGGCCTAAATGGACATTTTGGCCCTTTCATTGTCAGTATGATCTCAGGGCGCCAATTGGTGTGTCCTTCACAGAGATTAGAATAGAAAAAGAAAATCTGCCTTACAGAATCGACCTGAATTTCAAGATTTCAACCATCCTGAAGAGCAAACTCAGACATTGCTATAAGCAGGACTGTGGCCAAAACAGGCTAATGAAGAAGAGGTGAGCATGACAGAAAAAATGTGCCATACTGTGTAGAAAGACGAAGTTGGCAGAATCCAAACTCTAATCAAGAATTATCAGATGAGTACTGAAGAAGCTTAATGGCTGAAACATGCTCAGGATATATTGGTTGAATAATCAGTGCTAAAAAAGGGAGAGGGTTGGAATATTTTTGAAGAGGGTAAAGCTTGCTAGCAGGCAAAAAAACAGAGATACTAAATACTAAAACATTTTGCAGCAGATCCTATTTCCTATGATATTATCATGAAGGTGAGAGCAAGAGCTGGGCAGACAACAGGAAACTTGTTCATAGATAATTTTAATTTCTTTCTATTATTTTGCGTATATAGGTTTGCCAAACCACATGTATAATCTATGCCATTTCTCCCTTTTTCCCTTTCCCAGAATATTACAGTAAGGTTTTTTTTTTAATTTGTTGGCATAAAAATACCCTTTGTTGTAACAATCTTCAGCTATTCATTGTTTGCAGCTGACAAAAGTGGAAGCCATGCCATCTGCTCTAGAAGCCTTTAATGCTTCCAGAGAGTGTGCGTTGGGAGGAGGGGTTGATTATGCTTGGAAAAGACCATCTTTGTGAACTTAGCAATATTATTCTACATTATTACTCTATCTATTCCAAGATTCAGCCTCAAACACTAACAGCAGACAATTCAGCCCAGGTGGGAGGGGAAACAAATAATGATAATAAACTCTGCCTGTATTTTCCTTCCTTGGAAGTATTCAAATAGATGTGGGAAGGCAGGGTTAGAGGTCATGGTTGTTTATTTTTATACATTAAAGTAACTCTATGAAAAAAAAATGGTGGGCAGAACCTAGTAACCTTTGAAATGTAAAACCATATCACATAAAAAATATTTTTAATTATATTCTTTGCATTCATTTGGACCAATACAGGTTACTTTCCAGTGACTTTGGCTGATTCATTTTAACATATTTTCTTTTGCTCATTCATAATGTGTTTCAGTCAGACCCCACCTTCTCTTCATTGTTCCACCATACAGCTACATTAATGTAAAAGGGGATTGGCGCATATTAACCCTCCAGTAAAACACGTACTCAAGGAAACACTAAAAATGAAGCAACCAAGAAATTCAAAGTGAAAGCTTCTGGTTCCCAGGAGATAAATGGGAAAAGAATTGTATGCCTGCACTTCTTTAATCCCTGGACCTTTTCAATAACTCAGTAAACAGGATTGTCTTGAGGGATGGAGGATGGATTTGTTTATTTGTTTTATTTATCTGATGTTTTCAGTCCAGCATACCGGTTTAGTTTTCATTCTGTGTCCACATACAATTGTTCATGTGTGTATGTGTGTATGTATATATATATGGATGCATTTATGCTAAAGCCTCTTACCATTTCACGTTGTTTCACTCACAGCCATACTAGATTATAGAAAAAGGACAGACTTATCTCCTTATACTTCCCTCCTTCTTGCTCCTCTACCCTTGAATTTCCCTCCCTGCTTTTCCTTTATTATTCTGATGTATCTGCATCCTCAACTGTAATGGATATTTCCCCCATTAGTAAAGAAATTAAGTTTTTCAGATGGAGCTCAACTAAAATTGATTTTTACCCATCCACAAATATATATTATTTAAAAATCTTCCAATTTGCATTCCTCAAGACTTTTGTTCAATACTATTGGAGTATTGCTTATACTCCAATAAGTACTGTGAAACCTTTCTTCTGGTGCTTTTTGAAATAATTGCTAATAAATCAGTCTCCTAACCCCCAAAGTTCATCAAGATGTCCCTCTGCTATTGTTTCTATACATTTTTTCTTTGTTTACATTGTCCAACTGACATTATCTATGTACAAGAAATGTATAATTGGTGCTTCTCCCAATTCTGGAATTTAAAATTTATATTCCTCCTTTTTTATATTCCTCCTTTATATCTTTATTTATATCCCTTATTTATTATGTTTACAAATAACTCAAGATGATGAATATATCCAACACTCCTCCTTCCTCCTCTTATTTTCCCCACAACAACAATCCTGTGAGTTGGGCTGAGAGAGTGTGTGACTGGACCAAGGTCACTCAGCTACAATACCATTGCCTCCCCGTTTGAAAGTGCTGCAAATTTCCTTAAAATTACCCTCCTTTGTTCCACAGCAGTTCTTTGTGGCAGATTGGGCTGGGGAGATGCCTGATATCCAACAGAGCATTCACATTTCCATGGTATGGAGATAGCTTTCGGTCCCTGTTGTTGCTGCTCAGCATTCAGTGCCATACAGTGCAACAGGGCAGATGGTTGTCTTGTAAATCTTAGATTTAAGATGGGTTGGCATTTGTCTGTCACATAACACACCAGTGAGTTCTTGCCAATGCATGCAGGCTGCATTCTGCACTTTTAAGTGATCGCACTTCACCATTGATGTCGCCATTGCCTTGGAGATGGGATCCCAGATACCAAAAAATGTCTACCTTCTTTAGGTTTTCTCCGTTGATTTGAAGCATTCCAGGGGTGGTAACAGTCTCTAAGTACTTAGTTTTCTTGATGTTGAGGTTTTTGAAATATACAACATATAATAAATCAGTATGTGTTGCTCTGGCTTTCTTATCAACCACTCACTAAGACAAGACAGCAGTGACTTGCTAAAAGGTGCTAAGAAAGAAAAATCAAACAAACCAGATTTTCACAGATGCTCATCTGCAGGCACAATCTCTGCTGAATTAAAATGCACAGACATGGGTTATTAGAAACATACCAATATTCCCAATATTAGTACAAACAAGCTTATGTGTTACAAGAATCACAGATGTGCTAAAGAGAGAATGTGTATAATCTAATACTGTTTAAATGTGGCAGGTGAGAGGTAAACAGAAGCAGCTGCTTGCTAACTAGTATCTCCCAATGCATGCTTGGAAAAGAGATAAATCTCCCCACTGGAAGGTCAGTTGTTGGCTCTCTCAGAGGGAAGTGTCCCAACATGATGATTCATTGTCACCTTCAGTAGAAGAATCACATTAAGTAGGAAGATAAGATAAGCTCTCCGAGTATTAGGGACTGAACATGGATTCTAATTCAACATATAATGGAAACAAATTTAAGAACTCAGTAGCTCAAGGGAGAGGAGGGATCAGTTCACAACTGCATTCTTTTTTTGGGGGGTAATGACTAAAATATTTTTAAACTATCAAAAGAAATACAAACATGAAAACTAAAGACTTCCTTAATTAAAAAAGTAATGACTAGTCGATGTTAGTACATATTATCCTTTAAGAAATACAGGCCCCCAGTGAATTTTTATTCTGCTTAATTGCATGTTGTTCTGAATGGCAGGCAGGCAGGCAGAGTGTGTGTAAGAAGTTTGATTATTTTTATTCATAACTTTCATTGAAGGAAAGTTAAAAAAAATTAAAATGTTTTCAATAAAATTTCCAGTTACTTTTCTATAAGTTCAGTGTTCTGAAATTCTTCCTGCAAAGAGGTTTACAATTACTGATACATAGGCAATTGGTCAAAATATTATTAGCAACTCTTAATTCTGGTGCAGTTAATAATGATTCATTATCAGACTTTCACCCAAAACATAGCAGTAAATCTCTCTTTAAAATCAGCATTCAGTAGCTAACAGTTAATAGTCAAGCACAAAGCTTAAACAAATATGTTGCTTTTACTTCAGTTACAGTTTACTTTCTAATAATGCGGATGATCAGCTACTGCAGAATAAAGCAATCAAGCCGTCTATTTATAGTAGCCCTAATCTAACATCTCTTCCTCCTCCCCTTACATGGTAACAAACTTCTTGCTGTTCATTTCTTGGCCTGGGATGTGGATGGCATCGCTACAATGTTTTGAGAATTATCCTGTCTGGTCCCTGATTATTTACTTCTGGCCTTCTTAGCTTCATGCCTTATATCTGTAATTAACTGATTCCATGCAATGCTCCATTGATATACAATATATGTTCGTGTGAATGTTATGATTCCTAGTCAAATACCAGCAAATATATCTGGTTCCTCATAAACTGCAAGATGCTTCAGGAGATCAGCATCCCAACTGAGCATTGAGATTTCAGAGCTGGAGGATACAGTTAGATTGAATTATCACATTTATGTAAGCTGATGGAGTGGAAAGAATCTTGTTTTATTGCCCTTGGTGCTAAATTGAAAAGCAATGTAGACATGTTAATATATGTATAGTATATATGTGTGTTACCTGAATAACATGAAACCAGCCTTGGCACCCACCTCAAGCCAGCTTTGAGGTGGTACAGCCATATAAATCCAAACTACAAATATAAACATAAGTAAATAAGTAAATAAATGAGCTTGTCTATGGAGATACTCAGTCATCTAGGTGATGGTTGTCCCAAAGATGCTTTTTCAAGAGGCAACTGGACTTTCTGGTTTTTCTTTGAAGACATTTTGCTTCTTATCCAAGAAGCTTCTTCAGTTCTGGCTGGATGCTGGGAAATGAAAGGATTTATATTCCTTGCAGACAGCTGGTCATTTGCATTCTTTTAGAAAGTTGTTGAGCTCACCTGGAGGTTTATCTGTGTCAAGATCACCTGAGTGGGGCAAATGGGTGTGGTGCCTTTTTGGAACTGTTGAAAGGACTGTGAGAGACTGGAGGTGGATGATGTCATATCCCTTCCCCTTTGTTGAAAGAGGGCTGTTCAATTTTGACATAGAGGCCTCTTTGACCTCTTTCAAACCAGCAGTCCTCTCTGTCTGAAATGTGGACTTTGCTGTCTTCAAAAGAGTAGCCTTTTTTCTTTTAAATGCAGATGGACTGCTGAATCTTGTCCTGGTGGGTTTGTTCTCCTATGTTGTGCCATGAGTTTATGAAGTTGTTGTTTTGTTTCCCCAATGTACAGATCTACACATGGCTTACTGCAACACAGTATATGCAATACAATGCAGTGAGCCATGTGTGATGCTGAAAATGATGGTTAGGCAATCTAATCTAATCCATTCGGAATATTGATTTTTAGTATAAAATTTTAGAATTAACTGTAAAAAATAAGTAACTTCTTATGTAAAATACTTATTTTGGGTATCCTCGCTACAGTATAAAATAAAGGTAATTTTATGAATTTAGAAACTGGACTAAAGATTATAAGTAGAAGGGAAAAAATACAAGCCTGTTCCTGAGGTCAGTTAATACTAAGATTTACAAAATTTTAAGTATTTTAAAAATACTTTGAAGAATAGAAGCAGATATTAGTAACCACAATATCAATGCTGACAGTGATAATGTTTCCTGGTATTTATAGTATCAGGAGACCATGTCTAAAAATGTTAAAGAAGGAAATACATATGTGGAACAAGATAAAGTATAGAATGTGGAACTAAAAAGTAACAGAGGATGATTTGGAAAAGCACATTTTAATGGATATGCAAAACAAAAAACAAAAAAAACCCAAACCCTGGCTTTAAAAAAATTATAAAGAAAATACAAATGATAAACCAAGAGAATTACCTGGAAAATGTTGTTTTATTGGATCTTTTAAAAACCTTGGCATGGGATTAAGAAAAAATTAAATCAAATTCTATAACAATATGTGATTAGATCAAAGATTAAGACTATTAGAAGTAGAAGGAAGGAATACCAAATTTATTTGATCAAGGTTGAAATATTTTTTTTTTCAAAGTTCTGGCACATCTTGGTGCAAATTATTTTTATGTCAGGATTGAAAAGTTGATGTTTTATTGATTTGCTTATCAATAAAGAATGGAATATGGCATGAAGAGATATCTGTAAACTTATAGAGTGTGAAGAATCATTAAATTTGTTCATACTTATGTGATGAAGATTAGAAATAACTTCTTTAGGTATTTCTTTTCTTTTTCTTAATTATATTCTTTTTTTTTGTTTCTTCTATTTCTTTTTTCCTACACTTTTTATACTTTTTAATTATTTTATCTTTCTGTAAATTTTTACTATTATAATAAAAATTCCTAATAAAAAAATAAGTTAAAAAAATAAAACAAAAATATAGAAATTATGGTTGAATGTAGTTTGAATTCCCAGGAGGGAAAGGCTGCATTCCAGAGTACCAAGAGACAGCAAATCTTAAGATAGTTCGGTCGAGAGAAATAGAGTTAAGAAGGCTCCTCATTAGCAATTCTCGGCGTATATTTATAGTGGTACTTTAGTTTGGCAAGTTGTCTGTTCATAGGTGAAGAACAATTTTAAAAACCCTGCTCAGAAGTAATCCTACCTGTCTTTCTTGGCTCTTGTGGCCTGAAAAAAATGCCACAAAATGTGTTTTTATAACAAGGACAGCACAATAGCCACTAAAGAAGTACCTTTCATTACATTTTGCTAATGTGTAACAGATTATGGGCTTCCTTCTATAAGTACGTATAATGCCCAGCAGTAGGGAGAGAAAACCTGATGATGGTTAAACATATAACAGGAACTAATTTAGTCCATAAAAGGGATGTGGTGGGCTCAGTGGCTAAGACACTGAGCTTCTCAATCAGAAGGTCGGCAGTTCAGCAGTTCGAATCCCTAGTGCCGCATAACGAAATGAACTCCCGTTACTTGTCCCAGTTTCTGTGAACCTAGCAGTTCGAAAGCACGTAAAAAATGCATGTAGAAAAATAGGGACTACCTTTGATGGGAAGGTAACAGCGTTCCATGTGCCTTCGGCGTTTAGTCATGCCAGCCACATGACCATGGAGACGTCTTCGGACAGCTCTGGCTCTTCAGTTTAGAAACGGAGATGAGCACCGCCCCCTAGAGCTGGAAACGACTACCACGCATGTGCGGGGGAACCTTTACCTTTACCTTGATGTAGCCTATATAGCTAAATAATCTTATTGATTTCCACCTTCATATCACTTGAAAGAGATGAAGACTCTGCATTTCACCCAGTACCATCATAAACCTTCCTAGCAACTGTCCTGCTTTCATTATAAATTGTTATCTGATCAGAAAATTCACTTGTCATAGAAATGTTTTCTATTTAACAGCTTCAAATATATTTTGAATGCTTTACTTAGCAGGTTAACTTTATTCTCTGAAATTCTGCCATACATTGCACAAATGAGAAGAGGTCAACCAATTCTGTCTTCAGCCCTAATGCAAAACCCACATTATTTGCCAGCTAGTTAATTTTATTGGGTTCAGCAAAAATACACAGAATCAGCTTATTAGCATGCAGCCTCAACCTGTGAGTAAGTCCAGTGGCAATTCACTCAGATGCTTCATTGAATCAAGTTTCTAGCCTAGATGAGAGAATGGTTTTTTAAAAAATTACTATGGGTAATTAGAGAAACTAGAAAACGAAAGATTTGAATTCATCCAGAACAAAATGAGCTAGTGCATTAATTCTATGAGAAGAAGATAATATTCTTCATATTACTGTGAGTTGGTGCTCCAGTGAACTCAATTAGTCGTACTTCTGAACAGATATTTATAAAACTGTTTATAAAAATATATTATTAATATCTTATCCACTGAAAATTAAAAAAGTCCCTTTGACTTTAATGGTTCTTTTTTGGATCAAAGAATAATTACATGCTTCATAGAAGGAAAAAACTGTCATCTGTGTTTTAAAGAACCATACCTTGGCACCCAGTATGAACCAAGTGCATATATATTCATAGGAGAAGAAATCTGGTGCTCTCCAAATGTTTTGGATACCAGTTCTATAATCATAAACTATTAGTCATATTAGTTGGAACTCAGAGCACAAAACATACTTAACACTACAGGGTAAGTTTGTTTAACACTTTTAGAAACTACTTGGGTTCTCTACTGACATCTTGAGACTTGAAGAGTTCTCTCCAAAACCACATTTATCCAAGGAGAAATTGAAAAGTATCACTGGTAAAGGCTAATTGTATATATATCTCTCTCTGACTTCAATGCCTGATATGGATTTCAGGTTTCAACATATTTAGGCTCAAGGTGCCCATTTGTCTCATGCCAGCAAAATTATGTTCTACTGCCTAAAAATACCAAGGCAAGATAACTATAATCTATTTCCTGTGTGTACATGTGTGTGTGTGTGTGTGTGTGTGTGTGTTTCTAGGTAATAGCCCTAAAAGCGTTAGTCTATCTATCAGGACTTCTTGCCAGTGAAATTTGTAATGCTCTGGTCGTTCCTGTTGCTAGTTGGTTATCCTGGTTAGGCCCAATATAAGAGACTGTAGACTTTCTTGTAATAATAATATTTATTTTCTTCCTCAGGAACACATTTTAGACAGCTATCAATCTGAGAAGAGCGAAAGCTTATATACAGAGGAGGCGGGGCTAATGGTAAGTAGTAACCAATGGTAAGGAACACAATGACATCACACAATGACATATGCACAAGCACACATATTTACAGATAGTAGGTTAGGTATTTTCAACTGTAACAAATCCCCCTCTAAAATACCTAACTAATGGTGGGTTATTAAGTTTATATATGTACATTAAGTTTGGAAGTCAAATATACATGTTGTTTGGTTGCTAATGGCTCAGTGAGGATATCAGCAATTTGTTCATTAGTATCGCAATGAACAGCCTTAATGAATCCTATACATGACAGTTGCCTCACATGTTTATATTTGATATCGATATGTCGAGATCGGTGACCTATCGCTTCGGAAGCTGATATAGCTATCGCTGCCTTATTATTCTCATTGATGATAATTGGATAAATAGGTTCATCCCACACATTACATAATAAATCATCGAACCAAATTAGATTATTGACTGCTTTGGATAAGCAAACATATTCGGCTTCCGCCGTAGAGGTGGCAATTAAGTTCTGTTTGCCAGTGTACCAGTGCACCGCACAACCATTTATAAGAAAAACATATCCAGAAGTGCTTTTTCTGCTTTTTGAATCAGTAGCCCAATCTGCATCGGCGTAGCAGGTCAAAGTTGGTTTTTCAGAAATGAATGGTTCTAGGTATAGACATACATTAATGCTAGATTTCAGATATCTCAAAATTCTCTTGATTCCTTCCCAATGGTATAAGTTAGGATTGCTTACATGTCTCGACAACAAATTTACGGCAAGAGTGATATCAGGTCTAGTCCAATTAGATATGTATAATAAGGACCCAATAATTGATCGATATAAAGTGTTATCCTTAAATGGCTCGTATTCATTGTACACATTCCTATAAAAATCAGTTGACATGGGAGTTTCACAAATTTTTGAGTTAACCATATTACATTTTTCTATGAGTTCTATAATTTTGTCTTTCTGGGATAATTTGAAACCCTTATCTGTTTTGTCAATTTGGACTCCTAAATACTTATTTACCTTTCCTAATATTTTTAAGTTGAAATTTTTGCCTAATTGTTCAGCGAAATTATCACATTTAACCTTGTCACGTCCAAAATATAATATATCATCAACATAAATCAAAACATATTCAATAGAATCATTATTTCTTTTTGTGAAAAAACAAAAATCAGATGAAGTAGCCACAAAGCCTATATCGTTAAGTATCTTTGATAAACACTCATACCACCGTTTGCCGGACTGTTTTAGTCCATAAAGGCTCTTATTCAATAGCCAAATTTCTCCCTTTTTTGTATCTTTTCCTGGGAGTGCTTTTACATAAATTTCTTTATCGAGATCAGCATGCAGATAGGCTGTCTGTACATCAAATTGATATACTTCCAGATTTAAAACGGAAGCTAATACTAATGCTGTTTTCACACTTTCTGATCTAACGGTTGGGGAGTATGTGTCTTCATAGTCATCCGGAAACCTTTGAGCAAAACCTTGAGCCACTAACCTGGCTTTGTATAAGAATTTACCATCCTCTAGCTCTTTAATTTTATAGATCCATCTAGTGCCAATGGGGGACTTCTCAGTGGGTAGATCTGTTGGTGTATATACATTTAGTTCTTTTAAACTGTCCATCTCTTTTTTCATTGCTTCCTCCCACTTACTTTTTTCTTCTGGAGGTAACTTAAGTATGTCATCATACGTGTTGGGAGTCAGGTGTTTAGCTTGAATAGACAGTACATAATCATCTAATCTTTTAGGAATTGTGCCCCTATTGGATCTAATGGGCCTATTCTGGGGATGTTCATCGCTATGCATATATTTAGCTTCTTTTTCAGTTAATTGGTCTACCTTCAAAGTGGGGTGTCCTTTCTTCCATTCATCATTAATTGTTTTTGGGCATTTAATTCTGTTCGTGGTTGTGGTTTTGGGATTGGTATCTGATGTATGATGTTCTGTGTGCGTGTGTGTAATATTTTTTGATTCTGGATATATTTCGTTGAGATGTAATTTTGACCAGTTCATGTGTTCATGAAACACAGCAGATCTGGATACAATGAAATGGTTATTTTTATCAATGAAGCGATATCCCTTGGTTCCTGATTCGTACCCCATAAATATCAGTCTTTTGGATACTTTCTCTCCTTTGCGCCTTAATTGTGAGGGGACATATACATCAGCAGATACACCAAATACGTGTAAATGCCCAATTTTTGGTTTCCTTCCATACATGAGTTCGTATGGGGTCTTGTCAATTGTACTGGACCATAAGCGATTTATAGTGTAATTGGAATAAGTAAGGGCTTCAGCCCAGAATGATTGGTTTAAGCCAGCATCATCTAACACACATTTAACCATGGTTTGTAGCAAACCATTTTTTCTTTCAGAGACTCCATTTTGAAATGGGGAAATCGGACAAGATTTAAAGTGCAATATTCCTTGTGATTTTAGCCAATTTGAAAATTCGTTGGATAGGAATTCCGACCCCCTGTCAGTCATTATTTGTTTAATTTTAGTATTGTGTTGCGTCTCTACCATTTTAAAGAACTCCTTAAATTTTTTGAAAACCTCATTTTTGTGATTAAGGGTGTATACAAAACCAAATCTACTGTAGTCATCGACTATGGTTAGAAAGTATCTTTTTTTATATTTAATTGAGGGTTTTAATGGGCCTACTACATCCATGTGAATTAGTTGAAAAATTGATTGTGTGGTGCGAGTGGCTTTTTTGGGTTTTGGTTTGTTTTTAATTTTGGATGAACTGCACACAGAGCATTCTAAGTAATTTTTACAGTTATTTATTTTTAAATCTTCGGAACATTCTAACATTTTTCGTATGACGGGAAAGCTTGCGTGTCCTAGCTTTCTGTGGAGTAAGTGACTACAATTATCGTGAATAGGTCTTCCATTGTTTAAATTTTCAGACATATTAGTATCAGTGTTTGATGCATTATCATTATTACTTTCATCATGGCTATCTGAATTTGGCTTTTTGTTTCTTAATTGATAGTTTGCATAGACTAGTTCGTTATCTTGTGGCAGTAGGTATGTTAGTCCATCATTTGTAAATAGTTTACCTATGTTTCTGTTGTTCTTAGTCATAAATACCTTTCCACCTCTGAAAGTGGTTTCTATTTCATTCTCTATACTTAATTTTAGGGTTGCCAATATGTTATTTAGAATTTTGGGCACAAATAGTACCCCCTCTAATTTCCCTATACCCTTTATATGCGTGTCTCCTATTCCTCTCACTAGGACCTTATTTTGGTTTGCTACTTTAATGTAATATTTCTTTTCAGTGAAGTTACTTAATATTTCTCTATTATGAGTTGTATGACATGTGGCTCCAGAATCTATGAGCCAAGTGTTGAGTGAATCAGACATCAAAATGTTATTGTTTCTTATTCCATATAGTGATCCTTTCTTATTTTCTCTAGGGTTATTTCTGTACATTTGTCTTTCTCTAGGGTGTGGTGATTCTCTTCGCTTATACCTGTAATCTGGGGAAGTTCTGTCTAAGAAGTGTATTCTCCTATCATTGTGTTGATATGAGTCACTGTATCCTGCATTCTTGGGGCAATCTCTACTCTGATGTCTTTCAGATCCACATATGAGACATTCATGTGGGTACCTATCTCTGACCCTAAAATCAGTTCTTCTTTGATTTCTACCTTCCCTTTGTTGTGTATATCGCTCTCTTCTAAGTCTATCTTCAGTAATAAGCTTATTGGTGAGGTTTTCTAAAGTAATTTGTTCTATACTTAGGTTATCTATTAAGGTAATATAGTTATCCCAGCTGTGATCTAATGAGTTAATTATAATGCTTTTCATGGTGTTGTCAGAAATGGTTTCCCCCCTTTGAATAAGGTCTGCTCTTACAGCGTTTAGATTCAAGATATGTTCACTCATGGAGGTATCATGTTTTAGTTTGGCAGAATAGAATTCCCTAGAAATTTTTGTGGTGGTGGCTACACTTTTACTATAGAACAAATTGAATAATTTTTGGTATGTTTCAAATACAGTTAAATTATGCTCTATACTGGGAAGTATACTTGGGGAAATAGAGGCAATTAATATATAATATGCTTTGTGATGGAGGCAGTCTATTTCATAGGTCCAAGGCTTATCTGGTGGGTTATCAATAAAAAATAAAACATTCTCTTTCAAATATGTAATCTGTAAACACTGGTCCCATTCCATTAAGTTGCTTCCATCTAATCTTAACTTTATAAAGTCTGAAGGTATTGTCCCTGAGTGTTGTGAAGTGTTATTCATGTTTAGTAGCTGTCCATGATTTAAGACCTTAGCATACTCACAATAAGGCCTGGGTATGGTAGATGCATGTCTGTATTTACTTATCTCTATGTTGCGCTGACTTGTATTTATGTTTTCTTCTTCTTTCTTTGCAGGCTCGTTCTGGGCATGCTCAGTCCTCATTTTTCTCCAGCAGCCGGCGAGGGAGGTTCCTGTGTCTGCAGCTCCTGGGGTGAAGTCCCAGACGGCCTTCTGTTGCTCTGCTTTGTTTCCGGAGGGCCTCTGGTGACTGAAGAATGCCTGGGGTGCTGCTCTGCTCGTCGGGGAGTCTTCTCTGAGGTCCTCAGTAAGTGGAGCTTGAGGCAGGCCGCCATTGCCAATGGAGCCGGGTTGTTCATGGAGTTGCTCTTCGGTAGGTAAGTATGATTGCCAGCTTGTCTTTCTTCGGGTGGCTAGGCCTTTCTTTAGACAGTCTATTTCTTTTTGGCTTTTGGTAGATGGTAGTTTAGAATTTTCTATTTCATTTTCTGGTTGTTTGTTTGGTATTGTTAGTTTAGTCCCGAGTGCTGCAGTTAGCACCTGTATAGCATTGTCTATTTCTACTTCAGTAGGTTGAGCTTTGTTTTGTTTAAATAATTGTTTTTTATTTGTTTTTGGACTCGGGTAGTCATCTTCTTGGTAGGTTTTGTTTTTTATTTCGTAGTTTGAGCTTTGGAATTCTTTTAGTAATTGGTCAGGCATTTTAGAGGTATTAGGTGGGTAAGATGGCTGCCATGAAAAAGGTGGGAAGCTGTCGCCATCTTCGGTGTCATTTTTGAAGTCAGGGGTTGATTTTCTTACCTTGCAGTTTTCTTGTTTGTTATTTTCATTTATCATGCTGCGGATTTTCACAAGCAGATTTGATTCAACTGTAGTTGTTTCTATTAATTCTAGTATTTTTCTTTTTACCTCATCTTCTTTGTTTGGTGTTGAGAAAGTTTGTTCTGCTCCAGCTAGTGGTTGTTTGTTTTGTGTTAGCAGTTCATTTTCTTGTAATTGCGTTTGTTTCTTAATATTTTCAAGTGGTGTATATTTGTCAGGAGTTAGTTGAGCTGCCATTCTTTTCGTTATGTATCTGGTGGCAGGTCTTCTTTTGTCGTTATGTGAGTCTTGCATCTTTATGTTCGGTTGGGCCTACCAAACCATCCTCTGCTACCAATTTGTTGCTAGTTGGTTATCCTGGTTAGGCCCAATATAAGAGACTGTAGACTTTCTTGTAATAATAATATTTATTTTCTTCCTCAGGAACACATTTTAGACAGCTATCAATCTGAGAAGAGCGAAAGCTTATATACAGAGGAGGCGGGGCTAATGGTAAGTAGTAACCAATGGTAAGGAACACAATGACATCACACAATGACATATGCACAAGCACACATATTTACAGATAGTAGGTTAGGTATTTTCAACTGTAACAGTTCCAATGCATTATTTGAATACTTACAATATAGATTCCAGCAGCCACTGATTGCTACAAGGACAATGGATCTTTCCCTTTTTAGCAAACTCACAAAATTAGTTAGAGAATAAGCCAGTTCCTCTCTAATTGGTTTATAAAACAGCAGGTCTTCTTATTTCTAACTGGCTGATTAATTACCAACCTGTACTTTAAATACCTTGCCTCTTGCTAGCTACTTAACCCAGTGGGCTAAGAGCCTTGAGGATAACTGAGAAGGTCAGAAAAAAATATTTAACCTGAGACTCCCAACTCTTCTACACCAACCTGTGGTTTTTTCATATATTTTCCTATGAGGGAGAGCCAATTAGTTTGTTAATGGCATTTAAAGAAAACAAATACTTCATATAATATCTGACAAAGTAACAGAAAATATATGGTTTAAACAATGTGGTTTTATCATAGAAAAGCCCTGGCTATTAAAATGAATTACTTCCTTCAGTATCTTTCAACATCCCACACAATAAGGGAAGGAGAACAGGAGGACACACACGCAAACGGATTTTTATGTGACTTAATGATAAACACATGGGGCATATATGGTGTGGTTATTCATACCACTTTTTAAACATTTATTTACAATCCTTTTTAGGCTGCTGAATCTTTAACTGTCCTTGAACTCCTGCAATGGTATAGGCAATCAATCACTATTTTGATCTATCCGTAATAATAGCCTTGTAGTTTGTCCAGGAAGATTTTTGTTACTTTTTTTTTATATCTTGTCCAACCATTGTCTCCCCCTTCTTTTACTTCCCTTAACCTTGTTCATTTCTCTAGCCCATCATTCATTTATATCACATGCCCAAAATGTCTGTGTTTCTGACATTATCTCAAAAGGAGTAGTAAGCATTCATTTAGTCCATATGTTTTGCAGCCATAGCATGTTATCTTCTTTCTTTTGCTTCTTCAGGATATAGGGTTTGCTACTGCCTTCCTTCCTAATTTTTTTTCATTTTCCAAAATAATGTCCATCCTTATTTATTATTCAGCTCAAGAAAATAAACTCTTCACTTCTTTAGCACCATTTGTATATTCAGTATTGGTTTTTCATCAGTTTTTCCATAATTTTTCACATTTACTTTCACATATGCTTTGTGCATTAACTATGCTCCTCATATTTATCATATTTTTCGCACTATAAGATGCACTTTTTTCTCCACAAAAAGTGGGTGGAAATGTCTGTGCGTCTTATAGAGTGAATATTGTGGCAGGAGGGAGGGGGGTTGCTGCAGCGGCGGCATTTGCCACTGCTGCCTGTCACTGATGCTGCTGCCTGTCACCACTGCCACCGTCAGCAGGGAATGCTGGAGGCATCGCTGCTGATCAGCTGCTCGGCAGTTGGATCGGCCTCTGGAATACTGCTGATCAGCTGTTCTAGGCGGTGGGGATCGCCACCGTTCATCACTGCTGCCAATCACCACCACCAAATGGCAGCGGCAGTGATCAGCGGCAAATGGCAGCAAACGGTGGCTGTAGTGACAAATGGCAGTGGCAGCAATTGGCGGCAAAGGCAAATGGCAGTGATAGGCGGCAGCGATCCCTGCTGCCTAGAACAGCTGATTGGCAGTATTCTGGGAGGCCGATCCAACCACCAATCAACTGCTTGGCAGTGAAGACTCCAGTGTTTCCCAGCAACGGCAGCAGCTCAGCTCAGTTGACCGGTGGTGGGTGCAACGAAGCAGAGCCCTGAGGAGCCATGTTCTGGGGCTGCGATATCATGCTGAAGCTGACCAGGCTGTTTGCTGTTTGCTGCAAGGACCCTAGACAGATGAATACCAGATGGATGCTGGGAGGCAGAGGCAGATTCCCCCCCCCCCCTTGTTTTCCTCATTTAAAGCTAGTGTGCATCTTATGTCTGGTGCATCTGACAGTGCGAGAAATACAGAATCTTATATTCTTGATTGCATATGTTCCAGATTATATGTTGCTGGCATGGCTATTCTCTTTCCATGTTTATCTGTAGATGTAACATGACTATCTCTAGATTTGCTCCTTATAGATGGAACTTTTCCATATTCTACGTATGGTGACGTACATATGTAGACTCTGCATTTATGATACTTGAAGCAGGCATTAATAACAAAAAAATGTTTACAAAAGCATTAATTTTTAACCATGCTAAATGTGCCTGTGCCTTTCTAATGTTTGTAAACCAATCACTTAAGCCTTTTTAATGATAATGTATGTAGCTCCTCTTGAATTTACCAGAGAAATCTGTCTTCCTCCATTGCATTTGTAAAGAGTGGCTGCATATACTGATATTTACTGGATAATTTTGATAGATATAATTCTGTAGTGTATTCAATTACAGCCAGGTATATACCTAGCAATATCCTTTTAAAGTACCATTGGTTGTCCATTCTTTTGTAGACTGCTCTTGATTCAATAATTTCAAGTTTCTACTTGGTTCTCATGTACCTTGTAAAATGTTTCCTTGTAAAATGAGGAATTCATTTTTCAATACTGGTATCATCAGTGATTAAATTTCCTTGTGATTTTGATCCAAAAACGTCTTCATACAGTTTTCTTAGCAATAATATGAAATGATTTGCCATTGCCATTTTCCTGGTTTTGTTTTGTTGGTAGATGTTCTTTTATTGAGTAGCCTGGCTTCCATCGTATCACCTATAGTGGATTGTGCTTTCTTCACTATGCAAATTCATTTCTATATGGAATAGCTTTGACAGCACCTGTGTTTTGGAAAATAAATTCACCCAAATGGGATAGGATGGAGCAGGATAAGATTGAATTGAACTGTATCACATTGCCATTAAACTTTATTTATAAAAACAAGGACTACTTCCATTGTGCAAATGTTCCCCCTATTTTTATGTTGCAAATGCCCAGCAGGGGAGAGTGGTTAATTTATTCAATTAAAGTAGCAGCGGATGTTCAGCTGAGAAAATCTAAGAAGCAAGAAATTCCAACAAAATCTAAACTGTGAAAGAAAGCTGCAGCCTTTCTCATTCAGAAAACACAAGACAACTGAACTAACAGGTAATCCTCATCTTACAACCATTTGTTCAACAACTGTTTAAAGTTGCACCCTGGCAGTCATGAGATAAAATCTGGGTGTTTGGCACTCCACCTGAACTTACAACCACAGAGACACTTCAATTTCCTCCACTCTCATCTTATCTCCCTGACCCCATCACTTCCCTTTTGGCCAGCCTGCACCCTGCCTTGGAGAGTGGCAAGCAATTTAGAACTGTGTAGTTTTGGGGATGCAAAAAGCCGCAGCATAGTGTGACGCTGCAGCCACCCCTGGAAACCACAGCCGCACCAGCTGCCTCAGCAGTGTGGCACCAAGCTGCAAAATCCAGGAAGTACCAGCAAACATTTGTTTACCCAGCTACCTTCTCTCCTATTTCTCCACACTGTCTTTTCACCTTTTGCCTGAAGCTGAAGCAGTAGCATCTTGCTTCTTTGATGGCTTCTTTTTGGACCCAGGGAATAACACTGGAGGTGCCTTAGAGTTGGCTCATGCTGGTGCTGTCCTGTTGGGAGAAAGCACTTCCTGCCTTTCCCATTTGCTGGCATTTTTATTTCCACCACATTGTGAGGCTGAGCTAGGGAACCACATTAAGAAGCCTTCACCAGAGAAACTGAAGCCCCTGTAGTAGCTTGGCAGTCTCAGGAGCAAAAAGGAGACAGCAAAGGCAGTGAGGTGCTTCTCTTTGGCCATGGTGGCTAGGTGCAAATGGTGAAAGATCAGTTTGGGGAACTGGCAGAGAAGGAGCTGGGCAAATGAATGCTTGCTGGGACTTCTTCTTGGAACCACGCTGCTAGAGTGGGCTGGAATGGCTGTAGCTTGCAGGGTCAGCTGCAGCTTCACAATGCACTGCACCTCAAGGAGTTCTTGCATATATTTATGCTACTGTGTAGTGGATGAAATGTATATTTATATGGTGTATGTGTAATGGATAAAAAATATACACTATCAAAATCTCAGAGGAAATACTAGAGAGAAAATTACAAATATTATTAAGGATCACAAACAGTTTCAAATGAAAAAATGCACTTGTTATTAATAAACTTGAGACTTTAATATAAGATTCTTACATCCAATTTAAATAGCTTACAGAGAAAGACAGAGAAAATTAAGAATTAACAGCACAGAGAAAACAGAAATCAATTCTCTATTGAAAATCCCTGGCTAGATGTCTTACCTATTGTTTCAGTAATGGCTGGTTCCTAAAGGAAATGTCCCTCTTGCTATGGTTCCTAGACTTTTTTATTTTATTATTTTATTTTATTTTATTTTATTATTTTATTTTATTATTTTATTTTATTTTATTTTATTTTATTTTATTTTATTTTATTTTATTTTATTTTATTTTATTTTATTTTATTATTTTATTTTATTTTATTATTTTATTTTATTTTATTTTATTTTATTTTATTTTATTATTTTATTTTATTTTATTTTATTTTATTATTTTATTTTATTTTATTTTATTTTATTTTATTTTATTTTATTTTTTATTTTTTTATTTTATTTTATTTTATTTTATTTTATTTTATTTTATTATTTTATTTTATTTTATTTTATTTTATTTTATTTTATTTTATTTTATTATTTTATTTTATTTTATTTTATTTTATTTTATTTTATTATTTTATTTTATTTTATTTTATTTTATTTTATTTTATTTTATTTTATTATTTTATTTTATTTTATTTTATTTTATTTTATTTTATTTTATTTATTTTATTAAATTTCTATATTGCCCTTTTCCCGAAGGACTCAGGGCGGTGTACAGCCAGAAATAAAACCATGACAATATAAAAATTAAAAACAATTTAAAACAATTAAATCAATTGGCCGAAAATTCTAATAAAACAACCCATTAAAATAGTAAAAATATTAGTATTATTTAGGCCAGCCCTGCTTGTTGGAATAGTAATGTTTTTAGGGCGCGACGAAAGGTACGCAGGTCGGGAATCCTACAAATCTCCGGGGGCAGCTCATTCCAGAGGGTGGGGGCCCCCACAGAGAATGCTCTCCCCCGGGGGTCGTCAGCCGACATTGTCTAGCTGACGGCACCTGGAAGTGCCCCTCTCTGTGGGAGTGTACCGGTCAATGGGAGGCTATCGGTGGCAGAAGGTGGTCTCGTAGATACCCAGGGCCCATGCCATGGAGTGCTTTAAAGGTGGCAACCAAAACCTTGAATCGCACCCGGAAGACCATTGGGAGCCAGTGCAGCTCGCGCAGGAGCGGTGTTACATGGGAGCGCCGAGTCACTCCCATAATTACCTGTGTGGCCGCATTCTGGACCAGTTGGAGCCTCCGGGTGCTCTTCAAGGGGAGGCCCATGTAGAGAGTGTTACAATAGTCCAGATGGGAAGTGATGAGGGCATGAGTGACTGTGCGTAAGGAGTCCCAATCCAGAAAGGGACGCAACTGGTAAATCAAGTGAACCTGATAAAAAGCCCCCCTGGCCACAGCCATCAGATAGTTTTCTAAGGACAGCTGCAAGTCCAGGAGGACGCCCAAGTTGCAAGCCCTCTCTGAGGGGGTCAAGATCTCACCCCCAATAGTCAGTGATGGAGTCAACTGACTATGACGGGATGCCGGAAACCACAGCCACTCGGTCTTGGAAGGGTTAAGTCTGAGCTTGTTCCTCCCCATCCAGATCCGTATGGCTTCCAGGCACCGGGACATCACTTCAAAGGTATCATTGGGGTGGCCCGGGGTGGAATTGTACAGCTGAGTATCATCAGCGTACTGATGGAAATACACCCCGAAGCCACAGATGATCTCACTCAGCGGCTTCACATAAATGTTGAACAGGAGGGGCAAGAGGACCAACCCCTGTGGCACCCCACAAACTAGGCGCTGAGAGATCTAACAGGACCAGGACAGAGGAACAACCCCCGTCCCGAGCCCTCCAGAGATCATCAACCAATGCAACCAATGCCATTTCTGTGCTATACCCAGGCCTGAAACCCGACTTGAATGGATCCAGATAATCCGCTCCATCCAGGTGCTGAGGAAGCTGTCGTGCCACCACACTCTCAACAACCTTCACCACAAAACGAAGGTTGGAGACAGAACGATAATTTGATAAAACAGCCAGGTCCAGGGAAGGTTCTTGAGGAGGGGCCTCACCACCGCCTCTTTCAAAGCGGCGGGAAAGAAACCCTCACTCAAAGAAGTTTAATAATCCCCTGGAGCCAGCCTCATGTAACCTCCCGGGAAGCCAGCACCAACCAGGAGGGACACGGGTCCAGCAAACATGTGGTCGCATTCAGCCTACCCAAGACCCTGTTCACTTCCTCCGGAGTCACAAGGTCAAACTTCTCCCAGCTAACATTCTCAAGACCCACCTCCGTCATCCCATCTGAACCCATCTAGTCGGAGTCTAAGCCCTCCCGAATCTGAGCAATTTGGTCATGCAGATATTGCACAAAATCCTCAGCCCTACCCTGCAAGGGGTCTTCCCATGCTTCTGTATGGAGAAGGGAGCGGGTCACCCTAAACAGGGAGGCTGGGCGGTTATCCGCAGACCCAATCAGAGTGGAAAAATAATTAAATTTTGCCACTTTGATCGCCACTAGGTAGATCTTAATATGAGACCTCACCAGTGTTCGGTCAGATTCGGAACCGCTGGCCCCCCAACTGCTCTCCAGGCATCTTTTTCGGCACTTCAGCTCTCTCAGCTCCTCGGAGAACCAAGGAGCCAATTGAGATTGGTGCCGAGTCAGAGGCCGCAAAGGCACGACGCGGTCTAAAGCCCCAGTGGCTGCCCTATGCCAGGCAACCACTAGTTCTTCAGTCGAGTCGTGGGCCAGAGCCTCAGGAAGTGGCCCAAGCTGGCACCGCCGGCGCCGCTGCAGCTCCTTTGTGAGCTCTTACTCCTGGGATCTGTAAAACCGCCAAAACAGCATAAATCAGCCGTTTTGGCAGCTGGAACTTCCCCCTCGGGCAAAGAGGGGGAGGTGAGTGCTCAGGTGTATAGGGTAGAGCCCCCCAAAACCTCCAGGATTAATCCTGGAGGTGCAGAGGGTGAGGACTCCCCAAACGCCTGAAAAGCAGCTCCAGACTCTGGATTCTGTCTCTTATGGATCAAGGCGCCGCGACCATCTCTGCGAAACAAGTGATTTCAAGGATCGATTTTTACGCAGGCAGAACAAAACAGGAGAGCTTCTCGCAAGTATTTTTCTTTCCTTTAACTCTGATGAATAATGAATCCTTTCATATTCGAATGAAAGTTTTAAAGAGATCCAAAATGGCGCTGATAGAGAACGGAAGTTTAAGAAGAAAGTGATTGTTAAAGCTTGTTTGCGCTTGTTAAGGTCGTTATAGCTGTCAGTACTTTGAAGTTTTGCTGAATGAAGTTTGCAGCATAAGAAAAGATGGTAGAGGCAAAGATTTTTGAAGAGAATGGAGGTTTCTCAGCACATAATTCAGCAAGTGTACAAATACTGACAGTGGATTTTTTGGAAGCATGGCAAAAATCATTTATGGAAAGACTGGATGAGATCTTTGAGAAGTTTATTACTCAAATTGATAACAAAGATGCAATGTTGAAAGAGGAGGAAGAACAAGTAATTCAAGTAAAAACGCCTGAGGAACATGGAAATGATGTTTTCCAAACTATGGATAAGATGATGGGCTTGAAGGAGGTTAATCCGGAGATATGGAGAGAGATCTATCCAGAGGTTTTGATGCAGATGAGAGGAAAAGTGCTGGGAGAAGCTTGAATTTTCAAGATATCAAGAAGGATTAAAAATGGAACATTACGATTTCTTTATAAAAATGGACTTTTAATCCTAATTAAAGAGGTGTGTTTCTTAAAAGGAACTACTTTGCGAGTTGCACAGGATTGGAAGATAAAATTACAGTTGAATATACAAAAGCTTGTAAAAATAAAAGATGGTGGAATAAAGTGGAAGAAGAAGGCTCGGAAAAAGACCAGGGGGAAATGGAAGTGGAAGAATTTTATTCCTCTTTGTTAGGCAGGATAACATGGTGAATGATTGTATTGGTATTCAAGATTTTTATTAAGGGTATGATTTGTCTTGAAAAATTTTTTTTTACTTATGATTGGATGTTTCAACTGTTATATAAATGTGAATTTTTACCTATGATTAGATGGATTATAAAAACGGATTTTTATGATTTAAAGTTGATCTTAGGTTAAAAAAGAAATTTTCTTTGGGAAATTTAAGGTTATATACATTAATGTTATTCTGTGGAGGTGATTGTATTGGTATTCAAGACATGATTAATTTTTATTAAGGATATCATTTGTTTGGTTTTGAAATTTTTTTTATTTATGACTGGATGTTTCAACTGTTATAAAAACGTGATTAAGGATATGATCTGTATGGTTATGATTGGATGGATTATATCTAAAAACTACTTTAAGTAATGGATTAAAAGAGAAACTTTCTTTTGGATGTTAAATTTAAGGTTATAGATTTTTCAATATATTTTCAAGGGCTTTAAATTGTTTGTTTATTGTTGAATTAATTGGGATTAACTATCTTTAAGCAAGAAAAGTTATATTTTGTTTTGAACAAGGAAAGTTAAAGTACAAGTGATAGATAAATCTATAGATAGTTAGTTTGTGGGGTCTTTTATTAAGGTTTATTAATTGTTTTTACCCTGCATTTGTTCTGGGAAGTCCGGGGAGGGGGGTGGGGGTTGGGATAGGAGGGGGGAAGGGAGGGGGGGGGAAATTATATATATATAATGTCAGAAAGGAAAAAAGTCCAGAACCGAGTAGATGTGATTCTATTGAGCTGGAGCTACAAAAAAAAACCTTGGCTACGTAGGGAAAACCTGGCTAGAAGAAAAACACACATAAACCCTACGAAGAAGTAAGAAAATTGATACTGTACCTTTACAGGGAGGATACATAAGATATGGGTGTGACCTACTGATGACAGCTAACGAGCTAGGAATGGATCTATTTAGGTCTCCCACCTAGCAGTTTGCTAGGTGTCAGAAAGGAAAAAAGGCCAGAACCGAGTAGATGTGATTCTACTGAGCTGGAGCTACAAAAAAAAACAAAACCTTGGCTACGTAGGGAAAACCTGGCTAGAAGAAAACACACACACACACACACACACATATTTGTTTATGTAAGTTTTCACGGGTATGTATGTGTGTATAGTTAATATTTCGGGTTTCTTCCCGTGTAATTGTGGATATATCCCTAAAAGGGTAGAAGCGACGTTTCAACAGAATCCCATCTGCCATCATCAGGCTTATGTCAGCAGTCATTTTGCACTAACTGCCGTTGGTATTTCAAATCTGGTGCTGGTATTCTGGGATGGCTCCACCTTTTCATTCTGATTGGTTGGGAGTCCCAGTATGTGTTTATTGGCTTGGCTTCGGGTGTATGGTCGGTTTTTCTCCACTAGGTGGCAGGGCTTCATCTTTGTGGCTGGTTTGAATATGATTTGGTTGGGATTTTTTTGATTGTTTGGTCTATGTTTTATATATGGTGTTAAGATTCGTCTATCTATGTGAGCAGGTTTCCAAATAGTAGGCAGACGTGAAGTGTCATCCCGTTTATTCATGCAATATGGTCTTTTTTCTATTTCTATTGCTTCTCTGATTATCCTGCCATTGAGATGTTCTATTTTTGCAACTGTTTTTGTTTTATTAAAATTAATGTTGTGTCCTGTTGTATTTATATGTTGAACTAATGATGATGTGTGTTCTTGCTTTTGTATTGAGTTTTTGTGTTCCTCGATGCGCACACTCATTCTTCTGTTGGTCTGTCCAATGTATGTTGATGGGCAGGAAGCACACGGGATTTCGTATATGCCTTGATCTTCTAATTCTATTTTGTCTTTGGGGTTTCTCAGAATGGACGATATCTTTCTATCTGTGCAAAATATGGTTTTGATGTTGTGTTTATGTAGTACTTTGCTAATTTTATCTGTTGTTCCCCTTATATAGGGCAAGATGGCTTTCCCATTGTTTTGTTCCTCTTGTTGTTTTTTATTCTGTTTTGGTGTTGTATGTTTGATCATATTGATGACTTTATTTCTACAGAACCCATTTGATGTCAGTACATTAGTTAGTGTATATAATTCTGTTTGTAAATGTGCTTCAAATTATGGCTCAGATACGTTGATGACACCTTTGTGATCTGGCCACATGGAAGAGATAAATTGGAAAACTTCTTAGTATATTTGAACAGCCTCCATCCCAAAATAAAGTTCACCATGGAGATAGAATCAGAAAACCAGTTACCTTTCCTCGATGTATTAATTTATAAAAAATCTGATGGCACCTTAGGACATACTATCTATCAAAAGAAGACACATACGAACTGCTATCTCAACGCCAAATCACACCACCATCCAGCACAAATAAACTCTGTTGCCAAAACATTAACCACAAGAACTAAACGTCTGGCTGATGAAGCACATTTACAAACAGAATTATATACACTATATAAACTATATATATGATTGATTTTTTTTGTTTATGATGTATCCTGATTATGAAATAAAAGTTTTTTTTAAAAAAAAAGTAAAAAAAAAATTAAAAAAAGGAAGTGGCCCAAGCTCCATCCGGAACCTCTCTGGGTCCATCAGGCACCTGGGACGGAACCATCTAACCGGTTCCGTATCCCTGCGGGGAGGGGTAGTGGTTCGAAGATCCAGTCGAAGGAGTGAATGATCAGACCATGACAAGTGCTGCATATCTAAACCCCCTATTTCTAGATCATTGATCTGTCCCCATCTCCACACACACACAAACACAGCCAGCCGAGGGTTAAGAAAGCACTTGGCACGCACACAGGTCATTATCTCAAACTTGGCAACAATATAAGCACCGTCTGCCAAGAGCTTTACTTCAACAGATAACATAAAATTACATACACATTGTAAATAGTCCAGCAAAAACAATATTCCTTTGGCAGCTTCAGGCACTGCTCAAGTGACTAGCCAGAGTTAGTTTTTGTTCAGAGTTTTACCAGCCACCACCCTCTCTTATATAGTCTCTGGGGTGTGGTCCAGTGACTCAGCTATAATCCCTAGCACGCCTCCTTAACTGCTGCGACCGTTTATCGCGCCTTCATTGGCGTGCATCCAGGAGCGACGGCTCTCCTTCCTCGCTCTCATCAGAGACACCTGGCTCCTGGCCAATCTCCCCTTCCTTGGCCGGCACCTGAGGCAGTGCCAGAGGGGAGAGGCCTGGAGAGGGAGGCCTGGCTGACTCCTCTCCCTCATGTTCAGAGCCTTCTTCCTCTGATGAGATAGGCTCAGAAGGCGGGGCCACAACAATCATTCTGCCACTGACCAGAGACAAAAATCAGATCCAGAGTGTGTCCCCCCATGTGAGTAGGGCCTTGAACTAACTGGGTCAGGTCCAAGGTCGTCATGGAAGCCATGAACTCCCAGGTTGCCATTGATGTGTCACCAACCGATGGCAGGTTGAAATCCCCCATGACCATCAGCTTGGGGGTACCAACCGCCACCCCGGCTATCACATCAGGCAGCTCAGGCAGGGCCGCTGCCATGTAGCAGGGAGCCAGGTACACAATCAGCAGGCCCACCTGCACCCCACGGCCCCATTTCATGAGGAGGGACTCACATCCAGCTATCTGAGAAACAGTGGCCTCCCTTGGACATAGATCTTCGTTAATAACAACCGCCACCACCCCCGCCCCTCCCCTGGGCCCTCAGCTGAAGGAATGCCTGGAAACCTGGTGGGCACATTTCTACAAGGGCCCAGAAGGGCACCCCCCCTTCTGGGCCCAACTAGGTCTGCTCCCCCCTCCTGAATAAGATCGTAAATGAGGGGGGCTTTATTTACCATAGACCTGGCGTTACATAACCTCAGCCGGAGGTCCAGGGCCTGAGGATCTGAGCCACCTGGAAAACGAGAAAGGCATTGGGGACCGGAGCGCACAATCGCTCGAAGGTAGCAAGTGCGCACTCCCAAAACATGATATGGACCCCTACCACCCCGTATCTGCTCCTCCCACCTACAGTACTGATTGAACAACCTTCCCTGGATCGAGCTCCCGTCCCCTCCCACATATCCGACCCTGTGTCCCTGGTGCCATACCCCCTCGCAGGGCCCAGCCTCGACCCTGGTGGATTTCCCCCTAAACCCACCCCAATCTTCCCCGAACCCCTTAAAATTTTGATTAAAAACCCATTTAAAAAAACCCCTCGATCTCTTCTTTGCCGCATGCCATCTCTCGGGGCTCCAAAAACCCGTCATCAAGATTTTATTTATTTATTTATATTTATTTATTCCTATTTCTATACCGCCCTTCTCCAAATAGGACTCAGGGCAGTGAACAGCCAAAGTAAAAAACAAAAACATACAAAATTTAAAAGCAGTTTAAAATAATTAAATATTTTGGCCATAAATTAAAACAACCCAATTTAAAAACCAATTTAAAACTTAACTCAAGCCAGCCCAGCTAGTTGAAATAAATGGGTTTTCAGGGCCCGACGAAAAATCCGGAGGTCTGTTATTGTACGTATCTCTGGGGGGAAGTTGTTCCAGAGGGTGGGCGCCGCCACAGAGAAGGCTCTCCCCCTGGGAGTCGCCAGCCGACATTGTCTGACGGACGGCACCCTGAGGAGGCCTACTCTGTGCGAGCATACTGCCCGGTGGGAGGCTATTGGTGGCAGAAGGCAGTCTCATAAGTACCCCGGCCCTAAGCCATGGAGCGCTTTAAAGGTGGTCACCAACACCTTGAAGCGCACCCGGAAGACCACCGGGAGCCAGTACAGCTCGCGCAGGAGAGGTGTCACATGGGAGCGCCTCGTCGCCCCCATAATCCCTCGCGCGGCCGCATTCTAGACCAGCTGGAGCCTCCGGGTGCACCCCAGGGGGAGTCCCATGTAGAGAGCGTTGCAGTAGTCAAGGCGGGAAGTGACGAGTGCCTGAGTGACTGTGCGTAGGGAGTCCCGATCTAGAAAGGGGCATAACTGGCTTATCAGGCGGACCTGATAAAAAGCCCCCCTGGCCACGGCCGTCAAATGATCTTCTAAAGACAGCTGTGCATCCAGGAGGACGCCCAAGTTACGAGCCCTCTCCGTGGGGGCGAGTGATTCGCCCCCAATAGCCAGCGATGGCGTCAGCTGGCTATATCGGGACGCCGGAAGCCACAGCCACTCGGTCTTGGAGGGGTTGAGTCAGAACCTGTTTCTCCCCATCCAGGCCCGCACGGCTTCCAGGCACCCGGACATCACTTCAAGGGCATCGTTGGGCGGCCCGAGGTGGAGATGTACAGCTGGGTGTCATCAGCGTACTGATGGAACTCCACCCCGAAGCCACGGATGATCTCACCCAGCGGCTTTACATAAATGTTGAACAGAAGGGGCGAGAGGACCGACCCTTGTGGCACCCCACAAGCAAGGTGCCTCGGGGTCGACCGCTGCCCCATCAACACAGTTTGCGACCGGTCAGAGAGGTAGGAGGAGAACCACCGCAAAACGGTGCCCCCCAACCCCAACCCCGCCAACCGGTGAAACATGATACCATGGTCGAAGATAGGGTCTCAATAGCATGGACGGCCAGGCCTGCGAAAGGGGGGAATTTTGCAGTGCTACCAGCTCTGCCGCTGAATACATCGAAAAGCATCAAATAAACCAGGGTGGGAAAGCCAATTTGGGTAGGGTCCAAAAAGTCCTGGAGCAGAAAGATCTCAGTATAAATGGAACCTGGTCCCCACTGCCCTCTCACGGCAGTGGAATCCTTATTCTAAATTTTAATATCCTCAGCCTCTTCCTGCAATACGGTCCCTTGTTGTTATTGTTGTTGTTGTTGTTTTCAAATCATAGAATCATAGAGTTGGAAGGTACCTTGGAGGTCTTCTAGTCTAATCCCTAGACCAAAGCAGGAATCCTCACACCATTGTGGACAAATGGAAGTTTAGTCTTTTCTTGAAAGACTCCAGTGATGGAGTGCCCTAGACTCCAAGAGCAGACTTGCCAGGAAATTCCTCCTTATTTCAAGTTCAGGTCTCTCCCCCTTAAAGCATCTACTCATTGCTTCTTGTTTTGCCCTTGGGTGCTGTGGAGAATAAATCCATATTCTCTTCCTTGTGACAGGTCTTCAAATATTGAAAGACTGCTATTATGTATCCCCTTGGCCTTCTCTTCTTTAGATTAAACATATTCAGGGTTTTTTTTAACTCTTCCTCATAGGATTTAGCCTCCAAGCTCCTCACTAGCTTTATTGATCTTCTTTCTCTGAAGAAGGAGGGGCTGAGGTACTTGATTGCATATGACAGAGAACATATTCGAAACTGTGTAGTGACAGCCTAGCCTGAGAGACTGCTTTCCCTTGTGGGAATTGACAATCAGACATGAAGGACTAGCAGGCAGACTACATTCATAATACATTCATATGCTTGCAACTGCAGAACCACCAGGGTCATTCCAAAAACCATATATACAGTGAATAGTATACAGTGAAATATACACACTCCTCAGTAATGTAACTGAAAGTCCCCAAATGGAAGTATCCGTAGTAACCTATACAACAGGCAGTTCTACTCTTGTTCTAATAGGTTGTGAAGACATGGGTTACTGTACTCTAAATTTAAAAATCTTAGGGAATCACAGGGAGTTTTCTATGTATAAACTGGTTAGGCAGTAAGATTGGCTCCATAGCCTGATTTCTAGAATACTCATAAGTCTGCCACATTCTCAAAATCTGGATATATTCCTGTTAACTGGGCCTAAGAACAATGTCAAGCAACACATTTGATGCCTTGAAGGTAGGAGAAAATACAATCCTATCCTGAACTATCAAAAGTGAGTTAGACAAGATATTCATTCTGAAACATTTGCATTAAAGCAGTGATTCTCAGCTTTAAGATGTGTGGATTCTAGAAATAGAAAGTTTCAACACCACCCTTTAAGGAGGTTTGGTTGGTGAAGTTGACAAACTTTGCTGAAATAGACAAATTAAATTCTTTGATTACCAAAAAGACATTATTTGCATTTAAGTACTGATTGGAAAATCAGTACGAAAAAAGTGAACTGGATGATTAGACAGCATAGATTTTAGAAAAAAAAGAGTAATATGATGTAACTTTAGAGAAAGAGGTCAAGATATAACTGACCTGCTGTGAAGAATATCAGAAGCCATTTCTTTATACTGTGTTCTTTCTTTTCTATTTCTCTTTAATTTTTTCCATTTTCTTGCACTTTTTGTTTATTTTTAAGATTATGATTATTATTCTTTTCTGTTTTTTTTTTTTTTTTACTTTCTATTAGTTTGCATTAGTTTTTATCTTCTGGTTTAAATGTTTTAATAAAAATTACATATGTAAAAGAAAATGTGTGGACACTGATTCCCAGAAGTCCCCTTGCCACAATGCTGGGAATTGAAGCCTACACTTCTTAAAATTGCGAATGTTCAGAGACCCTGCCTTAAAGTTAGCACGTTTTGTAAGATGATTTGAGACCCTTTGGGTTGAATACACTGCATAAAAATGGTACATATACATACAGCATACACTCACACTTTGTATCAACGTATATATACACATGTACAAAAGTATACACATGCACACTCACACACACACACATCTGCATTGTTAAACAAAATGTTAGAAAAAGAAGATCTCATAGTGGCAGCAGTATTTGTAGTGGATAGCCCGTAGTGTAATAACCTGGAGATGTATTTTAGTACTTCTCTGCCAGAAGAAGCTTTTGCCCCACTCTCCTCCCCTCTCTCAGGCTCCCCTCTATCCACTGTTACACAACAGCATCTACATTAAATGTCTCTGAGTCACCCTTTTGCTCATGGTTTAGAGGTCTAGAAAACAGCAGAAATGACAGAATTAGAACTGACAGCTCCACAGCATAAAATCCAGCAGGGCATTTGCTCCCAATTTTCTCTTTCTTCTCTCTTAATATATACTTCCTAGCCAGAATATGGGAAAATACGGGATCCATAGGAATCCATTCCAAGTCTAGACTATACAGTGGGTGGGGTAAAATAGATCCTACTTCCAAACTGCACCTTAGGATAGTTCATGTGTTAGAAGGCTAGTGTTTGTCATACTGTAGCAAAATATCCTTCTTGTGCTTCCAAACTCTGTGTAATCCTTGTTTCAATATTTGAAGTACTGCAATTTTGCATTCTTAAAGTTTGGGGTTTTCATAGGAGGAAGGGATCCATTAATGAAGCTTTGTGAGGATATTCCATGAACTGATCTATTTCTAATGATGAGCCTATGTTTTGTTGGCTGTGAAGAAATCCCCTTGCTTCATTCCCATAAAAGTAATTGCTGGCAAATTTCAACTCATCTTTCTCAACAGCAGGGAAGGACCCCATTTTTCACAAATGTTTTAATGTGATATATATATAACCCTTTACCACTAATTAATGGTATATTAGAAAACTATATCCTCCATGACATTTTTAAATCCCTAATTTATTAATTTCCATGATGTTCTTCTTTCATGTACTTGTTTATGAGTTTTTCTAAAAGTATTTAATTAAAAGAAAAACAAAAAACAAAGTGAAAGAACACGTCAGAGTTACTAATGCATCAGTACTGCCATCTGTTGGAATAGGAGGCACACTACTTTTTGTTTAACGCTTGTTCAATATATGGTAGAAATCCGAAAAAGACAGATGCTGGTATTTTTAAAAACCAAACTCCTGAATATGAGACATGCTCTTAATCTTATTAATTTCTCCAATAAGCTGAGCTAGTAAATTGATTGCTGTGTTTGTAGTTTCACTGCCAGTAAATTATCTAGATTGTCTTGCACAGTCAACTTCAGTCACTCCAGTTGCCAATAATGCTGGATGAATGAATATAGAGAACATAGGATTTTTAAAAAATCACAATGGTGCTGTCTGTCCCTCCATGGAAATTAATTTCATAGAATTGTGTATTTCAATCATCGTTTATTCAGGTACCACAGTTATATCCAGCATGCAAAATTGCATGCCAGACAAGAGAAATTCATTACACTATTAATGAAATTTAGAATCCAAATGCTAAAGTCCCAATCTAATTTCTTACTGTTGGGAGTTGCAGATACTTGAATTCATCTAAAGAAAAGTTGGTAAGCATAAAAAGTAACTGAAGTGCTTATGCTTTACATTCAAGTCATTGCATTGTTTGGTGATATTTCAACCCTGTTTTCAATTTGCCTGCCATTGCTTTTCAAAGTGGGGGGCTTTTTAACGTTCACAGGGCTGAATTCCATTGGGTTTCAGAATAAACAGGACGTATGTTGTTCTGATTACAAACTAAGAATGATGTTCTAGAATCATTTTACAGCATGGTTATCAACCTACTCAAGCCTAGGGCACCAGTAAAGAATCTTTTGCAATGGTTCTGTCCCACTCAAATTGCTGAAATCTTGTGAGACATTTCCAATTTCATGGAGATGCCAAAATATCAGAAGATTTTTAAAAGATATAAAAATACTAAGCGCTTTGGTGAACTGGTAGGAAGCATAGTACTCCATGCCAATTATTGTACTCCATGTTGAATTTCTATAAAAATACTAAGCGCCTTGGTGAACTGGTAGGAAGCATGGTACTCCATGCCAATTCTTACATGGCCTCATTTCGCAAGCATAGATATCTCACTAGGTACTATGCATTTTGTATACCATCCCACTATTCTTCCTACTACCTTCTTTCCATATCTCCTTCTCCCATCACTTCACTGCAGAGATCCTGGGCATTACACATTTGTGAGTTTTTAATGTTTCCTAAAGCATCCCACATACTACTGATTCTCAGTCTTGATGGGACCCATGTTAGGAACACTCAATATTGATGGTTTGCATAAAATCAAATATGGAGGTAGAAAATTAACAGCAAATTAATAGCAGTGCAGCACAAATTTTTTTTGAAAGATGTTTTAGGCTGCCACAACTTCGCTCTCTACCACAAACATTCTATCAAGGCTGCCTGGAAATGAATCTAAATTCCGGGCAATCTATGTTTTGTTGCTAAATGTTCAAAAAAAAGGATCAAACATATGAAACTATTGAGTCATACAAGTCTATAATTGGAATGCTATGCTACCTGACCCTTGAAATTAATGGTTTCTTTTCTATAGCTGATTTGAGAGATAGGGAAGACTACTAAAATAAAAACCAAACTTATATTTTTCCTCTACTGTTATATATGAATAACCATAAGGAGGACTCTGCTTATTTTAAGCAATGACATAACCTGAACCTTCCTCCCTCTGAACATGTTGTCAGAGAAAGATAGCAATTGTAGTTCAAGTTATCCAAAGGACACCAGTTTGGAAAATGTTTGCATAACTTCACTGAAACAGCTGCACCATTACCAATTATAGCTTACAGCCTCTATCTTCTTCTCTCCTAGTCTTCTCTTTCTGTGCAGGAACAGCTCTTAAAATGACAAATAAACTTTCAGGGTGGTGGGGACCCTCTTCCCATTGGGCACAATGTCCCCAGTTGCCTTATGGCAAGCCAAGAGGTCACACTGAGAATTCTATTCTGAACGTCTATATTTATATGTACACCCTTTACATTTTCAAATTAAGCATCCTGTAAGAGATCTGATATCCTGTACTTCTAGTAGCCCCCTCCCACTTTAAAGTTTGTGGCTTTAAAACAAAAATAGAGCAAACAACTGCTTTATGGCTGATTGTGGCATATTGTTCTCTGGTCTTGATAAAAGTGGGCAAATAAGCATGCCGTTCCATGGAAATTTAACTAGAACATAAGAGACAAATACAATAAGTAGTACTTTTCATCTACTTAATCCTTTCCTATTGTTTTGTGCACATGCAGAATCTGGCAATGGGTGATCCTCTCCCCACCTCTCATTTTTTACCTGGAATGAGGAGCCTTCAGTTCAAGAGAGCTAATGGGTTTATAAATTCAGATATGAAGAATGAAAACTATCCATTAAGATGCCCACCTTAATTTCTACACTAAGCAAGTAATAGATATTTTATCTCTACATGTTGATATATTATTTTCATTTTTAACTTAAGGCACTTGCATCAGTTTGGAGCTGGTTCTGCACCTCACTGATTACACAATGTCAATTGAATTTAATTTATTTCCCCTGCTAGGCACTTGCAACAAAGCTAGTGTTTATTTTCCTGATGATCCTTTGCCAAGTTTCTGGGTGGCCTGTGTCCCCACTGGTGAGCAATCTAGTCTCACTCTGCCTGCTTGGACCAAGCCAGCCATTTATTCCCCACAAATAAAGTTCAATGTCCAATTACAGAACTTTTTAGAATTTAGCTACCGTATTTTCCGGCGTATAAGACGACTTTTTAACACATGAAAATCTTCTCAAAAGTCGGGGGTCGTCTTATACGCCGGGTGTCGTTCTCCTGTAACCAGGCAGACCAGCCCAAAAGACTCTAACGAGCCTTAAATGGCTCTGGCGATCGAAGCTCTGACGATCCCAGCTTTGCCTGCTAATTAGGCAACTCAGCTGGGATGCCAGAGCCATGTTAAAGGAAAAAACTTTTTTCCTTTTAGGTGACTCTGCAAGCTCTGACGATCCCAGCTGAGTTGCCTGCCAATCGGGCATCGCAGCTGGGATCGCCAGAGCCCAGAGCCCTGTAAAAAGAAAAAGTTTTCCCCCTCCAGCTTGCTTACCTTAGCTGGTAATCGCAACGCTTGCCTTGCTTCGCTTGCGTGAATCCATTCCATCAGCAAGCCACTTTCTGCCTGCAATCATGCAGGCAGGAGTTGTGGACTTCAACTCCCAGAATTCCACAGCCAGTAAAAACAAAGCTGGCTGAGGAATTCTGGGAGTTGAAGTCTACAAGTCTTAAAGTTGCCAAGGTTGGAGACCCCTGTTCTATTGGGTAAGTTTTTTAACCCTTTGGGAGCTTTAAAAAAATAGTTAATTGGGGTTTTTTTAGTTGTTCTTTTTTAGACCTAGCCATTTAAAGTTTAGGAAGTTTTAAATTTAGTTTTCATATAAAAATAAAAATAAAATAATATTTGTGCAGCTTTCTGAGATGTGGTGTCTTTCTGTAGTGTTTCACTCTAACTACACAAACACACAAAATCTCACAAAGCTGTATGTGGAATTTTGTGTGTGTAAAGTGTGAAGGTTGATTTTTTGGGGCTTTTTGTGGCTGTGTGAGGTTCCTGCTTGTTGCAGGGGCCATTTTGGGTCTAGCACAGCTGCTTTTACATTGTGGATGAGCCAGTTGTGTTGTGTTGTGTGTGTGTGTGTGTAAAGTGTGAAAGTTGTTTTTTTGGGCTTTTTGTGGCTGTGTGAGGTTCCTGCTAGTTGCAGGGGCCATTTTGGGTCTAGCACAGCTGCTTTTACATTGTGTTGAGGCAGTTGATGTTTTTTAATTTTTATTTGGTGTGTGTTGGAAGAGGGGTAGTCTTATATGGCGAGTATAGCCCAAACCCTATATTTTAACAGGAAAAGTTGGGGGTCGTCTTATACGCCCAGTCGTCTTATACGCCGGAAAATACGGTAATTTCTCCTCTCCAGCTGGGAAAAAGCACATGATTGCAAAAGTATTAATAAAATTTCATAGGAGTTTTAAATGCAGCAAAGAAATAATGATTTAGTAGTCAGAAAAGCCTTATGGGATCTCCAACCTTTTCTTAGTAGTTTTACTATTTTACTATAAGAGGCGCAGTGTTAGAATGCAATACTGCAGGCTATTTCTGCTGACTGCTGGCTGCCTGCAATTTGGCAATTCAAATCACACCAGGCTCAAGGTTGACTCAGCCTTCCATCCTTCCAAGGTCAATAAAATGAGGACCCAGATTGTTGGGGGCAATTTGCTGGCTCTTAAACTGCTTAGAGAGGGCTGTAAAAGCACTGTGAAGAGGTATATAACTCTAAGCGCTATTGCTATTACAGTCATCCAATCTTCTTCGTGCAAGGCAAATATACTAAACTGTGATGGGATATCCAACAGATTCTGAGAACATGGAGGATGAACAAAAACTGCCACAGGAAGAAACAGAAGAGAGGGAAGGGAATGGAGAGAAGGAGGAAAGGGAGAAAGGCATGATCCATGTGACCCGATCACCAGTGGGATTATAGACTCAGATATATCTGTAGGATCTGGTCAAAATAGTCAGGATGGCAGTCACTCCATCTGTTTTTTTTTTAAATGTGTGACACTCAAGAAAAATGGGTGAAGCTTGATCATACTTTTGTGGCCAACTTGACATTTTTTGACCATACCCTTAATAGAATTCAAATATCCTGCAGTAGTATTACAGAAAAATACTTTCCATATAGCCTCATCCTTGAGAATGAAATGACTCCTTTCTTGATCAAATACTTTGCCTCTAGTCCATGACATCTAAGAACTAAAAATTAACAGGTTTAGGTTCTTATGGTTTATTTCCAGATCTCACATTGCCATCCAGGAGAGTTTTCAAAATATCAGTTAAAAACAACAAAAAAGCCACAATAGGTCTCAGGACAGCTGAGTTACAGTTCCATGTCAATTACATTTTCTTTCTTTCTCTCTCTACTCTGCTTGGTTTATCTATTTTGTATGTGTTATTATTTCCCCCTTTCACTAATTGTTCTTAAGAACAATGGAAAGCTCATTCTCTTCGAAGCTAAATGATGTAAATTACTTTTAAGGAAGGAGGATGGGGAAGAATCACGTCTCATAAAATGCCTGTATGAGGTTTTATGTGCCTTGTTACATTTCTCACAGTACTCACAACAACAAACAACAACAGCAATGTGAAAGAGCACATCATGTATATTGGCAGCATCAGGGCAGCATGGCTTGATATTATGACTACCTGCCACTATAATCAAATGAATGACATGAAAAGGAAAATCAATTTCCTTTTCTTCCTTTAAGACTGGCACATTAAATAGCAAGTTTTACTGCCAAGGTATTTTATAAATACTTACAGAGGAAGGGGGGGAGGGGATGGAAACTATTGTCAATTTGGATTTAATGATGGATTGGGCATGAGACTGGACCAAGAAGAGCTCAGGGCCATACTGTTGATATTCTTTTGGCTTACATCTGAGATTAAAACTTTCCCTTGCCAACTCCAAAATACAATACTAGCAAAGTGGTGGAACCAATGGCTACCTACTGTCAGCATTTTTAATCACCATTTTCAGACACAGCATAGCTGCCAATTCCCCAATTCTTCAAGGAGAAAAAAAATTAATACAAAAACGTCTCTTGTATGTAAGCTTCTGTGTGAGTGAGAAACTTTGATTACACAGGGATCTAGCCCAAATACATTTGAGCCAGCAAATGTCCATAACTTACCGATGATCCTTTAATTGCAAATAATTACAGACATAACAATGAGTAGGATCAAGAATTCTGCAAAATAGCACCACTTGTCTAAATTTGAGATTGCAGATGTAAAAATTAGCAAAAAATATAAAGGATTATTTATCTACTAAATAGTAGTGGGAAATGAGTGCCTAGTAAAAATGTAACACAGGTAGTCCTCAACTTACAACTTAGTGAGCATTCAAAGTTACAACAACACTGAAAGAAGTGAGTTAAGACCATTTTTCAGACTTGCAACCATTGTAGCATCGTCTTGGTCATGTGATCCAAATTCGGTCATTTGGCAACTGACTCATATTTATGACAGTTGCAGTGTCCCAGGATCATGTGATCTCCTCTTGCAACCTTCTGACAAGCAAAGTCAATGGGGAAATCAGTTTCACTTAACAACCATGTTGCTAACCTAACCACTGCAATGATTCACTTAACAACTGTGGGAAGAAAGTTCATAAAATGCAGCAAAACTCGCTTAACAAATATCTCACTTAGCAAAGAGAATTTTGTGCTCAATTGTAGTTGTAAGTCGAGTACTACCTGTATATCAGGAATAGGCAGCTACCTTAAACAGGCAAAGACAAAAAACATGTTTTTAAGCAGTTTCTCATATATCATCAGAAAGTCTTAAAAAATGGAATTTGGAGTTCAAGACATCATATTGGATTGAATATTTCACTCTACACAAATCAGCTGCAGAATACTGGGAGCCCACAGAGAAAAGCAACTCTGGCTGATTATGTATTTTGTTACTGTCAGAATTTTTGAAGTAAGGAACATTCTCACTGGAGTTGTTATGGCTATAATGCTCAAACAGCAGAACAAATTAATAAAGTAGCTCTGCTCTATTAAGAAGTCTGTGTCTTTGTCTCTTGGTTGAAAAAATATATAAATTGAAGAGTTTCCTCCTCTGCAAGTAATTCCCATAACAGCTGAAGGTTTAGTCTATCTCAACTGCAATCCCTGAAATGTTATGGAACCATATCACTCCATGGCTTTCATAATTTTATTTCCATTGTCAATCTGAATTGTGTTTCATTTTCTTTTGAACATACCAAGGTTTAAACAAAAATTGTTTGTCAAACCCTGAAGCTGGCCTGCCTGACCGAAGCTGTTTTGAAGCTTCAGTGTTGTCACACTGGAGCTGAGGGATAGGGAGGGGAGAATAGAAATAGCTGGATTTTGTAGCCAAAACAAAATACTTTCTCCTGGGAACCAAGGACATTCCCACAGGTGGCCGGAGAGAGGAGGAGTGAAGTTATCAGGATGGCACCTTGATTGGACCATGTGACTGATTGTTTGGGAAAGGGAGAAAACTTTTACTTTTAATTAGGTGAAAACAGCAGGAACATTCAGAGTTGGTTTTCACCAGCCTATGCCACTATGATATATCCAATAAAACTATTATTTGAGGAATCTACCTGCCTTGGAGTTCTGTTTGCTATGGGTATATTACTTGGAACATTGACACAGTTACATTGGATTTACTTCTGATATCTGCATCTACCATGGACTATTGAAGCCCACAATTCCTTGAATTAACAAAAGATCTATTCTATAAAAGCAATGAAACGAAGAAGAAGAGAATGAGCCTGCTGTTCCCAGACTTGAAGTTTCCCCATTATTAATAAGGATCTTTTACTCATTTCCATCCATCTCAGAATATCACAAGTAATTGCAACAGACATGTATACCACAAAAACAAGCACTGAAATATATCCCAGGAAAATGGGAGTCTATTCATAGCCTGATTCGAGCATATGAAATAACAATTATTTAACATAAATCTGATGTATGACTGGGCCTATGGAAGAAATCTGGAGATTTTCTCTGTAAACCCACTGGGTCTTAGATATCTTGTCCCACTTCCTGTCCTTGTGGTTCTACTTGGTAGTTTCTGTGATTGCTCTCTACCGTCCCTGGACATCTCAGATGGCATCCTCCTTATAACTCCTATGTATGAGAGAAATAGGGATCCCACAATCTGTACTACCTTTTAGTAAGTTATGGTAAATATATATAAAAAAATGAAAAATTCTATTTAAATTTCTGACGTAGCATAATGATGTATTACTAGTAGCTTAATCCTTTCCATCTTTCAAGAGATTAACAAAATCAAGTTTTATTTTTAAAAATAAGTTTAAAGTTACAATACATGAAGCCTGATATACAAAAATGCATGCAATTCATGTAGCAGATCACAAGGTGAGGCTGGTCTGCTATAATTAGTGATTTTGGGAAAGAGAATATTTTCAGATTATACAGTATGTATGTATGTATGTGTGTGTGTGTATGTGTATATATATATATATATATATATTCTCCAAAAAAAAGTAATATAGAGAAAATTAAATCTTGAACTCACTCAAAAATTATATAGATTGCACTGAACAAAGAAATAAAAGTAAGAGAGAATACAGCTTCTGACATAAAAACAGGCAAAACAAATTAAAATGTAACATGTCAACTAGAACATTTATCTATTGTTCAGAGATAACCTGAATCCAAAACCAAAATCCTCTGCTTTATTGTCTTTGGATTTCCTCCAGCTTTCTGAGATAATTCCAGTCATTTATTAAAGCTACTGAGATTTTAAAGCTCAGGCAAAGAAACATTTTACTCTGCATGTCCAGAGTTCTGCCTTTGTAATATACCTTTTCCTCTATCTAGAAGGGGAGTTGATGAGGCAATCTCTTGAACATACGTATTAAAGGACATGTCTGAGTGGAGTCAAGTGCGGTCTGGCATTTAGACTGGCCTGGAAGCTGAAGAATTGTGTCTCAGGTTTTATCAACAGTGGAATTATTAAGTAAATAAACCATCATGTTCTAGGTTACAAACACTATTCTTAGTAACAAATTATACTTATAAATTGTAACAGCAAGACTCAAGCAATTCCCTAACCCACAAATAAATAGCAGCATTAAGGCTTTAGCACAGTTTTCCCCAGCCTAGTCTTCTCTCAAGATACTAAGATCTTAACTTCCAAAATTCTCCAAGTATTTTGATCATTGGATAAAACCCAGGCTGGGAAAGGCTACCTTAGTGTAATGTGCAAACTCGGTCATTCTTCACTATGTAATTTCCTTTCTTTACAAACTTTTGCCCTCTAGGCTCCCAAGTGCAACAGATCAACTACTGTATTAAAGCCCAAGATGATTGAATTCTCAAAGTATATCATATACCTTAAGTTTGATCTTTTACTGCAATTGTCACTTGCCTTCCCACAATGGAAAAAGAAGAACTGCTAAACAAAAAGTGCCCATCATCTTGTATGGGTCACCAAACATCCATTACTCAGTGTTTAGCATCTCAGAATTGACTAGAACCAATTTGCAATGAATAAAACAGAGATGTGAAGAACATATTCACATTCTTTTGTTTCTTTTAAACTGTGAGGTTGTCACCTAATCAAAAAACTTTGGTTGATTATCAGTTGTTGCATATTTTATTTTCAAATCACCAACACTCTCATCACATTTAGTACCCAGAAAAAGAATCGCTATTGATATGAATTATTTTTGCTACATCTAGTATTTTGTCAGATTCTTCTCTTCTGAGAATTTGTTCAGATATTTTTATTCAGTTAACATAATCAACAATTGGTTATATCTCACCACTCTTCTGTTGTTAAGTGCTTCAAATGCCGCATAATTCTGACATAGCCAGAAAACTAAATATTAATACTAAACTTTGGGTTGCTACTGTTTTCTTTTTCCTTCAATAGACATAATCACTCAAATCCACAGAGAAAATAGCCACTGGGAAAATGGCACCTGACCATCAGTATCACAGCTGTGCCATCTATATAGCACTTTTGCTTCAAAGACAAAAAGAAACTTTGTAGCCCCCAGGGGCCTAGGTATATATAAACATGTATAATGCATGTCTGGAACTCTGGAAACTAAACAGTGTTTTCTGGGATGGCATGACAGCAATCTCATGATCCTAGGTTAAAAAAAAAATACAGGCACTTTTACACCAAACTCTTGCATATGATACTGTCACAAATGCAATCTGAATATTGTTAGTTCTGTCCACTTAGTTGAATCAAGTTTATCAGGCCTTGTGAAAGCCATGCTGCTTTTCACAAGCAGCAGCTGTATTAGGCAGCTAAGGCACAGAGGCATAAAGGTTATGCAGGTCAAAATCAGAATGAAATCACATGCCTCTTTTGGAGAAAAAGATAATACTGAAAAATTGAACACCTGACAGCAGAAAGACCTGGTCCAGGTGTTGGCACAATTCTGCCCCAGTTCCTTTCATGTCACTAATATTACAATGCCAACTTCAATTGATTCATTTTTAGACTTCATTCCATCCGGTGTAATAAAATATAAAACATTCATTTTTCTAAGCTGAAGTTCATGTAAGCTTTTCATGCCACAGTCTCAAATCAAGAAGCACCAGCATCTGGAGATTCTAGTCTCTTCCAAATAAACATGTAATTTTTATCAGTCATCTCTCTCAGATAAATGAAATTTTGGGGGAGGGGGATTGAATTAACAGTATTAGCATTGGAAATCTCTTTTTTCTATTTATTTACTTTCTTACAGAAAGCTAAGCTTGATGGAAGAGAAATGCATATGGATGCATAAGACAGGATGCCACTAACATACTGAAAATGTTGGACCATTTAATAGCACTTCAAATACATCTTCTTCTTCATTATAGTTGGCTGCACAATCAGTCAGATGTTTAGACTGGATTTGACACTTTTATTCACCTATCCTCTTTCCCATGGACCTAGGGTAGGCAAATGTTGTTGACTGATGATGTTAAAAGTACAGCCGCGGGATTTAAATTGTTCTAAGTAACAGCTTAGCTTCTTCATATGCATCAAGTTTTATTATGTATTTATTTATTTTGTCAAGCATGTATTAGATAACAGATATAAGTATCAACATGATTATGAATTCATGAAATGGATACAAATAAATGGGGACATTAGGACAGAGACAGTAGGCATATAGGTGCGCTTATGCATGCCCCTTACAGACCTCTTAGGAATGGATGAGGTCAACAGTAGACAGTCTAAGGTTAAAGTTTGGGGAGTTTGGGAAAGAAACCACAGAGTCAGGTAGTGCTTTCCACTACCACTTTGACCACTTTGTTGCTGAAGTCATATTTTCTGCAATCAAGTTTGGAGCGGTTTACATTAAGTTTGTATCTATTGTTTGCTCGTGTATTGTTGTGGTTGTGTATTGTTGTGGTTAAGTTCTTCCCAAGAACCTAGTATGCTATAATATATCAGTGAACTGTATGTGTGGATCCAAGCAGTGTGTCCTTTTGTAAATGACAGATGGAAATGTTGCCCATTTTCTAAGTGCATCCAAGATTTTTTTGCATGGCTCCCATTGTGCCTATAGCTACTTGGATCACCACAGGCAGATAATACCATGAACTTTCAATTTCAATTTTCGGATCTTGATACTTTGTCATCTCCCATTCTTTGTCTTCTATTCCACAATCCCTTTGCACTGACACATCAATTATCCATACTTTCTTCTTTTTAAACATAGTTAAAACTGCCAAGATGTTGTCAATCTGTATTTGGAAATCTCACAATATTTTAACTTGCTCATTTTTACTACTTTTTCAGTTATATATTCCCACCAACTGTGTTATGTTGTTGTTTATAATTACCATGTTCCCCACAAAATAAGACCCTGTCTTATATTTTTTTGAACCCTGAAATAAGCACTTGGCCTTATTGCCATGCACTCAAAATCCCGATTGGGCTTATTATCAGGGGATGTCTTATTTTGGGGTAACAGCGTAGTTTATGTGATCTTGCATTAGCAGGGTATTTGCTCTACTGTTTTTTCTGCTGTTTTGCATAATCTGCACTTTGAATCATTTTATGATTTTTCAATTCTAGCCTTGATTTCATTAGTTTGAACAACATGCTCTTACATAGTCAAATTCAAGACTTCAGTTTCTTTTTTTAAATGTTCCAGTTGTAAACCATTACCAGGTTTATCCATATTCACTTTCCCCTTAATCTTTTGTAGAAATTGACCATGAATGATTTTCCTAGCTAGCATTTTGTTCATATTTTGATTACATTATTTCAATATTTACTTTTTGTTTCCTGTACATTTAGTAAGTTTCAATTTTTAGCTTGCATCAATGTTTATTCTTGGCTGTCTTTTACATGATGACTCAATGCATGCTTTTCTTTCTCAACAGTTTCTTTGCTTGAAGTAAACTCTGTTTCCATTTATGTAGGGCAGGCATAATGTATCAGTATCACGACAGGGATGTAATGCATAGTGAATAGTCATCAGTTTCCATATTTTTTAGTCCAAACTGTGCTGTTCAGCTTCTATCCAGTTAATAATTGAAGCTATGGTCCAGCTATTGATGGCTTTTATGGTGTTTACACCATTCAATTTTTTCTTTAGCAATTTCCTTGCTCTTAGGAACTACCATATTTTTCGGAGTATAAGACGCACCTTTTTCCCCCCTAAAAGGAGGTGAAAATTTAGTTGCGTCTTATACACCGAATGTAGCCCCGCCCACCCACTGGCCCCCACCCTTTGGCCTCTGCCTCGCAGCAGGTACCTCCTCGCAAGCAAACGGCAAGGAAAAACATCTCCTTTCAGCTTCAGCACAGGCTAATTAGCACAAGTTGATTCCATTGGCCTCCCAACTCTCAGCTGATTTGCTCTCAGCTGTTTTGCGCAGGGATCTGCTGCTTGCTGCAAAGAGTAAATTGCTGGAGCAGATTTTTTTTCCTTGTGCTAATCAAGCTATGCTGAAAACAAAAATGAAAGTAAAGCAGGCTGCTGTAATGAGGCAAAATTGCTCAGAGGCAGAGGGAGATTTCTTTTTCTTCTTTTCTTCACCAAAAAAGGTAGGTGCGTCTTATACTCCGATGCATCTTATACTCCGAAAAATATGGTATTCTTTATTAATCAACATTTTAACTTCTCCATGCTTAATGTTATCCAATTATAAAATATTAGTAGCCTTCATAATTATTATTATTTACCAAGATTTGATATTTTATATAAAAGACATACTCCCTACTCTCAGGATTACAAATTACAAAAACCAAGAAAGGCAAAAAAAAAAAAAAAGGAGAAAATGCAAATTTATAAAGTATTTAAATATACTTATTAGATAAATAATAAGTAACAAGGGAGAATGAAGAAGGTAATCCTAAGATGGTCACCATGCTTCCTGCCTTATCTAATGTCTATTTTTTTAAATAAAGGGAGAAAAATAATATGTTATAAGGCAAATCACTACTCTCCAGCACCATCTTTATGTCTTGTGAATGCATCCAGCCTGGTGCTTTGAAGGATAAAATTAAGGAGTGGGGGGGGGCAACTAATAAGGAGCAGAGTGCATCCTCGATTTTTTTTTTCTTTACTCAAACTTCTATGCAATTTCAACAATAACTCTAAGTGGCTTACACCGGCTTAAAATATTGAAATAGCAGCAGCAACAACAACTTACTGTAATAACTAAGAATTACCAGGCACCTGCATCAGGGTAAACAACAAAACCAATTATAAAATTATGGAAAACATATCAGCAGGATCACAACCCCTCCTACCCTAAAGCTTGATGATTTTCAAGTCTTTGCAGAAACCCAACAGAGACAGCATTGTATGGACATCAGGGAAATGGTGTCTCATAGGATAAGCAAAGCTCCAGAAATATTGCAAAATTGGATCCAACCCTTGTTCTGAGACAAATTTATTATTGTCTGAATGCAGCTACTAGACATTTTTCATTATCCAACTAGGCAATATAATCAGTGCTAGAAGGGAGTGAGATTTGCTCTCTTTTTATATGGTGATTACATTATACTACATATATACAGTACATATACAGAATAAAAGAATATATACATATATACTTTTGATATACTAGTGGTTGCCCTGTCAATGTTGGTGTAAGTGTTCTTGATGTTCAATCATCCCATCCTTCTCTATTCTTGATGTTCATCATCCTGTCTTTCTGTGAAAGGACCTGAGCTACCTTAGAAAGAGTTACCAGTAGACATTTTATACATATGATAAAAGTGCAAAAATAATTAAGTTTTGTTATCCTATCACCATAGTGTAGAGTCTAACATGGGCTTCTACAGACTCCCTTTTTGTCTTCAATCCTTTCTTCTGTTGGTTCATCTCTCAGATTCATTAAATGTGTTGCCTTTATAGCAACCACACAGATAGGCTTTTTCCAGAATGATTTGTTCCTAGTTTTCCCAAGAGAGTTGGATCCTTGTATCTCCAGGGAGAACTCTGGATTGACTTGTTGATCCATTTGTTGGTTTTCTTGGCTATCAGTGATATTATCAGGAGTCTTCGCCAACACCAAATAGTAATTTTTGTACTGTTTTTTTAAACTTCCAACTTTTGCTCCCACAGGGAGCCTATATGATTTTGATTTTTGTAGGTTTAGAAGCATGTTATGACATCTCTAAGGGTTTTATTGGTATCTTATCAAGTTCTAGTGTATATTGCTTGCGTGCTGGTTCCTTATTGTTGAGAGTTGATCCTAAAAGGCATAAGTTACCAATCACTTCACTGTAGGTTCTAAAGCTGATTGCAGTACCTGTTGTCATGGGTTTGAACATCTTTATATTTAATATCAATTTTATTTTTTCACTTTGCTCTTTAACTTTCATTATTGGAGCTTGCAGATCATTTGGATATACAGCTATAAGAGTAACATCAGCTTAGTGCAGCTTGATATTTTTTTCTCCAGTTCTAAAACCATATGAATCTTCTTCCAGTCCAGTTTTCCCAATATATATTCAGCATATAGTCTAAGTAAAAAAGGGATATTTATGTAGTCTTAGTCTCATTCCTTTGCCACCCTGTAGACATATGTCCAAAGTGTGGCTTCAGATCTTGTACATAAGTTTAACATGTGAACAAAAGGATATTCTGCGATTCCTTTTTTCCTAAGCACGCTCCAAAGATTGATATGCTTGTCTCAGTCAAAGATCTTCCAGTCATCAACAAAACACGTATTGACTTTTTAAGAAAATATACTTTGGCTTTCTCAAATATCTTGTGAAAAAAAAATCCCCCTTTTCTCAAAAATCCCAGTGAATATCTTCACTGGGATGATTTAATATTGTTTCTTGTCTCTTTAAACAGTTCTCTGAAATTCTTTCTTAAGTTCCTTCCGGAAATCTTTGTACATTTTGGATATGGGTTTTCCTCTTTTTGTGGCAATTTCCATTGTTTGTTCTGACATCCAATTTACTTTCTTCTGTTTCTTTAGTCTTTGGCAGTTTCTTTTCACATTTACAGTATCCTTAACAGCTTCTTTGATTTCATTTCACAGTTCCTCTGTTTCCTTGTCAAAATGATTCCCAATGTTCTCCTTGAAAATGTGAAGATATGTTCAAGATAATATTTTGGACACTAGTTTGCATAGTTCTTCTGCTTTAATTTAAACTGGAACTTATACTTTAATTGTTTAATATTTTCCACAGTTATCTCTGGCTATGTGTTCCCTGTTAAAATAAGCTCTTCCACTTCCTTCTACCAATAATATAGTCAATTTTATTTCTGTGTACTCTAGCTGATGCCATCCATGTATAAACTCATGGTTGGTTGGTTGAGGACTGTGTTAGCAAAAGAATAAATAATTAGGTTGGAACCACAAGATACTCTCCTGCTTCATTTCTGTTTCTGAAGCTATACAAGAAGCCCATTTTGTTTGCATGTTCTGACAATTTTAAATTGACTCTAAAACTCATCAATGCTACATTGTTCCTTGCGCCACCCGTGATGTATGCCATCATAAAATTACGGTCTTCCTTCTGCAACATCTAACCTGGGCAACCACTGGAAAGCTTGCCAAGTTCCTTGCAATGGCTAAAGCTTGCAGAAGCAAGGCTTGTAGAAGTTAGGTAAGGCCCTCTTCTCATTGTTCCCAGTTTAGAGATTTTTTTCCTTTATTTTATTTTTTATTTTAAAATAGTTTTTATTGAATATAAATATTAAAAAAGACATACGTAACATATACACAACAAACATTTATACAACATATACACATAAAGAATGTAATTTCTTCTTAAGCATTTTTTCAGAGTGACATTCTACAATTCTACTTATAATATATTCCTTCACCTCTCTTTAATCTAATAATATTTTTTATTATATATATATATGTATTAATCGGTAATATATCCCCTATATTTTTTGTATATTTCTAATTTTTAACCAATTATACCAATTATTCCATATTTTATAATAGTCTGATTCTTCTCTTTCTTGTAATTCTTTGGTTAACCTATCCATTTCAGCGCATTCTAAAATTTTCCCTATTACTTCTGTTTCACTTGGTATTTTTTCTTGTTTCCAATTTCTTGCGTAGGTTATTCTTGCAGCAGTTAATATGTGAATTGTAAGATATTTGATATCCTTAGGGTATGATTTGTTAAAGATTCCTAATAAAAATGTTTTCTTTTTCAATCTGTGTTTTTGTTATTTGTTCCAACCATTTTTTGATGTTAGACCAAAATTTCTTTGCTGCCGGACACGTCCACCATAGATGATAGAAAGTCCCTTGTGCCTTTTTGCACTTCCAACAAATTGGGCTATTTTTAGGTTGTATTTTTGCCAATCTGGTTGGAGACATATGCCACCGATAAAACATTTTCAGTTGGTTTTCCTTGTACGCCGTTGCCTTCGTTAACTTTAGGTTTACCTGCCAGAACTTTTCCCATTTTTCCAATGGTATTGTGTGTTTGATATTTTGAGCCCACTTAATCATCGTTTCTTTGACTGTCTCTTCTTCCAATTTATAGCGTAGAAGAAATTTATAAATTCTACTAATTAATTTATTTTCTGAATCTAATATAATTTTATCTATTTCTTGTTTTTGATTATAAATTTCATGTTTTTATATATTCTCTGTATTTGGATTGTATTTGAGTGTAAGTCCACCAGTCTATTCCTCTGTGTAAATCTGTCTCCAATTGTTGTTTTGTCTTTAATTTGCCTTGATAGTCAATTATATCTTTATATCTAATTATTTTTGTCTTATCTGTTAAATTTGGGTGCCTAATTGATTCTGCTGGTGCTAGTCAATTTGGTATCTTCATATAATGTTGTTTTTTAATTTTAAGCCAAATTTGTAATAATGAGTTCCTTATTGTGTGTGTTTTAAAATATGAATGTGTTTTGTATTTCTCATCCCACATAAAGGAGTGCCAGCCAGTTTGAAGTTTGTGTCCCTCAATTGTTAAAATTCTAGAGTCCTTTAATTCTATCCAATCTTTGACCCACAATAGTACTGCTGCTTGGTAGTATATCTCCCAGATTTTTTTTCCCTTTATTTTAAAATATATATTGGTTTTTCTGTGTTTTAAACTGTGTTTTTAAAATGAATCAACATCCTCTTGGAATACTGTATCTAGATTTGATCATCATGATACAAAAAAGATGTTGAGGCCCTAGAAAGAATCCAGAGAAGAGCAACAAAGATTATAAAGCATCTGGAGGCTAAATCATGTGATGAATGGCTAACTAGATATGTTTAGCCTAATGAAGAGAAAGCCTAGGGCTGACATGATTGCCATCTTCCAATGCTAGAAGGTCTGTCACAGGGAAGAGGGGGCTGGTTTATTCTCCATAGCACCTGAGGGCAGGACAAGAAGCAATGGGTGGAAGGTTATCAGAGGGAGATCCAACCTGGAAATAAAGAGGAATTGCCTCCTTGAGTTGTGTGCTCCATTGCTGAAGGTTATCAAGAAGATTGGACAATCATTTGTCTGGGATCGTATGAGGACTCCTGCTTGGTCAGGGGATTGGACTAGAAGACCACTAAGATCCCTTCCATCTCTATGATTCTATATCAGTGGTTAGGGCAAAAACTTGAAAAATCATCATATTAAATTACTGTCTGCATGTTAGTGGCATCAAAACCAGAAGGAAAAAACCTAACATTTTAATAAGGACAATAAAGGATAATAAAGATAAAAGCAACGAAATTTGAGTCTTGACTTTATTGTAAAGGAAATATAACAATATTTTTAGATTTTAATATTAGTGGGGGCAATGGAATCATAGAGAAAAGAGGAAAATAAAGAAGGGGAGAAGCAGAATAAAAATAGAAATCACTCCCAGAAACCAATAATACAATGAAGCAATATATGTAGGTCTTTGGTTATTTGGGTTTTCTCCCACGTAAATTTAGAAGTGTCTTGGCAACATTTCGACAGGAGAAAACCCGAATAACCAAAGACCTACATACAAACACCCGTGAAAACCTCAGAAAACATATACATACATACATACATACATACATACATACATACATACATACATACACAAATTTGGGGGAGGGGAACGCTGGCACTAGGACAGAACAGATAATGGAAGTATATGATGGATGGTGTTAAAAATGGGAAGGAAAAATGGGGGAAGAAAGAAAAATCCATGAGATTTGGAATGAAAATAGCTAGAGAATTTCATTAAAGAGCATTCATATGAATGAATAAATCTAAATTCAAGCTGATAGGAATGAAGAAAGGAATTATCAGAGGAAATATTTAAGAGCTTGATAATGACCTTTAGGAAGTAAAAAAACTGGATGCTGATAAAAACTGAGAGAGCTATGGAATATGGGCATATCTTAAGAAAATGAGAAACAAAAACAATAATAATAGGGACAAAAAGGATCAAATGATATTTTCACTAAACAGCTTCAATGTAAGATACCAAGAGTTATTCACCAGATAATATCCCAATAGCATTCCTTGATTCCTATAAGAATACCAACTCATAACATCAACCAAAAATTATTTCACCTCCTACTCTGTGCTTATAATTATACTGCAAGAACAAAGCTTTCAATAAATCTGAAAAATGCAACAGTTGTAACATATTGTTCAGTTTAAATGGATTACAAAATTATCAAAATAAATAATTACTGGTAGGGTAACAATAGGAAGAAACCAGATCAACAGAACCAATGGTAGAATGAGAAAACAGAAAGAGGAATTACAGGAAAAGAGTTAAAAGGCTAGGGAAATTTTTAGAAATAATGAAATGGAGCAAAATAGGGATAATTTTTTTTAATTAAGGAAACAAATCTGAAATACCTGAAAGAACAGAAAGACTAGAAAATGGGGGGAATCGAAGAACAGAAGGGAGATTAAGAAAAGAGAAGTTATGAAGAAAATGAGGGAATGAGAATAAAATTCTGTAGTGGAGCTAGGAGAAAAATCAGGCTCAAGTACAAGTCTCTCATTAATGCAAGCACTGTACTTATATTTGGATTTAATTTCTCAGTGTAGAAGTCCAAAAGAGATCTGAGAAAAAAACATTTAATTAAAAAGATAATTATTAAAGAGAATTGGTGATTAGAGAAGGCCAGCATTAAATGATAATGTTTTTAAGCATAACACTGAGATGTAGTCTACTGCACAGAGGATACTTTTCCTCTACATTCATTCCAATACTGTAGCAGAAAAGGCTGGATTCTGCAAACAGCAATCTGCAAATTACAGAATGCAGCAGGATCCTGCCTGAAAATCATAAACATGGAAGGTATCTTCGTATCCTTGTACCTTTCCCTGCAACATAGCAATTCGTTGCTGAGATCAAACCTCTAAAAATGGGTCAGAATTCTTGAACAGCAGAAAAAATCAGCAGAACTTAAAAGAGAAAAGATATACAAGCAAGTACTATCAGTCTGACACAGTGGTTAAAGACACTGGGCTACAAACTGGACAGCCCTGAGTTTTGCTTTAGGTGCAGAACCAGTTGGGTAACTTTGGATCAGTCACTCTCTTTTGGCCTGAGGAAGAAAGCAATGGCCAACCACTTTTGAAAATGCTGCCAAGAAAACTTCAGCAAAGTATTACTGCCTTATCCGTGTGTCAAGATTGACATGAAGGCATAAATAAAATGCAAGTCCATACACAAAATGTACAGTACTGTAATGAATATATGCATAAATTTATTAAAACACAAATCTGATCTAGTTTTAGAAGCAAGACTTTCAAATGTAATTATGATAAAATTAAAAGCAGAATGAGTAATAAAGATACAAGAAAGGAATTTTTGCATTAAGCATATCCTTAAAAATCTAGTTTCCTTATACTTCATCTTAAACAGTACACACATTTTTCAGACAATATATAAATCTGCAGTAAAACAGGTTCACTTAAAAGAAATCAAACGCAATGGTACTGATTTCATGCAACTTTTGACCAATCATTACAAGATCACAACAATCAATAATCTTATTTCCTACACAGGCAACACAATTAATTAATACAGCATTCTCTATGAATTTTCTATCTATTATAATCAAGGTAGTTTTAGCATCAGGATCAGTGGTGAATTGCTCCCGGTTCGGACCGGTTCTATAGAACCAGTAGTAAAACCGGTGGGAGGCTCTGCCCACTGACCCTGATGTCATGAGAAGCGATCTGCGCATGTGCAGAAGCAAGGTATGTGTGCAAGCAAAGCAAGCGCGCACGCGATCCCATTGAGAACCGGTAGTAAAGGTAAGTAGAACCCACCCCTGATCAGGATATATGAAAGTGGACATAAAGGATCAAAATATCTATTTCTCTTCAACAAGATTTGGTTACTAATATTTGCTACATGTAAAGGAAGAATTTAACTACAATAATTCTAACAAACAGGTTCATAACAAAGAAATGCTTTGAATAGCCTGTTTTGCTGAATGCAGTCTGTTAACTTGTTTGGAGTGTATTTCAAGACAGGGATGATGAACTGATTGAATAAGGCTTGCATTTGGAGTCAACAAAGAAGAATCGAGAGCTGATATGCCTAACAGAGAATCTGCAGTATAAATGTCATCGTTACTATTATTATTTATCAACCTTACCTCTATTCTGCCATGTAGGGGTAATAATTATGACATACCAAGGCTTTCCTTTATAGTTTGGCTATGTTCTAACAGAGTGATAAATACAAAATGCTTCAAATTCTCCAAAATAGGATCACATACCTTTTGCCAAGCTGATACAAATATCTAGTTGACCTTGGAATAGCAAATACCAAATCAAAAACACAAGGCAAAATAATGGAAAAAGATTCCATTTCCATTTAATGAAATGTTAAAACTACAGTATGGTAAGCAACTTTGACAGTCCTATTTAGAGCTTCCAGGAGTGTTGTGTAGCCTTTGAATCTCAGATTGTACATTTCTGCCCTAAAAACACTGGATTAATGGTAAACATGACTAGAGACACATGTTTCAAAAGAATCTAGCCTAGTTAGAGAGATATGGAATGACTGTAATCATTGCTACCAGTGGTGAAATCCAATTTTTTTTACTACCGGTTCTGTGGGCATGGCTTGGTGGGCATGGCAAAGGAAGGATACTGCAAAATCCCCATTCCGTCCCCATTCCTGGGTAAAAGATATTGCAAAATCTCCATTCCCACCCCACTCTGGGGCCAGCCAGAGGTGGTATTTGCCAGTTCTCTGAACTACTCAAAATTTCCACTACCGGTTCTCCAGAACCTGTCAGAACCTGCTGGATTTCACCCATAATTGTTACCTCTCATCATTTATGGGCTGGGACAACGTATTTTCTGTGATTAACTCTGTCTGTCTTCTGTTTCACCACCAAATTCCTCCTACCTATTATGCTATTCTATTGTGAACCACTGTTTCCATCCAGATTTCAAATACTGAAATCCCCCTATCTGCAAGTCCAAAACAGTACAAAATCTGGACTAAATCTCAGAGTGTACAATTCATTCTCTAGTGATTTGTTGCATGATTTCAGAATTATATTATCCTTTAGAAACAGCTAATTATCTGCAGCAAGGTTGCTAGTAAACATCTTTTAACTAAAGAAAATAACTGTAACCAACACATTTGCATAAATACATTGAGAAAAGAACATTGTTCCTTAATATCAAAAGGGACAGCATATGGTTCATCTCTTCTCAGCCATATGTACAACAGTGAATATAATGAAAGAGTATCACAAATGGTATGCAAGTATGAACTTTAAGTGAATGCAAAACAGGACTCTAGAGTGCTCAGCCATAAAAATTAATTCAGATTAGAAATTTTCTGAAATCTGTCCAAATTCTCAGATAATGCAAATTTCTTCAAAGATCCAATCTGATTTTGAAACATGCATATGGCAAATCCACAAGTCCTAATCCCAATACAGCTCCTTTATTGTTGCTTTGCAAAAGGAACTCCATGCAGAGATTACTTCATGTACTTACAAATTATCTGCACAAGCATTATCAAGAGGGAAGGCATTCAATATCTGGTCTCCAAATAAAATGAGTAGAATAATTTTATAAGCAGTTCTGACAAAGAGCAAAGTCGTCGTCATGGAATCATTCTGCAAATAATAGTAAACCTTTCTCTCCAGCAGAAGTACCAAGTAAATACATCTCCAATCAGCCTAATGAAACAGTGTTTGTCAATCTATAACTGAGAAAACATCATCGAGCAAAAGCTAATTTAACAGAGTTCCACTCTGAAGAGTCCTCTTTGTCCCAGCATTCCTCAACCAGGGAGTTTAGAGAAATTATTTTAACATTCAGCATTAAACTCTCAAATTCAGTGAGCTAAAAAAAGTGGGAGGGATTGGTAGAACATCAATTTATGAGAGGCAAAAAAAAAAGTTCAAATAATCTGTATTGAAGGGAGTGCAATCTCCTGGATATTGTTTGATTTTACTCCCTTTTCAAGATCCTTTGGAGTATTATCTGAAAAATATCTGTGAGATGTGCAAATTCTGCTTTGCACTTAATCAATTTTGTACTGTATAATGATTAGTGCATCATACTCCTTAAGAGAATATTTAAAGATTAAAAGACATTTAAGGCTAACAAATGTAGAACAACTTGCCAACATTACATCTACTGTCTTCATATCACTGAACACTTCTTGAACTAGAAAGGGAAAGCCCAAGACAATTCCCTCCTCTTTTACATTTATTTTTATAATTATGTTCCTTGGAGGCTAGAATCAAGGAAGGAGTATCTTCTACCTCTGGAAATTGTTGCTTTAAATAATTATTTCACCATGGTTCATTAAAAATTTGGCCCTGAAGGAACTAGAAAGACAGTGGAGCATTGGGGACATGACAAGGGGATATAAGAAAGACTAGTTTCCAAATCAAAGACATCATACACTCTGAGGATATCTCTACTTCCCTATTCAGGATAGAAAGTGCCATGATGATAACTTAGTTAAAGGGTATATAATATATAAAGGGTGCTAAGGTCTTATGTCAGAAAAGCTTGAGCTCCAATAAATAATGTATGTGATGATGCAAATAAAACTAATTTAATTGACAGAAAATATAGCAAATGTAACTACATTGTCAGTAAACAAGAGAATCAGAGAAATGGCTTCTATAGGAGTTTATTGTCGTTTATCTTAATGCTATGTATAGCCAGTGGTGGGATTCTACCGGTTTGGACCGGTTCGGGAGAACCGTTTGCTCCGATTTTCATCTGTGAGTGAACTGGTTCTCTCTTTTTTGAAGTGGGCCCGCTCGCCCATCCCTGTGTTATACTTACCTATATTTATGCTTCCGAAGCCCAGCTGATCGGGGCAGCAGAGTGGATTGCCGCTCCTCAGCTGTTTTCCTTTCTCTCAGCAATATGGAAGTTATATTTTCTTCAAAGTGTGCACGCATGCACAGCACGTGTCTGGCACACGCACGCTCAGCGAACTGGTTTAAACCAGTAGGATCCCACCACTGTGTATAGCCTATAAATAGCACAATGGCTTTGGTTTTCTTGCATGTCACTGGTCCCTGAAATTCCTAATGAAAAAGAAAGGTATTTTACAAGGAGACATCAAACTGTCTGTAACAAGTCAAAATAACATGTTTGTACCTAAAATGTATGCTTTTTATTTCTTTTCTTTTTTTTTACTTTGGCCTTAAAGCTGATCACAGTGCACAGAGATAAATATTTTAAATAATGGCACTTCGGAAATGTATGTGTATCCTAGAAAAGGAATAATTAGAAAGTAAATGACTTTTTAAAAAAGCACAAATTACTATCAAATGCTGCATGAATCAGCTTACTAACCAATTCCTGTCCCTAACCAGGGATTCTGTCTGTACATGGGGTTTTTTATGCAAATTGGATCTCTGATAAAAAATATATTGGAATAAAGGCTGGAAAACACAAATAATGCAGCTCTAGGAAAGTGTTCAAAATCTGCCCAGCAACTTTCATAAATCTAAAAGATGTAACATTTCTGCTGGCTCCACACCAATAGTTTGATCTAAAAATAGCTTAATCTCTTTGAGAGCAAAAAGAGCAATCAACAAAACAGTCACAGGCTCTTAGCAGCACTCACAAATGCTGGCAGTAACCACACAATCACTCTCTTTCTCTCAAATACATGCTCTTCCATCACTATCATCCTAATGTAAATGCCTTGCCCAAGATCTGCCATTTCAGTGTCCAAGATATGATGATCCAAGTTACCTGCATTACAACAAGTAACAAACATAACCCTTATGACCCTTTGCATGGGATTACATGGCACACTATTGTCATGTTAACCCACTGCACAGCATAGCTTATGAAAGCATAGCAATAAAGAAGCTATATGGTTTTAATTATTAAGTAAATTAATATATGGTGGTTTTAGGTGTGACAGAGAATGCAGAGAAAAAGCTCAGATTTTCACAACACACTGAACCATTCACTCCATTACAGATGAGTGTGTTGTACAAACCCAAACCAAGTGACTATAGAGGCAATCCTTTCCCATTTATCTTCCCAGCCTGGAAGGCTAAGGGTTCCTATTCGTACTATATCTCCAGGATCCCCAGAAAACTGTGATCTTACATTGCTTCTCTTCAAAGACTCAACCTGAGAATATTTATGAACTTCCGCAAAACCATTTCCCCAAAGCCACCCAACTTTGTTGATATATGAAAGTATTACATTGGCCTTCTATTACTGGAACTCTAATTCCCAGACCTCCCAACTAGCACAGAAGCTACCACATGATCCCATCTCCTTTTCAAATGATTGTATGCTCCATATCCTAACTAAATATCCCAGAGCGGGTAACATTGTCTGCATAATGCAGGTCAGGCTTTTCTTTGCTCCTCTTGATTTAAAAAATAAAATCTACAAAATAGATCTATCCAATCAGGGTCCTGCAATAAATGGGCTGACATTACAGAACAACAGAGCTATCAGTTTTGGCTAGGCGGTTATCTCACTGTGAGCAAGAAAAGGTAATTGAGAATGAGGGTGATGAGAATGAATAAGAAAACAGTTTCACAGGGTTGGAAAAATCACCAGAAGAGGAAGTGTTTCAACACTGTGTGTGATAAACTATGGCTTTTCTCTAAACTGAAATAAAATGCAAAAATAGAAGGAAATTGGAAAAATCCATCTCAATGGAGCTACGCTTAGAATGTAACTCAAATATTTTTTAATTGTTGTCTGCAGAAAATGAGGAAATTATGGTCATACAGAAAAGCTTTATTAGATCCAAAGGCAGGGATTCAGAATGGCTATGAAATTCGTCTACCTCCTAGTTATTTCTAATGGGTCAGAATGAGAGATTGTATCCAATTAGGTTCAGTCGAAGGAGAGACAGGATATGAGAAGCAAAGGCTCTTAAAGGGCAGGGGAAAGTCACCAAGGCTAGAATTCTTATATTGTAATGGTGGAATGAATGGAATCAACATGGAGGAATTAGAGAGCAATCCCCACTCCCATTTACACTCTTGATGTTACCTAGTTGGGTAATTAAATGTCTGCAAGAACCCAATCAAGTTCAGATAGCACTAAGGACCCCAGATAGAGAGGTTTACTGTGAAAAGATACCTTTGCTAATTGAACAGAACTCCCTTCAGATCCATCCTTATTTATGATATTTTTATCCCACTTTTATTACTTTATAAGTAATTCATGGTCTGATTACAGCCACATGTTTTGGGTGCAAATGATTATAAGTAACTCGTGGTCTGATTACAGCCACACCTTTTGGGTACAAATAACTATAACAAGGTAAAGATTTCATCTAGCCATCTTCAGATGATATATATGCTCAGAAGACTTTAACTGGGCTTTAAAATATCTATGCTAGACCTGGATGACTAAGAATCTCCATAGATATCCACGCCATGCTTTCAAGCATCTGCCTTATATAGAAAATCCAGATAAGCTCGTGAAATTATTTGCATAATTTAGTACTCAAAGCTGTATTATTCTTCATCACCATCAAATCACAATTACATAGATGTTATCCGTGCACAAAATCTAAAGGAATTATATCACAAATTATTCTGAGGAAAGCAGAAAAAATAGTTGATAGCAAAGGATGTATTCAGAAGAGATAAGATAACCTTTATTGTCATTTTTTACTGTGAGCACATTGGCCCACATTAAAAATGAAAATCTGTTGCCTGCTCTCAAAAGAAAGTATACATCTACCCATACACATACATAACACACATATACCCATACTATACATGCAAGCGCGTGCGCACACACACACACACACACACACACACACACACAGAGAGAGAGAGAGAGAGAGAGAGAGAGAGAGAGAGAGAGAGATTAACATAGACATAGATATATTAATCATTGTCCATTTTGAATACATAGCGGAAAGAGAAAACTGAGAGTTCACAAGGTTAATGCTATATGGAACAAAACTGTGACTGAATCTAGATGTTCTGCTTGGGATACCACAAAGCCTCCTCCCAGAAGGTAACTAGGAAAACAGGTTATGAAGAGGGTGTGTAGCATTTCAGATAATCCTGTGGATTGCTCAAACATTGCTTATATGCTATGTCCTGGATAGAAGGAAGAGTGCAATAGAAGCAATAGTTTTACCAGTTTTGATCAGGGGGAGGGGGGGTTGTCCTTGATAGTTCATTGATTAAAGTATTAGTTTCCTCTTGATTGTTTGCCTAGCATTAATCCCTAGGGTGTTTTTGGAGTGTTGGATGCTAGAAAGGATATGTTCTGGGGGGTTTTTTTGTTTCCTTTTTAATTTTTATATTGTCTCTTTGAATGGAATGTAAATATTGCTTATTTTTATCTGTCTATTGATGGCTTATTTGTCTGCATGCCAAGATTCCAGGAATTCCCAGGCATTTTTGGATTTTAACTTGGGATAAAAAACTCATAGTTTCTCAATTGAAAGTATGGTTCTGTCTGTCCATGTGTTGTGAGATTAAGGAGTTTTCACTGTATCCTCTGACTGCTAGTTGGTGTTCGTGGATCTGCTCTGCTAATCTTCTGTCTGACTGTCCTAATATTCTCTTTGTCTTTCAAAGCTAACATTCTTCCAAAACATTCTTTTATTCTGGCAAAGTATTTACATGCTTCATGTTTATCTAAAGTAACACATACTTATTAGAGCTCCAATCTATGCCGACTATGTATCTGTTGTTATCTGTAGGAGTGGATTGAGTAAATAGTACAGAAATAACTGAGAAAAATTTGAGATTAACTCTCAAAAGTAATAGTTCATTATAATAACAAGATATCCTATTTACATAGCCAGATAGATAGATAGATAGATAGATAGATAGATAGATAGATAGATAGAATATTTTAAGAATACTGTCATTTACATACTATTCAAGTATTTGTTAATATTGTTTAATCTTGTAAGAAAACTTGATCCCATAGTCAAGGGGAATATATAGTAATAAAAAAAGGAAGTATTAGTAGATGTCATTGAGTGAATACAGATCCCATGTACGGGTCTAGGTTTGAATAGGTTTCATTTGTCCTTTAGTGCTCTAAACTGTCCCTTTTTAACCATCATGTAGTAGTGAAATAACATGGAGGTACCACAGGAACCTAACTATGGTGGTATGTAGTCTGGTTTCTCAGGAGGGAGGGGCTGCATACCATAGGACACAAAGACTGTGATGCTTGGAAATTTTGGTCAGCAGGAAGAGTGTCAAAACGGCTCCTCCTTAGCGTTTCCCAGACTGTATCTATAGTTATATACACAGTTGCTTTAGTCTGGCAAGATTTATTTATAATGAAGAACAAATAAACTGCTCAGGAGTAATTTCACGTGTCATTCTTGGTTCTTAGGGCCTGACATTAATAGAGAAAAATGAGTATTGCAAAGCAGTTGTGCACGTATTATGAGATTATCCTTAATTTACTTGAAAGTATTTAGTAATCCATGACTCAGTTGTTGAAGTGAACCATGTTTCACTTCAAAATCAAAACTTACAAATAGTATCATGGCTACTAAAAAAAAAAAAAGCTTGTATGGTATTGAAGTACAAATATAGAGACTCTACAGTGCCAGTTTTGAGAATACATTAAAAAAAAATATGCTGGCAAAATAATTGCTTTTTGTATAAACGTTCCTTTTTTTTATTAAATAGTTTTGCCCAGCATGAAAGTCTCTCTTTTAAAAGGAATAAATTTACTGCATGCCAATTTATTCACAGCTTGTAGATTTAGCATAATAAAATCCTCCTAAGGTAAATATCTGATAAAAAGAGCAAATAGGTAGCATTTGAACCCAGGAGTTGCATTTTCTTGACATGGTGCTCTAATGCAAAACAGCAGGAACTTCAGAGCTTTGGGCACATGGAGTCAGGAAATAAATGATTCTGTGTGGGGGAGAGCTCTGTTTCTAAGAGGCTTAGTGGTAAGAGTTACAGTAGATAGTATCAGACCAAGAGATCAAAGGAAAGCATAACTGATTTCTTTCTTGGGCTTATAATGATCCTTACAGCTAAAGTGCTGGACCTCTTGCAGTGGTTAGAATGCAGTAATGCCCACTGCCAGGAGTTCAATCCTGACCAGCTCAAGGCTGACTCAGCCTTCCATCCTTTTGAGGTCAGTAAAAATGAGAACGCTGATTGTTGGGGGTAATATGCTGACTCTGTAAACCTCTTAAGAGACTGCTGTAAAGCACTATGAAATGGTATATAAGTCTAAGTGCTATTGCTAATGATACCCTCATTCTACAAAGTAGCATATATTAATCTATTCTCATTCTTTAACTGAATTAGGAACACATTGGTTCAAAATATAGTTGGACGACCAATAGGGAATAAAATATTTGGCTTGTGCTGGCAGAAAAATGTAATTTATCAGCGACCATTAACAAGTGTCTTCTCTGTGAAAACAAAAGAAAGCAGAATGTTCTGCTAGGTATTATCATGTACTTTTACATACATTTCCATACAAGACATTGATTGATGACTCTTAATGGCGCCAATCCATGAATCCTTAAAGCTACACATTTCGTTCAGAAAGTGTAGAATTTAGCATCCTCAGTGCTTTAATCACAACTGAGGAAAGAATGTGATTAAAAAGGGAAGGTTTTGAAAGGTGGTGATGGATTTTTTTAAAAAAAAATATTTAATTTTCTTCTTTCAACAAAGGGCAGAATGCATAATCTCCTCAAAACAATCTTGTATGGTAAAGACACAGAGGTTGGCCTAAGTTCATCCACTGAATTTCATGGCTCAGAGGTTTTCAGTCTTAATTCTAGCTCTAAAAAATCTCTACCAAATTTTTAGAAGCAAAAAAAAATTAAGTCTCAAGGCTCCCATCATTAGAAAGAAAGTGAGCAAAAATGAACAATTATAAGCAAGTATTTGTATAAAGGCAAAAGAACTAAATCTTTCTTCATGCAGAGCTTATTTTTCTTGCAGAATTTAAATTAAGTATACAAGAATAAAAACAGATATGCATATGGCATTAATGGCCTATATAGTGGCATCCTTCTTTAATCTCTTATTTATTTCTTTAATCTCTTATTTATTAACTATATTTGTATGCTATCCATTCCCAGGGATTCTAGGTGACTAAGATTTTTTTTTAAAAAAAATAACCAATACATACAAATGTAAAATCCTTATGAATAAGCTATATGAGTCACACATTCCACCAACTATGTATTAGGCACTTTTCTCCTGAGCCAGCTGAAAGAGAAAAGAGCTCAGGATATAAAGCACAAGATATACAGCATGAAGTTCCACTGGGAAAAAGTTTCAGAGAATGGCAACAGCAATATAAAAAGCTCGCCACCAAGTAACCCATCCAATCAGTCCTGCAGGGATGGGGCCTTAAGACAGTCGACCATATGAGCTCCAGTAAAACAAAAAGTATTTGTTTTACTAGCTACCAAGTATGAAGCAATAGAAGCAATAGAAGAGCAGGCTTCCCAAACATGTTATTATTGTATTTGATTGACTGACTGACTGATTGCTTGATTGCTTGATTGATTGTCCACATTAAAAAGGTTCACCTTAAAATGGAAAAATTATAATTCTTCCAAGCAGATTTCTATATTGCTCTTCACCTAGACACAATCTTGTCAAACTAAAACATGCTACAACCCCACATGGCATTTACTCTGGGAACTATTAGGAAGAAGCTGTCTTCATCCTATTTTTCTCACACAAACTATCTGAACTGCTGTCTCTTCCTCCTCTGGAATTCAGACCCTCCCTCCTGGGAATCCAGCCTACATTTCATCACAACGATCAAATGACAGAATTTTAAAATATAGCACATCATTAACATGTGTATAGGAATACCGTTAATACTATAGAAGGGACCAAACATTTTGGACTTAACTATGTTTAGGTCTACCAAGGTTTTTTTTCCTAAGCCTAAAGAAATAGGGCTGGTATTGGCAGTGCATATTGTCTCAGATTTTTTTTATTTTTTCAGGGTAGATTCAATGAGATGCATTAATGATATTCCCCATTTCTGCCAGAATCTTAGACAAAGTAAACTTGCCTGGGCCTCAAATGGGGTACAACCTAGTTCTAATCTTGTGTTGGCATTGGAAGTTGAGTATGGGATGAGTGCTACCAATTTTAAGCATTTTGTTTATGACTATTCTGCAGTGTCTTAAGTTTATGCCTTCCCAATATTGGTCAAATGTCATCAAGTCAGTGTCTACTCTTAGTCAGCACACAGACAGGTTCTCTTCAGGATGATATGTCCTCAACTTGGCCTTTTAGGTCTGTGGGGGTTTCTTTGCTATTACAATCGAGTTGCTGTTGGCCTCTTCTTCTCTTTCCTTCAACTTTTCCCAATATTTTGGATTTCAAAGAAAGTGATTATAATGCATCCTTTGGAGAATTCATATCCATATATAGGACATCTGCTTAAAAAGCAAAAGCAAGTGTTCTTACATCATACTAATCAGCCTGCATTCCACAAATATAGATTAATATCCTGCCGCTATAAAAAAAATTAAATCCTATTTTTTCATTTAGAAAACTAGTATTGCTTACAGAAGATGACAGTCCCATATATAGATGGCTCATTCTATTTTTGCCAATTATACTTTGAAGTGACACAGCAAATTATCTTTTTCACTTCTCAAGACTGACATTGTATTCCAGTCTTTCTACTCTCTATGCACATTTAGTTTTATTTTCATAGATACATAGAGTTCTATGGTTGTGGAAGTCAAAGCAATACAAAGGAATATTCATTTTGGTAAATTAGTAAGCAAATAGTATTTTTATGCTTATATATTCCTGAATACAAAAAAGTATACTCATGTAAACTCATACATGCTACTACATAAACATTGCCACAATCCATAGCATCACAACTTCTATTTCACCGCTATAAATAATTTGCAAAATTATGATTAAAAAAGAAGGGTATGTCTTACAGGAATCCAATATTAATTTTTCATAGGTTTCAGTGGTAAATGTGGTTGTCAACATTGTTGTCCCTTGTTTAGCAAAACAAGGAAGCAAGCAAGCAAAATGCTATGTTCTTTATTACTTATAATTTACAATGGCACATTTGTATCAACTTTCATGTACCCCAAAAGATAGCAATGACTAGGAAAAAAGATGGAAAATATATTATTTCAGTACTATTTGTTGCTACCTGAGACTATGCTCAGGTAGTCTACTAGGGAATATTTCAGATAGTAATATTTATTCTGTATTATGTGGGTTGGGATGCCTTTATCATGATTGTTGCCACAAAGATTAAGACTTTGTGATACTTTTAATTCATTACAAGTAGTTTTCTTCAATCTCTGTGATATAGAGATGTCAACATATATTGTTCTTTTCAACTTGGTGCTTCTAATACAGCTTACTCTACCAAAATATCCAGTCCAGGTTAGTCCTTTTCTAAGAACTCTTTTCATATTTCCAGATCTCTTTTAAGATCTGCCAGCCTAATACTATTTAGATCAGGAGGAAATACATTATTTACCTTTGCCATTTTCTCCTTTATCAAGGTTAGTAGAAATATTAATCTGTTTCCAAATGAAAATATATAGTGACTGAAGGGGAAATAAAATCTCCTCCCTCAAAAACCATTCTTTGTCTCCACACTGACATTCAAGGTCTACTGGGAATAAACTACTCTGCTTTCCTAATTAGTTTGCAAGCCACCTTCCCTAGAATGTAATAAAATAACCTGCCTAATCTTTTTATCAAGGATTGTCTAGATCAACTTTCATTAACCTAGTTCCCTCCAGCTATGGTAGAAGTAAAACACTGGGATCTTGAAGGGTACCAATTTGGGTAAGGATGTCTAGATGTAGACTTGCTTTGTTGATTTTGAAATTGCAATCTATAAATAAAATTAGTTATTCTACACCAGACATCTTAAAGATATCTTTTGCAAAATAAGGCTAATTATAATTGCAATCCTCTGAAGAAATACTGGAAAATAACTTCCCATGATATCTGGAAGTTCAATTAAAAACAACAAGATCAATCAATTTTAATTTTTTTCACTGTGTTCATCATAAAGGTAAATTAACTTGGATAGCACATGTGGGAATTACAGTTTATCACCTACACCCACCACAAACATATTAATATCACAAGGAAATTTCCTATCATATATTTTAGTTACCATACAACATGGTCAGAAAAAAAGCCTAATATTATAAGCTATAACCACTCAGCCCATTAATCAAACCCATTCCCTAAACAGGGAATCAAGTAAGATGGAAGGTCATTACTTCTTTCAGAAATTGATCCCCTGCCAAACTAGTTTTAGTGTTAGGATTTGTTTGTCTAACATTCAGTTGGAATCAGAACTTCTGTAATTTCAATCCTTAATTTTCTGTTCTAAAATAATAGGGAACAGGTATTGGCCTTCTTTTGTGGAGCAACATTTTAAGTATTTGAAAAGTGCTATCATAGAATTAAAAAACAAACTATGACACAAGTCCAAAGTAATGCCACAAAATTATATCTTCTCCACTCATCCATTACTCCTCAAATGTCTCTAGAAGATCTCAGTTTACATCAATTTCTGAAAGGCCATGAGGCACTAATCTGGACTTGAGAGGAAGATGATTCCATAGTGTAGGAGTTACCTATAAGACCCAAGCATCTTGACCACTCAGTAATAGATGCTGTAGGGAGCATGCATTGGAGGGCTCAATTTCACATGGAGAAAGCAGTACTCCAGGACTCCATAAATTATATAGGACTCTACAAATTAAATCAGCATTTGAAATTACAGCCAATGTAGTCTACTGGCAACCATTGTAGGCCTTACAATACCAATAAATAAGACTGTGGCAAATTTCAGGTGTCAACACATGAACCGCTACATTTTTGATCAACTGTAGATTTGTAGTGATCTTCAAAGAGCCCCACATATACACTATCCAACAAACAAAATTGTCCTTTTAATAATATAAATCACCATTACCCTTCCTATAAACCTATTCTAGTTTCTCTTCATTTCATTACTTCGTAAAGAGTGATTCCCAGTACTGGACACAGCAGCTCAAAGTGGAGTGAGGGTATGTCACCAAAGCAAAATTAAGTAGGGCAATTATTTCCTAGGGTCTAGAATGAACATTGGAGCTTACCTGAATGTTCGATCTATGTGCGCTGCAGGAGAGTCCAAGCAATGGATTCAAGTTTAGCCTGGTTGGCCGAGACTGAGTTGAATTTGCCTAGCCATGCCTCTTTCTCCCATGAGCCTTCAGTGTTTCGATGAAGGGGTCTGTAGAAGACGTAGCCATGATGATAGAACAATTTCTCCTATAACTAGATGTTGGATGCTGGACCATTACATTAGGGCAGGGTTGGACTCTCCTGCAGTGCACATAGATCGAACATTCAGGTAAGCTCCAATGTTCAATCTCCTGTGTGCTGTTTGGAGAGTTCAAGCAATGGGATATACCCAAGCTAAGTATCCCTAGGGCGGGAGTCCAAGCGGTCCAGGTGCCTTTCGCCGGGTAGAACCTGCTGCAGGACTCTTCTACCAAACTATGCCTCGGCCGAGGCAAAGACGTCCAACTTGTAATTGCTGATAAAGGTAGTGGGAAAAGCCCAAGTGGTGGCCCTGCAAATCTCCAATATGGAAGCCTGAGTAGCCCAGGCTACCGTGGTGGCAGCGCTACGACTTGAGTGTGGAGTGATGTTTCTAAGAATTGGAGTAGCTTGGTGTTCATAAGCCATTGCGATGCAAGCTTTGAGCCATCTCGCAATTGTAGATGGGGTAACTTTCTTCCCCATGGAAGTAGGTTGGAATAATACAAATAGTGATTCAGACTTTCTGAATGATGCAGTCCTATCAATATATTTGCGAAGTGCCCTACGAACGTCGAGAGTGTGCCAACGTCATTCTCTAGGATGTGCTGGATCAGAGCAGGCAAGTTAGGTAAAACCACCTCCTGTGCCCTGTGAAACCAAGAATTGACTTTTGGCACGAAGGTCGGGTCCAATCTGAGAACCACCCTGTTGGAGTAAAAGATGCATAGGTCTCTACATACCGACAGGGCCGCCAGTTCGGAGATCCTCCTTGCAGACGTGATTGCTATCAAGAAGGCAACCTTGAAGATAAGTACCCTGAGGCTGGCGGACCCTCTACGGAGCACCTGGCGGTCGTTGCACGTCGCTGGAGAACACTTCAGGCTGTAGAGTTAAGATTTTGAGGAAAAGGGAGAAAGAGAGCTTCTTCTGTGGCTGGTAGAATATTTTAAAGAATTTTTTCGCAATGGAGAAAATTAGAGCAAGTCTCTTTAGGCCAACTGAGTTGAAACACTGAAGACTCATGGGAGAAAGAGGTGTGGCTAGGCAAATTCAACTCAGTCTCTGGCCAACCAGGCTAAACTTGAACCCATTGCTTGGACTCTCCAAGCAGCGCAGAGGAGATACTATATTTCTGTTGATGCAGCTTAAAATTGCATTTGACTACCTTGCGGTCGCATCACTGCTGATTTATTCTGTTTATAAACCATTGTTACAATATCTTCTTTATTAAGTACCATTACCAGGTCAAATATCACTACCCTATACCTATGCACATGGTGTTTCTTAAATGAAGAACTTCGCACTTGTCTGTGTTAAATTTCATTATACTGTTTTTAGCCTATTTTAGGTATTGAGATAATATTGAATATTATTTTTATTTTCTAGGATATTGACTATTCCACCTAATGTAATGTCATCTGATAATAATTTCTTCCATATCTCTACCCAATATTCTATTATTCAGTAATAAAATTATTGAAGAGTAGAGAAGATAGAACATAGTACTCTTACATCATCCCCTGATAATCTCTCTTCAGCTTGATAAGGAACTAAACAGTACTCAATGAGAGCTCATAAATTTTGCAGCTATCTATGCATCTGCTTGATTGTTATGCCATCTTGTTGTCATTTAAGTATCCTGTTAATCAGAATATCATCACATATTTAAATACTATGCTGAAGAAATCAAGATATTACACCCCACAGTTGCCAAGAAAGTTATTTGGTTTTTAAAAAGTGAGATAAGATTAGTTTAGAAGACTTGTTCCTGACCAATTATCCAATGTTTTTGTGAGATATCTAAAGCTATGCTTCTTAATATGGATGGCCATATAAGTCTTTAAATTAATAAATAATTGGGGAAAAACAAGAGTGGAATGTGAATCAAAATATGAGAAGTGTGCATGTACATAACTATGTGTTGTATAACCTTTATCTTTGCTGCAATCGATAAACTTTCAACAGTTTTAACCCTCATCAGTATAAAATCATAAAATGTTTATTGTATAAATGTAATAGCTGCAATCTTTAAAAACTCATATATCATAAATGCTGATGTTTATTATTGGTTCAATGACCTCTGATTTGTTGTTATTTTTCCTGTCTATTACATTATTTTAGTCTGGTCTGCCTCTTTGACTCAATGTTTCAACTGTTTTTATGTTTTCCCTAGTTTTATACACTGCCCAAAGTCCATACAGAAAGAGAGACAGAGAGACAGAGAGACAAGACAGAGAGACAGACAGAGAGAGAGAGACATACTGTAGAGCCAGTTCGGTCTAGTGGTTAAGGCATCAGGCTGGAAACTAGGAGACCGTGAATTTTAATCCTACATGAATATTATTGATAGATGATGGATGGATGGATGGATACACATAGACAGAATTCCAGAGGAGATACATACAAAGTGGCAGATGCCATACCCCAAAACCTGTGACTCTCCATCTCTCTCACTTAACAGAAATGGGAGACCATTCAGGATGTACATGTTGGACAAACTGTCCAGCAAAAACACACTGAATTTTTCTGAATAATAATATTATTATTATTTTGCCTAGAGATAAAAACATAAATGCCCTTCCTTATGGAAAGGAAGAAAGGGCATACTTAATGTCCTGCTGACTTGGAAGTAAAATATCTGTAAATCCTGCTCCCGTTCAATAATGATATTCAATATCATATTCCTTTTGAATGCAAAAAATTCTACTTAGCAGTTACCACTGATTGTCTGCTTCTCCATGGATTTATGTAATCCTTTTTAAAGCTGTTTAAGATATCATCATCTCCTTCTTTCAAATAAGATATAATTTTATTATGTACTATGTGGAAAAACAACTCTGTCCCGATTAGCTATTTCTAATCAATTTCACTGAAAATTCCTGAATTTTAGCATTCTGAGAGATGAGGGGGGAAAACATCATCTCAGTCCACCTTCTCCAAATTGTATGGAATTTTTGAAGTGCCCTAACACTTCAACTTTTTCTGACCCACAAACACAAATATTTTAACTCAATTATTATTCTGGTTGCTTTTTCTTATACCAATTCAGCTTTATAAGAGTGAACAACTAAATGGTACAGAATAAAACATGCCTGCTTCAGAAATTATATAAAGAAATTATATAAAGACATTCTCTTAGTGATTTTGGTTCCAATATTTTTCCTATGATCTGATGCCATAAAACAGTTTTTCAAACAGTTGCTACACAATACAACCACACTGCTCTGTAGAGAGATTGTACTGTATACTATTCTGTATAGTGTATGCATTCTGAAAAGGAATTAGAAAAAGAGCAAAAAAAAAAAAGCAGTCAAAATGAACATTCATTTGCTCTTCCTTTATTTACTTCAAAAAAAAAAAAAAAAGCCAGAGTTAACATGTTCTATAAATAAATTCTGACATAAATTCTTACTCTGGAGCACATCTCTCAGATCACCAACCATTTCAAAGAGTACAGTGTTACACCATGTCAGGTTCATCTTCATCCATGTAGGATTCTTGGAAATTCAGCAAAAGATAATGGATAAAAATGTTTCATGTTAATACCAGATGTATCTTGAAATGTCTTTTTTTTCTTTTCTTTCTTTTAACTTTCACATATTTTATTTATTTATTTATTTATTTATTAAATTTTTATACCGCCCCCTCTCCCGAAGGACTCGGGGCGGTGAACAGCCAAGATTAAAAACATATAATATAAACATTAAAATACATTTAAAAGAAAAATTAAATACAAAATGGCTCCCCAATTTAAAATGCCTTACCCATAACCCTATAATTAAATAAATTTAAAATTTCCACATTTAAAAGGGGGAAGATTTAGGCCAGGCCAGCTTGATGAAATAGAAGAGTCTTAAGCGCGCGGCGGAAGGTGCGCAGATCTGGGATCCTCCGTATCTCCGGGGGGAGCTCGTTCCAGATCGTAGGTGCCCCCACAGAGAAGGCTCTCCCCCTAGGGGCCAACAGCCGACATTGTTTGGCCGACGGCACCTGGAGGAGCCCCTCTCTATGGGAGCACATATAGTGCTTTCTCTGCAGTTAGCACCCCAGGTCTCCCAAACTTCTAGACTTGACACATGGTAAATCCTCAATATATTCTCATTAAGGAATACGTAATAAAGTACAAACCAATTGATTTGACTAATGATTTGACTTCCCATGCCAGAAACAGTATAACAGTCTTTTACCCTTGAAAAAAATGAACTTTGCCAAGAAAAATAAAGGCCGATTTCTTCCAAATAGCATTCAGGTTTATGGGAGGAAAAGATAAGTCATAATCACGCTAGAGTTTTTAAATTTTATTTATTCTTATTCCTAGCCAATAATAAAGCTACATTTTCATCTCAAGTTACATCTATTCCCATAGTGAATTCAAAGGAAAAGAACGAAAGAAAGTAAAACACAATTAAATATGCATTAAATAATAATATATCTGAGTTGTTAAGAAAGTAAGTTTTACTCATGGCACAGGCTGTTGGCTTTTAAAAAAACTGGATTAAGTGTAGAATTTCATTCTTTTGAAGAGATGCTTGAGGTCCTGCATTGTGGAGTCAATGTAGCTCCCAATGTGAATCGTGTTGAAGGAGAAAAAAATTGAAGCACTATAAAGCAATGTGGAGCAGCCATTTCTGGCATGTCAATTTCTTCAGTTTCCTTAAATACATTTCTCTGTATTTAAAAATAATGATAGGTGTGTTCCATAGTGAACCATACTTTTCACAAATCGGACGTTGCTTACCTGAACGTCCCTTCTCGACGCGCAGCTGGAGAATCCAAAGCTTGGGGTAGTTCAGTAGTTGGGTAGCCTACACTGAGTGTGCTCCTTTAAGAGATTTCTCTTCAGACACGCCCACTTGCTCAACAGAGTCCCAGTTTTGTTCACGAAGTAAGGAGCAGTAGAGCGTAAGAAGAAAGGTTCAGCAGCCAAGTTGGGTGGGTTGGATTCTCCAGCTGCGCGTCGAGAAGGGACGTTCAGGTAAGCAACGTCCGTTCTCCAACGCGCAGCTTGGAGAATCCAAAGCTTCGGGATTTACCCAAGCAAGTCTACACAGGGAGGGTGAGTGGCTGCTGCGCATCGTCTGAAGAGTTGCATACAGCTTGGAGCACCCGGCGGCCAAAGGATGCCTCCGCCGAGGCAAAGGAGTCCACCTTGTAGTGCCGGATGAAGGGATTCAAGGATGACCAGGTGGCCGCTCTGCAGATGTCAGAGATGGAGGCATTTGTGGCCCAGGCGGCCGTCGTGGCGGCACTCCTGGTAGAATGTGGAAGAATCCTCTGCGGAATTGGTCTGTTCCGAGCTGAATAAGCCTTGGAGATGCAGGACTTAATCCACCTCCCAATTGTTGTGGAAGATACCTTCCGGCCCATGGAGGAGGGCAGAAAGGAAATGAAGAGCGATTCTGATTTCCGGAAATGTTGTGTTCGTTTAATATACCTGCGCAGGGCCCGTCGGACATCTAAGAGGTGCCAGTCTGCTTCCCGAGGATGTCGAGGATCGGGGCAGAAGTCCGGAAGGATCAATTCCTGGGCTCGATGGAATGTGGAATTTACTTTAGGCAGGAAGGAGGGGTCTAGTCTCAGTACCACGCGATTTGTGTGGAAGACACAGAGGTCGCTTCTCACGGACAGAGCAGCTAGTTCGGATATACGGCGAGCCGAAGTAATCGCGACCAGAAACGCCACCTTAAGTGTTAGAAAACGGAGGCCGATGGAAGCGAGCGGCTCAAATGGAGGGTGCATGAGGGCTTGAAGGACCAGAGTCAAATCCCAGGTCGGGTATCGATGTATAACAGGAGGGCGCAGGTTGGATGCCCCCCGCAGAAAGTCGCGAATCGTAGGGTCTTGGGAGAGAGGAAGCGTTGCAGAAGCCGAAAGCACCGTACTCAGTGCAGCAACCTGGCGACGAAGAGTGTTAGGCGCAAGGTGCTTGTCCATGCCCTGCTGAAGGAATCCCAGCACTTCGGGGACAGAAGCAGATGTCGGATCCAGGTGGGATTTAGCACACCAGGAGCAGAAAGAGATCCAGGTTGCATTATAAATGCGGCATGTTGATGGCCGTCTCGACGCCTGAATCGTGGGGATCGCATTGCTAGGAACGTTGGCTCTCCTTAGCAAGATCCGTTCAAGCGCCAGGCGGTCAACTGCAACCACTGCGGGTCTGGGTGCAGAATGACCCCCTGGCTGAGGATGATCCTGTCCCCTGGAATCCTCCACGGTCGTGCCACCGACAGGTCCATCAGATCCGCAAACCAAGGCCTCCGAGGCCAGTGGGGTGCGACCAGAACGACGTCTGCCCTGTCTGCTACTATTCGGCGTATCAGACGAGGAAGGAGCGGTAGAGGGGGAAAGGCATAGAGGAGACCCCTGGGCCAGGGAGAGACGAGGGCGTCGACTCCCTCTGCCTGAGGGCACCGGTACCGGGTGAAGAATCTGGGGAGGTGCGTGTTGTCGCGGCTGGCAAATAGGTCGACTAGAGGCGTGCCGAATCTGCGGACGATCTCGGCGAACAGATCTGGGTGAAGTCGCCACTCGGCGTGGTCCAAGTGTTGTCTGCTGAGCCAGTCCGCTGTGATGTTCGTGGTCCCGGCGATGTGCTCCGCCACAAGGGACAGGACGTGCGTCTCCGCCCAGATCAGCAGTAGGGTCGTTTCCTCCATCAATGGACCCGAGCGAGTCCCCCCCTGGCGGTTCACGTGCGCCTTTGCTGTTACATTGTCCGTGCGTATCAGGACATGGTGCCCCGATACCAGCTGCTGGAACCGTTGGAGGGAGAGGCGGATCGCACGGAGTTCCAACCAGTTGATCCCGTTGTGACTCTCCTCTGTTGACCACGTTCCCTGGGCAACGTGGGATAGAAGATGACCACCCCATCCCGTCAGGCTGGCGTCCGTTGTCACTACCAGGCGCTGTAGATTCTGGAAGTAGCTGCCCTGATGAAGGCTCTGGGAGGACCACCAGAGGAGAGACCTTGAGACTTCTGGCGGAAGGGAAACTTGTGCGGAAGAGGTGCTCCTCCTGGCTCTCTGAAAGGGGAGGAGGAACCATTGAAGCTGGCGGGAATGGAATCTCGCCCAAGGGACGACAGACAGGCAGGAAATCATTTTGCCGAGCAGGCGGGACAGGAGCAGCAAGGTCACCTTCCGAGAGGAGAGGACCTGGGATGTTAATGACTGGAGACTGGAACACCGGTCCGTTGACAGGAACACCTGGCCCCTTATGGAATCTATTATTGTCCCTAGGTGAAGGATGCGAGTAGTGGGCTGCAGTTGGCTCTTCGGAATGTTGAGGGAGAAGCCATGATGATGAAGGCAGCGACACACCACTTCTAGGTCCTGGGATGCCCGGGCCGGAGAAGGGGAGAGCAGGAGGATATCGTCCAGGTAGCAGTGGAGCCGGACAGGATGTTGGCGTAGATGGGCCGCCACTGCTGCCAGGAGCTTTGTAAAGGTCCTTGGGGCGGAGGAGAGGCCGAAGGGCATTGCTCTGTATTGGTAATGCCTGTTGTTGTATGCGAAGCGTAGAAAACGACGATGGGACAGCCGTATGGGTACGTGGAGGTACGCTTCTTTCAAATCGATAGAGGTCATCCAGTCCGTTGGCCGAATGGAAGCCAGAATCGAACGGAGGGACTCCATCTTGAACCGATGGTATACTATAAATTCGTTCAGCCTCTTGAGGTCCAAAATGCCCCTGTGGCCCCCGGACGCCTTGGGGACCAGGAAGAAAATTGAATAGAAACCGGTCCCTCGTTGATGGTGGGGAACCGGTTCGATGGCTTGAATTTGAAGCAGGTGATGGATTTCTGCCTCCATTAGCTGGCGCTTGTCCAGGTTGGGGGAAATAGGGCATTGTACGAAGTGAGAGGGAGGTCTTGAACGAAACTCCAGAGTAAGTCCCAGACGAATTGTCTGGAGCACCCAGGCGTCCGACGTCGAGATCTCCCACTGGGGAAGAAAATGAGTCAGACGGCCGCCAATGGGGAGAAGGATGTAGTCACTTCCCTCTTCGAAAGGTACGGGAGCCCGTACCTCGAAATGGCCGTTTGGGTGCTGGGGCCTTTCGACCGCGGTCCCTGAAGGAGGATCTATCGAGGGAACGGTCGAAACCTTGAGAATAGGGCCTTGAGGAGAAGGATCCCGAAGGACCGGAGTCGTTCCGAAAGGGCTGCCTGGTGAAGTAAGACGATGGTCTACGATCTGCCCTCTTATACGAGGATGGCATCACCTTCCGTTTATCCTTGTCCTCGACAAGGATGGGGTCTAAGGCTTCTCCAAAAAGGCGGGAACCCTTATACGGAGTCGAGGCAAGCCGCCACCTAGACTTGGCATCAGCTCTCCAATTTTTAAGCCATAATAGACGGCGGGATGTGACGGACGACACCAGGGCGCGTGAAGCGAACTTCGCGGCGTTGAGCGAAGCATCTGCCGTATATTCGGTAGCCGCCACCAGTTTGTTGACATCCTGGCGGAGGCGTGAATCCGCAGGAGGAAGACGCTCCTGAAGTTGGCGGAGCCAGATTAAGCAGGCACGGCTGAAGAAGGAAGCCGAGGTAGCTGCCCTAACTGCCCAGGCGGCCGCGTTGTGAGTGCGCCGGAAGTTAAACTCGGCTTTCCGGTCCTCAGAGCGCAAACCGTCGGCGACGTCGTTGGAAATTACAGAGGATGCCGTCAGATTGGCCACTGGCGCGTCTACAGTTGGTAACTGAAGAAGATCTTGGAGACTAGGCGCCGAACAATAAAGTTTCTTGTCTAGACCCGAAGGGGCGGGTAAGGAGGAAGGCGTGGACCAGGATCGCTGGACCACCTCGGAAAAAAGCTGTGGACACGGAATAAAGTCCGCTTCCGCCTTAGGTGCCGTAAACAAGGCCTCATGTTGTTGAGAGGTACCAGGCTGATCGACCTGAGGGACTGGGTCAGCCATATTCGTGGCCAACTTGGCCTTGCGCAGGAGTGATTTGAACAACGAGGGTTTGAAGAGCCCTGAGAAGGCTGGCTTCTCGGGTGGCATATCGGCGTCATCAGATAAGTCCATATCCGAGGGGTCGCACTCGCCCTCCTCCGAAGATGACTCCTCGTGGTGACCATGGTCCAGATAGGGATCGGACCCATGCGCCATAGCCTGATACTGGATAGGGGCCTGTTGAGAGTCCCGGGCCCGAGGAGGAGGAGGAGGAAGAAAACGTGACTGAGGCCAAGCCCCATATGGTGCAGCATGTTGAGAAGTTGCTGCCAGTGTCCTGGTAACCGTGTCAGAGATGATCTGCTGGATATCATACTGAAACGGTGGAGGGGCTGTCTCCGAGGCGCGCAAACCCGCAGCCGTGGGAGTAAAAGTTGCTTCCGGTTGAGATCGCCGAGGGAGAATGGCATTGCACGAGAGGTCCACCGGTTCCAAGCAGTGTGTCGACATCGGCTCAGGGAAAACTTCCATGTTTGGCGTTTGATACAACGGTTGCAGAGGAGCCTGATGGACGGGCTGGACCGTAGCTGCGACAACGGGCGAGAGCGGAGCTGGTAAGTGTGCGCAGGCAGCTTGTGTTGACTGGCTGCGTGCTTTCTCAAACTGACGCTCCAGGGCCTTGTGTCTCCTGGAGGCGTCCTTGTCTGCCGCTGATGAGTGCTTTGTCTTTTTAGAGCGTGGAGCAGCCGACGAAGACGAATGTGGAGCGCGTTTACGGGACCGTTTACGTTGCTCGGTCTGGTCGTGAATGCGCTCGGGAGAGCTGTTGTTGTCCTCCAGGTCGGATGAGAGAGCACGTTCTGCCATGTTGTGACCTTTGTCACCCCCTTTATAGATATATATATTTCAATGGAAAGGAGAAAGATGAAGACTCAGTAAATATTCAATTGATGTGGTTATGCAGATAGGTACAGAGGAATAGCTACTGATTATTATTATTATTATTTTTACAGGAAGCTGTTGAAGATCCACGGATTAAATGAACATAGCCAAGGGCTAGCAGGTAAGTCCAGGAATAGAGGGTTGGGGGGGGGGGGGGTATAGAAGTGGTGCAACTAGCCGATTGCTCCAAAGAGACAGGCTAGTTAGGTCACCCAATTGCAGAAAACTAGAAGATCGGCCTCTACGAATCACTGCGCATGCGTGAGGCTGTCACCAGGCAGAATTTGACAGCCGTTGGAAGTCTTTTCCCCTTCAGGCCCCGAAATGGCGCCGAGCAGGGCTGCAGAGCGAGGGCGACAGTGAAGGATAGGAGGGCTGCTCCCCCTTTAAAAGGACCTTGAGCGGGCGATTGACTCAGGCAGACCAGAGTCCCAGCGGCAAGGAGAGAACTTGTGGGGGGAGGAGGAAAGCCGAGGAGCGCGAGCTGCGCTGATCGCAGCTCCCAGCGCTGAGGCGAGCAGAAAAAAAGGCGCGCGCTTTGAAAGGCAGTTCCAGCGTCGCCGCCTAGAGTCCCTAGCAAACTGGAACACCGAGGGAGAATAGCCGAAGGCTCAGAAGCGCTTCCCCGGCTGCCTAGATCGATGGAGAGCGCTCTGGCAAATAAGGGCGCACGAGGGGCGCTCCGGCGCTCGAGGATCACTCCTGTGATGAGGGCGTCCGTGGGGGAGGAGGCTGTAACGATCCCTGCGAGGGCGATGGTGTGCGATCACTCAAAAGTGATCCGGACGCCAGGAAGCTCTCAAGGCAATTAGGGGGAGAGGGAGAGAGAGACGCCGCTGAGCGCAGGGCGTCAATCTCAAGCCGCCAAGGTGAGATACAGTCCAGATGGTCAGAGCGGCAGTGTGGGCAAGGCTGATTCTACCACACACGCCTGCGGCTGTTTAAAGAGGGAAGTCCATAGGTCAGGCTTCAGTAAGATGGGAAGACACTGACAGCTTGCCAGAAGCAGCAGGCAGACTCACCCCCCGGCCAAAATTATCGAAGGAAAGAGGACTGGAGTTGGAGAATCCAAAGTTTCTGGAATAGTCCAGTAGAAGTCAGAGAAATTTTCAGACAGTGTCACAGGCTCAACTGAGTGAACTAAACTGGGACTCTGTTGAGCAAGTGGGCGTGTCTGAAGAGAAATCTCTTAAAGGAGCACACTCAGTGTAGGCTACCCAACTACTGAACTACCCCAAGCTTTGGATTCTCCAAGCTGCGCGTTGGAGAAGGGAACAGTATATGGTAGGGTGGAAGTTACATCAATTGTTCTTACATACTTAAGCAGTTATAGTAGGCAATTGATGTTGTATGAACTTGGAAACAAATTCAGAAAGATAATAGTTTAGGAACACAGTGTTTCTATACTACTTCTGAGAGTGGTGTTGGTGTAAAATTTTAAATAAGATTTTAAACCAGAGCCTGGTGGCACAGTAGTTAAAGTGCAGTATTGCAGGTAAACTCTATCCACAGCCTGGAGTTCGATCTTGGCAGTGCTCAAAATTGAGTCAGCCTTCCATCGTTCCAAGGTTGGTAAAATGAGGACCCAGATTTTGGGGGGCAATATGCAAATAATGCCGACACTGTAGATCACCCTGAGAGTGCTGTAAACCCACTATTGCTCCTGTATTAAATAATAAATTATATATTTGTTATTCATCAATGGAGCTCAGACAATTTAGAAATTCTGTCTTCATTCATGAGGATCGTTATTTATTTAAATTACTTTTTAATTAATAACAAAAAAGAGAAAGGAAAAAGATCAAAGCACAAAGATGATAAATGATGGAGATACATATATTGTCAAAGAGAAAAGGAAAAAAGAACACATAAAAGTACTTTAACAAAAAAGTGAAAAAATACAAGAAAAACATATTATGATACACGTATAAGTAAATATAGAATTGTATATATAGAATATACAATTCTATATATACTTATCTAATGCAAATATTATTAAATGCATACATTTCCAATACAATTATATGACTATCATTCTGTATTCTGTATAAATGAGTCCTATATTTAATTATATTTGTCTATACAAAATCTACCTCTACAGGCTGTTAACTGGCAAGGTTTTCAGTCCATTGAATAAATGGAGGCATACATTTATCTTTTCAGAGATCCATTGTCAGTCTTTTAGTCATAGTAAAGACACAAAGCATTCATTGATGTTGTTTGATTATCAAGTATGTTACTAGCACTACTACAGCATTTACTAGGCATATAGCAGGGGTGAAATGCTCCCCGTTCGGACCAGCTTACCCGATCCGGTAGCGATGGTGGCGGGTGGTTCGGAGAACTGGTAGCAAAAGTCCCTGTGCGCCCCCCCACCATGTCCAGCTGAGCTGCAGGATCATCAGAGGCTTTTTTTTTTTACTTTTAAAAGCATTTTTTATACAACCTCTTCCGACGAAAAAAATGCTTTTAAAAGTAAAAAAAAAAAGGCCTCCGATGATTGCGCGGCTCAGCTGGGATCGTCAGAGGCTTTTCAAGGCATTTTTTTCTGCAACCTCTTCAGCGAAGAGGTGGTAAAAAATGCTTTGAAAAGTCTCTGACGATCCCAGCTGAGTTGCCTGATCGGCAGAGGCTTTTCAAAGCATTAGAAAAAATGCTTTGAAAAGTTTAAAAAAAAGTTGGCCACGCCCACCCAGTCACATTACCCCCCACCAAGCCACACCCACAGAACCGGTAGTAACAAATTTTATATTTCACCCCTGGCATATAGTTCTAAAGAGTATTATCCTCTGAAAATTTAGTTTTTCTCACACAATCATATTTATATAACCCACCTCTTTCTCCAAAAAGTTTAAGACACTGTGGAAAAGATGCTGTAAAAAGTATTATCCTTATTATAATTCCAACAAATTATGTTTTTTGAAAGTCCTTTTCCATACAAACATAATGGAGTACAGTAAGTTCTAAATATTATTTGTTGTATAAGGAGTAATTTGACATTAACATACTTCCTATAGAATTTAAAACACTCTCCTGTCATCTAGACAATATAGGAAATTCTTAATTTTTTATTCCAGTCATTTCTTAGAGTGTGCATATCAAATTGATTTATTGATAACAAATATCCATAAAAACTAATAATACGGGTTTTTTTTTTAGTTTTAAAGAGTTTAATAAATTGTTCTAGTACCTCAGGGGTCTGAGAAGTTGAAAATGCTGTTGGTCCAAACAATGTTGTTAACAAATGGTATAATTGTAAATATTGCCTTTGGGAGACATCTGTCAGGTGCAAAGAATCAGGACTACATATTAAGTTCCAGTTAAGCTAATTTATAGGTCATGTCTATACACATCTAGTCCACTAGTCCAGGGGTAGGCAAACTTGGCTCTTTTACACCCTATGGACTTCAACTCCCAGAATTCCTAAGATAGCTTGGCTGACTCAGGAATTCTGGGAGTTGAAGTCCACAAGGTGTAAAAGAGCCAAGTTTGCCTACCCCTGCACTAGTCAACACTACATTGGCATTAGAAAGAGTTAACAAAATTCAAGAGGGGCTGGACTTGGACCGCTTGTGAGAATGTAATGACTCCAGGCTGATTCCTCTCTTAACTCTGCCCCCAGACATGCACACACACACATGCATACACAAACTAAACAAGATTCCAAAATCAGAAAATTAACACTGTCTTCCAGTATTTAATATTTGACCATAGATAAGCATGATGATCTAGCTCCAGCTTTATAAAATTCAATTCTCTCTTATTAATTATTAATTGCATTTTCTCAGCATCAAAGAACCCCATACACATTGTCTAAGCAAAAAAAAAAATTTCTGAAAATATTTTCCAAATATATAAACTGGAATTCCAGTTATACATTAATCTGGGAAGAAGAAGACTCTATTTACGAGGAAACCTAAATGTGTAGATTTTATTTATATTGCATGTTATTGTACATATGAGTTATATTCTTTGGTATACAAGTAACTATATATTTAATGAATTCAGTACAAATATGGCATTGATATTCCTTAAATCGATGGGTAACTCAATTTTTCACCTATTGGCATTAATTTTGATTCATTTTGCTAGTGCCTTTACCTGGAAATTGGTTGCTGGAAAACATGTATTCTGATCTTTTTATTTCCTTCTTACCTCAGCCATCAATAGACACACAGAAATAAACCACATTTATATACCATTCAGAAGAGACATTTTTTAAAAAAAGCTAAGAAGGAAATAAAAATACCAGAACCAGGATTCTTTATTTATTTCTGATTAAATGTTTTCTTTTCATAAAGTGGCAAGATTCAATATTTTATTTTATTTGATATATAGATTAAAATGAAATCATTAACAGTGATGTGTTTATTTCTTGCCCATCTCTAACCCAATTAAATAATTAGCTGTTGTTCTGTATGGGGAGGTAGACCAAATTCATTTTAGGGCTCACAGTTTTTCAGGTCATTTGCTCTAAGAGAAGACAATTCAAAGAGAAATGGATATGTTTCTATATCACTTGTTGTAAGTCACAATAGTACAATTAATAGTCTTGATATATAAAAACAATAATGTGGTGTTAAATGCAAGATATTTGCTGGATTTCCAAATCACAAAGGTTATCATGTGAATGTCATTTAGTATGAAGTTTGAAAATTATGAATTATATTTTAGCATTATGTATGAATCCAAGATGATCTTTTTCAATAAACAAGGTAAAAATAAACAGTGCAGTGTCTGAACCCAGCTATTTATTCTATCTTTTACTCTTTGTGATAATGGCACAAAATCACTAAAACTGTTATCTCTTGATTCCAGAATAACTCAGCATTTATTGCCCAGAATAAATCTATTAAATGCTACATAAGCTGACATCTATAAGTCTTCTTTTCTTTGGCAACTGTTACAAAGTACAAGATATGCATTACTAACTTGTGAGAACTGAAGAAGGAGCACACAGCAAATCTTTCTATGGACATATTTTAATGTATTATGTATATACACTACTTCATTATGCAAACATAATAAACACTGGAGCATATGCTTTCCTGACATTTTTAAGGTGGATGACAGTGACTTAAGTGAAAAGGGGGAAAAACCAAAGATGAAAAAGTGAATTTTTTCCAACAGCTTTTCACAATCTAGTACAATAATAATAACAACAATTAACACCATAAAGCATCAATATCTGCCTATCCAAGGTCCTTGAGAAGGATTCTATAGGTGGATAAAAATGCCAAATACAGTCTGAACATTTGCCTGGCTCTGTGATGAACCACAATATAAAATCAAAAACCAGAAAGACCTGCAAATAGGAATAGAATGATTGTGGCAAAAGAAAGCAAAGATAGTACCAATAATAATAGGTGCTCTGGGTATATTCCCAAAACAACGGGTGCACCATTTGAATACCATTGGCACTGACAAAAATTAGCATCAGTCAATTGCAAAAGGAAGCTTTACTTGGACGATCTCACATTCTGCAACAATGCATGTAATACCATAAAATAACATGACATTTTTGTGTCTTTAATAAAGTAATCTATTAAATTTATGTGCCACCTAACTCCCAGTAACTCTGGGTGGTTCACAATTGTTAAAATGTTTAAAAACCAAGAAAATAAATCCAGAGGGGAATAAAAGAACATCAGTCATCCATGCCAAAGGCCTGGGCAAAGAGCCAGGACTTTATGGTCCTTTGAAATACCAATAGGGTAGGAATCGTTCAAACTTTGGAGAGAAACTCTTTCCAGACAGCAGGTGCTGCTATAGAGAAGGTAACTTCCAGCATCCCAATAAGTAGCATTGTTTGATTAATGAAACCCAGAACACACCAAGCCTGTCAGATCAAATCATTCAGGCAGATACTATGGGAAACAGGTGGTCTCTCAAGTAACCAGGCCCTATCCCATATATGATGGATGTTTTTCTTCTTTTAATTAAGAAGGAAATGGCAAATCAACAAGTAATAAGTAGGAGCTCTTAATTATTCAGCATGGACACTGAACCATAAACAGAAAAGGGAAATGGAAAAATCATATATCTGCACCATATGTATCTACTTATCAAAGCGGAGAATATTAGGCCAAATGAAGGTTGTCATTCAACACAAGTCGGAAACACCAGATTGCAGAAGACTAATGTAATTGAAGAAAGTAAATCCCACTTCAGCACTAAAATGTGAAAGGAAGAGTTTTAGTAGAGAAAGATAAAGGAGTTACTGGGGTTTTTTTACTCCAATAGTCATTGACTTTAGGGGGCACTCATCTCCATTTCTAAGCCATTGAGCCAGCAGGGTCAGAAGATGCTTCTGCGGTCATATGGCCAGCATGGTATCATGCTGCAGCATAGAACATCTGGCGAAACACGAAGCACTGTTACCTTCCCACCGAAGTGGTACCTATATATCTACTCACATTTGCATGCTTTCAAACTGCTAGTTGACAGAAGCTGGGGCAAGTAACAGCTCACCTTGCTGCAGTGTCGCATGGCACTTGGGTCTTGAACCTGGGCTGTTGGCTTTCCAGCTGACAAGCCCGGCATCTTAACTGCTGAGCCATCATTGTTTATTTGCTGCTATTTGCAACGGTTAAATATATGCTGTCATTTAAGGAGCTCAGTGCCTGCTACTTTCTCATGGAATCATACAACATGGGAAAATTTATTGTGAGCAGATCAGTGGCCAATAAGATAATCAAACAATTCTGACAATGAATAATACTCTTTATATAAATGAAATCTTGTATCCCATTTGTTGTGTTTTTTAGACAATCTAAATCTGCCTGCCTGCCTCCTCACACATATACAAATTATAATGTCACTGCGTTCTTTTGCATTTTTTCTCGCAGTGGTAAATGAAATGTCCCTTCTCAATTCCTAACATGTGTTATCTTATTCATAATTGCTATTAAATGTTTTCTTTTTCCCGTTTTACTTGACAGATGACATGTTATAATTTTACTCATCATTTCTCTGCCTCAAAAAAGTAGAAGAGAAAACCGCTGAGTGGATGACCTTTCCCCTGACATACTAGCTTTCTGCATGCAAACATAGTTACTCCAAGTTTCAATGAATCCTCTTGTCCTTCGTTTGTGCTATTATCAAGGAAGACTGTTACTTGCTGACTGTATAAATTGATCACAGCAATAAGAAACAATCCTGGAATTTTTTGGTTTGGTCCAAATCTATCATTGATGGGGCTGATTGGAGAAGATATGGAAGCTGTTCCTGGAAGACATTCCAGGCAAATCAATACAAGAAATCAGGAGTGTGTGTGATTTGGTACAATAAAAAGAAAGACAAGGACAAATACCATCATCTGTTGTGCATAAATCAGATATTCAGCATCCCCCTCCAGCAACTATTATTCAATGCATCTCTCTGTAACAAAAATATGATACTTCACTAGCTACATGTCCATGTAACTGAAAGTATAATTTTTTTCAAAAAATGTAAATACTTCCTTAAGAATTTTGCCCAATAATTCCCAATCACAAGAAAAGCAATATCTAACTTTAGATAAAGTTTGCTACAGCAGAAATTTCACAGATTATCCTGAATCACCACTGAAAAACTGTGTGCTAGTTTTCAAAAACTGAGTGCTCAAAAGTAGCGTTATCATATAAAAAAGATATTCCTGTTTTTTTAAACAATATTTTTACAGAGGCTCTAGTGGCACTGGGCTAATGCACTTAATTCTCAGCTGTCTGGAACAAAATTTTAATATTCACTTCAATGACAAAATTTAAACTTTCCAAAATCCATCATCCATTTTACTATTTTCCTATTTAAAGCATCACCTTAAAATATTCAGAAAGTATGAAGAAAAATTAGCAAAATTATGATGAATCTACATTGGCACATCATTATGTTTGGTAAGAATTTCCCTTGGTATCAGGTACAGGTTGTCCTCGACTTAAGACCACAATTGAGCCCAAAATTCTCATTGCTAAGTGAGACATTTGTTAAGTGAATTTTGCCCCACTTTACAACTTTTCTTGCCACAGTTGTTAAATGAATCACTGCAGTTATTAAGTTAGTAACAGGATTCTTAAGGGAATCTGTCTTCCCCATGGACTTTGTTCGTCAGAAGGTCACAAAAGGGATCCCATGACCCTGGAACCATCATAAATATGAGTCAGTTGCCAAGTGTCTGAATTTTAATCACATGACCATGGAGATGCTGCAACGGTCATAAGTGTGAAAAACAGTCATAAGTCACTTTTTTCAATGCTGTTGTGACTTATACAGTCACTAAACAAACTATGGTAAATTGAAGGCTACCTGTAATGTCTATCTCATTCTGCGTTTCTGGTTTGAATGGCTTAATTAAAATCAGGGTAGACATTGCTTTGTGAGCTGAATCAATATTACAATTATATCTGCTAAGTGAGATCAGTTAGGGCAGTTAAAGACCTAGTAACTGAGTTTACACGACATATTAAACTCAGGTTAATAAACGCAATGGCAGTGTTCACCTGATTGGCCATGTTCAAGCAGCCAAACTATGTAATGTTTTAGCATCATGGCTTGGGTCGTATCACAGAATACAACAATGACTAGTTTTCTACACCAAATTGCAAACACCCCACTTCATTTTACCTTAGTTTAGCATGTTGCTCAAATACAAACAATGCATCATTCCAATCTCAATAATCCACTCATTCCCTGGTAGTGACCATGGTGATCCTACACAAGCCCATAGTCCTATGATACACAAGATTAATGGTAATTACTTTACCTCAGTGTGATTGTTGTGTATCATCCAAATTATGTTATTTACCGAGGAATAGTAACAGATGAATCTAATCTAATTTATAATATCATATCAATATAATATAATCTAGAAGCATCAGAGAACTGCAGGACCACCAGAAAATGCTTTAACAGGGAAAAAACAAGATACCCCAATTCCAGTTCATGCTCCCACTGATCTAACACAAAACCCAGATCAGGCAAAATACCACTTAGGGCCCTGGATGACCTGGGACAGCCCATGGCTGTCATAGTAGCCTTAGATTCCATAGCCAGGGAAGGCAAGTTAAAGCCCCCAAAGAGCATAAGCCTGGGGAATTCCACTACCAACCCAACCACAGAATCGAGCTCAGGCAAGGGATATTGCTACACAACAATAGCAACAATCTGAGATGAGCACTAGAACCCAACTTAACAAATGGAGTCTTGAACCCAATCTGTGGAGCAGCACCTCTGAAGGTCACCCAACCTCTTGGATGACACTCACTGTACCTCCATGTCTATCCTGGTGTCTTGGCTAATTCTTGGAAATAGGTCTTTCTGCCCAGAAAAAAAAAGTCAAAAATATTAATGAGCATGACAGGAGGCTGATGGAAGTGGTGGTGAAAATATTACTTATTTGCCCTTCAGTAAATGATAACTTCGTGATGAGCCATCTCCATTTGATGGGAATTCTTATAGCATATGCTAAATATTCCAAATCTGCCCACCAATGTTGGTCAAACCTCTGGTTTATGTCCAATTCTGTTGGATCCAGAATAGAAGACAGACAGCAGATATTCAGAATCAGAAAATCCTTTATTTATTAAGAATTCTGTCTCACTAGACTGTCACTAAGACCTTGACTTGGAATCATGATATAGCATTGGGTTGACTGTGAAAGGCAAGTTGTGACAATAAGGAATAAAAGAACAATTTCTGTTCCATTTTAATATCTCTAGTTTCAATTATCATTTCAATGAACACTGAAAATCATTTCAGTTACTTTGAAAAAACAGGCAAAGAATAACCTCAGGAATTTAGTATGAGACTAACACTTGGGAGCTAGACTTATCTTGATTACATCACTGATCAACTCTTTTTTTGGCTTTGGATCACTTATGCCTCAATTCTCTCTTGGTACATGACTTTGTACTTGATTGTAAATCATCATGAGATAATAAAGAACTCTCAGGATGGTAAAGTCTACATGCCCAGTTTTCCAACAAAATGTGTTAATATCACAGAATTTAATTATTTATTCCGAATCCCATGACAGCAAGTGTTAGTTGCAACAACTAATTTACGTTACATAATTAGTAACATAGTACTGTGCTCTTAAGTCTAGTAACTTACAGAATTACAGAATAAGTAACATAATAATATGTTCTTTGCTGTCCTGGCTTCATGTATTTCATTAGTCCATAATGTATTTGCTTAATTTGGGCAGAGAATGTTGGCAAGGACTTAGCTGCTGCAATCTGCAAACCATAAGTTATATCTTAGTGTGATATAACACTCTGAAAATATGTATTTCTGGTATTTTTAAAAAAAAATCCAGAAAATTTATAATTTGGAATACCTTTTTCTTCAAACCAATTTATAAAACTGAATCAGCATTTTGCTTTTCAAATATGTGTCTCTGCAACTGGATATATATTTCAACTACTTCTATCCATAAACTGTAAAACCATTCAGAACATTATGTCCTTATTTCTAAGAACCACATATACAATTTTCTAAAATCAGCCAGTTTAAGTAAAGTTTATTGTCATGTGTCAATGAAATAGCCTTTCACCCTACAAACACCACAGGTCTTTAACAGATGCTCTTGCTATGGACTTGAATTTAACTAGGCTGGAAATGAGTACATCTGCTCTATTTTTCTTACTGCCATCAAAATTGGAGGCTTTCAAAAATAAGTCAACAAACCATGTTTGGAAGAAAATGTTGGCAAGCATTGTTTATGTTTCTTGGAAACACAAACAATTTCCAAATAATCAGCAACATTTCCTGTTTCTGGAAATGATTTATTAGAAATAAATCCTTTGCACCAGCAGTCATAGAAAGGCACGCCACAACAATACATTTTCTGTAGCCATATTTCTGACAATAAATTTTAGGTCTTCTGTAGCAAAGCAGTTGTGAAATTTTAATGAATAACCAAAGCATAACTTCAGATCCATAGCAGGCACACAATGAGAAAAATTAAGAAACAATCCTTTCCCCAGAAAAAGGGCAGGAAGTATTATTGTTGTCTGGTGCTTCCTCAATGTCTAATTAGACCTGAATTAAATAGAGGCAGCTCACTTTCTCAGAAAAGCTTGTTTGTTTCCTTCTCATACATGTACATGCATACAGACCAATAAAGCATAAGAAACAAACTGAACTCAAAAATTGCAAATGATGCTCTGGAACAGATCTGTTGAGTTTCAGACCTTTACCTCCTCTGACATTATGTAGTGCTATTTTTAATCCCAGGATGTAGAAGACTGAATCACAACAAAGAGAAAAAACTGAGTACTGGAGCAGTAGAACAGGTATCATGTCTCTGAGTGGGTTAAATATATTTTTTATTGAAGATTTGCTGGGGACTATTATTAGTCTAAGGTTTCTAATAATGATATTTCTGTTTGAATTTGTCCTTAATGTTATATACATATACATGTACACATACATACATACACACACACACACATAATATAAAGAGTGTGCTGCAGCTGCAAAAAAAAGCCAATGCAGCCCTAGGCTGCATGAACAGAGGGATAGAATCAAGATCACTTTATCTATTAGTATCACTTTATAATGCCTTGGTAAGGCTGCACTTGGAATATTGCATCCAGGTTGGTCACCATGATATAAAAAAGATGTTGAGACTCTAAAAAGAGTGCAGACAAGAGCAACAAAGATGATTAGGGGACTGGAGCCTAAGGCATATGAAGAACAGTTGCTGGAATTGTTATTGGTCTCGTTTAATGAAATGAAAGACAAGGGGTGACACGATAGCAATGTTCCAATATCTAAGGGGCTGCCAAAGAAGAGGGGCTCAACCTATCCTTCAAAGCATATGAAGGCAGAACAAGAAGCAATGAATGGAAACTAATCAAGGAGAGAACCAATAGTAGTAAGGAGAAATTTCCTGACAGTTAGAACAATTAATCAGTTGAATGGCTTGCCGTAAGAAGTTGTGGACACTCCAATACTGGAGGTTTTAAAGAAGAAATTGGACGACCATTTGCCTGAAATGGTATAGGGATTCCTACCTGAATAGGGAGACTAGAAGACCTCCAAGGTCCCTTCCAACTTTGTCATTCTGTTAAGACTTCAAAAGAGCGGCCACCTTAATTTATTGTCAATATTGAAGCAACCCTATTGGTTTGTCCTTACAAACCACAATACAAACAAAACACAACTACCTGGGTTCAGATGTCATGAAGAACTCTGGTAAGGTTTTACTGTAGAAGCTCATCTAGTGATATGGACTTGGAGGAGAACAAGGTGATTTTGTGCAAGTGAAAGCATTGGCACCTCCTTCAATCAAATATGCCTTTCTCTGGAATCTTAAGATAACTGCACAGCCACTTAATTCAGGACTATATCTGGGCTCCAAAAATGTAGTCAGCAATAAACTTTACCTTTTTGCTGCTACCTAATGGACATCTGGAGTTTTGCAGACCTGATACCGTAGCCCTAGCTTTATTGTACGTGAAAGTTTTCACTGTCTTTCTTATTGGTTCAAAATGGAAGGTGAGAACAGGGAAAGGAAAGCATATGGATAAAAGTAAATAAATAATGAGCTGAGAATAATCAGTGGCCCACTATTTCTGAAATATACCATTGTAAATAATGGATAAAAGTAAATAAATAATGAGCTGAGAATAATCAGTGGCCCACTATTTCTGAAATATACCATTGTAAAATAGTATACTTAAAATGAGGAGAGCTAAAAGATTTCTCTGATACTACTATGAAAGGCATAGTGACAGTGTATTTGTTTTTTTGGCTTAGCATCATATGCAAACCTAAACTTTAAGGTTTAATATCTGCAAACTACAACACTATGGCTTGTTTAGAAAATCATGAATAACAAATGTTGTCACGGCTTAATATAGTTTTAACTGAATAAGAAAACATGAGGCTGCCAAAACATGTTATTCAGACTACTTAAAAGGATATAGTTAAAAATAAGCACTATTTTTTTAAAAAAAATTAGGTAGAAATAGGATACCAAATCAAAATTCACTACAAAAAATATTATTCTGATTACCAAAAGTGTCAAACATTGGTACTAATGAATACCCAATATTCTTCTGAAGGCATAGTTTTATCAAAATGCTGACATAAAGAAAGCAAACATAATGCAAGGAAAAAAAGCACATCTTACCTGTCTGAGCTGCTTAACATCACCAAATATCTTCATCACTCCATCAATCTCACGCTCTAACCTTTGAGCCCAATTCTGCATCCTGCAAAAGAAAGTTTGGAAGGTAGTCACAAAAGAATGTCGTTAAAATTCAGCACTTACAGCATAGCTAACATTCTTTGTTCTTATGTTCAGAAGATCCAGCATGTCTGCCTCCCATGAAATACAAGTTTATCAGCTGACCAAAGTCCAGAACTTGATACTCCATAAATATATACAGAGAGACGGAGAGAGAACTAAAACTAAAAAAAATGTGTGTGTGTGTATGTATGTATGTATAACTAAGATCTGCTCCACTTTCTACCATTATCTAAAAATATAACCACCTCAACTACAACTCAATAGTGAGCTAGCAAATACCAATTGCTCAAGAAACATACATTCATGCAAAGGAACAATTGCCTGTTAACATTTTTGTGCTTTCCTATAACATTTTATAATACATAATATCTGCTTTGGCTGCCATTTGTAAAATCATATAGAAATATATAAAATGTGCCACAGCTAGTCCTTATGCCTGCTTTATATACCCACACATTTTGGGCTGTTAGGTAAAGAATAAGGTAGAAATGAGTATGAGTTAAAAAAAACAAAAGAACAATCCAGTTTCCCTAAGATGTAGAGAAAAAGACTTCACACTTCCAGGGAAGAAATGGCAGACTGAAGACAGCTCCATGAATAGTGGAGCCACTGATTGTACAGAATAAAGAAGTGGAACCAGATCAGCTCTTTCATAATTCCCCATAGGAAAGAACCTGAGATCACCCACAAGTGCTCCAGACAGCTGCTCCTCATAAGAAGACCACAAGATAGCAGTCTCTGGTAGGTTTATAGCTCTAGGAGATGACAGAATAACTGTCTTGCTCAAACTGCAGTTAGTGCATTTGAAAGGACACTGTGTTTGCAGACTTCTTTTCTAATCACTTTCAGAAATTGCTTCATAACTGCTTTTCAGCTATCAGGGAACTTTGGGTCAGCTTTGGAAAAATGTTATAACATTTTCTTTCTTTCTTTAATTCTTTAATTCAACTTATATACCGCCCTTCTCTCCAGGGGGACTCAGGGTGGTGGACAGCCAAACTTAAAACACATATAGTACAAAAGTTAAGAAAAAACTAAAATCATCGGCATTTCCAATTTAAAATCCCAGATCTGCAAAATCGAAAAGTTCCCAATTTAAAACCCAGAATCAATAAAATCAAAAATTTAAAACCCCATTAAAACCATTTAAGCTAGGCCAGCTTGTTGGAATAAATAAGTCTTCAGGGCCTTTTGGAAAGTGTGGAGGTCCGGGATCAGTCGTATTCCAGGAGGTAGCTCATTCCACAGGTTGGGTGTCCCCACAGAGAAAGCCAGCTGACATTGCTTGGCCGACGGCACCCTGAGGAGGCCCTCTCTGTGCGAGCGTACTGGCCGGTGGGAAGTTATCGGTAGCAGCGGGCAGTCTCACAGGTATCCCGGCCCTTTGCCATGGAACGCTTTAAAGGTGAACCAACACCTTGAAGCGCACCCAGAAGACCACTGGGAGCCAGTGCCACTCGTGCAGGAGAGGTGTTATGTGGGAGCGCCCTGTGGCTCCCATAATCACCCGCGTGGCTGCATTCTGGACCAGTTGGAGCCTCTGGGTGCACCTCAAGGGGAGCCCCATGTGGAGAGCATTATAGTAGTAACGTAGTAAAGTAAATTTTCTTTCAATCCACAGTGAAAGAAGTTTTTAATGTAAGTTTTAGGACTTTAAAAGTTATTTTTGAATAAACCACAAAAGATGATTACAATTTTGATTTTAGAAAGTTACAAGCAGACTAGGCATCCACAAAATTTGAAATAAAGAGTTAGGAATTAATTATAAAGGACCCTTCCCATGGAAACATGCTTTTATTTTGAATTCTAAAAAAAGACTTTAAAGATTGGACACTAGAGGGAATTTGTCAGCCTCCCTAGTAGTCCAGAAAGGAAACACAATAAGATGAGCTAATTTTACTTTATTGTAGGGCTCCAATAACAGAATCCTGCAAGTCTGAAAGTACAAATCCTGCCATCTCTTTTTACCATTGATAAATTGGGGCAGATTCTTTCTAAAGTTTTTTCTTTGTCCACTGTTCAGTTGCAGTCTCTTTCCTGCTTTTAACTGATTGTTTCCTAGGAAGCATTTCTTCCCCTGATTTGCCAAAGTCACTCCCATATACTATTTCAGAACTAGAAGGAATTAAAGATTATAACCGAATGAGAAGAACACTCAAACTCAACTCACAATTACAGAATGTAACAGAGTATTTTAATACTGGACATAGCAAAGAATATTTGGGAACAATGGACTCAAAAGTTAGTTTTAAAAGAGTGTCCGGTTCTGTGTTTCAAAAGTATTATGGAAGAGGAACAAGTTTTACCTGACCACAATGAAACCGATTTGAAAGTGGATGTTAAAATGACATGGAAAAAATGTTACACAGGACATGCAAAAGAAACTGGCTAATGTCTTAATAATTAAAAATTATATACAAAAACAAATCAAGAGATGAGCTGGATAACTATCTTATACTGGATTTACAAAAGAAGATTTTTAAAGCTTTGAATAATTTTATAAGAGACAAAGAAAAAATAAAACCAAATTATGGGATATTATTTGAAGGCACTAAAGCTCAAGATCATTAGAAGTAAAAAGATTAAATGTAAATTTGGTTTATTTGATCAAGGCTAAAATAGATATGTTGTTATATCTGGTAATGCAATAAATACAATCAAGAGAGTTCAGAGATATTTTACGAGAAGAGTCCTCCATTCCTCTAACCGTAATAAAATACCTTATGCCACTAGACTCCAAATTTTGGGTTTAGACAATTTAGAACTACGCCGACTTCAGTCTGATCTAAGCATAGTACATAAAATTATCTGCCACAATGTCCTTCTTGTCAATGACTACTTCAACTTCAACCACAGCAATACACGAGCAAATAATAGATACAAACCATTCCAAACTCGATTGCAGAAAATATGACTTCAATAACAGAGTGGTCAATGCTTGGAATGCACTACCTGACTCTGTAGTTTCTTCCCCAAACCCCCAAAACTTTAACCTTAGACTGTCTACTGTTGACCTCACCCCATTCCTAAGAGGTCTGTAAGTGGCATGCATACGTACACCAGCATGTCTACCGTCCCTGTCCTAATATTCCTTTTTACTTACTCTTTTCATGTATTCAAATTATATTTATGCTTTTACCTGTTATCTTATATGACTTCGGCTGACATCAGGGCAGAAATGATAAGGCTTTATGGATGTATTTATAGAAAAAAGCTGGAGCATGGGAAAAAGAGATCATTTATTGTATTCTAAGTGATGTTACTAAAATTGTTTATATTTGTTGTGAAGATAGAAATAACTTCTTTATATATTCTTTCCTTTTTCTTTACTATATTCTTATGTCTATCGTTCTTTTCTACTTTTTCTTTTCTGTACCTTTTGTTTTTTTATTTCTATTCCTTTTTAATTTGTAATATTTAATGACATTACTATTAAAAAAGGAGAAGGTCTCACAAACTGCGTAACAACAGATTATAGAATGCCTGTATCAGGATGAAACAGTTGGTAATTTCCACTGAAATCCATCTGCCAAGAAAACTTATGTGCAGACCAACATCTGTCTACCACTTTCTCTTTAAGATCAGCTCATTTATTCTAGTATTCACTTTGTCTTAAAAATCACTTCTAATATAGAGGATTTCATTGTCTTTTTATAATACGGAAGAGAAGAAAGAGAGACAAAAAAAGCCTTATTTAAAGATTAAAATTATTACTTTTAATAATAAAGGCCATTAAAATTCTTCAAGATGATTTAAGCATATTATTTTGGAAAACAGGCAATAATTTAGAGAAGAGGTACATATTAATTTCCATATTAAAATATGACAAGCAGCAGGTGTGTCTTTAAAATCCGCCCAAATGACAGCTCCAAGGAACAAGAAAACTAGAAAGTGTGCTATAAATGCTAATAAAAATACCAATTGATTAAGAAAAGGGAGAAAATAAGCATTTTTCACTGTTAACGTTTCCCCTGTTTGGGATTCATTAATTACTGCCCCAGGGGGCATTCTATGCTACCACTGAATTAAATAAACATTATTTTTATACTGCTTTTCTCATACTGACTATTGTGTAAACATTAAAAAGCAGCAAGATTATATTGTAACAGGACAGTATTCACCATACATTAAAATATTAAAAATGTTAAGTTAAAAATATGGTTCATGCATAGATATCCGCAATGGCATTCTGCTTACATCAAATCATTGGCAGCAATGCCATATCCTTATGTTGCAAGTTTCATCTCTTTTGGATGTGCATGCAACTGTCAATCCTGAAGCGAACCTGGCTGGGGCCATCTTTGAGGGTTGCCACTAGATGGGAAGGGAGGGAAATAGTTGACTGAGATTTTGCAGTCAAAGCAAATGGTTTTCCTGTGGGAACCAAGGTCATTCCAACAGGTAGCTGGGAGAGGAGGAGCAAAGCAACCAAGCAACTGACCAGCACTTCTATTGGACCATGTCACTGATGACTTGGGGAAAGGGGAAAACTTTCTCTTTTAACTGGGTGAAAACCGTGGAAACTTTCAGAGTCGGTTTTCACCAGTTGCGCCAATATGATATATCCAATAAATTTGTTCTTAGAGGAATCTACCTCTTCGGACTTCTGCTTTCTATGGGTGCATTACTTGGAACGCTGACAGCAACATCACAGCATATATACAAAAAGTTTGCATTTGCAACACTGCAGGATCTGGGTGACAATGGCAGGACACTGCTTTTCTTATTCTCGTTCCCTTTGCCCTTCCCTTTCTGAAATCAGAAAGAGTGGAACCAATTGGAACACCAAAAATGTGCAGTTTAAGACAGCTTGATGCACTTCGGGTCAGTATTTACAAATCCAATCACTTCCTAGCTGAATGATGTCTTCCCAGAAACAGAACTAGCATTTTATTTATTTATGTATTTATTTTTCACATTTCTGAATTGCCCATCTCCCTCAAATAGGAAATATTAAACACATACTAGTGAGGCAGACTTTCAAGCTAGAACAGAGGTGTCAAACTCAATTTCATTGAGGGCCGCATCAGGGTTGTGTTTGACCTCGGAGGGCCGGGGTGGGCGTGGCCATGGTGGGCGTGGCCATGGTGGGCATGACACAGGACTGTACCTCCACACACATGGTTTTAATCATTTATAAAAAGAGAGGTGTACATTTCTGTGATTTTGTTTTTTTAATACTTACTGGATCTACTTGATCACCTTACGAAAGAGAGGCCAGATCAAGAAACTGACTCCATAGGAAGACTAGAACTATAAATTATTGACATAGGTTAGCAGAATCCTACAAGCCTGAAAGGTAAAATATTTTACCTTTCTTCCCTTTTATAACCTTCTGAGTCGAGGACGGTGTCCTGCAGCACTCTGGTGACCCAGTTTTGGGTCTGGACAGCCTCCTGCAGCACTCTGGTGGCCAAAATGGATCACGAGGTGGCACGTTTTTCCTAGCAGACACCTCACGCAGGTCCTTTGCTATTTCCAGACCAGCCCTGCAGGCCAGATCTAAGCACACCTTGGGTGGGATCTGGGCCCCAGGCCTTGAGTTTGACATACCTGAACTAGAAGATCCATCTGTATCCTTCTTTAGAATAGCAAAAGAGAATGAAGAAGACATTAGCCAACCTTCTATTCAACACCAGAGTCATATCATACCTTTCTTTGCAACTACTGTAATTTCCTAACCTGCTGCTCTAAATCACTTTTATTTTCTCCAGGCCATATAAGTTAGAATTGCCAATGCCATGACCAAGCATTTGATATGACCACTTTCTTTATCAGTGTCAGCTATGCTAGGATTTAGTACAGTTTCTGTCTTTCTTCTGTTCATTCGTATCTGATTTGTCAACGCACTATAGATTTATTGTACTTTACATTTTAGTGAACAAAAAAAAAAGTACAATTGCAGAAGAAACAGATACAAAATTATGTACATTAAGTTTCATTTTGAAATAACCCAGTATGTAAGTAGTAAATTATAAGGTATGATTTGGATTGCCTGTGGGGTACTATGGCACAGTACTATAGGTTGGAAGGCACAATCATTTCTTGAAATTTCTTTACAAACCTCATACATAAATAATACATAAAGAAATAGCCAGGCAAGATCAGGATAAGCCATCCACAGAGACAAAGTTTCAGTTTTCATCTTATTATATTCCATGTTCATAGCTTTGGGCTGCTGAAGATACAAAAGACAAATGGAATAAAACCAAGAATTATAATAGGAACTGAGAATCCGTCTAAAAGGTTTATTTCTTTCTGCTTTATTAAACAACTACAAATTTAAACAGAGCTGTCCTCTGGAATTTAATCAAGATAGTGGCACCTAAGCTCAAATTAAGATATGTCACCTACTTTTAATTTATGTTAACTGGAAAGGAAGGAAAGAAGAAGTATAGCCTGGGAGTTATTATTTTTGGTAATTTATGCATGTGTTTTTCAGTGCTTCATGGATTTAAAAAAACAAAGTAAATTCTAAGTTATAACGAATGTACTCTTTATGCGTTTAACACCCATGATGATTTCTACTGATGGTCATGGCATCAGATGAAAATTTCCAAAGACACCAAAAACTTTGCAAGTTTTCCTACTTCTCTACCCCAAATTTAATTTCATTTTACATTTATTATTTATTATTGTTTGTTTGCTTGTTTGTTTAGAATTCATTAAGAAAAGAATAGTTCCTAATCCTTTCAAGGAACTTTTGAGCACTCTGATAAACTCCAGAAAAATTAATCCACTATAACTCTTGTTGAAACCTTAACTTGCTAAAATTTTAAGCAAGATTTCTATATTATAAGTGTTCTAAAATTATCGTATTTTTCAGAGTATAAGACGCTCCAGACTATAAGACGCATCTAACTTTTTTGGGGAAAAAACAAGAAAAAAATCTGCCTCTACCTCCCAGCAATTTTCCTCCTTGCAGCAAGCAGCAAACAGCCTGCTTTAGTTTCATTTTCATTTTCAGCAAAAGAATGATTAGCATAAGAAAAAAAAATCTGCCTCCCAGCAATTTGCCTCCTTGCAGCAAACAGCGGAGGCCCCCGCGGCAATAGGCAATGGCAATCCCTGCAGCCTGAAACAGCTGAGGGTCGGGAGGCCGATCCAATTGACAATTAGCTATTTGTGCTAATCAGGCTGTGCTGAAGCTGAAACAGGCTGTTTCTGTTTTCTGCAAGGAGGTAATTGTTGGGAGGCAGAGGCCAAAAGGTGGGGGCTGGTGGGTGGGCAGGGCTATATTCAGTGTATAAGACGCACCCAAATTTTCACCCTCTTTTAGGGTGGAAAAAGTGTGTCTTATACTCTGAAAAATATGGTAAGTCTCAAGAGGAAAGTAAGCATGTTTCTAGTATCACCTAGCCAAATTTGCTAATTTCAAAAAAGTTAATCAGGATTGGGCCTGATTAATTCTTGGATGAGACAGGAACAGGACATACCAGAGTGGTACAATTATTCTGAAAAGTTTTTTTTTAATCCAAAACAAGTAAATGACAAATCAGTTTTTTTCAATAGCAAAGAAAATGGCACCTGACTAGAAACCAAGCTCCTCAAGGAGTCTTTACTGTTATTAAAAACAAATCTTGTGTACTTCTTTCTTTTGTTACTGTTATTGTTGTGGGTCTATAGAAAGAAAAACAACGGAGCAACATTACAGGAAATCATAGGACATCAGCCAATAATAAATGTTGTTGTCTGGATTTATACAATAATCTGTGAATAAGGCAGGATAATCACATAATGGCAATACATTCAATTAATTGCACATTAAATCTACTGAAAAATAGGATAAGACAGTTACAATTCATTTAACTTTGATGGATTTCTGAACTAGCTTTCAGTTTAAAGAATATATCAGATTCTTATTTATATATTGAAGTAATATCCATTTTTTCCAGTCTCTTTCTTTTGGCACGATTGATTTGATTGACTCTTAGTGGCCACATAAAAATGGAGGATCTTCAGGAGGATCTGTCTCAGTCTGATCTTTCAGGACTTCCAATAATGCACCCATCACCCTATAATTGAATCCATCCATCCATCTTCTCTTGCCACCCTCTTCTCTTCCCTTCCAACTTTTCTAAAATTTCAATCTTCACAGAGCTAGGTATTCATATAATGTGCTCGAAGTAGGATAATTTGAGCCTAGACATTTGTGCTTCAAATGAAAACTCTGGTTGATTTTTTTTTTTCAATGATCCATTTGTTTGTTTCCCAGGCTATCCATGGTATTCTCAAGAGTCTTATTATTTTATTATTATTTATTATTAATTAGACTTCAATACCGCCCTTCTCCCGAAGGACTCAGGGCAGTGTACAGCCATATTAAAACATATAGATTTACAAAATTTAAAACCAATTAAAATCAGATATATAAAATTTGGCTCAAAAATTAAGACATACACACACCCCTTATAAAATCCATATTAGGCCAATCCGGCTTGCTGGAACAGAAGGGTCTTCAGGGCGTGGCGAAAGGTACGCAGGTCGGGGCTAAGGCGAAGCTCTAAGGGGAGCTCATTCCAGAGGGCTGGTGCCCCCACAGAGAAGGTTCTCCCCCTGGGTGTCCCCAGTCGACATTGTTTGGCCAATGACACCCTGAGGAGCCCCTCTCTGTGGGAGCATATAGGTCGGTGGGAGGCTGTTGGTGGCAGAAGGCGGTCTCGTATATACCCCGGTCCTAAGTCTTTTCCAACACTAACATTCAAAAGCAACAATATTCTTTCTATTCTGTTTCTTCATATTACAATTTTCATTTCTGTAGTGTTACTTTTGCTTGAATTATTCTGAACTTTATAGGTACAGATACTTTATGGCATCTGAATATCTTTTCCAAGGCCTTCAGAGCTGTTCTACCAAGTGCTAATCTGTCATAAATTTCTTTTCTCTTTTTTTTATTTTTTAAAACACACAAACATACAATGCATCTTTTCTGAACAGAATATTGACCCGGTTTTAAATTTGTACAGATTTTTGTTCATCTTTAACACAATTTTATATATTCAATTTTTCTCATATCTTTTATTTTCTCTAAATTTAAAAAACCAATATTACCCTTCATCTTATGCTAGTATAATTTTTTTCTTTTCCCTCCTTAAAATTTGAAGCCCTAAATTTAAATTCACAGAACATAATATAATCCCCAATTATTTCCTTAAATTCTCTTATTCTATTCACCAATAATTCTTTTGTCAACTATTCCAAATAATACATGTCAACAGTTAAACATATTCAATAAAGAAAAAAAATCAATTAGATATCAATCTTGCTTCAATACCCCTATATTTAAATTCATATAACATAATACAATTCCCAATTATTTTCTTAAATTCTTATTCCAATCTCAAATAGTTTTTTCTTTACTAATTATTCCAAATAGTACATTTTGAGATTTTTATCAAGACCAATTAAATATATCTAAGTAATTCATAATCCAATATCATTTCAACTTTCTTTTCTTATTTAAATTCCAAATATATAATTAAAAATATTCCATTTGTTGCACTACCCTTCATTAATTAAAAATATTCCAATTCTTACATTCATCATACAGTCATATATTTTATACTCACTTCCTTAAAGATACAGTTCATTTCTTCATATTAACTTAAATGGTTTATAATTTACCATTTTATTACTTCATCAATTATTTATACTTTTGTCTCTAATACTCCAGACATCAGTTTCACTAATTAGTTAAAGAATTAATTTAATATCAATCTTATTCCAATGCCCAATTTTAAATTCAAATAGCATAATACAATTCCCAACTATTTTCTTAAATTCTCTTATTTCAAAGAGTTTTTTCTTTATCAACTATTCCAAATAATACACTTCAAACATTTTATAACATTTTTATAAGGATCAGTTAAAAATATCTAATTAATCCATAATCCAACACCCTAGTAGTCATTTCCTTTACCCCATACTGCTCTTTCATTTCTTTCTCCCTTCCCATCTTTATATTTTATTTTATTTTTCTTTCCCCTTCTTTTTTGTATTTTAAAATCCTGAACTCTCTTTTCCCTTTTTCTTATCTTTTCACTGTTAGTCTCAATGTAATAATTTCGTTTTTTAAAATCATAAACTCTTTTATTTTGCTGTATCTTTCCTGTTATTTTCCATCCCTTTCCCCTTTTTCTTATTTTCTCACTGATAATCCCAGTGTAATCATTCAAGTTTTTTATATTCTTTCTATTCCACCCTATTTTCTTTTTTGTTTCTTTCCCCCTTTTCTATTTTTTCCATCGTTAAGCTCCACGTAATTTTTATATTATCAGTCTCTTTTTCTTGCTTCTCATTTGTTGTTTCTTTTTCAGTTTGAGTATATCCTAAGTCAATTTTCTGATCATCAAGTTTCAATTTTCCATGCATCATTTTAGTCATTTCCCTTATTTCAGTTTTGAATGATAAATACATCGTTATCATAATTTCCTTCAGTTCCTGCACCATTTTTTCTTTTTAAGTTGATATTGTTCCAATTGAAGTTACGTTATAGTCCTTTTTTTTCTTTTCTCCAAACCAAAACACTTGTGAACAAAGTCTCCTTGAACTTTCTCACCTTTCAAAGTCCAAGTTTTTTTCCTTTCTTTTTCCAAAACAAAAATTCAGTGATGTAATAATTTTTTCCTCCTGAAGATGACTCTATACAATCCACAATTACAAGTAGTTACAAGTAACAAACTGGAAAGGTGTCCATTTTAGTTGCAATTCACTGTAACAGTTTTAGCTTGTTTGACTTTTTTCCCCTTTCTTCTTTTTCACCTTTATATGCACCAAAATAATTTAAAATTCAGTCCAAATATACATAGTCCAAATTGCGCATTGCATTCCAATTTAGTTTCAATTTAAAGTCATTAACCAGTCCTTCTATTACAAATTTTTCTTTATTCTTTTAATCTTCCTCTCTTTAAAGTTTCCAAATTAAAAAGAATCTTTTCGGGTTCTTAATTCTTCTGATTTTTTTTAAAAAGTTCTCCAATTACTTAAATCCAAAACAAATTTCTAGTCAGGTTTTATCACTTTATAACTTCCGCCTTAATCTTCTTCTTCCGTCCTTTATCCTTATCAGCCGCTATTATAGGTCCAGGACTTTACAGTTATTTTGAAAGTCTTTTTCTTTCTTTCTTTCTGCCTATGAGTTAAATATCACTCACCTAGCTTCAATATTCTGTTCAATTCTCCACTCCTGCCCATTGCTTAATCCGGTTGCCCCAGTTTACGGTGGTCGTAATGGCCGCCGCCCCCTGCTGCAAAGTCAGAGAGAAAAACTTCTGACCTCCGAGGAACTTGCCTGTTCCTCTTGGTCTTCTGAGGTGCCACTCTTTCTTCTCTGTCCCTGCAGGACAGATTTGGTCCAAAGACCCCTCTGCAGCGGTTCATCAGCCCAGGATTTCGTAGGGCTCATTAGACCCCACTAATCCCTGACTGTCTCACTGCGACGCTTCCGGTCGAATCAGCCTGTCATATATGTCTTGATTGCTGGTTAATTTACTGTTGTTGGTTGATCTTAAAAGACAGAAGCTATTTATCAGTTCAATATCTTCCAAGTCAATTCTGGCATATGGAAGGCTGACATGCTGATCATTATTATGAACAAATTATTAGGACTAATAGCAATAACAAAGCAACTGTTTTGTTTTCTTCTTTTATTCTTCTGACTATATCTAAATTCAGAATTATATTTACTCATTCTCTTATTCTGAGAGTAGAAGTTGCTGAATGTGACTCTCTGCAGCTCCAGATATGAATTATAGTTTGGAGGACAAGTTCTCTCTTACATTAGTTGTGACTGGAGTGAAAATTGTGAGTTTGGCCATATTGTGATCAAATTGTACCTGTTATTCTTAATGTTAGATAGTCACAGGATGTGCAATTGGACTGTAAATATGCATTTTTTGATTATTGTGAATTGGCCAAAGTCACTGAAAGTTGAGAAGCATATAAGTTTAAATTATTATTATTATTATTATTATTATTATTATTAGTAGTAGTAGTAGTAGTAGTAGTAGTAGTAGTCAATCTTTACTGAGATTCACAGCCTTTGAGGCTGGTTAATAGATCAGCAGCTCGAGTCCTAACCAAGGACCTAGGAACTGTTAAGGTATCGTCGGAGGATGTAAGCTGTTCCGAGTAAGGTGGTTTTTTGTAGAGTCAAAATGTTCAAGTCTGGTAAATTTAGAATTTCTAAATAGCGGGGTTGCCCTTTGGGTATTGCTCCAAGGGCTCCAATTACAATCGGGACAACACACAATTTCTTTTTCCACAGTCGCTCAACTTCAATTTGCAAGTCCCGGTACTTTGTGATTTTTTTCTTGCTGCTTATCTTCAATCCGTGCATCACCAGGTATTGCAATGTCAATGAACCATACTTTTTTCTTTTCAACTATTGTTATGTCAGGTATGCTGTGGACCAAGTGCCTGTCAATTTCCAGTGAACGATCTTAGCAACAAGGTCATGGCGTTGTAGGTAGTCAGTTTGTGAAATTTTGCTGCACCCACTGATCAGGTGGTGGACTGTCTCATCTTTCTCATTACAGAGGCGGCATTTGCTGTTGGTGGTAACATGTTGAATTATTATTATTATTATTATTATTATTATTATTATTATTATTACCTCTTTTATTCATTAAACATGGAACTCAGTCAACTAAAATTTAAAAATGTATCACAAATATCATTGACTGGCACTAATGGTTGATAAAGTTTGCTGCCAGCATCGTGGTATCAACCAAGTATTTTTTATTATTATTATCATCATCATCATACTCATACTCATGACTTGCTTGATGGGGAGAAATCAAATAATCATCAAGCAAAACAGTATCTGAATTTGGCAATGGGCTTAACAAGAACTAAGCCTAGATGTGACAAGAAGGCAGCAGATGTTCTCTATTCCAGAAATCAGGTTGCAGAAATTTCTGTTATAACTTTGATTCTTTCTTGATCCAGTTTCATCACTACTGTACATTCACAAATGGCTTCTCAGGCTTAGAATTCCTTTACTAGAATGGTTTCCAAATAGGTATCATTTGATCACAGTAGTTCAACAACCAAGCGCCTCACTGTAGTAACATCTCAAATATTTGACATGCACCAAAATGTTGACAGTGACTTAAAATTTTGTTTAGGCAAGCATATCTGCTCTGTTTTACTTGCTTTCTTTGTTGGATTATATTTCATAATGTTTTATTGATTTTTGTATAATTTTAATCATACTGTACATACTAAGCTGGTCTTTAGAACAAAACACAATGGCTTGAAAATATTCCAGTAAAGAATGAAAACATAAAACTTGTACCAAAATATCCTTTAACCTTAATTACTTATCTCTTCATTATCAGGGCCTGCATATGACAAGATTGGAGTAGGGTGAAGAATGAATCAAATATTATTGCAAAATGCAACTGAAAAATTGTCATTCCGTGAAATTATCTGCTTGCAAGATGAGAATTGGGCTTTGATTTACCACTGACTTTGTTGGGTGACTCCATGATCTTAAACAACATTTTTACTTTCTATACATGCTGTAAATATTCTGTATGATACATTATTATACATGTATAAAACATAAATCTTTGGAAGACACAGCACTTACTGAGTAGTTTGCAATAAATATCTTGCAAAGCAGTAGCGATATAGGCTATGAACCTCTTCTGACGTTGTTGTTGTTGTTATTGGGGAAACAGTTTCATGGCTCACGAAATCTGGGCAAATATTCTTTCATATTCTGCAATAAAGCCACTTCAGCCATGTTCAACCTCATTTACATTTGTTTATCACAAATATGCTAAACATTTTGACAGATACAATTTTAGGAAAGCAAAGGAGGAAATTCATGGAAAGCATATTTAAATTTTTAAAACTAGTGATTTTGCTCAGATTTGTATGCAGCTAATCAAGGACCAGAAATATCATGCTAAATGGAAGTTTTATATGACTTTTTTGCATGATGCAAAAAAATAAGTACTATATACATAATTTACAACACATAATTGACAAAAGCTTGTCAATATAAGAAAGATCACATCTGGACCCCATCGAAGTCCAGTTCAAATTCGGCTTTCTGTATCCCACAATATCCATAAATAAAGAAGTCTTTGGGGATCCAGAACAGTCCAGAAACACCTGCAGATTCCAGTGGTTTTGTCAGAAGGATGAAATGAGCATTCCAATGTCACAACCCAAGTTCCACCTCCATGTACATGCATGATATAGCATGATACACATACAAAAGAGATGGCCCTGCTATCTTGATGTCATTTTATTATTTCCCTTCCCATCCCAACTAGAAGTTTTCCAGTTAACTCTAATTCTATTAGTATCACACAACCATCCTTTAGACTGTATATGTAATCTATTTTAAAGCTGGCTATATTGATCGAAATTGCTATATTTTGTGATAAAGAATTCTATAATCTAACTGTGCATTGCATAGATAAATACCTTCTTTTTATATCTTGAATGTGCTATTAAAGGTTTTTGGCATTAAATGCTAGCAATTCAGTTCCATTTCGCTGCAACTAACACCTGGCCTTTTACAGAGCTATATCTTATTCCAAAATGTTCCCCAAGGCCTAACAAATCTAAACTCCTCTCAATCCTGCCGTGAAATTCATACACTGAGACTCCTGCACCAGAAACTGCACATGCTCAAAAATATGGCTCCCTTATTTAACTTGAGCAATTCAATAGACTCAAAAGGTTCTGAATGTGCAGATAATTAGTATATAATTCATATGTGACCCAGGAACTGAGAAAGATCTCCAGAATGGATTAACCTAGTAAGAGGCATACTAAATCTACCCATAGGGAAAAAGGACAAATGATATGCTTGTTGGAATATCTCAGCTAACTGCAAACATATTCCAGAAATAGGCAACCCTTCAGCACTAGAATAACTAGTCAAAACTTTGCTGATTTCCTGGCTGTGATAAATGAAGCAAAAAATTATATCTGTAATCTGAGCATATGTTTATAATATTTTATATTTTGTATTTTGATCTGTTTTTATCAAAATGTGATGTGAATGTGCCATATGATAAATAAATAGTACTAGTCAAAATCGACTCTTCCTAAAACTAAAATTCATCACACAAAATGTATTTTTTCTAAAGAGTTTTTAAGTTTGTCTGCTCAATATTTTCACACAACAGAATCTCTCCAAATCTGTTATGTTATTATGATCCTATCTTTTTTTTATGGAAGGGCATAAGTGCCTTTGATTCCAATCCATTTTTGTCAAAATCTTTTCCAATCATCATTTAGCTCACATTCATAGTGCCTTCCAAAATGAGACAAAGCCTCCATTAAAGTCTTTAATTTTTTTCTCCAAATTATCCAAAAGAAAGACCAATCCAGAAAGTGCTGCTACAGATAGAGAAACTGTATTTCATAGAAAACATACTATTCTATCAGAGAGAGAGAGAGAGAGAGAGAGAGAGAGAGAGAGCCTTACTATGATAGCTATCTTTGAGGTCTACATTCTCCAGTCTCTTGTTGATTTGGAGAGTATTTTAATACTCTTTTAATATAGGATCTAAAAGCATAAGAACACTTTGTCACAAGTTAATGAAGTCTCCAAACACTCTACATTAGACTGCAAGAAAAGTATTCCTTTCTGCACACGGGTCTTGTATAATCTACAATTTTACCATAATTTTCAGATCTACCACTGCATCATACAATATTTACTGCAAATTATCCAGATTTCAGGCAACGATATGGCATAACTTTCATACTGAAGTAAATGTGCATTCATGTTCTCAGCAAACACACCTCTAATGTCACCTCTAGCATTCCTTATACATTGGTCTATAAACAAACAACCAAGGGAGAATCAGATATCCTTGATTTATATACTCAATATTGAAACATTTGCTAATTGCTGAGTTTATTCCTAAGTATGATTTATATATCATACTGCTTTTACTAAATTTAGCAACCAACTTTTAACTTCAAATTTTTGGCAAAAACAATCCATAATTGAAGCCTTTTCAGTTTATCATATGCTTTCACTAAATCAGTATTTCTTCAATTTTTTTTCCTCTCAGGATGCCTTCCCACTTTTAAAAATAGTGGATGACTTCAAAATAGCTTTTGTTTGTATGGTTTTTATTTACTATATTTTATTTATCATATCCAAATTAAAATTGATCCATTTATTACTGCTACCGCTTGATACAATTGTTTGATGGAATTTTAATATTGTATTATTTTTCAAAATGGGCTGCCAAATAGTGCCTGTTGTAAGTGGCTTTTTAGATGTTGATTGGGGTGTGTTGATGGCTGGCTTTTAAGCCATTAACTGTTGTTTGCTTGCCTTCTAAGTACTTGATAGGCTGGTGGTAAATCAGCACGTCTGTTGACTGACAAGGGGCCTGTTGTCAGGCTTCAATCACTTCCCTGGCTGTTTTTGTGCCTGCTTGTCCAACAATCTTAGTAGCTGCAAAATTGAATGTGTGTCCTTGTTCATTGCGCAAAACTGAAAATTCACTACTTTCATACTGAAACCATGTATCCTCTTTGCATTTCAAATGACTGAAAACTCAAAAGCGTAATACCCATGACCTTCTATATTGACAAATCATAGAACAACAGCATTTGCTACCATATTTAAGTCTTTGTTTATTAATATTTCTTATTTTCATCTCGAACAGACTTACTAAATTGTTATCATATATTTAGAGACAATATATATATATAAACATGTCAAGCTAATTATTTACCTAGATTTTCAATTTTTAGGATTAGATTCTTTGGGCTCTTATTTAATAGGTTTTTTTTTAAATTATTACTAAGTCAACATAATAGGATTATCTTTCTTAAGACAGTGAGGCTTTTTATAATCACGTGATTACAAAAATTGTAATTTAAAGAGAAACAGCAATTGATATAACTGCCACACAATAATAACAACTACAAATTCTATTAAGCACTTAGTAAAGCATTTTATGGTTCTCATGTCACACAAGCTTATAAATAATTAGGGCTTTTCAGCTTTCCTGCCTAGATCTAAGCGTTAATTATGATTAAGTTCTGTTTAATTGACAGGAATAGAAAAAACATATTCTTTCAATTGGGAATAGAAAGTCTTCATTTCCTATCACTCAAAGGATAGGATAGTTCTTTAAACTCCATTAAGATTCTGGCGATAGAGTATATTAAACAGCATTTTTTTTTAAAAAAACCCCTCACTTTGTTTTATTTATTTATTTATTTATTTATTTAATTAATTATTTAATTAATTAATTAATTTAACCACCCATCTTTCTCCCTCCTTCTTTCCTTCCCTTTTTCTTCCGCAATAACTTCACATGCCTATTTTTCTAGAGTGAGGAAGATAGATAGAGACTAGAAATTTTAATCTAGTCTTCAACCTTATCTTTTTAGGGAAAAGTTGTAGGAATGCAGCTGCAAAGGGACTTGGAAGAAACACATTATCCAACTCCTTCCCAGTTGGACTTCAGTTATAGTACCAACACGGCATTGATCATGCTGTTTCAATTCAGATCATGGAAAGTAATTATCCCATTTTACTTTGTCCTAACCCTCCCTGAGATTACCATAGATATATATATAATCTACATCATTCCGGATTAGTTTGAGGGTTGAGAGTAGGGAGAACAATGTTATGAAGGTACTCCTTTCTCGTTGAAGGCCAGTTCCAATCAGTTTTGGGGGGGCTCTGTTTCAGGAGGTCTTAAGGCTCAAATTTCTCTTCATAGCTGCTATGTAAGATTATACTTAGTTATGTACTTCTATTCCAGGCTCTCCAAGCAATGCTACTGAGGTTGCCTCCCATCCCCCTGGAAAGTCTAACTATTTGGATGTAAAATAAATAATAAAAAATAAACATACTGCAGGACGGAAAGGTTGTAGGTGTTAGGGAGGCCCTGAATGGATACTTTTGACCATTAATTCTGGATAAGATGGCATTTCCCCAGACTGATTAGGTATCCTCCTTTATTCATGGCTCCTGCTTCAGGAGCAATTGATATTTGTGACCAGGAGTAGCTTTCCACAAACCTACCTTGTGAATCAGATACACCCAGACAATGTTTTAAATACAAAGCAAATATTTTGATTAACCCATCCAAAGTGTCTGCCAAAAAGAAAAAAAAAGAAAAGAAAAAAAGAAAAAGAAATAGTTCATTTCATTTTGTCTTTATTATCCATATTTCTTTCTCATTGTTATCTATTTTATGCAAACTCCAACTTCCTCCTATCTGCCTCTTCTACACATCTGTATGTCCCCTACCACACTGTTCTGTGTGTATCAGAGCCAAAGTTGGATTATTTTTTCCCAGCAGGTCACCAAGGGGAATTCACCTTATTTCTTTATAGGTGCAGTAAAATGGATTTAAGAGAGGATTTTGTAGTGTAGGTTTAAGGTTAAGGTCAATCATGATGCAAAGTGTACCGTACTTGTAAGCTTATTTAACAACTGGAGGGAATTCATGTACTCTAGATTACTATCATTTCCTGAATCTAGGGCATTGAAATGAAGGATATATCAAGTTGGTAGTTCTTGTGGGGGAGTGGGGGGTTTCCACAATCAAATCAAACAATAGGAATGTATTATACATAATAGCATCCCACTATTTCACTATCACTAAACACATGTATGGAATAGAAGTATATTGTTCACAAGGAATTAACATGATACAACTTTATAATGTTATTACTTTGTTCCAATGTTGCCAAAAATATTCAAATAAGGAAGTAAAACGTAGCATTCATGTGACAATATTACTTAAAATAGTTTTTTCTAGCTTGTTAGCCTTCTGAGAGTTGACTTCAACCCCCAGAATTCCCAACCAAGGCAGAGTAATTCACTATGCTGATATCACAGCTCAGATCTAGATGAAAATAATCCTTTACATTTTAGAAGGCATGCATAAGCAGATTTTTTTATTTAATTATACCTACATATATTCACACAATACAATACAATTGCATTCTATTTCAGCAAAGCAAATAAAAATTGCCTTTTCTCAGCATATTTAGGTAGCAAGTTCAAAGATGGTATTTGGTTCTGATTTAGTAACAAAATTGCCATTGTTCCATTTTTCTTTTGTTAGTATCTCAAAACATATACATATACACCATAATCAAAATGTATTCTATGGCATAAATAGCATATAGGAACACTCGTACTTGTGATGTTATGCTATGTTACATATTAATACAATTAATATTTAGTTTATTTCTAAAGCTCCAAGGAGTAATGAGATAATATGTATTTACAAAGGATTATCATCATGTCTATGGAAACTTGAATAGTAAATCAGAATAGAAATTTGTCTTTCCTAATGGTTTAGGAAATTAGTGTAGTGTATACAGACTACAAACAAGGCAGTCCATCCATTAATAAACAGAAAGAATAAATTATTGTTGGGCTAGTGTTATTTTCTATTCAGCTACAATCTGACTGACACTCTGATGCCTCCATTGGGTGCCAATGACAAATGTTCATTTGAAATATTTCTTCTGCTTTTTACTGCCCTTCATACAGCTGTCAAGGGGATAGCTGAATTGAAAAAATGTCATCTCCTCCAAACTCTAAAATGAAACTGAATTGTCTCAGAAAGCCTATCTAATGGCAGCTTATCCAGAAGCTTGAATTATTAAGGTATATTCTAGTGTAATAGTAGGCACACCAGCCTGTTTTTTCTGGAGATTAGATGTTTCTCTCTTGAGAGGTACAGGAGGAACAAAGGGGTCATATACCGAGCATGAGAAAACTGAACAGGACAGCAGAACAATCCTATTTGCATGAAGACAAAGCATTGGAAACCCTTGTTTCAGGCAAGATGGGACCGTACTAATAGACAAGGGCTAAGAATCATGACAATGCTTGGCAGAATATTCTACTTTCATGATAGTTCTGCTGATTACCAATTCTGCACATTTATAACTATATTGGTAATGATAGAAACAGAAAATTAAATTGTGAAGCAACTAGTCATTAAAGGATGCCATAGTTAGGTCCCTTTCCATTAAGACTTCTATGATGTTTAAGACACTATATTATTTTCAGTGGATTTAATTCTAGCAGTACAATTTAATTCTAGCAGTACAATAACAGCAAATAGATACATTTATAATTTAGTTTCTCTAGTCAAACACACATACACAAACAAATAGCCTTTAGATAAGAAGAATAGCAAGGACTCAGCAAATTCTTTTCAATGGTCTGATTTACCCCCTAATGCTAATCTGTGGTTTGTTTGCTATTTGTGTGCTTTACATTAGAGTTTAATGCTATCTATGAATCCCTATGAAGAGTTATGTTATAATAATCTTGGTTTAGTATATCAAATTTATTGAACTCTACCATGGATTTAAGTACCATTAATAAGATGATGTTAATATAATGTAACTAAAGGTCACAAACGATTCAGTTACTGAACTGCTGTTGCTATTAGTTTGAAAATATGAAAATAATAAAGTGGAATATAATTAAACTCCATTATTCTTTGCCTGGCCATCTGAGATACCAATGATTTTCTTCTCCTTAATATCTTTTCAGGTACTTGAGGAGGGCTATCATATCCCCCTCAGTTTTCCCTTCTCAAGTCTTAATATTCCCACTAGGTTGTGGCTGCACAAAAGTCTCTTCCAACTCTTGGGACTTTTGGAAGAGGCTCAGAAGAGATCTTCTGAAGGGATATAGATGCTTCACTTTTAAATATGAGGGGGCCATGATGTTTTGTGAAGCAGTTTCTAGTGACTCCTTGACATAACCTTTCATGAACGTAAAAGCTTTTTCAATCTCTTTTTAACAGGAGTTGAAACCAGGGGGAGTCTAATAGCACCTTTTCTGACTAATAAATTTTATTAAATGGCATAAGCATCCAATGAAGTGAGCTACAGTTCACAGAAGCATATGCCTTTGAATAACATTGTTAGTCAGAAAAGGCACTAGTAACTTCCTCCTGATTTTTTGCCACCCGTTTAATAAGACTTTTGTCCTAGAATTTTGTAGGACTTAATATACAATATTCCTAATCACTCTTGTTGCGCTTTTCTGACTCTGTTATAATTTGTCCGTGTCCTCCTTAAGTGATGCCCAGAACATCCTTGTCCATGTCCTCCTTAAGTGATGCCCAGGATTCAAAATTCAACACAACAGTTTGAACAATACAGGTTAAACATGTTCTATTTTTACCACAATGTAATAAAATTGTTGGGTTTTTTTTCTTATAAGAATATTGTTTCTGATTATCAATTATTTGGCTTCTATGGAATATTCCACAAATTTCCCAAAAGACTCTATGCTGTCCAGAATGTGGTAGAGACGTAGTGGCGCAGTGGCTAGAATACAGTACTGTGGGCTAATTCTGCCGACTGCCAGCAGTTTGATTCTCACTGGCTCAAGGTTGACTCAGCCTTCCATTCTTCCAAGGTCGCTAAATGAGGACCCAGATTGTTGGGGGCAATATTCTAACTCTGTAAAAAAATTCTCAGAGAAATCTATAAAGCACTATGAACCAGTATATAAGTCTAAGTGCTATTGCTGTTGGTATTGTTAATTATGTCATCTATTACTAGGTACTTGTATGATATTCCCAAACGTTAGTCACTATTTAAACCATATATAATTCATTTAATCTAAACTGGCAAATGGAACATTGGACTTACTTATTTATTTATTTATTTATTTATTTTTCATATTTGTATACCCTACTCCTGAAGGACTCAGGGCGGTGAACAGCCACAATAAATTACAAATACATATAGAAGTTAAAAAAAAACTATTAAAAAACAGATTAAGTAATTTGGCTCAAAGATTAAAACATCCAAATTTATCTAAAAGAGGTCTAAAACCTGATTTAAAAGCCAATTTAAAAGCCAATTTAAAAGGGAGAGTTAGGCCAGACCAGCTTGTTGGAATAGAAACGTTTTCAGGGCACGGCGGAATATGCGTAAGTCTTGGATGTTTCATAACTCCGGGGGAAGCCCGTTCCAGATGGTAGGTGCCCCCACAGAAAAGGCTCTCCCCCTGGGGGCCGTCAGTCGACATTGTTTGGCCGACGGCACCCCGAGGAGTCCCTCTCTATGGGAGCGAACTGGTCGGTGAGAGGCTATTGGTGGCAGGAGGCGGTCTCGTAAGTACCCTGGTCCTGAGCCATGGAGCGCTCTAAAGGTAGTAACCAAAACCTTGAAGCGCACCCGGAAGACCACTGGGAGCCAGTGCAGCTTGCGCAGGAGGGGGGTTACATGAGAGCACCACATTGCTCCCATTACCACCTGCGCGGCCGCATTCTGGACCAGTTGGAGCCTTCGGGTGCTTCTCAAGGGGAGCCCCATGTAGAGAGCATTACAATAATCCAGGCGTGAGGTGACAAGGGCATGAGTGACCGTGTGCAACGAGTCCCGATCCAGAAAGGGATGCAACTGGCGAATCAGGCGAACCTGATAAAAAGTCCTCCTGGCCACGGCCATCATATGCTCTTCTAAAGACAGCTGCGAGTCCAGGAGGATGCCCAAGTTGCGAACCCCATCTGTGGGGGCCAACGACTCGCCCCCAATAGTCAGAGATGGCACCAACTGACTATATCGGGACGACGGAAACCACAGCCACTCGGTCTTGGATGGGTTGAGTCTGAGTTTGTTCCTCCCCATCCAGATTCGTATGACCTCCAGGCACCGGGACATCACCTCGAGGGCATCATTGGGGTGGTCTGGGGTGGAGATGTACAGCTGGGTGTCATCAGCGTACTGATGGTACTTCACCCCAAAACCACGGATGATCTCACCCAGCGGCTTCACATAAATGTTGAATAGAAGGGGCGAGAGGACCGATCCTTGTGGCACCCCACATATAAGGGGCCTCGGGGTCGACCTCTGCCCCCCTGTCAACACAGACTGCGACCGGTCAGAGAGAAAGGAGGAGAACCACTGTAGAACAGTGCCCCCCACCCCTAACCCTTCCAACCGGTGCAGCATGATATCATGATCGATGGTATCAAAAGCCGCTGAGAGGTCTAGTAGGACCAGGACAGAGGAGCAACCCCTGTCCCGAGCCCTCCAGAGATCATCAACCAATGCAACCAATGCTGTCTCTGTGCTGTACCCGGGCCTGAATCCTGACTGGAACGGATCTAGATAATTCGATTCATCCAGGTACTGAGGCAGTTGTCGTGCAACCACACTCTCAACAACCTTTGCAACAAAGCGAAGGTTGGAGACAGGACGATAATTTGCTAATACAGCTGGATCTAGGGAGGGCTTCTTGAGGAGGGGCCTCACCACCGCCTCTTTCAAGACGGTGGGAAAGACCCCCCCACTCAAAGAAGCATTTATAATCTCCTGGAGCCAGCCTCGTGTCACCTCCCGGGAGGCCAGTACCAACCAGGATGGACACGGGTCCAATAAACATGTGGTCGCATTTAGTCTGTTCAGTATCCTGTCCACGCTTTCGGGAGTCACAGGATCAAACTCTTCCCAAATAATATTCTCAGGACCTGCCCCTGTCATCTCCTCTGGATCAATCCAGTCAGAGTCTAGCTGTTCACGAATCTGAGCAATTTTGTCATACAGATATTGTACAAAATCCTCAGCTCTACCCTCCAAGGGGTCTTCCCGCGTCTCTTGATGGAGCAGAGAGCGGGTCACCCTAAACAGGGCGGCTGGGCGATTATCTGATGACGCAATAAGAGTAGAAAAGTAGTTACTCTTCTCTACTCTTATCGCCACTAGGTAATTCTTTTTTTTTTTTATTGCAAAAGTTTTACAGTTACATTTTCACCCCCTTTTTCCCCCCCCCCACTACCCCCCCCAGACTTCCCAACCTCCCCAGCCCACCCTAACCCTCCCCTCCCCCCAGACTTCCTAGTATGCTCATGTCAGATAAAAGGAAAAAACCCTCCTTTGTATATAAAACTTGAACCCCTCCCTCCCCCTTACAAATTTTCATCTTCATTACATTAACCTATTTCTATCTTGGTATAACATTTTCAGATAAATTTTCATCCTGATTACCTTAAAAATATTTCTATCATAATATAACATTTTCTAACAAATTTTCATCCTCAACCTTAAAATATTTCTATCTTAATATAACATTTTCTAGCAAGTTTTTATCCTCAACCCTAAAATGTTTCTATCTTGATATAACATTTTTATATAAAGGCTATTTGATACTTCCTAGTTTGATATTTGTGCTGAACATAATTTATCCACTTCTTCCATTCCCATTCATAGGTCTCTTGAGAACAGTCTTTTAGATATGCTGAAATCTTCGCCATCTCTGCAAAACTGGCCATCTTCAAAGTCCATTCCTCAATCGTAGGCAGCGCTTCATTTTTCCAGTATTTACCTATCAACAATCTTGCTGCAGTTATCATGTACAATATCAATTTTGTTTCCCCCAATGTAAAACCCTTAACTATACCCAATAAAAACAGTTGTGGAGAAAATTGAATTTTTTTCTTCAAAACATTCTGCATGACCCACCAAATTTTTATCCAAAAAGCCTTAACTTTCTTACAGGTCCACCAAACATGATAATATGTAGCGTCTAAGCAATCACATCTCCAACATTTAGGCTGGACATTAGGGTACATACACGACAATTTTTTAGGATCTAAATGCCATCTATAAAACATTTTATAGAAATTTTCCCGCAGATTCTGCGACTGTGTAAATTTAACATTCTGAACCCAAATTTTTTCCCATGTTTCCAACATCACTGGTTCCTCAAAATTTTGTGCCCACTTAACCATACAGTCTTTAACTAGTTCAGTTTCTGAATCCCTTTCTAACAAGACATTATAAAGTCTTTTAATATGCATTGGGCCTTTCTCTTTTATATGTCTAACTAATTCTTCCTCATACATCATAATACATAAGTCCGCCACTAGGTAATTCTTAATATGAGATCTTACCAGTGTTCGGTCGGATTCAGAACGACTAGCCCTCCAACTGCTCTCTAGGCGTCTTTTCCGGTGCTTCATCTCTCTCAGCTCCTCAGTATACCAAGGAGCCAGGTGAGACCGGCGCCGGATCAGAGGCCGCAAAGGCACGACTCGGTCTAAAGCATCAGCCGCCGCCCTATCCCAGGCGGCCACTAAGTCCTCAGCCGAGTCGTGTGCTAGAACCTCAGGAAATGGCCCAAGCTCCATCTGGAATCTCTCAGGATCCATCAGGCGCCTGGGGCGGAACCACCTGGTCGGTTCTGCCTCCCTGCGGCGGGGTGTGGCGGTTCGAAGGTCCAGGCGAAGGAGGGAGTGATCTGACCATGACAAGGGTTCAATCACTATATCCCCTATCTCGAGATCACTCAACCACTGTCCAGAGACAAAAACAAGGTCCAGTGTGTGTCCCCCCCATGTGAGTAGAGCCATAAATTAACTGGCTCAGGTCCATAGCCGTCATGGAAGCCATGAACTCCCGAGCCACCTCAGATGTCTCGCCAACTGATGACAGGTTAAAATCCCCCATGACCATAAACCTGGGGGTGTCAACAGCCACCGCGGCTATAACATCAAGCAGCTCAGGCAGGGCTGCTGCCACATGGCAGGGAGCCAGGTACGTGACTAGCAAGCCCAACTGCACCCTATGACCCCACTTCACAAGAAGGGACTAACATCCAGCCGTCTGAGGAACAGTGGCCTCCCTTGGTCCAAGACCTTCGTTAATAACAACTGCCACCCCTCCGCCCCTCCCCTGAGACCTTGGTTGATGGAAAGCATGGAAACCTGGTGGGCACATATCAACAAGGGGGGCTCCCCCTTCCTGGCCCAACCAGGTCTCCGTAATACCCATCAGGTCCGCACCCCCCTCCTGAATAAGATCACAAATGAGGGGGGCTTTGTTAACCACGGACCTGGCGTTGTACAGCAACAGCCAAAGGCCTGGGGCCCGAGGTTCCGTACAACCTGGGGAACGAGAAGAGCTTTGAGGGTCGGAGCGCGCCACCGCTTGTAAACAGCAAGGATGCACTCCCGTAGGATGATGTGGCCCCCTGCTCCCGCCATATCTGCCCCTCCCACCTACAGTATCGATGTTATGGGCATCTGTATTGTAAGATCTAATCATCTCCTTGACCCCAGAGTTCACACCTCCCATGTCATGCCCTACGGCTGGCCCAAATACCCTCCCCCGCGGGTCTTCCCCCGAACCCACATAATCTACCCCCCTCCCAGAATCCCTTAAAATCTTATTAAGAAATTTCCCTAAAAAACCCCATAACCCTCTTTTTGCTGTATGCCATCTCTCCGGACTCCAAAGTCCATCATCGAGATAGGCCCTCGATAAAGAAGAGGGCCAGACCTGCGAGAGGGGGGCATCTCGCAGTTTGAGGAGTTCTCCCAATGAGTACATTATGTAGCTAGATAGTCTATAGCTGGTAGGCATGTCCAAGTTTTACAGGGTCCTGTGGAGAGAGTATCAATTAGGGGTACAAGTCATTTTAGTCCCGCTGAACTCTCATATCAGCGGTAGAAAGAGCCATTTTGAACTCAGATGTGAACATCGATCACCCTCTCACGGCAACCAGATATAAGGGAGAAAAACAGCGGCTATAGTCCTGTTCTTTCAATGTTGTACCTAGGCATAGATGGAATAGCCAATCCTTGAGATTAGAGATACGGATAGTCTGTGGGAAATACGTGAAGGTTCTTTCTCCTTGCGCTGCCTGAGAGTCCATTGAGTGGGTTATTCCTTGTCCGATAGGCCAGAGACTGAGTAAGAAATTTGACTAAACACACCTCCTCTTCCAGTTTAGCCTCAGTTCTGCAACGAAGTCAAAATCCAAAGAAACAGATGCCTTAAGCAAAATATATAAAAAAGTAATGCTCATAAAACGTACAAGGGAGGGTATGGACTCTTATGAAGCGCAAGGAGAAAGAACCTTCAGGTAAGTCCAATGTTCCTTCTCCGTTGCACTGCTCAGAGAGTCCATTGAGTGGGATATACCCAAGCTAAATATCCCCAGGGGGGGAATAAACAGAGGAAGTGGAAATATCCTCCATAGGCGGACATGCTGAAGGACTCTGCACCCAAAGGCTGCTTCGGCCAATGCAAATTTGTCCAACTCGTAATGACGAATGAAGGACGTCAGTGGGACTCAGGTAGCCGCCCTGCAGATTTCGAGGAGAGGAGCCTGGGTGGCCCAGGCCGTGGTTGTGGCAGCGCTGCGCGTTGAATGGGCTGTAATATGGCCAGGGAGCTGTTTGTTCTTCTGTTCATAAGCCAGGGTGATGCAAGCCTTGAGCCAGTGGGCAATGGTGGGAAAAGAAACCCTGGAGCCGAGGGACGTAGGCTGAAAGGAAACAAATAATTATTCAGATTTACAGAAAGAAACTGTCCTGGCAATGTATTTCTTGAGAGCCCTACGAACATCCAAGAGATGCCAATGTCTTTCACTGGAATGCGAGGGTCTGGGGCAGAAGTCAGGCAGTATGACCTCTTGGGCCCTGTGAAACCAGGTATTGATTTTCGGGAGAAAGGTGGGGTCCAATCGCAAGATGACTCGATCTGAATGGAATATGCACAAGTCCTTGCGTACTGAGAGAGCTGCTAGTTCGGACATGCAGCGAGCCGAGGTGATCGTGACCAGGAAGGCCACCTTGAAGGTCAGGAACTTCAGACCCACAGAGGACAGAGGCTCGAAGGGCGAGTCCGTTAGAACCTGCAAGCCTGGATAGCTCTGTAATTTAACACCAGCTGTCTGCAATTAAAAGTAAGTTTGAATCTTGCCAGGCTCAAGGTTGACTCAGCCTTCCATCCTTTCTAAGGTAGGTAAATTGAGGACCCAGTTTGTGGGGGCAATAAGCTTTGTATAAAATATACAAAAGTATGAAGGCTATTGCTTAACACACTGTAAGCCGCCCTGAGTCTCTGGAGAAGGGCGGCATATAAATCAAATTTAAAAAAAAAAAGACGAAGCACAGGTCCCAGGCCGGGTATCTGTGGAGGACGCAGGTTGGCAGCTCCTCGTAAGAAACAAAGAACACAAGGGTGATGGGACAGCGACCCATGGTCCTTGCAGGAGAGGACTGTCACTAGGGCCGCAACTTGACGTCGTAGGGTATTGACAGCCAACCCCGAGTTCTAGAGTCCCGTCTGAAGGAACTCTAGAACTTGTGGGATGGTCGCTCTTGTGGGATCAATTTGTGATGAGACACACCAATGACGAAAGGCAGACCAGGTGGCGTCATAAATACGAGTGGTGGATCTCCTGCGCGATGCTAGTAGAGTGGATATTACCTCATCTGAAAAATGGTCCTGGCTTAGGATCTCCCGTTCAAGAGCCAGGCAGCTAACTGAAGCCACTGGGGATCTGGATGTGACACTGCTCTCTGTTGAAGGGAAATCTGGTCCAATGGAATCCTCCATGGTTGAGAGACTGATAGTTCTCTGAGTCTACAAACCAGGCCCGCCGGGGCCAAAACAAAGCGATTAGAATGACCTCTGCATTCTCCTCCAGGATCTTCCGCACAACCCTTGATATTAATGGAATCGGAGGAAAGGCGTAAAGTCGGCCCGGAGGCCACTTGCAGCGAAGAGCGTTGGTGCCCTCGACTTCCGGGGTCCAGTACCTGGAAAAGAAATGAGGTACTTGAGCGTTGGCTGGAGTGGTGAACAGATCTACTAGAGGCTGGCCGAAGCGGAGCACAATCTGATGGAAGAGAGCTGGATGTAGCTGCCACTCCACTGGATCGATGGCGGTCCGGCTCAACCAGTCCACCCGGATGTTGGAAGTGCCCGCTATGTGCTCTACTTGTAGTGTGAAAGCAGGTGCCTCTCCGCCCAAAGACCCAGTTGTTTCGTCCATAAGAATCTTGGATCGAGTGCCGCCTTGTCGATTCACAAGGCCTTTGTCGTGACATTGTCTGTTCGTAAAAGAACATGATGTCCTGACAGTTGACTCTGGAAGTGACGTAGAGCTAAGTAGGCAGCCCGAAGCTCCAGCCAGTTGATGTCGTTGAGGAGATCCCTGGACGTCCAGCGCCCTTGAGTGATCTGTGAGTTGAAGTGTGCACCCCAACCGAACAGACTGGCATCCGTGATGACAATGAGGTGGTGCGGTTCATGAAGAGGAGACCCTTTTTTTAGACCATTGGAAGGATCTGAGTACCTTCGGGGGAACCCTGATTGGAGTTGATGGGGCTTGCCTTCTGGCTTGGAAAGAAAAGCCATTGTGGAGGTTGTGAGTGTAATCTCACCCAGAGAACGATTGACAAATACGAAATCATTTATTTATTTTATTTTATTAATTTAATTTGTATACCGCCCTTCTCCCAGAGGGACTCAGGGCAGTGAACAGCCAAAATTAAAAAACATACGAATACAAAAGTTAAGATAATTAAAAGAATTAAATCATTAGCTACCCAATTTAAAACCCCAAATCCATAAAATTTAAAATCCCAATTAAAAACCATTTAGGCTAGGCCGGCTTGATGAAATAAAAACGTCTTCAGGGCTTTACGGAAGGTCCGGAGGTCCGGGATCAGTCGTATTTCAGGAGGCAGCTCATTCCACAGGGCAGGTGCCCCCACAGAGAAGGCTCGCCCCCTGGGGGCCGCCAGCCGACATTGCCTGACCGACGACACCCCGAAGAGGCCCTCTCAATACGTGAGAGCGTATTGGCCGGTGGGAGGTTATCGGTAGCAGCAGGCGGTCTCGCAAATACCCTGGCCCTAAGCCATGGAGCGCTTTAAAGATGAGAACCAACACCTTAAAGTGCACCCGGAAGACCACCGGGAGCCAATGCAGCTCGCGCAGGAGAGGTGTTACGTGGGAGCGCCACGTCGCTCCCATAATCACCCGCGCGGCCGCATTCTGCACCAGCTGGAGCCTCCGGGTGCTCCTCAGGGGGAGCCCCATGTAGAGAGCGTTACAGTAGTCCAGGCGTGACGTAACCAAGGCATGAGTGACTGTGCACAAGGAGTCCCGATCCAGAAAGGGGCGCAACTGGCGTATCAGGCGAACCTGATAAAAAGCCCCCCTGGCCACGGCCATCATATGCTCTTCTAAAGACAGCCGTGTGTCCAGGAGGACGCCCAAGTTGCGAGCCCCCTCTGTGGGGGTCAGTGACTCGCCCCCTCGTCAGTGACCTAACAACTGGGATAGCAGAAGAAGAGGTGTCCTGTGGAGCACCCTGATGCATTGAACCGTAGTTCTGATATTGTGGAGTCGTTCCTGTGACAGAAAGACTAGACCTGTCACAGTGTTGATGTGGGCTCCGAGGTGGACCAATTCGGTGGATGGATACAGCTGGCTCTTTGCCAGGTCACAGTGAAACCGTGCTGTTGGAGAGCAGAAATGGTCACCTGGAGATCAGTCTGAGCCTGTTGAAATGAGAAGACTGAATTAGAATGTCATCTAGGTAACATTGTAACCTGACCAGGGAAGCCTGTAAATGAGCCACCACTACATCAAGAAACTTAGTAAAGATTGCTCTGTATTGATAGTGGGCCTCCCCGTACAAAATCTGAGAAACCTCCTGTAGTATAGTTTGATAGGAACATGGAGGTAAGCCTCCGGGAAATCAATCGAAGACAAATAATCTCTAAATCTAATGCCACCCAGGATGGAGTGCAGAGAATGCATTTTAAAGCATCTGTACCGGATATGGATGTCTAGACATTTCAAATCCAGAATGGCTCTGCTACCCCCCCCCCCCCGACGTTTTCTGCACCAAGAACAAAATAGAATAAAACCCGGTGCCCTGGTATTCTGGGGAAACCAGTTCAATGGCCCGAATGGAAAGAAGGTGCTGAATCTCTGCCTCCATTAAAGCTCTCTTGGAAGGATCAGGAGACCTTGAACATTTGATAAACCGTCGTGGGGGTGTAAAAATGAATTCCAAGGTGACCCCAAGGGAGACCGTTTGGATGGCCCATGCATCAGTGGTCATGGAACGCCACATGTTGGAAAAGTATGCGAGATGACCTCCATTGGGGACCTGAAAAGAAGGGGTATTATTTCCTGTGATAGGGATGAAACCCAGAGCCTCGAAAGGGTCATCTGGCCTGAGGCTGGCGTGTCTCTGAAGGGCTGTCTCTCCTGAGATCTGTCAGTCGCATGACTAAACTGTCTTGGAGGAGCCGGGGCCTGAAACCTGGGTTCAGTGGATTGAAAGGACTGCCTGCGATAGGGGAAGGTAGATCGTCTATTCGAATGCCTGGATTGAAAGGAAGGACCTTTTTCTTGTCCCTACCTTCAACCAGTACGGGATCCAAGGCCTCTCCGAAGAGGGATCCACCCTTGAAGGGGGCTGCAGCAAGATGCCACTTGGTCCTCATGTCCGCCTGCCAATGGCACAACCAAAGCAGGCGACGTGATGTTGGAAGCCATAGCACATGAGGCGAATTTGGCTGAATTGAGGGTCGCGTCTGCCATGTATTCAGTGGCAGCGATCATCTTATTGATGTCCTGATGTAAGCGAGCATCCTCCGGAGACGCCCTAGCCTGCATTTGTCAAAGCCATATGAGGGATGTCCTGGCGAAAAAGGAGGCCACCATAGATGACTTGATAGCCCACGAGGCGGCTTGATGAGTCTTACGAGTAGATATCTCGGCCTGTCTGTCCTCAGTGTGAAGGCCCTCTGCAGCATCAGATGGAAGGATGCTGGAGGGGGTCAGGCTAGCCATAGGAGGATCAATAGAGGGAAGCTTAAGGAGATCCTAAAATTCCTGTTCCACCGTGTACAACTTTTTGTCCAGTCCACTTGGATTTGATATGGAACTGGGTTGGGTCCGTTGACGCTGGACGGTATCCAGAAAGAGTTTCAGGGAAGGTATAGTCTTCTGCTCAGTTACCTTCTCAGTAAAGAGGAGAGTGTTGGAATCACAGGGATCCGAAGTTAGCGACACAGGCATCGGGGAAATGCCCATGTTGGCAGTGATTTTGGCCTTGTGCAGCAGGGTTTTGAACAGCTCATGTCTGAAAAGACCCATAGAAGGAGAACTGACTGAAGAGGGATCCTCTTCGTCACCTGAAAGACTGTAATCAAAGGCCTCTTCCTCATCTAGGAATGATTGGTCACTGTGATGAGAATGTGAAGGAGAACGAGCAGTTACCGGAGCCTCGGTGGTCAGATACAATGAAGCCCTGGCGGACTGGTTCGTTGGAACCGGAGCAGAAGAGGGAGCCAGAATACCCCTTTGAGTAAGGGCCTTGTCAATGCTTCTAGCCACAGTTTGTGCAATGAGATCACACATTTCTTGAGGTATGGAAGAAGAATAGCCCCCTTCCTGATGGAGCCCTGCCGCTGTAGGAGTGAATGTGGCAGAAGGTTGAGAAAATCAGGGTTGTTCAGTTGCAGATGGAGTGACATCTGAACCCTGTGCAAAAACTTCTCTCACAATGGACTGATGCTCCTGAGTTGCAGTCGTGATATTTGGAAGAAGATGTATCCTGCTGACGTAGTGTATCAGAGGTTTGCTCTGGAATAAGATTGGTTGGAACCGGCATAACTGCAAGAGGGGGGTGAATGATGGTCTCCGCCTGCTTTTTGGCTCTATCGAACTGTTTGTTTAAGGCCATGTGCCTCCTTTGGGCGTCCCTTTCTGCAGCAGCAGAAGAGGTAGAAGGTGTGGTAGGAGGTGAAGAGACTTTGGAGGAATGAGTATCTTTAGATTTGCCCTTGTGCAGAGAGGATGCCTTGGCACTCCTTGTAGAACGACTGTGGTCTGCCATTTAAATGAGAAAATGAAGCAATGAACTAATGAACTAATGAGCAAATCAATCTGAGAAAAAGGCAGAGGTGTAATTGTTGACGAAGAGATTCCTGGAATAAACAAAGGAAAGGAAAATGAATTAAGATAATCCCAATAACAACTGGATAATCAATAGAAAACAATACCCATGAACAGCAGATGAGAAAATACAATGCTGAGTCACTTGTTCCAGGAAAACAAAATGGTGCCCACTGACCATACAGCTTTGAGGCGGTAGAAAATGGTGGCTAATTAGTCAGGAGCCGACAACACATCTCTGCAGTAAAATTAAAACATAGCGAAGCGGCTAGGAGTCGACAACACAGCTCTGTAGTGCCCAAAATAGTCAAAAAGATCAATGGCGCAGGACGGGCATCACCGCCCCTTTCGCACAGAAACCAGCCATTTGTAAGTAAAAAGGGCCGACAACATAGCCCCTAACTAAACAAAATAATCGCTTCGCTGGCGATAATGGGAAGAGCTGAGCCCCAGCAACATGGGGCTGTCCTCCATTCTTGCAGCGCGAGGCCAACAACACAGCTTCCCACATGCCCTCCAGTAACTCACGGTTTAACACTCAATGCAATGGAGGTGATTCGAGCCGCTGCCGGCAAAGCCACTCCTCAGCTGATCGCCGAGCGATCTTCCACGCCACCTAATATCCCTCTGCAATTGCTGAAAACCACAAAAGGGAAAAAAAAATCCTGAAGCTGTGAAAAAAAAAATTCCTACACTAGAGTCCAAAAAGTGGAGCTCAAGAAAAACAAGTCTCAAAGGCTCGGACTGAGTAAGGAACTGGGGCTAAACCGGAAGAAGAGGTGTGTTTAGTCTAATTTCTTACTCAGTTTCTCGCCTATCGGACGAGGAATAACCCATTCGATGGACTCTCTGAGCAGCGCAAGGGAGAATTGCCAGATTTCAAACTTTTCTCAAATCAGATCTTTGTTGAGCTTCTGTCAGGGCCTTATCAGAGACAGATTCTCAAGAAAGAAGGCTGTCTGAGATGATCCCCTGAGTCCTCCATGCTAATTCAGCTAAGACAGCCAAAGTCAGTCTCCTGTTTGAATCACTAATGCAACTCTCTAGCTCAAATTAATGAATGGTAACACTGAATAATCAGAACTAAAATCCTCACTTGCAAGAGAGAGAACCTTGGGAAATAATGACTAACCTAGAATGTCTGGGCAACTTTGCAGTGTGAGGTTAGAGTAGAATAATGACAATCTCTAAGTTAAAGCCCTCTGTGTATCTCACTGTCGAGAGCAACATCTACTATGTATGAAGCTTGTTACCAGTAACCACTTGTAGCTTGAAGTCATATTATTAAATAAATTCTTCTTTGTCTGGACGATGACAATTTTGTGTTTTGCCCTTTGGAACTTCAGCTAGAGTTTAGACTGTTTTGGCTTTAGATTTTTGGACAAATTATTCTTATCTGCCTGTACAGTATGCGTGTCTCACTGACAGGGAATAACCCTTCTGGGAATTAGACCCTTTCACTGTGTAAATACTCTTTTGTTGCAAACCTTGGAACAGGACATCTATGGGGAATACAGTGAATCAGTAGTTTATCATCTTGACTAGATGGTTTCAGCTATGAATGTGTAAAACGGCTTAAGTTTGTTGTATATAGGAAAAGGTGGTCCTTTTATGCCGCATAAAGAAATACCTAGTTTTCTTTATAATGTTTCTGTACACTATATCTGGACAAATGTTCCAGAGAAGAAAGCAATAGTGCACCACTTCCTTGCCAAAACTATTGGCAAAGTCTGTGAGATGTTTACATCTTGTCTATATTTTATAAGGTGTGTAGAAGATTGTGATTTCAATGTGACTTGCTATTTTTATCTACTTAATTCTATTTATATTTATTTTAACAAGATAAATTTGGGGCATGGATCAAATCCATCAATAGTATACTCCAGATTTTTTTAAAAACAATAATTTGTATGCAGAACATATAATAAATACAGCTTAGAAACTTCTTTCTTGAGGCAGATCTGGTTAACACCTACCATGTGAAAATTCCTCACTTCAAGATTCTTATCACTGAAAAGAAATCAGTTACAAGGAATCATGAAAATTTATATAGAGAAATATAGAAACATGGTGGCTCATGTGGTTGGGACACTGGGCTGACAATCAGCAGACTTGTGTTCAAGACCTGGTTGCTGCTGCAGGATGGGGTGAACTCCCATCATATGCTCCAGCTCCTGCCGACCCAGCAGTTCGAAACTGGGTGACTACAAGTAGATAGATGGGTACCACTTCAGTGGGCAATTTAACAGAGACATGAAAGGAGCCCCATCCCCACTGGGCAATGGTAATGTCACTATTCAATCCATGCAATCCAGAAGCACTTTGGAGCTCTCAACACAAATGTAGTAGTAGTAATATAGAATATAGAAAAATATATTTATAGCCAACTTTCAGGTTTATGGTTAAATATATGAATATGTACTCTGAAATACACAGTTCTATGTACAACTAGGTATACAAAACTATTATTGAAACTTTAAAATCCCTTCCTCCTTTAAAATTTAAAAGATGCTAATGAATCCACATTTTCAAGCCAATGTGACTTGCTCAGGTTCATAATCTGAGCAATTTGTTGGGAAGTGGAATAGATTTTAGAATCTCCCAAGTCCCAACATTATTAGTTGCTGGGCTTGTTTGCTTTTTCACCCCTCTTTATTCTACATATTACACTTTCCTTGAACTCTGAAGACGAACTTGCTCAATATGTCTTTTGTTAATCTACCAATCTTGTTTCCCAGCACTGCTGCCCTGGAAAAAGTCTCTGGCTCCTAAGAGCAGCATCATTAAGAGAGGGTGGCATAATCATAGTTATTATAAAGCACTTAGCAATGTTCAGTTGGTTCTTTCAATAGCCAAACATGCAAGAGCCTGTCATTTTACATGCAGATACTTTGTTCACAGGAGACAACTTAAGCTTAGGCTTATTGTTAACAAAGAGGTCTGAACAGAGAAAAAATGAAGGGAAAAAAATACAAAATATTTCTCTTTTATTAGCATTACTATTTTTCATGTATATGGTATATTTGTGTCACATAAGATAGCAATTAACAACAGTTTAGAGAAACAAGGTCCTACCCAACATCCTCTAATTTGGTAAATACCTTAAATTCCAGCATTCATCACAAACTCATATTTGTCAAAAAAAAAATTCTTTATGAAGTGAAAGAATGGATAAATATGATTTGTTCCCATTAGGAATTTGAGCAAATAGGACGCCAAGATTAATTTGGTTAGACAATCACTAACTATATCTGAAGTTACAGATTGCAATAGATGTAATAGCTGCACATCTTCAGGATACCAGTAATAGGTTGCTCCCATGCTTTCCTATAAGCATTATTTTTTTTTAAGTGAGTTCTCCTAGAATAATTTTCAAAATTTGAAAAGAAGTATTCAGAATAAGGGATTGAATCAAAGCCAAGGGGTATTTCCAACCTTCTCTCTAAGTCTTTCAATAAGATACCATAATCAAGGCTATCTAAAGCTACCCAAAGACCCTGGACTAACAGGGCCAGACTTCCCCATCTCTCTTCTGGATCATTCATCAGGGTGATCAATAACATCTCAGTGCCAAATTTGGATTTAAAAAGCCCAGACTAGAAAGGATTGAGATAAACTATTTCATCTAAGAGCTCCTATAAAAGTGTCATGGCTGTCTCCAACAACTAATTGAGAGTTATTAAAACCATTCAAGTCTAAAAATAGTTTTTTGATTTATAGCCTCAGCAGCATCTTCTTTAAGAAATAGAGAACTGATAGGTTATTCGCCAAACAGAATCTTTGAAGGTCCTTCAAAGCCAAGGAAAAACTAACAGGCAAGTAATGGTTCAGAACAGATCCAATAACATTATCCACTTCAGGAGAGAAACAACAATATTAATGTTATTACATGGTGCATTGCTATAGTATTGATATCAAATCTGACAGGAATTTGTATAGTTTTATCCATGGTTAAACTGCTCAAAATTCATAAATTAAATTTGTTTGAAGGACCATACCAACTGTTCAAGGGATCATTGGCGAATGGCTTGCCCTCTGCAGCTGTAATATTTCTTCTATTCCCTGACTGCTGCAGTTACAAGCATATGCTGCTTCCATCTGGATTTGCCCTAACTTACATTTAAACTGCATGTCCTCAAGATTTCATCATCCAGAGGTTCTCTGCATATTATGAAGGATAAATAGCAGAAAAACATAAAAACCACCTTATCAAGAACCAGCATACACAATTATTCCAAGTCAGCAAAGATCAAGAAAACATTCCTCATGTATGTCTGGAATCCCACAGGATGCAGCATTTTCTATGGTAGATTGGTTTATTGTAATGTGATCTCACTCCTGCAGACAGCAACATTTTGCAACTCTTCAGCCTTCCTCACTGGCAAATGCATAATTTCTAAGGCCTACTTCTATGGAGCCCAAGAAGACCCTGTGCCCTCATGAATGTTATAGATGTGCAAGATCAAAGATTTGAATTCTTCAGATCACTTCCAAGATCACCCTTGATAGTTCAGTCTGGATCATCTGCTAAACAGGTGGCCAAACAGTATATCACTAAAAGAATCCCTCTTTATCCAGAACAAAATGCATCTACTTCAATCTTGTAAAATAAAATACATGTACTCAAAACTTTGCAAATAAGCTACTCTGCAAATAAACAATTGGGAGTTCAGCAGAGACTTATTTTCTCCCCAATGTGCTAGACCAGAAAACTTTCTTTCCCACAAAACATTCTTATAATTAACCTCTCTCGTCCATAATTGCTAGCAACTTTCTAAACTGCCATTTATTTATTTATTGGTTTTTGTTTTGCTACAATAAATCTTACACCACATTCATGTTTTTCAAAAGTTCTCTTGATCATGTTACTGGCTTACATACTCCTTGGCCTTGTTGTAACTGTTGTAGATGTTCCTGCTTTTTGTTCCCATATATTTAATTTGGCAGGAATTGGTAATCAGACGGAAAATGGCTGCAGACCCAAAAAAGAAAAAGGCTCAATCAATTAAAGTATCTGTCTGTATAAAGTCTGTATAAAGTACTGTCTGTATAAAGTATACGAGTTGACAGTATCATTCAAAAAAACCATGAGCAATGTGCTATTATCTCCAGAACTGCATTGTTTTCTTAACATCATATCATTGTCAAAGTGATAAGTTCTATAATACCTCAGAATTTACAGTCATCTTACATTATTTAAATACTTCGTTCCCTGCACATGCAGTTCCATTTCTCTTCTCTACATAAACTTTTCTCAGATTCTCAATAATACTGTGATTGCTTAAAACTGGAAGCTCATCCGATACCGTCTTTATGAATGTCAGCTCAATCTGGAATCATTAGCTTTTATTGGCATTAGTTGTTCTGGAATTGATTGAAGTATAAATAGGATGACCAATGTTTTATTTTATACAAATTTTGTGGGAGGGAGAAAACTTCCATCCCTTCCCTCTTCCTCACTGAAGCGAACAATGACTCAGACTCCTCCCCCTCTAAACTGGTGATTCAGACTCCTCCCTCCTCCAACTTTTTCTATTCTAACCAACTGCAATTAGCTGCAATCAAGGGCTAGGAAAGCGAGACTGAGAAAGGAAAAATAAGCTGTCTTGAATCTCTTCTGTTCACATTCTTTCAAGGCAATCAATAGTAAGATTATCAGGTACATAACACTTGTGACTTGGGGCAAAATGTGAAAACACTAAACTAAATTGTGCAGATATAAAAATCAAATAAAATATAACTTGACAACAACTAACCCTAGATTTCATGACAGAAGGATGTCACGGAAAATGAAAGTGATATCCAAATTGAAATCTATATTTTGTCAATATGGATTCTAAGTTAGGACTACCAGATTTATGTTTTAATGTGACCTGATACTCAAATTTGATAGCTCTAATTAATTTTGCTGCATATTAATTCAGGGCTTTAACAGGTGAAAGACATCTATCTGACCTCATTGGCCTTGAAAATGCTAAACAGGTCAGATCAGATTAGTATTTGGATGTGAGACCTCCAGGATATGAAACTTTGAAATAAAAATAAAATTTCAAAAGGAGATAAAGATAAAGCTGATCTTTCTTCACTAAATAGTATTTTGGATACTAGACTACCAATTCATTTTCATTCTCTTTAAACACAGAAGGCCGATGATCCAGGACCACAAACCCGTAATGTAAATATTACCTGAAGAAAAATATATTTATTTATTTATTTTTATTAATTTAATTTGTATACCGCCCTTTTCCCAGAAGGGACTCAGGGCGGTGAACAGCCAAAATTAAAAAACATACAAATACAAAAGTTAAGATAATTTAAAAAATTAAATAATTGGCTACCCAATTTAAAACCCCAAATCCATAAAATTTAAAATCCCAGTTAAAAACCATTTAGGCTAGGCCGGCTTGATGAAATAAAAACGTCTTCAGGGCTTTACGGAAGGTCCAGAGGTCCGGGATCAATCGTATTCCGGGAGGCAGCTCATTCCACAGGGCGGGTGCCCCCACAGAGAAGGCTCGCCCCCTGGGGGCCGCCAGCCGACATTGCCTGACCGACAGCACCCCGAGGAGGCCCTCTCAATACGTGAGAGCGTATTGGCCGGTGGGAGGTTATCGGTAGCAGCAGGCGGTCTCGCAAATACCCTGGCCCTAAGCCATGGAGCGCTTTAAAGATGAGAACCAACACCTTAAAGCGCACCCGGAAGACCACCGGGAGCCAATGCAGCTCGCGCAGGAGAGGTGTTACGTGGGAGCGCCACGTCGCTCCCATAATCACCCGCGCGGCCGCATTCTGCACCAGCTGGAGCCTCCGGGTGCTCCTCAGGGGGAGCCCCATGTAGAGAGCGTTACAGTAGTCCAGGCGTGACGTAACCAAGGCATGAGTGACTGTGCACAAGGAGTCCCGATCCAGAAAGGGGCGCAACTGGCGTATCAGGCGAACCTGATAAAAAGCCCCCCTGGCCACGGCCGTCATATGCTCTTCTAAAGACAGCCGTGTGTCCAGGAGGACGCCCAAGTTGCGAGCCCCCTCTGTGGGGGTCAGTGACTCGCCCCCAATAGCCAGCGATGGCACCAGCTGGCTATACCGGGACGCCGGCATCCACAGCCACTCGGTCTTGGAAGGGTTGAGCCGAAGCCTGTTCCTCCCCATCCAGACCCGCACGGCCTCCAGACACTGGGACATCACTTCAAGGGCATCATTGGGGTGGTCTGGGGTGGAAATGTACAGCTGAGTGTCATCAGCGTACAGATGGCATCGCACCCCAAAACCACGGATGATCTCACCCAGCGGCTTCACATAAATGTTGAACAGGAGTGGCGAGAGGACCGACCCTTGCGGCACCCCGCAAGCAAGGTGCCTCGAGGTCGACCTCTGCCCCCCTGCCAACACAGACTGCGACCGGTCAGAGAGATAGGAGAAGAACCACCGCAGCACGGTGCCTCCCACCCCCAGTCCCTCCAGCCGGCGCAGCATGATACCATGGTCGATGGTATCAAAAGCCGCTGAGAGGTCTAATAGGACCAGAACAGAGGAGCAACCCCTGTCCTGAGCCCTCCAGAGATCATCCACCAATGCGACCAATGCTGTCTCCGTGCTGTACCCAGGCCTGAAGCCGGACTGGCACGGATCTAGATAGACGGTTTCATCCAGGAGCTGTGGGAGCTGTCGCGCAACCACACTCTCCACAACCTTCGCAACAAAGCGAAGGTTGGAGACCGGACGATAGTTTGCCAAAACGGCCGGGTCCAGAGAAGGCTTCTTGAGGAGGGGCCTCACCACCGCCTCTTTCAAGGCGGGAGGCAAGAAACCCTCTCTCAAAGAAGCATTTATGATCCTCTGGAGCCAGCCTCGTGTTACCTCCCGGGTGGCCAGTACCAGCCAGGAGGGGCACGGGTCCAATAAACATGTGGTTGCGTTTAGCCTCCCCAGGATCCTGTCCACGTCCTCAGGAGTCACAGGGTCGAACTCATCCCAGATAACATTCTCAAGACCAGCCTCAGTCACCCCGCCGGGATCTACCCAGTCAGAGTCCAAGCCTTCCCGAATCTGAGCGATTTTATCGTGCAGATACTGTGCAAAATCCTCAGCCTGCCCTTGCAAGGGGTCTTCCCGCGCTCCCTGATGTAGGAGGGAGCGAGTCACCCTAAACAAGGCGGCTGGGCGATTATCTGCCGATGCAATAAGAGCGGAAAAGTGGTTATGCTTTGCCGCTTTTATCGCCACTAGATAGGTCTTAATATGAGACCTAACTAGTGTTTGGTCGGATTCGGAGCGACTGGCCCTCCAACCACTCTCTAGGCGTCTTTTCCGGCGCTTCATCCCCCTCAGCTCCTCGGAAAACCAAGCGGCCGGGCAGGTTCGGCGTCGGGTCAGAGCACCGGCGGCTGTCCTATCCCAGGCAGCCACCAGATCTTCAGCCGAGTCGTGAGCCAGAGTTTCAGGAACTGGCCCAAGCTCCCTCTGGAACCTATCAGGATCCATCAGGCACCTGGGGTGGAACCACCTGGTCGGTTCCGCCTCCCTGCAGTGGGGTGCAGAGGTCGAATATACGCTATATACTTATACATATTGATTGAGATTGCTTAAGTGCCATCAAGTCGATGTAGACTCTTATCCACAATACAGGTCAATTTTCTCCAGGAAAACTTTTAGGTTTTACAAAGAATGGTGCGCCAATCTCTACTATGCTCGAGTCCATTTTGTTGCTGATTGTCTTTCCTTCCATCTCTTCCAACATCAGAGCCTTCTCCAGATATCTAGGTCTTCATAAAATTCAAAGTAAGATAATTTCAGCATGACCATTTGTCCATCAAGTGAGAACTCAAGGTTGATTTGTATGATGCAGAGGTAGGATTTGAGAGAACATATGCTGCCCATGGAATGGTCAGATAAGAGGGAGCACAGCCCACAGTGGCATAATGGTTACAGCAAGAGGCTCAGGTAGAAACCCTCCCTAAGTTATTGGGCAATAAAGATGACAGCAGGAGAATTGTACTTTCAGACTTGAAAGATTATGCTAATGTAGCTTTGTAATAAATTATATGGCCATATTTCCTGTCTGGCCTGCCTAGTGAGGCTGACATCAGATGATCCAATTGCTTTCTTGATTATTCTCAGGAGTCTTCAACAACAACAAACTTCAAAAATATCAATATCTGCCCTACTACTTCAAAGTCTGACTTTCACTTCTGAGTGACATAGGAAAATTTACACACACACAAACACACACACATATTTATAGTCTGCCTGAAGAATATTTAATCCTATATTGAACCAAGTTTAGATAGGATTTTTTCCAGATAAATTTGCTGCTTGGAAAGTGGGTGGGAACTGACCATATAATGGAATTCCTACTATGGTTTTAACCCATGCATCCCATATAATACAAACCAACTTGGTATAGTAGTTAAAATATTGGAATAGAACTAGAGAGGCTAGGTTCAGATCCATTTTAAGAGCCATGGTGGCGCAGTGGTTAAAATGCATTACTGCAGGCTATTTCTGAGACTGCCAGCTACCAGCAATTTGGCAGTTCGATTCTCACTGGCTCAAGGTTGATTCAGCCTTCCATCTTTCCAAGGTCGGTAAAATGAGGACTCAGATTGTTGGGGGCAATATATTGACTCTGTAAACTGGGCTGTAAAGCATTATGGAGCGATATTTAAGTCTAAGTGCTATCGCTATCTTCAGCAATGGAATTTCACTGCAAGATTTCAACAGCCAATCTTGCTTAGCACAACCTATCACATAGGATTGTTAGAGAAACATTTTGTAGGAAACTGTGCAATCTACGGTGCCTTGATTTCCTGGAGGAAAGATGCAATATAAAGCTAACAAATTATAATCTACAGTATTTTGAAAGACTAATCTGTGACTAATCTGAAGATTCATTTTTGCCAGTTAAGAATGGAAAGCCCATTTTTACAACCCCACTATATCATCAATCATTATACCACAACTGTTACTGGCTATAATATGCATGATCCTACACACTACCTGCAGCAAATGGGGGGCGGGGGAAAGGAGTTGGGAAAAAAAGCATTAAACAAAGGAGCAGTCATTCCTAAAGTGATCTTGACAATTCCACTGCTATCCTATCACTATCTTGCAAATCATTTGTAAATCTGCAGCAGGCACAAACACCATAATGGATTTTATTCACAGCTCCAGAATCCTAGATCTGGAGAGCAATACTTTAACCACATAGGCTGTCAAACTCCCCAGCTCAAACTGAGCACAAGCTATTGAGACACTCAAAATATTGTGGCTAAATAAGAATCTTACTTTAACCACAGATTGTCCTCTGCATTAACAGCACAATGCAATCCCCTCTTACATCTATTGCCATTTTAAGCTGATGTTTCTTTTTCCAATGACTGAAAAAATACCTTGTTTTGTATTTTTCAGATTTGGAGCTAAATTTGGAACTATTGGGCTATTTGTTCCTAAAGTAATTGACTGTTGACATTACCAGCGTTCCAGGCCCTAGAAAACTTTTCCTTTTTTTATAGATAAAATTTGTAATTTTATTATAACACATATATGACATTCACATAACATACAACAAACTTTTCAGTGGAACTCTTACAGAAGTCAAACTTGTGACCTAGATACAGTTCCAGACAAATCTCTTTTCTCCTCTGCCCAAGCCCTATCCACTGAACCACTCCAGGATCCCAGTCACATGGCTGAATATTGAAGGGATCCTATAGAAATTATTGTACTTTTTCTAAGTATATTTTCACCCCCCCTAAAAGAGGGTGAAAATTTGGGTGCATCTTATACACTGAATGTAGTCCCGCCTAACCACCGGCCCCCACCCTTTGGTCATTTTCTGTCTCCGTGCATTGCGTTTTCAGCCTCCACACACTGTTTTAGGCCTGTTCCAGGCTGCGAGGATCGCCATAGCATATCGCTGCCTCTGTGCCTTGAGTTTTTAGCCTCCGTGCGTCACATTTTTGGCCTCCACACATTGCATTTTTGGCCTCCGAATGCTCCAGTTTAGACCAATTGCCATAGCACATAGCCACCAATTGCTGTCTCCACACATTGCATTTTCAGCCTCTGTGCATTGCATTTTCGGCCTCCACACACTCCATTTTTGGCCTCCGCATGTCGTGTTTTCAGGCGGTGGGGATAGGCGGCAGCAGTCCCCACCAGGAACCACCCAAAAATGCAACGTGCAGAAGCCAAAAATGGGGCGTGTTATGCTGAAAACATAACACATGGAGGCGGCAATCAGTGGCAATGTGCTGAAGCGATTCCTGCAGCCTGGAACAGGTCTAAAACGGAGCATTTGGAGGCCAAAAATGCAAAACACAGAGGCCAAAAATGCAAGGCACAGAGACAGCAATAGTCTGTGGCAACCCCTGCAGCCTGGAACAGCTGGGGGTATTGTGGGAAGCCAATCCACCCGCCAATCAGCTACTCATGCTGAATCAGGCTGTGATAATGTGCTAAAGCTGACCAGGCTGTTTGCTATTTGCTGCAAGGACACTAGCCAGATGAATACCAATGGATGCTGGTAGGCAGAGGCAGAATTTTTTCTTCTTGTATTCCTCCCCAAAAACTAATGTGCGCCTTATACACTGAAAAATACGGTATACTATAGAAATTATACTAGGTGAGAAAGACTTGTATGTAAATAATCCTGAGTATCCCCTGGCTACTGATTGTCAGCAAAAAGAGCTGTAAAGAATGCACCCACCAAATATGACTCAGAAACAATAGCCTCTCTCAAGTAAATGTGTCATATTTACTGTGTGATGCTTTGCATTCCAGTCTGGATCTCTCCATTGTATTCAAATGACATTACAGATTTTTTTTCAGTATTCAGATTACATTGGGAGGAGAAGAGGGGCTAGCTCTTTAAGAAGCCACTCAGTGTCATCTCAAATTACAAGATGTGTGGCAAGTAAATTTAATAATCATAATTTTAAAAAGCACCAAGTATAGACAAAACTGAACCATAACAATTTTTTCAGTTTGCAATGACAATAGTCTATAGTCGTAAGATTTTCTGCAGCAGCAGGTACTAATGAGATATTATTGTTATGGTAATGTTTTGGACCACTGTTCCCACAAAGGAAATCAACCTTGCTATGAGGAAAGATTGGAGCTGGGTATATATATCTTAAAATAAATGCAAGAGTTATGTGGAAAAGAAAACAACTAATCAGTTTGGTTATTTGAGAACAGTCCCTAAATGTCTATTTATTCTGCAAATTTATTCAGACCTCTGGGTTCAATATATTATATGGTGGTATAGACTGATACTCTCTGAAGATAAATGATTAAAGCTTTTTTTTTTTTTTTTGGCAATCTTCAATTATCTTAGCAAATTACCCATGCATATTGAGAAGCACCAGGGAATATTTATACTTCTGGTTTTAGCACCAACACTTTCTTTGAACTGAAAAAAAGCCCGTACATTTTAAGGAGCAAAAAATACTTCTTAAAATAATATTCTGGGGTTTTCCCTTCTTTCAACAGCTTTTTAATTTGGTTATTCAGGGTGGTTTTTATGACATCATCTACCCTTTCTATTTAGAATAATGACTTCTACTGTCCGCCAAGAGGTTTGAAATTACCTGTGAAATACATTTCCCTAGGCAGAGGCTGAAGAAGCATGTAAATTATCCAATGTAATGGACTCTGCATTCTCTCTTTTTCAGTCACACATACTCCCACAAGTCACATACCTTTCAAAAAGTTCAGAGGAACTATGCTATAAGAATCCTGAGCATTTGATGAATGATAACAATGTTGCTGAATTTTCCCAGGATGATCCTAATTCTCATACATAATCACAACCTCTTAAAAAGATAAAGGTAAAACAATACATTAACATGGAAAAAGAGATTACATATTTTAAAAACTATGCTCCTTGGAGAGGTAAGAAATCCAGGCACAATTTTCATAAGAAGCCTGAAGTCAAATATTCAATGATTGATGCTTTGGTTTACCTAGTTAATTTACAAAATCTGAATATTTATTCAATTTATAAGGTTGCCTACCTCCATCCCAACTCTAGTTGACGTGCAGTATTGAAATAATACAGAAGAACAACAAATACAAGCAAACTGCAGTTTTTAATTTAATAAATCACCCAGAATCACTTGTGTATAAAATGGGCAGCCATATAACTTTTTTTACTAAATAAATAATAAATATCTGGAGAAAAATAACGCAATCTCTCATCACCAAAGGGGACTGGCACCTGCTCCAGCTCAAGGCCTAGGGAAAAGCCAGGTTTTAAGAGGTTGTTTAAACAAGATTAAGGAAAAAGTTGCAAAATGATCTAAGATGATGTTACAAAGGATAGATGCAGAATAGAGGTCTGGGTGGTATATGCTTGGAATTTTTTTATTTTGATTATCATATCTATATAATGCTTGGAATAGACATTATAGCCACCAGACCTATGTTCTTGTTCATAAGTGTGGTTGTGGATATAATAACCTTGAGGAAAGTATATAACAGCCATCAGACTAGCCCATAAAGACAGAATGGCAGTAAATAAACTCAAGATTGTTTTGCCTTTGATATAATAAGTAGGGGGAAAGAAATTCTGCCAGGCTTCCAAAATTCTGTTCTTATATATTATAACAATAGATTCTTGAGGTGTCTGTTTCCTGACCTATCTTCTCATGGGCCACATTTCAGATTCACAATCTAAGTCCAATTTTGGTAACATTCCTCCACCTGAACCTATGGACTGTCAGCCTCAAGCCATGATTCATCTGAGGAGGCTAATCAACCATAGGAAACTCCTGATCAGCTGAAGTAGTTAAATGATAAGGAAGAACCCCCAAGTCCCAGATCTCAATGCATGCAGTAGCAAGCAGAGCAACATTATTCAATGAGACTCCTCAAAAAGCAAAGAATGAGGCCTAAGTACTTGAAGCCAGCTACCTGGAGAGGGAGATTTATGTAACTGTTTTGCCTTCAGCCTTTGTTGGAATTCCATCTCATTCCTAGGTTTTCTTGCACTTGAATCTTTGATTGTTGGATATGCTAATTACCCGACTATGTTCTTTGACTCTTGGAATTAATTTGGCCATTCTATGGCTGCTTGAATTTCAAACAGATTTATTCAGGCAAGCATTGTTTAAAAGATTTTGATTTACAATCTTGTCCACTGTTAACTGCTACATTGTAGTAAATAGTTCAACTCCTTAGCAATTGTGTCTTTGTGTGTGTCTCCAATCTCAGGCAGAGCATGGCTTACCTTACAGGTCTAACAACAATCCTGAAAGCCTCACCGTTGTCAATTTGGAGAGGCATCAAATCTTGTCATTGATCATGGAAATGGTATCAGATCCACAAGCCACTTCAATGCCTGTTCAGCATGTTGAACAATATGCTGAACATTGTTACAGAATCAACAGCAAGTGGATATACAAATACAAAACCTGTACAATGCCATAGGACAACTAACACAGTCTTTGAGAGCAGGCTTGCCTCAGCCAGGAGCAGGACAGGAAGTTGCAACCCAACAATTTCTTCTTTGCTATCATGGGATATTGCCAGAGACGTTTGGTGGACCTCTGGATCAATTTCTGACTTTGACACAATGCAAGATTCAGTCTGAATTGTTTATGGCAGGTTGGCTCGAATTCCTAGAAGATGCAACAAAGTGACTTTTGTTCTGAGTCCACTGAAAAAAGGAGCAACTAAATGAGCTGTGTTCCTCATTGAGAGCAATAATCTGTCATTGGACCATTACAGATAGTCCTCAGTTAACATCCATTCATTCCGAAATCATTCATAGTTATGATGGCACTGAATGGGGAAATTTATGACTGATCCTCAAAGTTGCAGCCATCGCAGCATCCCTGTGCCCACATGATTGCAATTTGGGCACTTTGCAACTGACTCACAATAATGACAGTTGCAGTGTACCATGGTCACATAAATACCATTTGTGACATTCTTTGCCTGCTCCCAATAAGCAAAGTCAATGGAGAAACCAGCAAAAACTTGCAAATGGCAATCATGTGACATTGTGTTTATTAACTGCAAGGGATTTGCAAATGGAACTGCCATCATAAATCAGACTTATGATGGCACATTTTATGATTGCATCATTTAGCAATGGAGTACCCATTGCAATTACTATCATTAAATGAGGATTACCTGCACTAGAACTTCATGCAAAGATTTAGAGTTTCATTTGATGATCTGGCTAAAAAAGCAACTTTAGATTTATAATCTGAAACAATGCAGATTCTGGATTACTTGGCTCTGAAACCTGCCTGACCAGTTTTGAGAAAGACTTGCTGATAAACTAAGAGACGAGTTAGTGAGAAAAGACACCCACCCTCCCCAAAAGTTGAAAAATCTGCTCCAACATTGTGCATTAATCAACGGATGTTTGGAAGAATTGAGTCATAAAGGTATATTAAGGGGAGATTTCACACACTCTGTTCAGATCTACCCTATCTCCCAATGTGCTGGAGAATCATGCAAATAGAAATAGTAAAAAGATCACCATGCCCAGCAAAGAAATACACTAGAAACATTAACATTAGTTTATTTTAAACCTTAGCCAAGACTGCCACTACTAAAGCACATCTCCCAAAGTTAACTTCAAAAAGTTAGCTGTAATCTGTGTATGGCACTTAGCAAGCAGGCTAAATGGCAAGCAAATGCCTGAATCATTCCAAAGTTTCACATTCGGGAACCTTTGTAGGTTTTCTTCTCAAGAGCTTGGCCGAGGATGCCTCAGACAATTAAGACCAACTAAGGCAACCAACAATAGGTAAATGCATTTTATTCTGCTTTTGTTCAGACTTGGATTTAGAAATAAAAATTTTAGCTCTTACAGAATCAGAATAAAAGTTTTGTTTGCCCCCCTAAACCTCTGGCATCTACACTTATATTTACTATACCCAAGAAAAATAATTATTGAGAGTGGTTCATGATTATGAACTCAATATTGTGGCAATTAGGGATCACTACCCAACCTCTTACCATAGACCTACTGAACAACTTTCAAGAAACACACATTTTCATGGAATTGGGCTTGAAAGGCACACACAACTTGATCAGAATTAAACAGGAACATGAATATTCTACTGCTTTTGATAACTGCAAATTTAATAACTACAAATTTGAATGTTCTATAGATTATCTAACTTTCTGCAATCTTCCTCATGAATGTAATGATACTCTTTTTTTCATATTTTTGACTTTTTTTTCAATTGGGGAAATGTGCATTTGACCTTTCCTGGCTAGATTATTTGGGTTACAATATAGAAGGAGTAAAAATCCAAACTCTCATGACAAATGCCTACACAGATGAAGGATGTCCAGCATTTTCTGGCCGTTGCAAATTTCTGTAGAAAGTTAATCCCCAATTCTACAGTGCACACAAAATTGCTATTTCAATTCTTTAAAAAGATATTCAAATGATCTACTTAAGTGTAAGCAGAATTTCAAAAATTGAAAATCCTTTTCTCTTTCCAATTGCTAATCAAATATCAGCCCCCGTATTCTTTTGTAGAGGTAGCTCTTAGTTAATGACCACCCATTCAGCAACCGTTCAAAATTACAACAGTGCTGAACAAGTGGTGGTTAGGACCAGTCCTCGAAATTCCAGACAGCCCAGCAAACCCATAGCGACGTGATTACAATCTGGGTATTTGGCAACCAACTTGCACTTACAGCAGTTGTGGTATCCTGTGATCATGTCATCCTGATTGGCAACCTTTCCTGCTAGCTTCCCACAAGCAAAGCCAATAGGGAAAAAGGGAGGGAAAGTTATAAATTGATTTAATTAGTCTCTCCATCCTGTGCACCTTTATTTACCTTACTGTGCTCCCTGACCACCCATACACCATTGCATACCCTCCCCCACCCAGGACTAGTCATCCCACCTCCCCGTCCAGTCACACCTCAGTCCGCCACTCACACACCCCCAACGCACCTTCTCCCACTTGGCAAAACCCCCTCCCCAAAGTCCTACTGCACTCAAATCTTGCCTATCCAACCACTCGTGCACCCGTGCACCTTCACAGAGCCTTCTCTGTGGGCGCCCCTGTCCTTTGGAATGAACTGCCCCTGGACATACGCAAGATCTCTGACCTCCGAGTTTTCCGCTGTGCTCTTAAGACCCTGCTCTTCCGACAGGCAGGGCTAGCTTCATAAATTGAGTTTTAAATTTGGAATTCTTAAATTTTGGGGTTTTTTACTTAATTGGCCTTAAATGTAATACTTTTAATAATTTTTTTAATTTAAATTGTGATATTTGTATTGTGTTTTTACCTGGCTGTACACCGCCCCGAGTCCTTCGGGAGAGGGGCGGTATAGAAATAAAATTATTCTTATCCTTATCCTTCTTGCTCCTCTTCCCATCAGGCAGCAGCTACTCACCTGTTTGCCATCCCCATCCTGTTTGCCATACTCACCTGTCAGATGTCTGGGACTTGCAACTTCTTGGCTTCTCCACTGACATGGGTTATTTGAAGCTGGCAGGAAGTTGCAAGTTCACTTAACAATGCCAACAGGGACTGCCAAGATTGCCATCACTAAACAATGTAGTTATATTACATCAGACTTTACAATCACATCACTTAAGAGATGAAAATTCATATGTTATGGATATGTATTCCTGGACAGAAATAGCCTGGCCATGGTCTCTCCTGCATTGCTAGGATTAAAACTGGATTAATATAATGTGTGCTAAATGGTTCTGACTTTAGGAATGATCAAAAAGCGATTACTAGTGTAACATACAGCAACTTAATTAGTGTCTGGTCTGCTTTACATTCATGTTACACTTGCACTACAAAGTGTGTGCCTGCTGTTATGAAGAAGGCAGATTCAAGGAGTTAGTATGAAATAATTGTGGACCCATTATTTCTCCAATTTTAGAAACTTCTAAGTCACTAACAAGCTTCAGGGGAAAACTTGTTCTCCATTCCAAAGCTTGCAGATAGCTACATAGTATTACTGACATAGATTGGGGCTTCCCTATAGACTTAAACTCTGATATATTGCAAGGATATTTTAAAAATCCATCTTATGTTGGCCTTCTTCAAACATTAACTCATCCTGAGATTTATCTTCTTAGCAAATTGTTTTAGCCTATTTCATGATTACTGCAAACAGCTTTAGGATTCCTATTAATAAGCATTTATAAATCCTATTACTAATGGCAATAATATACAAATAAAATTCTTAAAAACCCCGAGTGTTTGATTTTTGTGGAACGCAAATTAAAGCAATATAAAATCACAAATACAATGAAAAAGCTCTTCAACAGAACATGAGCATCTAAGAGCAATCTATTATTCCTCTGAAGCTAAATCCTGAAACAAATTCCAAAGATGCAATGCCATAGTAAATCATTTTGCTACCTGAGGCAAAAATCCAGACAGTGTCTATAAAAAAACCTTCACAAACATCATCTCCAGCTTTACTTCAAGATTCATATTTTGTATTACCAGTTTCTAAAATTACCAGTCACCTCAAAATAGGGTAGTACTGACAATGGAAGTAAATAAATGAATTTCTTCACATGGTTATTTGATTGTAGGCATATCTTTTGTTCATCTGCAATTCTCAGGACTCACTATTCCCACTTCCCTACAAAATGTCTGTATGTCTAATTTTCTCAAAAAGCTGCTAAAAAGAATACTGAAGAATTAGCTCTGTTGAAAAATCCAATCCATCTATAGCCTAAACTGGCAGAGTATTAAGTTAAGGATTCTACTTCCAAGAAAGGAAAGGAGAAAAAATATCTCCCTTCTCAGTCTGCCTTTACTTCCTAACACAAGGTAATAATTCTTTTGCATCCTATCCCAGGCTAGATAAAGTCACATCTTTCAAATGAAACACAAATAAGGATGTTATGATGGCATAATACAAAATTCTGCACAGCCAAGTGAGGAATAAGCATTCATCCAAGCAGGAATTGTGATCAGATCCAGATTTTCTGTCAACATAACTTGGCTATTCAATGTACTATTTTGCTTCTTTTTATGACAGAGTTCTCTCTCTCATTAATGCAAAATGATGAAATTATCAAGCTGGCTGAAGCCAAGTTAAACTATAAGTGTTAAAGCAGGGGTTTCAAACTCAAGGCCCAAGGGCCAGATCCAGCCCATGGGGTGCTTAGATCTGGCCCTTGGGGCCACCCTGGAAATAGCAAAGGACCAGTTTGCATTGCCTCTGCCAGCAAAAACGGAGTTTGGGAGGACCACATGCGGACTGCGACAGCCCCCCACTCCTGAGCTCCATTTTCACTGGCTGAGGACTAGCAAAACAAACTAAAAACAAAACAAAAGGAGGACTGTTTCCTCCTTTGCATTTGAGCATGCAAGAAGGGACAGAAAAGGAGAAAGGGAAAGAGGAAAGAGAAAGAAAAATAAGGAAAGCGGGGAAGAAGAAAGGAGAATGAAGAGGGAAGGAAAAAGAAAAGGAAGGAAGGAAGGAAGGAAGGAAGGAAGGAAGGAAGGAAGGAAGGAAGGAAGGAAGGAAGGAAGGAAGGAAGGTGTTGTGGTTCGGCAGCAGCCTGCAGAGCTGGCAGTGGAGTCTGACAGCGATGAGGCTGAGGAAGAACAAGGGCCAGTCGTGGAGGCTGGTGAAGGCTCGGATGAGGGCTCTGCGTTGGAGGCAGAGATGGGGCCAGAACCATCGGGGAGTGATGTGCAGACTCCAGAGCCTGCAGAGGCTGACAGTAGAGAGGCAGAGGAACAGGAGGATCCTGTTCCTAGTGCATGCATGAGAAGAGCTGCCAGAAGGCAAGAGCAGCTAAAGCAAAGAGGACGACTCAGGAGTAGGCCAAGAGATGATTGGCCCCTCCCATAAGGCTTAAAAGACCAGCAACGGTTCTTGGGCTCTCTGTCAGAAAACAACATTGATAGTATTGCTGCACTTATCTCTTGTCGGCATCTTCTGCTTTTGAACTTTTGCAAAGAGAAGCCTTTGGCAGTTTGCCTAATTATATCAAGGTTGGTGATTAGACTGAAGAATTTGTGTTATTAAGAGTTTGTTTTAATTTAGTTTGGACTACACTGAGAATGAGTTAATTCTCAGCTGTTTTAATAAAGTCTGTTTGTTTTGGAACTGTTTACGTCAATTACTACCTACTTGGGCCTGGGTCACAACAGAAGGAAGGATATAATGAGAGTGGGGAAGGGTCTGAGGGAAGTCCTGCCTTAGCACTTGCCCACCATAGATGCCCCTGACACAAGTGATGTCAAGCTTCCCCCCAGGCCACACCCCACACCCCAAGGTCAAATACAACTCTGATGCAGCCCTCAATGAAATCAAGTTTGACATCCCTGTGTTAAAGGAAGCAAATACCAATTCTGCTATAGGAAATTTCAATTACATCCATTAGACCAATGATGGTTAACTTTTTTGGTGCTGAGTGCCCAAAGCGCGCATGCGTTCCTGCAAATGCACACGCACATGCCCGAACCCCCAAAATGCAATGCGAGCACCCCACACACACATGCACCCTGCCCCCATACATGTTTGTGCATCCCCCTACGCATGCGCCCTGGGACCCCCTGTGGATGCACCCCTGCACCACTCCCTGTGCCCCGTTTTGGCTTCCAGGTTGGTGCAGGTCAGTGGTGAGTTGCCCCCAGTTCTGACCAGTTTGCAAGAACGGTTTTAAAACTGCCCACTGAGCCAGATGTCATCATAGATGATCTGTGCATGCATAGAAGAGCGCGCGCGCAATGCGAACCAGTAGTAAAGGTTAAACCTTTACATAGGTTCACCATCACGGCTCTAGAATCTTCTAAAATGTCCATATCCAATTGCAGCAATGGAAAGCAGGGTGCACTCAGTGAAACTGTAAAACATGCTTACTGTATCTGTCTTTGAGTTCACTGCCCTATGACTCTCACAGCATTATAGGGCTTCAAAAATTAAGCATTGTCTCTTCTGTCCTACTATGCATGATAAGTAGCTGTGTATTTTCCCTCAGTAGGGAAAATAAGTTTCAAAGCAGCAATCCTCATCTTCCCAATGAAAACATAGGGACAGAATTCTATCTTGCCTTACATGAGGATAAATACAATACTTATACCAAACAACCATAATTGTTTTGTGATTGTGCTGCACTGTATTTTGCAGCAACACAGTTAATTCCAAAAACATAAGCTGTATAGATTGTTGTGCCTTTATGTACACAGATTCACAGATCAGCTTTTTACACACATAGTGGAAATAAGTCATTCAGCATGGCCATGCATTGGTTCACTGACGTTTCCAAAACACCTTGACTTTCAAGCATTCATACAGAAAAATTATACCCAGCAAAATGAAATATGTCTTTTGTTAGAGTGATATATGCCTACTTCTTCAGGGGATGAAAAATCTGATATTCACCTGACTTTTCACCCAGTTTACAAAACGGATTCACTTATGTTTGACAAGCAATAAAACTCCATGATTATAGCACAAAAATCAGTGAGAGATATAGTTATGAGTTTTTCAAATGCTTTATTTAAGGGAGAGTGGGAGAAAGAAGGAAAGAAGTTAGGGAGGGAGGGAGAAGGAAGGAAAGAAGTTAGGGAGGGAGGGAGAAGGAAGAAGTTAGGAAGGGAGGAAAGAGAAAGAAAAGAAAGAGAGAGAGAAAAAGAGAGAAAGAGAGAGAGAGAAAGAAAGAGAAAGAAAAGGAAGGAAATAAGGAAGGAAGGAAGGAAGGAAGGAAGGAAGGAAGGAAGGGAGGGAGGGAGGGAGGGAGGGAGGAAGGAAGGAAGGGAGGAAGGAAGGAAGGAAGGAATTATTACAGGTAAAAAGGAAGAATTCTATCCCAAACAATCTGATTGAAAGAGTTAATCATACACAAACTTATGTGTGTGTGTGTGTGTGTGTGTGTGTGTGTGTGTGTGTGTGTGTGTTCCAAATGAGTTTGGAAGAAAACTCAATATTGAGAGAAGACATCTTCTCAGTCTGATTCCTAGTAAGTTAAACATGACATGAAATGTGACTTCATTGCTTAAGTGTCAACAATCTCATAAATGGGAAGTGGTGGGAATCCCAGGTAAGAAGTGCAGGGGTGCTGCAGGGGTTTGAGGAAGCTCTGGGAGGCCTGGTGCAAGCCACACACAAGAGGTGGGAATGACTTACTGGAGTGACTTGCCACCTTCCATTGATTTTGCTTGTGGAAAGGCAGCAAGGAAGGTTGCAAATGGTGATCACATGACCACAGCTTTCAGCAATGTCATAACCACAAGCTGAGCACCCAAGTGCCTGGATCATGACCATCTAATTGCAGGGGTGCTGCAATGGCCAGGACTTCAAGGTCTGGGTTACATCCATTTTTTTCTGACACCATTGCAACTTTGAACAGTCGCTGAACAAATGAACATAAGCCAAGGACTACCTACAACTGTAAACACTGGATACATATAATTATATCAAAAAGTGATGTTTTTGGAAAGAAAAGTTTCCCTTCCCTTAAAGTTTTCCTACCCCTACCCCTAAGGAGTCATATGTATGATTCTAATCTAATATACTAGAATTGGAGTAAGTGGAGCAAGTAATTTTTCAATGAAAATTCTCGCTGAGTAGTGATGTTTAGGAAATACTGATGATATATCAAAATCATAAAATGCTCTTCTTCTGGTTTATATTTACTCTAGATTCTTGAATTCTTTGTACTTCAATAAAACTATTATGAATATCCAAGAGCAGTAATAAAAACAAATTAAAGAACTTCATATAAAGCTTTGAAGAGCCAGTTTGCTGTATGCAGGCTAGAAACTACCAGACTGAGTTCTAATCTCACCTTAGACATGAAAGTCAACTGGGTGACCTTGGGCCAGTCACTCACTCTCAGCCCTAGGAAGGAGGCAATGACAACCCACTATAAAAATCTTGCCAAGAAACTGCAGGAATGAGTTCAGGCAATTGTCAGGAGTCAACGCTGACTTGAAGGCACCAAAAAGCAAATAAATAAATAAATCGGCTACAGCTGCCACTTAGTTCCAAAGTATTTATATTTCCAGGGTTGTATTTAACCCAACACACCTACAGATGCAGAATTGCATATTCAAGTAAGAATTTGGCCTTTAGAAAAATCTATAAACTAAAAACAAAATGTCCAGTAGTTTTTTTTTTTCTTTTTGCTATTTATATAAATGCAAAAACACTCTCGATTAGTAAAAAATGCTGGGACAACAAAACTAATATTTTGACACAAAAATGGTTTTGTGTTTTCTAATGATACATCATAACAGAATATGATAATTTATATGTAATTTGTGATGAAGAGTTAAAGCAGAAATTTGTTATTCAAAAGCCCTGTGTCTAAAAATAAAAAACCATGATACTTTGAATTAAAAATGTATATAAAATATAAATTAATCTTCTAATCATACACTGTATTTATTTTATTAAGCGCAGCTTATATGATATTATATATGAAAAATCTAATGATTTCATGACATTTATTGACTTTTTTAAAAAAATTGCATTTTTTTGCAATGGAAAATATCTTTAAAATAATTTAATCCACTAAATTATCTTTCTTTCATATAACTACACTACCTGAATACCTGTGCTCCGCTACAAAACTATGTGATCAGGCTTGATAAATCGACACTTACAGCTTGAAAATTAATGGGTAGTTACGATCGGCCTCTCCTCTCCCCTTCTCTCCCTCAGGCTTGCTGCATAGAGGCCTCTCCTATCCTACCCACTTCTCTCCCTCAGGCTTGCCCCACAGAATCCCCCCCATCTTATCCCCTTCTCTCCCTCAGGCTTGCTCCACAGAATCCTCCTCTATCCTGCTTGCTGGTGTGAAAGTAAAACTGAAACTGAAACTCCTTTCCTCTGCTTGTGTTTTGCATTTGGAACAGATTTCTTTTCAGGTGGGGAGGGGGAGTAGAACTCCTTAGCATCAGAGCCTACTAGTGGGATCCTACTAGTTTAACAACTGGTTTGCTGAGCGTGCGCGCATCAGACGTGTGCTAAGCGTGTGTGCACAATTTGCAGAAAACTGAAGTTCTGCATTGCTGAGAGCAAGGAAAACAGCTGAGGAGTGCCAATCCACTCTGGCTCCCTGATCAGCTGGGCTTTGGAAGCAGAAATATAGGTGAGTATAACGCAGGGGCAGCTGGGCAGACCCATTTCAAAGAAAGAGAGAACCGGTTCAATCATGGCTGAAGGTCGAAGCTAATGGTTCACCCGAACCAATCCGAACTGGTAGAATCCCACCACTGATCAGAGCGTGTTAATCATAATATAGGAAATACTAACATTCTGATGGTCATTTTGAAAAATCTTTTCTTAGTGAGCACCTAGAAGCCAAGAGGAACATACGTGTCAAATTTCAATTCTGGAGATTCTGTGATGATGCGTGAGTGGTATTTCGCTTTTATATATATAGATTTTTAAAATATAGTATTCCTTACTTAAGGGAACACATTGTCAGTTCACAAGAAGAAATATGGGGGTTTTGGTGGGGATACTCAAATGTTCTAATAACATTTGACTCAACAAACTGTAATATTCAGTTGATATGGAATGCTACTTAGATGTTTTTAAACTCTCAAGATCACTGAAGTACTATATTGAATTTGGTTTGTCATTAAAATGTTCAAAAAAATGAGTGGACCATTAAGCAAATAATCAGATGGAGTAAATGGATGATAACTTGTATTCAACCTAGATCACAAAATTATGCAAATCAACCTTTAAGCCCTCAGAACATTTTTCCTTCCATAGCAAAGTTTCTTGAGTTGCACATAATGTGATTGCATATCTCATCAGCCAACAACAAACTTTTCTCACTTGTCCAATTATTCCATCACTATCTAATGAATAACAGAAACAGAGAAAAATTACAGTAACAATATCATGTTACTGTAGTTCTATTAACTTAAGTGCAATCATGTTTTCTAATACAAAGAACAGCAAGATCAACAACTAAAAGCAAGCATAACAGATTAGGTAACCAAAACTGTTGAGTATAGATGACCACTTTATAAACTGAAGACTCTCTGGGCAAGGAGGATCATATTATAATGGATAATTAGAGCAGGTTGGCACAGCTTTTAATTAGCATCTTAAAGACAATAATTCTGGAAAGGCTCTTTGTGCTTTTCATGTTAGTGCTTTCAGTGTTACGTCTCTTTTTAACATGTCACTTTTTCCCATCACTACTGCAGCTAGAATAAATGGTTGAGTGAGTAGCAAAGAAAAGACATTTGTTCCTTTCAGCAGCTTTGTGCGATGGTATTCTAATCATAAATATGTGACTATGAGTTCCTGGGTGATGTGAGATGTCTCAAAAAATCTGTTGCATTCTGGTGTACATATTCAAATAATTACCAAACCTATAGGCAGCAGTCCTATAGATCAGTGTTTCTCAACTTGACAACTCTTAAGACGGGCGGACTACAAGTTCTGTGCTGGCTGGGGAATTCTTGGAGTTGATGTTATGAGCTGTACAAATAAAAACTTGAATTATTTTCCTTTTGGTTTTTCTAAACTTGAGATCAAAACCACAGCAAGTTTTTTTTTTCTTTACAGACTGAAGAATGTCACTATGGCTGGAGTAGGGGTCCCAACACCCGGGCGGAGGCCCAATACCAGGTCATGAGCTCTTCAAAACAGGGCCGCAGAAGCGATGGGTGAGTGTACGCATGTGCGTGCATTTTCCCTTGTGTGAACGGTGGGCAAGAACACTCCATTTGTATGTGGGACCGTCATAGGTGCCTGCAGCTCGCGCTACACACGCACAGGTTGCCCGCCGCTCGCACGGAACCATCCCCTCTCCCCCCTCCCGCCATTCCGCATAGTCAGAAAGGTTGGGGAACTCTGTGTTAGAGTATACGGTATAAATCATCATTGTATAAAATACTTTCTCATCTGTATCAGTTCTCAAACCAAAAGAAAATTCATTGTGACCTTAAGATGAAAATACACACATATAAAATCCACTAATAAGAATCCCATATATGTCTTTTATATCTATATAGGTATAAATCTGGATTCCAGATCAAATACATATGCAAAACCAACTAAAAATTAAAAGAAAAATATTTCCATGACAAATTTGCCAATCTTTTTGATAGGTGCTGAAACTAAGGATTTGTCAAGAACTAAGCCCGTGATGGAGAACCTACAGCATGCGGAGCCATATCAGTGGGCACACGAGCATTGTCTTAGTTCAGCTCCGGTGTGCATGTGTGCACTGGCCAGCTGATTTTGAGCCTTCCCAGCCTACCGGAAGTCGGGAAACAGGCTGTTTCTGGGTTCCAGAGGGCCTCCAGGGGGGTTAGGAAGACCTGTTTTTCACTCTCCGCAGGCTCCAGAGCATTTCTAGGAGCTGGGGAAGGCAAAAAACGGCCTTCCCCACCCCCCCCAAAGCCCTCCAGAGGCCGGAAACAGCCAATTTGCCAATTTCCAGTGGGACCAGAAGGCCTGTTTTTTGCTCTCCCAGGCTCCAGAGCATTTCTAGGAACCTGGGGAGGGCAAAAACAGCCTCCCCCTGAAGGGCATCCAGAGGCCTGAAACGGCCCTTTTGCCGCCTTCTGGTAGGACCGGAAGGCCCATTTTTTGCTCTCGCCTGGGGAGGGCAAAAACGGCCTCCCCCCACCCAGATGCCCTCTGGAGGTGGGACTGGAAGTCAGCAAACTGGCCATTTCTGGCCTCCGGAAGGCCGTTTTCATCCTCCCCAGGCTTCAAGCCTGGGGAGGGCGAAAAACGGGCCTACTAAGCCCATCGTGCCATCGCATGCCAAAAGCAGGGGGAGTGTGGGGGTGTCATGCGTGCATGTGCAGGGGACAGGGTGCATTGAATTATGGGTGTGGGCACGCACGTGCTCAACACCCCCCCCATGCGACCCCCGCTTTTGGCGCACGACAGCAAAAAGTTTAGCCATCACTGAACTAGCAGAGGATTTACAAATAATGAATATAATAAAATTGGTATCATTAAAATTATTTCCATTTTATCAATACCTTTATTAATCAGTGTAAACAGTGTATATACTGAAATGATAAGAAGTGTTATTTTATCTTAATTTCTGAGGAAAGGACATATCTAAACAAACTCAAAGTGAAAGGAAACATTTGATTTTTTTTTAAGTGTAAGTGAAATACTGCAACCCAATTTTACTCTCTCTCTTTTTTCAATTTAGATCCCATCACTGCCAAGCTTTTCAACAAACAGATATGATGACAAAGATTACATCTTTTCTGTTTTTCACAAAATTCTCCCTCAGGCGGAGCCAAGGTTCTCATAGATAAAGCTTGCAAAAGTCTCAGAATGTTGCAAGAAGGTCATGCCTTTATTAAATTCAAGGTCCTCGCAAACGTTCTTCAATTATAGGGTAGAAACATATACATAGTACAATGGACATTCCGCTGTGAAAGAAATCATACCAGTTATGAAATACAGGTAGTCCTCGACTTACAACAGTTCATTCAGTGACCGTTCAGTTACAACAGCACTGAAAAGAGCAGCTTATGACCATTTTTCACACTTACGATCATAGTCATGTGATCAAAATTTGGACACTTGGCAACTTATCCCTATTTAAGATGGCTGCAGTGTCCTGGGGTCAATTGATCCCCTTTTGCAACCTTCTGACAAGCAAAGTCAATAGGGGAGCCAGATTCACTTAACAACCATGTTGCTAGCTGAACAATGGCAGTGATCCACTTAACAAATGTGGCAAGAAAGAGCACAAAATGGGCAAAACTCACCTAACAAATGTCTGTTAGCAACAGAACATTTGGGCTCAAATGTGGTTGGAGGTTGAGGACTACCTGCATGGCCTGAAAATCTAAGCCAGTGATGGCTAACCTTTTTGTCGTCACGTGCCAAAAGCAGGGGGAGCACAGGGAGGCCGCCCACATTCGTTCCCACCCATAATTCAATGTGCCCCGCACATGTGTGCAGGCCCCCCCACCCGCTTTTAACACGTGATAGCATGGTGGGTCCGGTGGGCCCGTTTTTCACCCTCCCCAGGCTCCAGTGGCTTTCTAGGAGCCTGGGGAGGGCAAAAACAGCCTCCCCACCCCAGAGGTGGGAAACAACCCATTTCCGAACGTCCGGTGGAACCGGAAGCCCCAAAAATCAGCTGGCCGGCGCACACATACACGCTGGAGCTGAGCTATGACAATGCTCGCATGCCCACTGACATGGCTCCGTGTACTACCTGTGGCACCCGTGCCATAGGTTCACCATCATGGGTCTAGCCCATATAAGAAGGTGGTGCTGACCATGGTGCTGCAGCTTCCCAATAGAAATCTCCTTTGAGTCAGTCTTGATTCCTGGTAACTTCACGAATACATGTCATTTTCATGAAAACTGTATCATTATTTTGTTGACAATTCAAATGAAATATGGAATGTGATGTGGACAGGACCTAACACTGAGATACAGATAGTCTTCAACTTACAACCATTTGTTTAGTGACCGCTCAAAGTTATAATGGCACTGAAAAAAGTGACATGACCGTTTTTCACGCTTACAACCGTTGCAGCCTCCCCATGGTCAAAACTCAGAGGGCTTGACAACTGACTCATATATATATGATGATTGCAGTGTCCTAGGATCATGTGATCTCCTTTTGTGATCTTCTGACAAGCAAAGTCAATGAGAAAGCCAGATGCACTTAACCATGTTACTAACTTAAAAATTGCAGTGATTTATTTAACAACTGTGGCAAGAAAAGTCATAAAATGGGGGCAAAACTCACTTAACTGTCTTGCTTAGCAATGGAAATTTTGGGATCAATTGTGGTGGTAAGTCAAGGGCTACCTGTACCATAAAATGTTATTTCTTCCTCCAACTCTGGTATGTACTCTGTCATGCTTCTTGGTTGTGGGAATCAGCAAAGCCAGACACTGCACTGCACATTTCAAAGAATCATCCCCAGTTCACTTGGTTCTAAATATACATTCCATAGGATTTAACATTCATCTTGTCCGATACTATCCATTCCTTACTTTCTGAACTAAGTTAATAGACTTGATTGTTGGACCTGTTGTCTTGAGGAACTTCATCTCTTGTAAAACATTTTAACTAGTTTCTGTTCTGTGGAACAGCCTAATAACAATGAATTCAATCTAGTTCCTTCTGACAACACCAGCTGCCCATTCTAAATACCCAACAATAATCTTGGGCTAGCTGACCTTAAAGCTAGTGGGCCATAAAGGAGAAGAACCAGCAATGGAAGTGCATCATGCTTATGAGTTGCTGACTGTGTTATTTGTTTTATAGTTTTATAGTTATGTATTATAGTTACAACCAAATGGCCCTAGCAAAATCAACTTACAGCAATTTATAATACCAATCAGGAAATGGCTACAATATAATGATAACAATAACAAAATCTATTAAAACACCAACTCAGAGTTTTTAATCTGCAGTATAGGTTAAATTAAAGCAGCAGTAATTAATTTAACATACACTGTATACTATGGGTGTCAAACTCGCCGCATCACATTGCCATCATGTGATATATCGTGACGTTTTCCCCCTTCGCAGAACTGGGGTGGGCGTGGCCTGTGCATGACCATCCGGCCCGTGGGCCGCCAGTTTGACACCCCTGCTGTATACCTTCACACAAAAGAAACCAATGTAAGAGTAATAAAAAGAGATCCCTCTAAAAGCAAATTTTTAACATCTACTTAGAACACACCAGGGAGAAAGTAGCTCAAACATGATTGTTGTATGCCGCCCAGAGTCACTTCTAGTGAGATAGGAGGCTATATAAATTTGATAAATAAAGAACAAAGTGTAGGAGATGATCCGGCATTAAGTTCTAGGAAGGGAGAATTTCATAAAGTTGGTCCTATCTCAGAAAAGAACCTAAATCAGAGGTCCCCAACCCCTGGTACATGGACTGGCATTGGGCCGTGGCATGCCAGAAACTGGGCCACAGAAACAAACAAAGCCCAATCAGTGGGATGCAGGCAGCATGAGAAATCACGCTCTCTTTAGTCCGCAGAAAAACTTCTGTCCACAGAACTGGTCCCTGGTACACAAAAGGTTGGGGGCCACTGACCTAAACCATCTCAGTTCCAGCCTGGCTTCACTGTGGGTTGGCACTTGCAGTAGACTTTTCAAAGATGACTGGAGCACCTGGTTTGTAAGATATGGAAGAAACCATTCCTTCAGGTATCTATTGAGGAACTGAGGTAAACAGCCAGTTTACACCGGTAAGCAGCCCATAGGCAACATATAGTCCCATTTCTTTCTTTGTTGCTTAGGAAAGCTGAAATACTATTTTCCTACAATTTTCACTGAGGAAAAAAAAAAGACAGTAGAGTAACAATATAATGCAACCCAACCCCAGCACCCCAATTCGAAAAACAAATATGAAGTTTACCCTTCTCTATTCCAACCTACCTCAATCCCAATATCATTTGACTTTAGTTTATGGCATAATGGTAAACTTTTACAAAATCTTAAAACATATTTTATGACATGTTTTACCTGCCCTCTCAGCTCACTCCCCTGTCTTCTTCTCCTTCCCTTCTTTTCATATTTTCTTCAGAGAAGTCAGAATTTAAGAATCATTTTTACTTCTCCATTCCATATTCTAGTTTTACAAGACTGGATTTGGCTCTGGAGCTCTTCATGACAATTTAGCTAACTAATCTGTCATCCTGTCAACTTCTTTGACCTAAAGACCTAACCAATGTTGAAATATATCCAATGTTGAAACATATAATGTAGTTTTATATACATATATAACATACAGTATATATACACACATTATTTCTGGTGTTTCTGTATAGTTTACCTAGAGAGCTAGAGTAATCATCCAAATGAAATCATGAAAAACCTGCATACCAAAAGACAGCTTGACTACTTTTTTAATAACCATAACCAACCATGATGACAGTAAATATATCTGTTCTATTTTTTTTCTCCTAAACTTGCTCTAGCAAAGCAACCCAATGTTCCTATTTGATGATGCTCCAACCAGAGGTTCCAGAGAATCCAGTGTCCTGACAGGAAGGAAATGAGAGTAAAGAGACATGTACATGTTGATCATTTCCTTAGATGTGCTTCTCTTGTCTATCTCCGCCCTCTGCTAGTGATAATCAATATGAGTTTGGGGGCACTACAAAGGGCCAGGGGAATTGCCACCATGTCTTTTTTTCAGCCTCCTCAATGCTAGAGTTTCCTGTGATATGAAAAGCTAGCCTTGGATTCCAGCAGTAATTTCAAAACAAGGATTCTAACAATTCAGATTAAAGCCTCTCACTCATCTCAGTGGAAGAATTTTCATGCATCCTATGAATTGCAATGATCTATTTAGCCTAAGAGAAATCCTGAAGAACCTCATCTGTAAATAGTTTCTCAATTTATCACAATTTTCCTTGTTTCATACTGGCTGACTTTTAATTCTTCACTCCTTTTCTTCTCCATCTCTGTTATTTTTAAAAAATAGACAGTTGATGGATTGCTAGCAGACCAGTGCATTAATCTAATAACTTTTCTCTAAATGTTTATGATAAAAACAGTTCTGTATAATCTTTGTCAGTTCATTTCTTTGTTCCAATGGAACAAACTGCACGATCTGTTATGCAGGCAATCTCTGCAAAAAAAAAACAACCCCTATCTTCTTACATCAAGTATGTCCATGCAAGTTAGTACTAAGATATTCAGAAACTGAAGGATTATCTTGGGGACTGCTTGCTCCCATACAGTTTTACTTAGGGATTATAATCAGTTAAAGAGACTTAATTCTTTAAGGTGATTCAGTGAGCATGAAAATGCTTTTCTTAGGTCAGAGCCCCTGACACCAAATGATAATTGCCAGGTTCCCTGTTGATGCCAGATATTATAATGAGATCTTAACAACTAATACTACTGATGCCAGTTTTTATTATTGGCATGTTTTACCTGTGCTACTATTAATTATTTGGTTATGTATTGGTAAGCCTTTGGATTTTTTTCTTGACCTTGAAATTTTTATTGATTAGAATATATGGTTTTATGACTATATCTTCTACATTGCTCTGGGTACCTTTAGTGAAAGACTGGGATATAAATAATTGATATCAAAATAAATAATGTGAATTTAGTAAAATGTATAGAACATCATTCTTATTGATTTATTCACTTATGAGATTTGTCTATCACCCCAAAATAGAAGGACTGAGAAAGAGAGTCAACACTCCAAATTTAGACCAACTCTAGATTTTATTTGCATGGGGGGGGGGGGGGGAATGACCAACACCATACAACACATGAGGTTTCATCAAACATCCCAAGAAAGACATCAGATCCAAGTGCCTGATTTTACTATCCATTTCAAATGCAAATACAATATCCAACTAACTCACAGGGTTGTTGTTGTGGGAAGAATAGGAAGAGGAAGGAGTGTTAGATATGTTTGCCACCTTGACTTATTTGTAAAAATATAAATAAATAACTGAGGAACTGAAGCAAGTAATACCTCACTTAAATTGCCAGCAATAGGATTAGTTTACCAGAATATTCATTTATGAATAATAATGCCCAATATATTATACTCCATAAATGATTTTTAAAACCTTATTTTAGACATAGTGTTTGATATTTAAAAACTAATCAATTTTTCTTGTAAATTGGATACAGGTTTATTTTATCATTTTTTATTTATGAGACGTGATGAAGTCAGCTATAGACAAATTTTACTTCTGATTTATTACACTTTAACAGACTTATTACTTTGAAAGAAGTAAAAGCTACAATTATGGATATATTTGGAGTTTATTTTATAGTAGACATATTTTAATTCTTATAAAGTTCTCATAACTATCACATGTAGATACAGGTTGCAGAAGTTTCACACAGGATCTCTTTTCACTCTACCAGTGTTCATGAAAAGAGACTAAGGTTGCTTGTCATACCTCCCAAAAACTCTGCTTCTATTTAGCATCAGTTGGGCAATGCTGGTAGAAAGTATTTAAAAGAACAGTCTACCTCAAAAAGTAAAGCCTTTAATCCCTATTGCATACACAGGCATACCATTTATCAAAAGCAACATGCCTATCAGGTGGATGACTCAATGCCCTTAGCAAAATAGGCCCATTCCAATCTTGGATTTTCCTTTTTAAACCTCAGTGAGAAATCCTACACTGAGCAGCAGACTGAGCCAAGCCTTCCTTAGTTCAGCATAAGATGAATAAAAACACAAACACAGCAGCAATGTTCTAGGAAACAGAACTGGGAACTCATATGCAATTGTTTAAACAGTGTCTGAATTTCACTGCTCAAAGATTAAATACACGAATCATGCCGCATCTGAGACAAAACTACTCTAATAAAAGGCAGTTTCAGGACTACACATGATAAAGTACTTTCTCTGGAGGGTTTAGTGTTGCACATAATGGGAATAAGTAATTTAGTGAAAACAAACTCTTAAATTGCCGATTTCTGATATCATTCCATTGCTCAGAATCATTCAATTGGTCCAAAAGCCTTCCAATATTCTTTCAAATCTTTTTAAAGGCTTTCAGTTTAATCCTCTAAATTTAAATAAACATTACTCCATTTTCCTATATCAATCACTTGCCGCTTTTCTCTTCCCCCCACCCCACCCCCAGTGTATTGTTTGCTATTTTAGTTTATGAGCTTTGGGGGACATTTCTCTATCAATTCCTATAAATTCCTATACTATTATTATATAAATAATTATATGGATATTACATAAATAGACTAGTAAGCTCTGAAGTAATGAGATGAATATACTTGGAAAAGAAAAACACAATTTTATTAAAGAAATGAAGAAGAATTACATAGTAATTCTGCAAAATATGGCTTGCTTTCAGCAGTTGTTATTTTTAATCAGTGGTCACTTAACTAAGACTGTTGAAGGAAAAGAATTCCAAGGGGAGTATGATAGCTTTTTTTGCCTTCCCTTCCGGTAGCATCTGAGCCTTTAAGCATTTGAATGACAGTGATGGGAGCTCTGAAGAGCCGTAGCTAGTATTATAGCCCACATGTTAAAGGGCATTAGCAAGCAGCGATACATCAACATCAACTAACCCATTCATGCCCCTCATTTATTTCCCCAATTGGTTTGGGGAAATCAAGGCAAAGAGAGACCAAAAATTGTTTTCACAGAACTCAAGAAATGCACATATGTATAGATTAATCTATACATTATATATAATTGGACCATTGCTGTCTTCCACAAGTGTTCTTGTAAGAGCTTTGGAAATGAAGAATTTGGACTTTTGGTATTAACTCGGAACAGTACTATAGGATAGCTCATAAAAATATATTCTATACAATTCACTTATATGAATGCACATTTACAAGTACTTTCTAAAGGGATTTATTTCCCAGTAAATCTATTGAATTAATCTACCAATATTATTTCAAAAATTTAATCTAGCATGATTTACATTAAACCTGGTCCAATCCATCTTATATCAGACTTAAAAGTAATTTATGTAAGTATATAAAGCTCACATATTCTGTAAACTGTAGTTCTTGTTTGTGATACCCACAGCCAATTTTTTAAATTAAATTCCCTTTCTAAAAAAAGTCTAATACAGCACAGTACAATTTAATGGTTGGGACTGCTAAATCATCTTTTGTTAGAAAGCAATAAAGTGATGATTTCTAGAGGGACTGCTTGCATGAGTAACAGCCACTCATGCACACAGGGAAACTGCAAGATGAAACCATGAACATTTAGTACCGAACAAGTGTTAGTATTTGGTTTCTTACCCAGGGTAAAAAAAAAAAATCTCTTTCAACTTTAAATCCTAGTTGAATTTATAGGTCTGTCTGACAGGCAGATGGAAGTCTAGCAGCCTAGACTCAGATGCCAGTAGCGTATGATGCACTGAAGGACTAAAGCAGTATTACCAGATACTCTTGGGGAGAAAAAATGTATATTCTGTAGCTAAATACATACAGGAAACTTTTATCGGGGTGGGGAAAGGCCAGTAGTTGGAACTGTGCCCAATCAGAATTTATCACAATATTTCTAAAGACCTTAAAAACTGTTGCATTGGAAAAAGAATTCCCATTTCCTCCGTATAAGTTAAAACTATGCATTCAGTGGCTGGCATGCCCTTCAGCAGGTCATAGCATTTAAAATCACTGAACCAGTTACACTATTAAAATATTTTGTCATATTATGAAGACTTCAGTGGGTCTTAAACTAAAACAAACTACTAATGCCAGGAGCTATATAAGAGCAACCTTTCTGTTATCGATTTGGGTTATCAAACCTATCCTCACTTAAAGAAGTAGATGACAAGTGAGCATGCTGCCTGCCTTTATAACAAATCCTAGGAATAGGACAAATTTGACTCTTGAAGGTACTGTGTGCAATTTTAAAAGTATCAGAATAATTAATTCTGATATATGAATGAGAATGTTCAGAACATCAAACTATCCACTACAGTAGCAAAAAGCATTTAAAACGCCGTAAGATAGTATTTACCCTTCTATATAGGAGGAATAGGATTGAAGCTTTAAATAGCTGCATTGCTCCCCCCCACCCCCGCCACTTAATCAATTTATTACTTGCTTTGTCAATAATTCCTGGATTGTGGACACTGTATGGGTTACATACATGTAAGCCATAAAAAGCAATTCTACTTATACAGATGATGCACATACACATTAATTCCAACAATCTTTTCTACTTCTAAAAGCACTATGGGTTTTTTTAGATAAGGAAGGGAAGGGGAAGAATGCAGAAAGTGACAGGGGAAAGGGGAACTTAAAAACAGAAACTTGCTGCTGCTAACATTTGCAATGAAATCTTGGTTATTTCTAACAAATGAGTTTAGCTGAACAAGGGTGGAAGATAAATGACTACTCCACTGCAATATTTTCAAACTTTTGCTTCTCTTAAAGAGTTATGAATCAATGAATTCACAATGCAATGATGATCTTTCTTTTGTTTACTGTATTAGTTTGCTGTAGCTGTTCAGCCTCAACAGTTACAGAAAGGGATGCATCCTTGCTTTTATAAAATTAGGTGAGCCCATCTTGCTCTGCCATCAACACTTTCCACAAGCCAGCTAAGGAATTAAGGATTTTGATTGTACCCAAGTGGGAAATTGGAACGGAGGACCATCACCAGCCCCCTCTTTCACCCTTCCCCAAAGCCTCGTCTGAACACCCCTGCAAACCAGGTAGGTGTACTTTTTATACGCTCCTCTATTTAAGGCCAGAGGAAAGTGACATCGCCGGTGGTCCTTCGAAGCAGGATAAGCGCAAAGGCGCGCGCCGACCCCCCGGCAATCCGGACCAACCTGCGCCGCAAAAGCATCCGACCCGGCAGCCCGAGGCAGCACTTCCCCGTGGCGGCTGGCTGCCCTGGCAGACCTAGGTTGGTTGGGAGAGTAGCTCTTACTTACGTGTACTGCTGGGGAAAGCTGTAGCCATTCGCGGAGGGAGCCGAGACGAGGAAGCCTAGCAGGATTTGGCCGTAGAGAGCCCGGACGAGGCAAGATGTGCCGCAGGTCTGAGCCGAGATCGCCATTTTTCCATTAAAAATTCAGTGGCGGCACCAATTTTCTCTCCCCCCCCCCCACTCCCCTCTCCCGCCCGGTAGCGGTGGCGGTGGCGCTTGGCTGCCGAGACGCGCTGGCTCCTGCTCGGGCTGGCAATCTGCTCGGGTCTTGGAGGCAAGCAAACAGGCGCTCTGAGGACTCCCCCCTCCCACAGCTCCTTCCCGCTTATTCCAGAAAAGCGAACCGGCAGCTCAGCAAAAAAACCCTCCTCCTTTTTTTTTTTTCCCTCTCGCAACGAAATGCCACGGGCGAAGCAGTTCGCAGGGGACGGGGAACAGGCAGCTTCGCGCGGCGAGCTCTCAGCTCCGTTGAGGCAGGCACTGAGCAAATGCAAACTGCTTACTTTCCCTCACATAGGCGACCTGCCCAGCCTCCTCCCCTCACTTCCCTCCTCCCCATCTCTCGGATCCGAACGCTCTCCATCCTCGGCGGCCGCCACCGCCACCACCACCACCACCACGGCGCATGCTCTCTAGGTAATTGGCTGATAAACGAGCGCTCTCGCTCTCTGGACCTTTTCTTCAGGCCCAGGCGGTCCGTGTTACGCGCGCTCTCCAACGCATGGCGCAGTCAACCTTACTTTCTTAAGCAGGAGCTGGCCGGCGCGCGCACCTATCTCAACAACACCCACCCCCACCCACGTCTCCCCCAGCACGTGGCGCCGTCGGGCCTATTTCTAAGGCTGCTGGTATGGGGGGGGGCACGTGACCGGTCCTTCTAAGTTGGGTTTCCTTCGACCCTTGGCAGATGCGTACATCGCTTCGGACCGCTTATGAGTCTCTCCGGGTTTATCTAGTCCACTTGAAACCGTATTTGCACTAGTCTCTCTTTAAATCCTATGGCATACGATCCCAAGACTACCGCCAGAACATCTTCTCTGGGGCTCATTGAGCTACCACCTGCAGAATCAAATTGATCCCTCAGCTGCAAGCTTTTTCCGGGAAGCGAAGCTTTATATATAGCATTTCGGAGAGAATTTTCTACTCCAGCACTCTGTAGAGCCTTCACCTGTCAGAAACCCCTTGGAAATGCTATTATTACCTTGAGTGTTTGCACTCCCTGCAGCTTCTCGTGTGCAGACCGTCCATTGATGACATGGGGAGATTAGTGACATCTGGGGCTTTAAGCTTCCAAAATTATTTGAAATTGAATGTTGCACCCAACATATAGGGAGTTCACTGTTGCCCAGTAATGAGAATTATTTGGGCAATGCTATTGCTACTCTCAAAGATGATGCTAAATACAGCAAATGGATTAGTTAATGTACTTTTAATTTGCTGGGTTTTCAAAAAGATTCTTAGAATAGCCATATGTGAACCCTGCCTGCAGATTTACAATTTAAAAAAGACATGACATTGGATACAAAAAAGTAGGGGAGGTGGAAGAGAAAACAAAGGTATGAATTCTCAGTGTGAATTATTGGATCTTAAATAATGACCCATAGTAGTAATTATAATATTTAGAGAAAGTTTGATGAAGCTGCTCTTGACAGTAAAGCCATGAAATGACCTAGCCATTTCCCTCTGATACAACTGAATGACAGTCTTGTTTTGGGTGACTTGAGAAATGTATGTATGCATGCATGCATATAACTAGATTTTTAAGGCTGACTGACTAAACAGATTTGGCTGATCTTGAAAACTTTTGCCGGGCAGGATCAGACCTGATTAATGAGAGACCATCAGAAAATGCCAAGGCTGTGGGAAATCTTTAAAAATCCCAAAAGACTACAGTGGCAAACTACAGGTAGTCCTCGACTTATGACCACACATTTGTTAAGTGAGTTTTGCCTCATGTTATGAACTTTCTTGCCACAATTGTTAAGTGAATCACTGCAGTCATTAAATTAGTAACAGGGCTAAGTGAATCTGGCTTCCCCATTGAGTTTCCTTGTCAGAAGGTTGCAAAAGGTGATCGCCTGACCCCAGGAAACTCTGACGGTCATAAATAAGAACCAGTTGCCAAATGTCTGAATTTTGATCACGTGACCATGGGATGCTGCAATGGTCATAAGTGTGAAAAATGGTCATAAGTCTATTTTTTCAGTGCTGGTGTAACTGAAAAGTCACTGAATGAACTTCTGTAAACCAAGGACTACTTGTATTTCCACACTGTTTTCAAAATAGTTGAATTTAACAAAGAAGAGAGACTTCATTCTTTTAACCAAAAAGAGCTTAACTCTGAATTTAAAAAGATTGTCTTCCACCAAATTTTAGTAGATATATACAATTATATGCACATTCCACTTATTAATTTTTTCTTATGGATTTTAGTGCTATTGTCTCATTTTTTTACTTCTTATCTCTTTTCATCAGTTATCTTATTGTTCTTATCTTAGTTGTTTTCCTGGCTTTCTCTTCACAAAGTTCAACCTACTATTTCAATGCAAATAAATAATCTTTGGTTCTGTTTGTGTGTGGAGTTAGAAAGTCAGCATTTCTTAAATACCAATTCACAAATTACTTTTATGTGCACTCATGCCTCCCTTCCATTCTCAGCTGAAATTAAAGTGATGCTCCTATTTAAGAAATAAATTTATACTGCCAGGTAAATAAGGTAGTTTATCTGCTTCTATTACCTTGGATGGCATAAATCTCCAAATGTTTAGGCATTTTAACCATGAGGAATATGTTTCATTCCACCTAGCATCTATGTTTGGGAAACATTGTCTGCATTTTTTTTATTATACAACATTAAAAAGGTCATTTCAAAAATACAAACTATTATTATGAGAATTATAATAGGCAGGAAGGGTTTTTTTAAAAAAATTTATAGACTAAGATTTAAAAATGTTCCTTCAAGTTGAGCTTTATTCCTGGTGACATCACCATGCAGAAGGGTGTGACACAGATATGGATGGGATTTGCCATTGCCTTCTTTCAGGGTATTTTTTCCACTACAGGCCATAACTTCTGTAATGGTCTCCCATCCATGTATCGTCAAAACTCAACCTTACTTAGCTTCCAGTTTCTAACATCTACTAGAAAATTTTCAAACTTGGTTGCTGAAAAGCCTACAATAGGGAGCAAGTGCAGTTTACTTAGAATTTTAGTGATTCTAGTGATTTCAAGTAGACTTGTCCATTTTTTTTTTTTTGCAAACTGTTACAACTCTACATTAGCTACATTTATGTAGCTAATAGGGGTTGTGAAGAATGCTTTTTTTCCCTAAGTCATAGGTAGTAAGGCTATCAGATAAGGGCTATAGAAATCCAGGAAACCATTAAATGGCCACAAAAAGATATAGAAAACTCTAATTCTTTACTGCCCTCTATTTGTTCTTTTCAATCAAAATCTGTTAACACTAATAAAGAGTGACTACATTTAGCACTCACTTAGCAATGAACAAATGTAACATCTTCAGGACTTAGTAACATTTAAAGCACTAAAAACAGAAAAGTTTAGCATCAATGAATCACAAAGGAAGGAAGAAAAGGTGCATACCTATCTCCCAAGTAAAGGGAGGTAAAGATGTAAAAATGACTTCACCTTAGCCTACTAAACAAATCTATTGCTTCAAGGGATTTTCTTTTAATGGTGCCACCTCAAGAGCTGTCCTATTTATTGCAAGAATCAAGTGTTGCCTCTGGAAATAGAAGCATACTTTTCACTTGTCTTGCTGGAGCCCAGCTATAAGAGCAGAAGGTTGGCATGGTTTTAGCATTCCCTCCACAAATTAATCCTGCCTATGTCAGTTAACAAAGTGAGTGACAAATGAATTAAGTTGAACAGCTATTTAAAAATATCCTCCTCCAAGCTTGCAAGCATCTCTTTGATCTGTTTAGGTTTACTTTTCTCTTGGTGTCACAAAGAAAGAAATGGCAACATGCTCTGAATATTAAGACACTGTAATTAGAAATCTTCCATTAAAAGCACCCATCTACTTGAATAGGAATATATTAAGAATCTTTTACGCTTAGACCAATTTGACTTACAAAAGAGGAGGTTTATGTATTTCTATAGTTAATTAGTTATGAAATATATACAGCCACCAACTATACAGTGATTTACTGTTTCACTTTACAATGTACAGTAAATATAATTTGTTTTTTAAAAAATCCCCAAGTGCCAGAAGAAAAAAATATCAGATGAGACTCAAGCATGCAAGGCCCATTACCCACTGGAGGAAGAGAGAGATTTTTAGAGCTCTTTTGAGCTTCTGCGGGGTTGCGACTAGATTATGGGGGGGGGGGGAGATTAATGTTCCAGAGGTCAAGTGTTGCATCAGAGAAAGCATGGTTCCTAGGTCCCTTCAGATAAACCTGCTTAGTGAATAGATCTTGTGGCATTTACTCCAATTGTACAGGCCAGGCAGTAGTCACAGAGCAATGCGATTTTTAAATAACCTAGCCATGAAAGGTTCTACAAGTAATAATCCATGTCTTGAATTGTACCTAAAAACCTAATGCTAACCAGTGCAGCTCATGAAGCAAATCGGTGGTGGGATTCAAAAATTTTTACTACCAGTTCTGTGGGCATGGCTTGGTGGGCATGGCATGGCTTGGTGGGCATAGTAGGGGAAGGATACTGTAAAATCTCCATTCCCTCCCTATTCCAGGGGAAGGTTACTGCAAAATCCCCATTTCCTCCCGATCAGCTGGGACTCCGGAAGCAGAGAACAGATGGGAGCGGGGCCAGTCAGAGGTTTTCCAAACTACTCAAAATTTCTGCTACCGGTTCTCCAGAACTAGTCAGAACCTGCTGAATATCACCTGAACCAAATGTTACATGGATATCACAAGATACATTCATAACTGCCCATGGCACTCTGTTCTGGACTAGATGCAGCTTCCAAGTAGTTTTTAAGGGAACCCAACCTAAGATGCATTTCAGTAGTCATGTGCAATGTCTGGCTGACTGAAGGACTTCCTGGCCCAGGAAAGGATACCCATTGACACACGGTCAATAATTTGTGTGAAGGCTTTTTTAGCCACAGCTGACACCCTGTTTCTTAAGCAAAAACTGTGGGTCCAATAAGATTCCCTAGACTGCATATCAGGGGTATTGGGAATTGAACTTTTTTTTCTCCTGTCATCACTGAGTGGACCCAACCTCAGAGGAAGATTGTGCCTCCTATTCCCAATCTGTGTTTTCAGGTCACAAGGATATCAAAACTGTCACTGCTAATTCATTTGGACTTTATATGACCAACACAGTGGTGGGTTTTAGATATTATCACCGGTTCGCCCACACACGTGCACCTTCCGTGCATGTTCCCGGCCTTTGGTGTATGTGCTTTGCTCATGTGCGTGCCTTCTGCGCATGCGCCTGGCATTGAAAACAAGCCTAAATAGGACAGCATAGCACCCGTGGGCAGGTGGGCGGACCCCACCCTCAATCTCTGCTATCGGTTCAGGCGAACTGGTCTGAACCAGCTGAAAACCACCTCTGGACCCGACATTTCGGATGTGATTACTTGTTACAGAAGAGCTGTTGGGGCCAAGTGTGTGAATGAACATCTCATCCTTGATTTTAAAAAAAGGAAATAGCTTGTTGTTTTAAAAAAAGATGCTTATCTTTTACAATATTTAGATGTACACACACTGGAATGAACAGATACATTTCCTAATTAATTCAGCAACTTTGAAATAATTTTTATATATTTGATAATGTAAAATTAATGTATACCTTAAACATTACAATCATGCCTAAGATAAGGTAGCATATGGAAAGGAAAACATTGAAAGCTGCTTACCAATTGTATTATGCAATTATGTAAAGATAATGTCCTGATATATAGTATAGGGTAGTTTCAACTTTTTTAGCTATATACATTGCTCTGTTTGTATGTAATAGTTGAGTAATTCTACTGTGCTATCCTAGAATCGTAACGGGACTTTTCTCATATCTTAGATTTAATTATGTGTTTATCAGTGTTTTAATCAGTCCTGTTTCCATAGACTCAGAAAGAATGATACAGATCAGAAACAAATCACCAACTAAGTGGCATATATAAAAATGTATACTTAAAGAGAAAATCACCTACTTAGAAATGTACTTTTCATGCATAACTGTTGCAAAGAATGGCCTTTCCAATATTTGCAGATATACTTGTTGCAATCTCTTGTGCACATCCAGCTATTTAAATGTGTGTAAGCAAAATGTTGCCTGGCATGCCACTAAAAATGAGACAAATGAAACTAGAAAGTAATCAAAAGTAAAAAGATGGTAACCATGAGTAAATCCATTGCTGTTGAAGTTTACTTTTTATCTGCAGTGTACTTCAACTTGAATATTTTTGGCTTCTGATGGGCAATGCCATCTGATGAGAAATTGGAAGTGCGCCTTCTTGGTGGTCACTCCAGACCTTTGGAACAGTCTTCCACTTGAGGTCTGAGGGATCCCTACCCTTTTAACCTTCCATAGGGCTATGAAGATCTCTCAAGTACTGGACTAAGATAACGGTTATGCTGCAAGGATGATTAGTCTGCTGCCGGGGGCGGGGGGGCACTTTTGCTTATAGCTATGCTTTTTATGAGGGACGCGGTGGCTCAGTGGCTAAGATGCTGAACTTGTCAATCAAAAGGTCGGCAGTTCAGCGGTTCGAATCCCTAGTGCCGCGTAACTGGGTGAGCTCCCATTACTTGTTATTATTAGCATTATTATTAGCATTATTGTTGGTAGCAGTTCGAAAGCATGTAAAAAATGCAAGTAGAAAAATAGGGACCATCTTTGGTGGGAAGGTAACAGCATTCCGTGCACATTTGGCATTTAGTCATGCCGGCCACATGACTCTGGAGACGTCTTTGGACAGCCCTGGCTCTTCAGCCTTGAATCGGATATGAGCACTGTCCCCTAGAGTTGGGAACGACTGTGCAAGGGGAACCTTTACCTTTATGCTTTTTTTGGATTGCCGTGATAAATCCAGACAAGCAAGCATAGCAACTCTATCGAAACAACTACTACAAGATATAATGATTGTCACTTAGTTAGACAATTAGATATATTATTCATGCCTTTTGACAGAAAGAGTTATCTGGAGGATATTTTGCCTCCAAGATTAGAATCAGTAAAAATTGATAGATAGCAATAATGAGAGGGGCAGTTTTTTCATAGCCAACATTTTAACTTCCACAAAAGATCTAGTTTACTGTAACAGAAAATGTATTATAGTAGACTCTTCTTGTGTATTTATGAATTGCCCGCATGCCAGGGATTAATGTTTCACAAGAAAGAATGTGGAGAAAGGAGGCACTTTTTAAATTAGAAATATGAAAATTCGTTACTATACCCAGGGACATTTATGCTATATTGAAGATAAAATAGTAGACTTATGTTCAGAACTTGCCCTCACTCTGGGGTCAGGTTTACAGAGAAAAGAAAGAAAAGAGTGCTGAGAAAGTAAAACATGGAAGAAATGGCAGACTGAAGAGAGCTCCACAAAAAGTAGAGCTGATGACTGTGGCAGAATAAAGAGCTGGCATGTACACTGGGTCTTTGTAATTCTTCTATGGACAATGAGAAAACTTAAGATCACCCACAACTGCTCCATGCAGCTGATCTTCTAAGAAGAGTGCAGAACAGTGGTCTCTGACAGGCTTAGAGCTCTGGGAGACAAGGTAATAACTTTCTTGATCAAACCACAGTTAGCTCCTTCCCAAAAAAAATATTGGGTTTGCATACTTCCTTTCCGTGGTGTGTGTGTGTGTGTGTGTGTGTGTGTGTGTGTGTGTGTGTGTGTACAATTATTAAACCAGAAGTTAAAAACTAACAAAAACAAATGGAAAATATGGAAGAAAAAAAGAAATAAAGCAAAGAAAAAGCAAAAGGTGCAAGAAAAGAAAAATAGAAAAAAGTGATTTACATTATTTTTCACAGCAATTAAAAGTAAAAAATTATTTTAACCTCATTCATCAGTTATATCATATTATTATTCTTTCTATCCTGTTAATCATTAAAAACATAAGTCACAAGTTAATATTTTTCATTTTCATTTTTACATAAACAATCCATAAGAAGCTTCCAGTTGGCAATAAATGTCAAAATCTTTTCCCTAATCAAAGAAGGTAATTTATACATTTCAGCAAAATCTATAAATTTCACCAATCATTTCTCAATAGTAGGTGGTCACATTTTTCCATATATATGATCATATATTGAAATAATCTTCCATGGCTCTTTTTCTAACTGTTTATTCAGCAATTATAAAAGGAAACGTTTTGGCTTCAAACATTTTGCTGGTCTGTTTTAAGCCTTATGGGAGGGGCCAATCATCTCTTGGCCTTACTCCCGAGTCGTCCTCTTTGCTTGAGCTGCTCTTGCCTTCTGGCAGCTCTTCTCATGCATGCATTAGGAACAGGATCCTCCTGTTCCTCTGCCTCACTCCTATCAGTCTCTGGAGGCTCTGGAGTCTGCACTTCACTCACCCTGGTCCCATCTCTGCCTCTGACGCAGAGCCCTCATCTGGGCCTTCCCCAGCCTCCAGGACTGGCCCATGTTCTTCCTCAGCCTCATTCCTCAGCCTCCTGTCCAACTCCGCTGCCAGCTCCACAGGCTGCTGGCAGACCACAACAATTTCTCTTTGAGATCATAGCACAATGTATATTTTCCCATTGATTAACCTGAATATTATCATCAAAATTATTAGCCTACTGTATCACACATTCTTTAACCTATCGTATTTTTCCTCTATTTCAAATTTCAACAAAAACTTGTGGTTTTTAGTAATTTTATGTCCATCATCACTATACAATTATATTTCAAATTCTGACTTACTTTGCTCAATATCGTAAGTCATTTTAGCCATTTTTAAATCTTTCAGATAACTGTAAATGGGAGAAACATTAATGAACATGTCCTTTTGCATCAACACCTGATCTACAGAATCAGAGGTGGGATTCACATAATTTACCTACCTGTTCGCCCAGCACTGAAAATGTGAGCGTACGCGATTTCCACTACTGGTTTGGCCAAACTGGTCTAAACCGGCTGAATACCACCTCTGCACAGAATTATGTGTTCCAGAACTAAAGGCTCAATATAACCTAGTGCAATCCGCATATGCATAAAGATACCTGCAGAATTGTTATCCCTATAATAGGGTAGCCGCCTATTAGCGGTAGAGCCAGCAAATCAGACCACCTTGTTATATAGACTCAAGGTGGCTTACAGATAAAAACAATATATAAAACCAAGAAGCATTTAATAACTAATACCTATTTACGGGCAGCCTCCACACCATTAGCATCCAAACACTAATGTCTAAGGTGATTTCCTAAAGACAAGCAATGGTGCATGACAGAGAAAGAGTGCTTTTAACTTCCAAGTCTACCTGATCTTCACAGGAGGACCCTCAACAAGTTCTCTCTACAAACAATATACAGAGCAGGCCAAATTTTGTTGGAAAAAATATTTTCACTGAGAAAATATTTTCACTTGGTTACTGAGAAACCAGGCCAAGAACATAATATTTACATGTATTAAATACATGTAAATTAATAACCAGTACCTTAATTAGAATAACAGAAGCAAAAATGACACCTTTAACATTAGTATTATATCACTGAATCTGCTACTATCAATTAGCAGACAGGCTGCTGCACTTTGTGCCAAATGAAGCTTCCTTGTTGCATTCAGTTTATATATATTATGCTGTAGCCATCTAAGCATGAGCTCATTTATTTATTAGATTTTAATTCAATTGCAATCCTATTAAGGACTCTCACCATGCCTCCCCTCTCTCCATGGCAATGAATTTTCTGGAATACTTGGAAGCCTAATAGGCACCCTTCGGATACAATTATACTCTTGTCTTCACCCAACTACGCTCTGTGTTGCAAACCAACAAGTGGAACCCATCATATTGAGGATTGAGGCCCTATTACACAAGGATCTGGAGGCAGGTCAGCAGCCACCTAAGGCCCTGGGGACAATCCTATCACCCAGCCTAAGAAGTAAGGGTAACAGACCAGAAGTGGGGATCTGCCAGGTTCATTGTTCTTTTGAAGTTCATTCCTTTCATATTCTTTTTCTCCACTTAACTTAGTAATAATATAACATTTGTACCTGCCGCAATCAATTCAACTCTTAGTTGCAGAAAACAAAACATTAAAACATCTACAAAAACTTGTAAAAAAGTTTTTTGAGTCCTTCGGGAGTAGAACAGTATATAAATCCAATTATAAAATAAAATAAAATAAAAAAACTTCATAACAGGTAGTAGAGTTATTTCCTTTAATATGTCAGGCTGATACAAATTTCAGGAGGCAGTCCTAGATGTACCCAGTCAGCAAGGGCTTTATAAGTCAAAAGCAACCCTTTAAATTGCATCTGCAAGCTAATCAATATCAAGCCTGCAGTACAGTGTAATATGTTCTAACAACAGGAAATCAACAGCACAAGGAGCACTGTATTGAACCAACTGTAGCTTCCAAGTGTTCTTTAAAAGCAGCTCCATATAAAGTGTATTGCAGTAGTCCAATAAGGGCATATTTACTATAGCAAAGTCCTCTCCTAAACTTTCTTCTCCTCTTTACCCAATTGTGACACATTCATTTCACCCAGATGAGAATAACTATTCCCTCTTGTTCCAATAATACTTTTCTATTCTAAGGTGACAACCTTAGGCATAGGCTTCAAATTTAGACTATCTCCTTTCAGATCTTGCTAGGCTACAGATATTCTTTCACAGTATATTTTTTTCTCTCATGTGTGGTGAAGTCACCTTTGTTTCAACCCCAGCTCACAAGTGAGTTAGAAATCACTCAGGTTTAACAGTGCCAATATTAAAGTGGGATCTTTTCTCTTCCATTACCCTCCAAGAGCATCTTTAATGTGTGAACAATCTAGTAAGTAGCTAGATAGATAAGTAGACTTTATTACAGTTTTTGACCAGCTTAAAAATCTATTAGACATTGTCACTGTTATCTTCTGGAAAAGGTGACTTACAGAGAGAGAAACAATAAGGCTAGAATAGCAATCACCAATTAGAATGGAAAATGTCATGCTGTCTTAAGTTTGTGTGGATGTAAGTAGTAGAGAAAGATTCTTAAATTTTGCTAGGTAGCAGAAAGCCCTTATTGGAACGCTTTTAAACTGGCTGTGGGAATACATTGGCAGAGAAAACTGGGCTTGGGCCAGTCATCCAATATTGCTAATGGGCTTGCACTCCAGGGACCCAGAATGACAGGTAACTTTCATCCTATTCAGTTATACTTCCTCCAATAATTTGTTGAATCAATGTTATCACGGATAACATAATTTCCTACATATTGTGTAGAAAAAAGACAGTTAAAAAGCAAAAAAAGAAAAGTAGAGAGAAACAAATAATAAAAACCTTCATATTTGCAGTGTAAGTATTTCCAATAGGATCGTTACTATGAAGATAATATATGAAGTTTGCGCAAATTTGGTGGAATTGTGATTCCTGCCTCTGAGATTTCATTGTTCTAACATTACCTACAACCTTTTCTGTCAAGGCCATTGAAGAGGCTTTGTTAATCCATATCTCAATTGTTGGATTATCTAAGGTTTTCCATTGCTGAGTGATTGTTAGCAAACATTTTTTTAAAAAAAAAGTTCCTTATTTTTAAGTTTAAAATTTGGTTACATAAATAAATATAATAACCCTAATTCTGGAGAACATTCCATTCTTTGTTTGATAATGATGCTTATCTAGCAGAAAATTTCACACCAAAATTCAACATCCCTTATACATCCCCTTTTAAAGCCATCCAGTTTGGTGATCATTACCACATCTTGTGATAATGAATACACAGTTTAATTATATGATTTGTGAAAAACCCGTTTCTTTTGTTGTTCCAAATTTTCTCTTAGCTTCATTGCAGGCTCCCTGGATCTAGTGTTTTGAGAGGGGGAAAAACTTACCCATATAAATTACCAAGAAAAGTATCTTGAGGTCATGGAATATTAAAAGATGTCAGCTCATCTGTGATAAATTAGCAAATTCTATCCTAATAATCATAAGGAAAGGTATTGAAAATAAAATTGCCACTATTGTAATTCTGTTATGCAACTTTATCATACATTTATATCTGGAATTCTGGTTCCTCCATATGAAAAAGGATAGATCTGGGGGAAAAAGACAGAAAAAGGTAACCAAACAGGTTATGGAGCTCAAACTCCTTCCCTACCAAAAGAGAAAGCTAATTTACTCTTGTTATATTGCAAAAAGGCAGGGACTTAATAGAGATGTATAGAATCATTTATAATGTGAAGAAAGTGGAGAAGGAGAAATATAAGCAGCTATAATAAACTGTGAGGAAGGCAAAATGGCTGTATGTACATAACAATATTACCAAGCAAATGTTACAATTATCTACTTCTGCTGGGACACTTATTTGAAAACTCTATATGACCACCTACATTATATAAAACAACAGGATAGAAAACAAAGAGATAATAAAAATATATAATTAAAACTCTAACATACCAGTGCCATAGACTGGTTTTTCTATCATCATGCCCAGTATCCAGTGGTGAAATCCAATTTTTTTTACTTCTGGTTCTGTGGGCCGTCTTGGTGGGCATGTTGTGGCTTGGTGAGCATGGCAGGGGAAGGATACTGCAAAATCTCCATTCCCTCCCCACTCTGGGGCCAGCTAGAGGCGGTATTTGCCAGTTCTCCGAACTACTCAAAATTTCTGCTACTGGTTCTCTGAACTGCTCAAAATTTCCGCTACTGGTTCTCCAGAACCTGCTGGATTTCACCCCTGCCAGTATCTGAGGAAGAGCAAGAACATAATAGCTCTTTGCATCTCAGGAAGAAGCTGTCCCTCAAATAATATGACAGCATGCTTAAAGGGCTTTAAAGTCCTTTGAATTGGAAGGAAATTGGAAGAAAGTGCAGCAGCAATTTTAAAATGGGAAACTGCAGGTGGCTCAAAACTTTGTGTTCCATGGTATTCTTGACTTGCTAAAGTTTCCAGGTAGTTTTTAAGGGCAGCTCCATGTATAGTGCATTGCAGTAGTTGTGACATTTGCACGATGATGTCATTCTGCATATGATAGTTGCTTCTCCTTTCTCTGATGCTCTATGGCAGGGGTGTCAAACTGACGGCCCATGAGCCGGATGCGTCACTTGCAGGCCACCCCCACCCCAGCTCCACAAAGGCAAAAAATGTTGTGATACGTCATGTGACGCGATCAAGTTTGACACCTGTACTCTATGGCTATCCATGACCATGAGAGCCCAGAGTGGGAGCAAAGGAAGCAAAAGACAAATGTGCATCATGATGCAAATTCTGGTCCCTATGGATTAGCATGTGAAATACAAAAGAATATGGCTTGTGATGTGATGTTTCAATGCATGTTTCATTGTTAATTAGATGTAGATATCAATTGCATAGCTCAGAATCTATCAGTATATATGGAAAATTAGGGTTTATTGCCTAAATGTGCATCCTATTGTTGCTGTTATAATTATCATCATTATTATTATTTCATTAAATGTCTTATAGCTAGCCACTCAGGTGGACTCTGGGCAGTTCACAAAATATAATACTAAATTAAAATAATTTAAAACATAAACAAAATGAAACAAGACAATCCAGACTAAAAACAACTAAACACACACACACACACACACACACACACACACAAAACCCACATTAATCCTAGGGCCTAGGACAAAAGCCAGGTTTTAAGTGTTTTACACTTAAATTGAATTGCATTTACCATTTGATTGACTCAATATGAGCAGACTTCCTGGAGTTCTTCATAATCACTTTTGCTTTTTACCATCATGAATAGCCATCTCATTGTTTACCCTTAAGTCAAAATTATTTACAAACAAATTAAAAGAAACTGATTATAGTACAGATCCTTGAGGAATGCCAGATTTTATTTCCCTGCATTAAGAAAATTGTCCATTTACTTATTCCTCCTTATTGTTTTCAGCTTTTAACCCGCCCATCATCAATCCATAAAAATACAGGTTCTCTGCTACATGAACTGATAAGTTTACTCAAGAATCTTTGATGAGAAACTTTGCAGAAGCTTTTTGAGAATTCAAGAACACAATATTGATAGAATCCCACTCCTAAATAACTTTGAAAAGCTGATGAAGCAATATGTACCTTTGCAGAATTCATGCTGATTTATTTTCAGCACAATTTGTTTTTCTATGTACCTAGTTATTTTCTTTAGTTAGAACAGACATTTTTCATCCAGCCTATATTTTCACAGATCTCCCTGGATTTCTTTTTGAAAAATAGCATTACATTAGCTATTTTCTAAAGATACCTGTTTTATTATTATTGTCATGGTTTGTTGCACAGTCAGCCAGATGTTTAGACTGGGTTTGGCATTTTTATCCACCTACTGAGTCCTTCCCAAGGACCTGGGACATGCAGATGAGGATGTTTGATGGTACTAAAGGTATCTTCAAAGAATGTAAACTGTTCCAAGTGAAGCTGCCTTTTGCAATTGACTGGTGGTGATTTTATCAGTTAGTAGACATGGTGGTGGTGCTGTTTAGCTTTGGAAGCCACTTGCCTCCAAAAGTATTGCACAGCTTATAATTTAAAAATGGAAATAAACAATAGAGAATCTGAGATAACCAGATAACCATATCATATATATCTCCACACACCAAAACCCCCACCAATAACAGGACTTCATAAACACTTGGTCTCAAGGCTGGGACAACAGCCAAACTTCTGAAACAACATTGGGGTGGAGCCACACAGATCTCTGGTGGAATATTATTCCAGAGAGTAGACCCTGCATCAGAGAAGACATCTTTCTGGGTCCTAATAAATGACATTGGGGAGCTGCAGTTACTCAAAAAGCATCTCTCAAAAAACTTATCCCATAGTCAAGAAGGGTTTTATAGATGATAATCAAACATTGCATTGCACTCAGTGGCAATCAGTGCAGATAATGAAACAATGGTATCACATGGGCATACCAAAGCATTCTTATAAGTGCCTGAGCTGCTGCATTCAACAGTTACATCTGAGTAACCTTCAAGGGCAGCCCCACGCATTGCAATACTTCAACCTCGGTTGGATTGATAGTAACTTTTGCTATATTTCAAAAGGCTGTCAAAGATGGGCTTATTCCACAGGGTTTTTGAAAGCTGATGCTACCTTATACTAGCTGGTGCTATTCAATAGTTAAAAGGAAGGCTGTAGCCAATTTGCATTTTCATTGTATTTTTATCATGTTTTCTATCTGTATTCTTGGAGTATATAAGTCTGATGAATAAACAAATACACTAAAAATGCTAGCAGTTGAGGATCTGCTATAAAATTAGGCTATTTGGACATGATGCTGTCTTTTTAAATCACTGACCCCTTTCACTAAAATTCCCATTATAAGTTCCTCTTTGTATGCTCAGTTTGTAACATAAAAATGAAATAACACCCTGCCTCAAGCCGTCTCATCTGAGTAAAGGAATTTATATTCCTAGACGGAAATTTACAATACGTGATTGCACTTGTGCTTTGACTAGCTGTAGAATGAGGCATCTTTTGTCATGTTGTAGAAGTACATGTATGTAGGCAGAATGAGCTGTAGATTTGGGTTCTCCCTTTAACTCATTGTTTTTGTCTCATAAAATTAGGCTGTTTGCATGGCGACAGAATGAAGATTTGAAGGAGCTGGGTATGCTAGTGAAGTCATACCCTTTCTACAACATATTCTTTGCTTTGACCTTTTGGTCCCCAAGGCTACTAGCTGATGCCAACACGGGGACTGCATTAGCAAATGCTTACAGCATCTCTAGAGCAGAAATCAAATGCACTCCTGCTGGTATAATCAGCTCTGAATTATTTACCAGGAAATATATTGGCTAAATAATTATTATAAAGGAATTGATTTCAAATAGCCCGTCAACCATATTTAGACAGAAGGAGAAGAGCCATGTAAATCTAATTTAAAAAGTGATTTGACATGATGATTCCATCTACATAGAAGAATGTTACTGCAATGTAATAAAAGGAATCTATTTGATACCGTCAGTGTTTTCTTTTTATTTTCATTTGAGGACTTTCTGATATTCTCTAGCTATTTACTCCACCACAGAAAAGAAATGGCTAAAGAGGAAAATGATTCAAAGGTCTAGAATTTTACCAGGAAAAAAAGGGGGCATTTTTCTGACTCAGTTCTTCATGAAATCGTTGAAGCTAGTTCTGTCCTGAGGGATAATAGAATGGTTCATTAGAGGTCTTGGAATGTTGATGCTAGATTTTGAAGCTACGCTTCAAGCTGAAATATCAGGATTTTAAATAAAAGTATTTTTTTTAAAACCTAGAAGAACTGCAAGAAAGTGAAGATAGAAAGAATTCCCTAACTAAGAAATTTCATTCTCTCCTTAGAAATACACAACGAAAAAAAATTCAGAAAATTACTGCTCTCTACCTCTGGTGATTTAATCACATATGATAACTGTATAAATCAAATCTTCTATCTCTCTGAAGTATGAAATAGCTCATAATTAGGCCATAGGACAAGTTTCCACCTAAAGTGAAATGTGTCTTATTAATAGGATGGCGTATCTATTGTGAATATTAAGGTTAAGTCATCTATCCTATGCGAATACATCAGAGACTCCACTTTAATCTCGTTCTCATTGGGTTGACCCTAGGAACTTCCATATCATTCTTCTGCTTCCAACAAATACAGGTCAGCAGGGGCTCAGGCCACCAACCTTCATTTTCTCAGTAGGTCAAAGAATGCTTCTGCAATTCCATCCAATTTCAATTCTGAGCCTCAGGAGTGTAGCTTAGTATTATAAAATGTTTCTTATGGTAAATAGTGCAGTGACTACTAGATTTTCATCTGCTCATACGATCATCTTGAGACGCTGGGAATGGCCTAATATTTTCTTTTCAGTTACCTAAACAGACATCAATGGAACCCCTGTTCTTCTGGGGGTTCTTTTTTTTTAAATAGAAGTAACTTGTAGAAGTACTCCGAAGAAAATTGTTTTATTAGTCTGCCAATTTCTTGGTTAATAAATCAGCTTAGGCAAGATTCTGGTGGTAAGTGATTATCTGGAAGCTTGGGTTTGGTTTTTTTATATTATTTATATAGCTGCCCATCTCAACCCCATGATTCTGGGTGTTGTGCCAGTAACATAACAGAAAAGTAAAAACATAACTTAAATATCTATAACGATATAATGCAAGTGAGGCTCCTAATAAAATATTTATAACCAACCTTATACACTTGTTCAACTAATATCTTGGCCCAATGCTTAGGGGAAAATCCACATCTTCAAGATTCTATGGAAAGCTAATAGGGTTGGGGCCAACTGAATTATGAAAAGATGCTGTTCTGTAGGATAAGTGCCACAGCGGAGAAAACACATCTCCTAAACCCTACCAGAAGTATTTGGAGCATGACTACCCTGACAGATCTATTGGAACTATTGGAAATAGGCACAAATAGCTTGGACTAGTGCCATATAGGATTTTATGTAGTATGTGATCACCAGAATCTTGAATTGCACCCAAAAGGCTTCTGGAACCCAGTCAGTTCATGAATATCTGATTGGCCATCACATTCATATTTAAAACATGGATGAGGCAGCCCTATCTAGACCAATCTTGCCTTCTATATCAACATCTGGAAATAAGGACCCAGTCCCTTCTGCCATTTTCCACCAAAAAGTTTTCAAACCAAGAATGAAAAAAATCCACATCCTTTGGCAAAAATAGATATCAAGCCTTGGAACCACCACAGGCTGAAGCAAATAAAGCAAATCTGGGTCATAGCTCTAAGTCTCATAGCTGGATCGTAAGGGATGTCAGCGTTTCAAGGTGGCCAGGTCAGGAAACAGTCTCTACATGACTATTGAACTCTATTTTATAGTTGCAGGATATAATAGAATCTTGAAAGCTTGAGAGAGTTTCTCTTCCTTCCACTGTTATACTGAGCTTGGACTTTTTAATCTGAAAATAATTCTGGGTTCAGTTAAAGAACAGTAATAGACCCAGTTGTCACTCTTTTATTTAGACAGATATAGATATAAATTTACCCAAAATTTTAAAAAAATAACATAACAGTGATGAGGCAATAACAAGAATAATAATTTGCTTCCCACCCCTGTGGTGGTATATGTTCTCCTCAATCTTGAGTCCTCTACCAGAGCCCAGGGAATTTGAGGGTTCTGTACAATATCTTCCTAACACTGCTTTTCTGGACAGAGAACTCTGATTTTGCTCTTGGGATCTGTTGGACCCATTTCCTGCCCTCCCCACTTATCACCACAGTGACAAGTTTGGCCTTTACTTCTTCTTTAGTTGGTCCTTCAAGCCCTAGTACTTCTCAAGCTTCTCATACTCCTTCTTCCTGATGTTGCTATCACTTGGCATCACTACATCTATCACCACTGCTATCTTCTAGTCCTTGTCTACAACCACAATGTTTTGTTAATTAGCCAGTATCTGCTTGTTTGTCTGGATCTGGAAGTCCCATAGGATCTTAGCCCTCTTATTCCCTACAGCCTTCTGTGGAATCTCTCATCTGGACTTAGCCCATACACTATACAGATGTTCCTGTACACAATGCCAGCTACTTGGCTGTGCCATTCAATGTATGCTATTCCTGCCTACATGTTATACCCTGCCACTGTGTGTTGAACTTCTCTGCACAGTCTGCACCTTGAGTCCTATCTAGTGTGGTAAATTCTTTCTTCTGCAGATCTGGTGCTGAATGGCTGTTCTTTGGTATTATGATCAGTGGTACAGTGCTGTCTTTTAGACCCAGCCTTTTCCAGCCATTGGTTGGATTTCCCAATGTCAGCCACCTCAGCTATCTGTCAATGGTACAACCCATTCAGGGTCTTGTCTTGACATGAAAAATAAACTCAGATCTTCATAGTATAAATATACAGCTTTTAATGTATTATGATTATGATTATTATTGAGTATATAGACCATATAGAAACATACTGCTCCATCTTTAATTCATGTATTGTAAATATATTTCAAAAATTCACTAGGAATTTGACATTTGCAGTTTTTAAATATTTTTATTTTGTGTTATAGTTTTATTTAATAAAACAAAAGATAAAAGGAATAAAACAATTACAAAAAGGAAGCAACAAGAAGAAAGCAGTGTATCCACCATTGATATAAGGTATGAATGGATAGCCCAATAGGCAGACAGTTAAGCAGAAGTTTTAAATAACAACAAAGGATTGTTATATTTCATTGTAATTGTCCACACTGTACATAATCTATATCAGTAGACATCTTGTTCCAAAGTCACAAATAACATTAGTTTTTCAATGCCCCATATAAAAGTAATTGGAGTCATACATTTGTCTTTCCAGTGCCAAAAGCTAATCTCTTAGTAATAAGGACCTCGAGCCGTGATGACGAACCTATGGCACACGTGCCACAGGTGGCATGCAATGCCCTCTCTGATGGCATGCAAGCTGTTGTCCCAGTTCAGCTCTGCCACACATGCATGTGGGCCTTCCACCAGCCAGCTGGTCTTCAGGTCTCTACCGTGTGGGGGATGGGGCATATGCAGGGAGGCACATATGCATGCGTAGGGAGTGGTGTGTGTGTGAGGGGGCGTGTGTGCATGCATGGGGGGGTGGGGCACATGCAGAGGGGCCGCATGTGCGAGGGTTGGGCAGGGTGCATGCAGGGGGCCATGTGTGCATGTGGGGGGCGGGGCATGCTCATGCGCAGGGGAGCACACATTGCATTTTGGAGGTTTGGGCACTTTGGGGACTCCGTCTGGAAAAGGTTATCCATCACTGACCTAGACAATACATTTCTGTTGTGCAACTCTCAATATCTATAGGTACCTATAGTACTTGATTTACGACCTTCCATTTAATAATGGTTTGAAGTTAGCATGGCCTCAGAAAAAGTGATTTATGACTCATTCTCAAAATTATGGCTGTTGCACTACTCCTGTGATCTCAGTCTGCAATCTTCCCAGCTGACTTCCAACAAACAAAATCAATTGGGGAAGCTCGATTTGCTTAACCTTTGTGATTTGCTTAACAACCCTGGTTAAAATAGTTGTAATATTGGGTCTGGTCATGTGATGGTTTGCTTAATGACTGCATCACATAGCAATCAAAATTTTGGTCCCAATTGTGATCATAGGTTGAAGACTACCTAATACCCTAATACAGTTTATATATAGTGCAAAAGAATGTGAGCTTCCAAAAATACTACATTTTGTCCCAGAGTTAAATTCATATCTATAATTATTTCTTTCCATAGCCTAATTAAGACACTGCTAAAATACTTTTTAATGAAGTATTGCATTTCCAATAGCATGATTATTTACACATCTGGAGTGTTTTCTTTTTCTTTTTATAGGATGATTCCCCTAACTGAACCTCAGGCTTGGTAGAGCCAGAGTTCTTCATAACATGTCAACTTTCCTTTATTTGGAGTGTAATTCAGCATCACATTTACATCCTTAACAATTATTTTTCCCCAAAGCTGTATTAACACATGTAATCACTTAAAAACCCATAAGGGCCATAAAGGAACAAAACCAAGAGTCAAGGGGCTCTCAAATTTGTTATAGCACCAATACACATACATACACAAAAAATCTGATCAGTTTTTTAAAAAATATTCTTCATCCCTAAGTCATAAGAAGAAGCAAACAGGAACAGATAGCATTAATACAGTGATTGGGTACAAGCAGTTAGTTAATGCCTCTTTCTGAGAGGGGTGGTTCCAACTTCTCTGAAGGAGGTAGTGCTGTGCTCCCTTACCAAACAGCCATCCTTGGATTCTTGGACCCAACTTCTACCCAGTCTCTAACATACATTTTTACGAAGGTTGTTGAGAGGATGGTTGGTTCTCAGATGCAGTAGATGGAGTGGATTATCAGGACCTTTTTCAGTCTGGGTTACAATATGGAGATGGCATTGGTTGCATTTGAGGTTGACCTCAGGAGGGCTCAGGATTTAGGTGATATGACTATCCTGGCCCACCTGGATCTCTCAGAGGTTTTCAATACTATTGAACATGGAATCCTTCTGGACCAGCTTCATGGACTGGGAGTAGGAAACACTGTTTTGCACCAGTGCAGGACAGTGGTGGTTGTCATGCCCCTGTCGGAGTCTGAATCCGAAGGGGAAGAGGAACAGCTGATAGAGAGTGGATCCGTTGGCTGTGGAAGAAACAGGAGAAGTGCGAAGTCAGGCTGGGCAGAGCAGGGGAGACGTAGAACAAGGGAGAGGGAGAGGGGGTTCAGATAAAGACTAAGGCCCACCCCCTCCTCATCCTAGGCAGCACAGGGAGGAATGGAGAAGACAGCAATGTTGGTTGCGTGGCTTACGAGGGAAGAAAAGGACCCAATCCTCTTTACAAGGCACAGCTGCCGATGGAGTTTAAAAGTAGAGGCAAATGAGAGTGCCGGTTGTCGGGAGCAAACGCTGAGTTCATCTGGTGCTTATCTGAATTCCTGGCATCCTCCCAACTAGTTTGATTTACTGCCATGCTACTTCACTTCTGGAATTCCATATTTTGCTTGCCCTGCCAGATTAATGACTTTATCTTTCCTTGTTGGATTTTTTGTTGAAAAATTTCTGTTTACAACGTTTGGAACTAAAGTATTGTCAGCCAAAGACTATTACAGGTTGGTGGAAGAGCTCTCTTCAGGCCGGAGAGTTGAAAGGGACATTGGGGGCACAGTTGGTGATAATAAAGGGACTCATATTAGTTCTCTGGCTGTGTTGCCTTTGTGTCACACCCCCGGGTCATCACAGTGGTATTCATCCAGTTCTTTCCAGATCGGTCAAACCGGTAGGGCTGACTGTGGGATGCCCCACCCACCCACGCAGATGTCATAACGTCCCATTTTTTCACATTTTTGAGGCTCTGCGCATGCGTGGAAGGCCTTGCGCATGTATGAAGATGGCACATGCAAGCATAGTGTGTGCACACACACACACACGGGGTGAATACCACCCCTGGTGCAGGAGAACATTGTTTCTCTCCCATCCCCCATCTAAAAGTAAGGATAATTCCACAGCATTAATTTCATACATGAATCCAAGTCAAAGATTCAAGTGTCACTCAGTAAATTTTCTGGCTAAGTGTGCTTCAGTTCTCTTTGCCGCAATCCCAAATTTCACAAGAGATGGAAAAAAGTGCTTTTATCCTAGTTGAGTTTTAGACTAGGGATAATGTTTCCCCAATAGAGCTGCATAAACATTTTTGAAAGTTGCTTCTTTTCACTTTCTAGAGTTCTATAAAACAGTACAAATTAATGCTTTTAAAAAGTAGCTGCTCAATAAATATGAAGTTTACATAAGAAGGGATTCTGGTAAACAACCAAAAAACATTTCAGATTGTACATCACTCCTCCCTCCCTTTTAAGTGCACAAATATCCTTTAGAAAAAGAATAAACACACCATTATTGTTCTCCACAAAATTGACTCAAGAATCTCCAGCTCATTATTAAACAAACTTATTGATGTAGAAGTTCTTACTTATGCAGATCATAATCCAATAATTGTAGGGCTACTTAGAAGGAACCCTAGACTGAAAAGGTAGAGACTGAATGTTCTATTATTATCACAAGATTATATTAAATTGAAGTGTCAACATGAATTAAAGAGCTTTTTCCAAACTAATTTAACTTCTGACATTTTTTTTTATGCTTAGAGGTTCTGAAATTGCAATGGAAAGCTTTTTTAAGAAGTATGCACATAGTCCATCAGGTCCAATAGATAGAGATGGTTTTAGATTGTGTAGTGCCTTTTCAGCATTGTCTTCTGTAAAATTGATATGTATAAACTCACCGTAATCATTGTAATTGTCTGTATTACGACTGGGAAATATTGGGTATGTAGTGTTGCTAGTTAAGCATTCAGGAGAGGACTGTTTAGCACTGAATAGAAAGTAAACCATACAAAAACAAAAAAAAAACACACCCATATTAATGAATGACTGGAAGCAACAATGTCCTTGAAGTGATGTCCCGGTGCCTGGAGGCCGTACGGATCTGGATGGGGAGGAACAGGCTCAGGCTCAACCCATCCAAGATCGAGTGGCTGTGGTTTTCCGACGTCCCGATATAGTCAGTTGACGCCATCACTGACTATTGGGGGCGAATTATTGGCCCCCATGGAGAGGGCTCGCAACTTGGGTGTCCTCCTGGATTCACGGCTGTCTTTAGAAGAGCACTTGACGGCCGTGACCGGGAGGATTTTTCATCAGGTTCGCCTGATTCGCCAGTTGCGTCCCTTTCTGGATCGGGACTTGTTACGCACAGTCACTCATGCCCTTGTCACCTCCCGCCTGGACTATTGCAACACTCTCTACATGGGGCTCCCCTTGAGGAGCACCCAGAGGCTCCAACTGGCGCAGAGTGCGGCCGCGCGGGTGGTAATGGGAGCGACATGGTGTTCCCATGTAACACCCCTCCTGCGCGAGCTGCACTGGCTCCCGGTGATCTTCCGGGTGTGCTTCAAGGTTTTGGTTACCACCTTTAAAGCGCTCCATGGCTTAGGACCTGGGTACTTGCATGACCGCCTACTACCACCAATAGCCTCCCACCGGCCGGTACGCTCCCATAGAGAGGGGCTCCTCCGGGTGCCGTCAGCCAAATAATGCCGACTGGTGGGCCCCCATGGGGAGAGCCTTCTCTGTGGGGGCACCTACTATCTGGAACGAGCTCCCCCCAGAGATACGGAGGATCCCGGATCTGCGCACCTTCCGCCGCGCCTTAAAGACCTTACTATTTCACCAGGTCGGCCTGGCCTAATTTTCCCCCTCTTTTATAAAAGATTTTTAAAATTTTAAATATCTTTTAGTATTTTATATATTCAATTTTAAATTGGTTTTAAAAGTTTGGGGTTTTAAATTTGTCGGGGCCAAAATTATTTAATTTGATTTTATTCTGTTTTAAAATTTTGTATTGTATGCGTTTTTATTGTTTGGCTGTGCACCACCCTGAGTCCTTCGGGAGTAGGGCGGTATAGAAATCTAATAAAATAAATAAATAAATAAGTAAAGCAAAACAACAGTACCCCAAGAAACAAATGAGATCATCAAAGTCCATAACAAAAAGATCCCCCTCATCACAGAGCTACAGCTTATAATGGCTTTCTGGAAATCAATAGAGTTTTATGCGCTCCATTTACTGTATCTGTATTGTTCAAAAAGACATTATAGCTGTAATCCATGCACTGATAGCTCCCAATCAGTGCAAACAAAATCCTAACCTAAAATAAACCACAAACAATCAAGCCTGGTTCACATAATAGTATCATAATGAGCATGCTTGCATATTTTAATTCTTATCCATCTGTTTTGCTCCTTTGGGAAACATAGTGTTCCACTCCTTTGTCCTGCACACCCAGAAAAAAGGAGGAGCCTCACATGGCTACTTCTGCTTTGATCACAGTGCAACCCTTCATCCTGTTGCTACCATCTTTTGTCAGTTGTTGCTTGATATAGTTGTCCATCTAGTTAGAGCCATCTCTTGCCGGTATGTGTATATGTACATGTGTGCTTTTTTTCTCGGTATTTTCAACCTTTGAATTGAGAAAATGAAATATCTTGTCTTCTCTTGCAATAATATGGAAGGACATGTAAATGCCATTTAGAGTCTTGATTTGCAATGGATCCCTGTAAGGATATTACTCATGTGGAAGAATAGACATGTGTGCTATAATCAAACCTCACATTTGTAAGAAGTGTCATTCATGTAAGCATTTTCTAGGTGTGAAAGAGCCCTGACTGAAATTATTAATAACATGACGACTCTCAAATCAAGTTTCTGAATTCTGCTATGAATCTATCTTCAGCTCTAACTAGTTAGAACAACCTGTTCTAAAATGACTTTTGTTTTTCTGGGATAATACCTGAAGATGACTCAATTTGTCCTTTTAGTTTACCCAGATCCTCAGGGTTACATAAATTCTCAGTCTTAATAGACTGTTGTCAGAATTGTATTAAGTGATTAGACACCAATTAGAAGACTTTCATTTTTCACACATTCAGCCTGAAAACACTGCAGACTAAACAAGGCTTGAAATCTTTGAAGAAGCATAATATCAAAAGAAAAAACAAGGATACAAGCCATGTCTAATGTCATTACTTTTTAAAACCATCCTGATAGAATATTTTTGCACAATAATAGGCATTTTCCTTTTGAAATATCCTACATCTAACAGTCATAGCGCTTCTAAGAGGAATAACTTCAGAACTGTCAAATGTAATTCAGAAAAACCATTCTATTTAATAAAAAAGGAGACAGGCTCAATTAGTAAGAAATATTCCATATAAATGAGATTATTTTAAAAGTACTTGCAATGTTATAAAACATTTGCAGTAAATGAGCAGCTGTCAAATAGCAGCACTTGTATTTTACTTCCTCTCTATTTTAAAAATTCTGTTTTATTTCTAGTTGCCTATTTTGCATGTGCCATAACCAATTGCAAACATTGTCGGTAATTCATAATTGTTCATTTAAATAGGAAAATATTTTACTGGCTATGTTCGTGTTTGGGTCTGCCCTTATGCCATAATAAATTTTACTTCCAATTCATTCCTATGAGTTTTCCTTATTTATGGATTAATATTTGCTTGGACTTATTTTAACACAAAGAACCATTTGAAGTGTGTAATGGAGATAGGAATCCCAGCACACATAGCATGCATGCTCTTTTTTTGACACATCAATTGCCTTGAGAATTATTGATCTTCCACTTACATCTTACCAACAGAACTTTCCATTGTTATCTCTTATAACATCTTGAGCTGAGAATTTAGAACAGGCCATTTCAACACTGTTCAAACTTAATATTTAAATACCATTGCAATATATTCCAGATCAAAGGTTTATGTACCTGTTGAAGAAAAAATAAATCTGGAATGTTCTTAATACAATACATTTATTGACAATTCTTTTTCTTTTTATATGATCTGTAGTTTTCATATATAATGCTTATTTAGAGATGTACTGAACATAAGATAATGTAAAATAAAGCATACTGGTAAATTTAAAGTCTATGACTATGTGATTTCTTTTTCAGGATATCTGCATATATCTATGTACATATTATAATTATCAATGCCATTAAGATACCAAAAAAGGTCAAATAAGAGTTGAGAAGAGTTGAGAAGAGTTGAGAAGAGGGGGAATCCTAAACAGCTATCATATCTAGTAACCACTTCACATGAATTTGGATAGAAATTAAACTCACTATCTACTACTATAATGATTCATATATTTCTTTGATTTATGTCTTACCTTTCTATTCTAAAGAGTCAGTACCAAATGTACAGATTAAAATTTGCCAAATTTTCTCCCTCCACACAAAAGACAAAACTATCTTTGAGTGATGTTGCAAATACTTTAAATTTAGGTTTGTCAAAGTGCCAAGCTGTCCATGAGAAAGATCTTTCTTGTGCTGGCTAGGAAAACTTAACTCTTATTAGAAAAGGAGCATCTGGAATACACAATTGCCAAAGCAAATAACCAAAGGAACCCGCACTGCATATCAGACATTAATACAATTGAGCGTGTCAATATTTCACAAGAAGAGTCCTCCACTCCTCTGCTCGCAACAAATTACCTTATTCCACCAGACTTGAAATTCTGGGCTTAGAAAATTTAGAACTACGCCGCCTTTGATATTTCCTGAGCGTAGCTCATAAAATTATCTGCTACAATGTCCTACCTGTCAATGCCTACTTCAGCTTCAACCACAACAATACACAAGCACACAATAGATACAAACTTAAAGTGATCCGCTCCAAACTCGATTGCAGAAAATATGACTTCAGCAACAGAATGGTCAATGCCTGGAATGCACTACCTAACTCTGTGGTTTCATCCCAAACCCCCCAAAATTTTAACTTAAGACTATCTACTGTTGACCTCACCCCATTCCTAAGAGGTCTGTAAGGGGCGTGCATAAGAACACCAGCGTGCCTACCGTCCCTGTCCTAATGTTTCTTCTATTTGTATCTATTTTATGTATCCAATCCATGCTTATACTTATTACCAAATACGTTCTTGACAAAAATAAATATATAAAATAAAATAAAAATAAATAAAATCACCTGATTTCACATTCATTAAACTAAATGCTATATACATTGGTCACATTTTGGCATCCTTGCCATTTTATAAAGTGTTTTGTGGAGCTAGACTATCAGGAAGCCTGCTTCACATACATATTCTGTAAATACTGCATTTCAGAAGTAATGAAGATGATTCCAGAGTTAATATTTTACAACCAGAGACTTGGTATGTAGCAAAGGATAACCTCAGATTCAGCATTTCTGTCCAATATTGATGGTCGGTCTAAGAATGAGATTTGTTTTAAGCATATCTTGGCTTGTTGAACCACAATTTGATGGAAAATCCAGGAAACTCATTTATAAACTTTCTCCACACCCAAAGTAATACCAGATATTTTAAACTGCATAGTATGCTAACATCATAGACTACAAGCAGAGTTTACATCATGGGTTCCCATTTGACATGTACAGGAAACAAGTTGGGATATCACCTCAGCCAAGGATAGGTGGGGAAGAGATATGCAAGGCATAGAGCTAATTTTCATGGTTATTATTTTGGGACAGTGCATTTTTGCCAAAGAGATTTGTGAGCAATTGGTAGCTGAATCCTGTCCTCATTTAATGTTACCAATTATTCCACAGAATAGTTCCACATGTAGGGATATTTTGAAAAATAAATCTATGAGTGCAGACAATAATATCCAGGAGCCTGGATAGCTCAACAGACTAAAAGCCTGTTATTAACATTCAGCTGCCTGCAATTATTGCAAGTTCGAATCTCCCCAGGCTCAAGGTTGACTCAGCCTTCCATCATTTCTGAGGTAGGTAAATTGAGGACCCAGTTGTGGGGGCAATAAGCTGACTTTGTATAAAATATACAAAAGTATGAAGGCTATTGCTTAACGCATTGTAAGCCACCCTGAGTCTCCGGAGAAGGGCGGCATATAAATCTAATTAAAAAATAATAAATAAAAAATAAAAGAGCCTTACCAAAATCACAGTGGGCTGCAAAATAACCCCATTTGCCCTTTAGATCTGTCTTTTCCCCATTTTCTTCCCCTGCCTCTATTTTTTACTTTGTTTCAAGAAAGAAAAGACAGATGCCATCAGCATTGTATCCGCAAACCAACTGATCTTCTTTCCATTAAATGCACACGGCACACCTATCATTAAAACCAGCTTTCCTATTATACTATTATTATTATTATTATTATTTCCTTTATATAACTCAGAAGGCCTATGGGGAGAAAGCTTTTGTTACCAGTGAATACAAGACACAAAGCAACCTGCACTTATCTTATTAATTAATTCAACAACTTCCCAAATCTGATCACTTGGTGTGTTATTAATCAGTTAGTACAGCTGAGGCTGCATGCTGACTGATTCTGTCCACAAAACTACAGCTCTTACAATTGATGAATTTGCATGGCACAAGGCAGCCTCCCACTAGCTTTGAGTCTGGGGCATATCAAGGAGGGAGGCCTAAGAGGAAATCGGCGTACAGGAATGTGCTCTGAGGAACATGTTATGTCAGGTTTGTGGGGAGCACATTCTGAAATATGCTACGTGCTAAAGACATCACAACTGACCATCTATCAGGTTAAAACCTTCCTTTCGGACATGCTATATTTCCTTCTTATTTTCAGGGAGCTTCTCACAAAGGGCCATTCAAATCAGAGATCTCCCACTCCCACTCATGATCTTCATGATGCAATTACCCTTTCCAGGTTCAACCCCTTCTTTCTCTGAGTGTGTCAAAACAGATTCAGACAGAGCTAAACACAGGCTTGAAAACTACTGAAATACTACAGTAGATTGTTCAATTTCATACTGACTTTGGAACATGTTTCTCAGTGGCAGTTTGATTACAAATGGAATGAACTTAACAGCCAAATCTTAATATTAAAATGAAAGAAGAAGAAATTAAATGATTTAGGGAAGGGAGGGGGAAAGCCCATGGACAAAATGTCAACTTTATCCCTTCTCCCTAATTTTGCATCATTTTCATTCCTTTAAAAAATCATTTTAGAGATCAACTAGGAAGATGAAGTAACAGTATGTTGCTTTCTATCAGTCAGCACTCTACAAAGGAGAGAAAAAGAGACACAATGGAAGAGAATGTTTGTAGCTCAGGTTTGAACTGTGGGGTCGTTGATGCTCTCTGAGTTTGGTGGTTTTCTTGCAGACATTTCATTACCAAATTAGGTAACCTCATCAGTATGAGCAAGCTCCTAGTTCTAATAAGTTAGTATAATAATAACTTTTATTTGCGGTCACAGACCAAAATACAGATATAATTGCAAAAGAATGTGGGGAAAGTAACATCATAAACAGTTGGCTACCAAAAGCCTTGGCTGAGAGGAATTACAGCGTTCTCCTCTAATAGTTACAGCTCTTTAAAAAAAATTAAAAACCTGAAAAGTAATATGTGAGGAGCCATCCCCTACACAATATAAGGTCAGATTACTAGCATTGGATCCAGAGAGATCTGTTTCTAAGAGAGAGAGTAATTTAGTCCTGCCTGCGTTATACATAAAAGAACATGCTCCACAGTTTCAACCTCAGCTCTATCACAGGGGCATAACCGCTCACTTATCAGCAGCCTCTTAAATCGTCCATCCAGCAATGCTGAGGGCAAGACGTTGAAACGAGCAAGGGAGAAGACTCTTCTATACTTAGGGATGGTTAAAGTGTAAAAATATGAGGCCATCCTCAGTCTGTAATTGTTAAATTGGCTGAAGATCAGAGGGGAGCTGGTTTTATTAGCTCTAGTTCTTAGATATTGCAAGTCTATGTCCACAAGCCATTGGACTACCCTAGATTGGGCGTCCTTAAGGCCATAGTCTCCCAATGCATCCCCCGAAAAACCTAGCAGGTGGAGTTTCTTCATCAGATCCCTCTCCCATCGAGAAGTATAGTTCTAATGATATTATCTAGTTTGGTAAATGTCTTCAAGAAAACCACCAAGCTCATGGGCATTTTGATTCTCTAAAACCATTCAAGTATTAGTATGACTTTATAATGCCTTGGTAAGACCACACTTGGAATATTATATCCAGTTTTGGTCACCACAACATAAAAAAATGTTGAGACTTTAGAAAGAGCGCAGAGAAGAGCAACAAAGATGATTAGAAGACCAGAGGCTTAAGCATATGACAAACGGTTGCAGGAATTTGGTATGTCTAGTTTGATGAAAAGAAAGACTAGGGGTGACATGTTCCAATATCTAAGGGGTTGTCACAAAGAAGAGGGAGTCAAGTCAACCTATTCTCCAAAGCACCTGAAAGCAGGACAAGAAGCAATGGATAGAAACTAGTCAAGGAGAGAACCAACCTAAAATAAGAAGAAATTTCCTGAGAGTTAGAACAATTAATCAGTGATCCCTTTTCAATAACCTAGAAGTTTATATATTTCATTTTATTCAGACAGAACTATCATAAATACAAAGGATAGTAGTTGTATTAATTTAAAACTATAAATTATTTTTTAATATACAGTAAAATTTACAAGATAGGCTTTTTCCCCCCTGCTGGAAGAACTGAAACAAGTTTATTTTCTTAGAGTAAAAGTAGAAATTCTTACACTCATGAATTTAGAACCTTTTGAATACAACCAGCTATCTTTTAAAGTAATCCTTTTATATTAAGCTTTCCTTGATATCACTGGAAAAATATCTTTAACAGAAGCGCTTTTAAGAGTGATCCTAAATCCTGGAGTTATTGTCTACAAATAGTGTATTAGAAATTAATAGCGCTACTGAAAATCGACAAACTAATTTATAACGTGCTCTTCAAGAATTGCTATTTTCAGATAGCCTAGATTAGATTAGTTTCAGTACTCAAGTAAATTTGATACAATGAGAATTTAATGAATTTATGAAATATTTTAATGCTTATTTGAGAAACCTTATTTTGTCTATCCAGTGATATTGAATTTCTTCTCCATTAAATATTCTTCACTGCTTGATACAGCAAAGTGATATTCCCAACTCACCTCCCTCCCCCCAAAATCACCCAGCTGGATAGTAGTAAATATCATTTGCACTGACTTCTTATTTCAGTTTATTTGGCATGGCTGTGCACCGACTGAAACACACAGGGAATTGGAGTGGTGTTAAATAGCTTTGAATCTGGCATAGATTGAGCTGCTGAAGAACAGATTCATATTGGACATGTCACTATGAAAGAATCTCAAAAACTGACGGAGAGAAATAAGTAATACTAATGGAGGTAGGAGGCTATCATGTGAAAGTGATCTCACAGTCATATTTACTTTCCAAGAAAATTGTCCAATTTTTTCTCCTAAAATGTAAATTCCAATTCCACCAAAATAAGTCCTTTCACAGACTGCTTGGGTTGGGCGGGGGAACAAGGGGAGGGGGGTTATTGACAAGGGTTAAATCAAGATCATCATAGTTGGACTGGGAACAGTCAGACAAATCAGATTTGTCTGCTTTTTTGTAGCCCAGATGGGATAGTTCTAGTTAAATAGTTCCTTCTGAATGCTACTTCACTCTACTAACCCAATGAGACAAACAAGTGATAAACAAGGACTTTGAAATGATTTACTGCACTGAGTATCATTCCGTTGAACTCATTTTCAATTACCTTTTAAGAATTGTACCAAGAGAGAACTCACAAGAAGCAGAAACAAGAGTTGGTATTAAAATAGAGAAGTGACTCTGAGCAGTTTATAAATATTTAAAACAGCAATGTAACCAATTTTTGAGAAGAGGGGCCCGAGATATTTCTGTTGAATATCTCAACAGTGGCTTAAGTTGGCAATATGATATCTGCAGAGACCTTCTGTTGCACTTGTTAAGCTTCCTATCCCACTGGAATATTTCTTTAAATTAAATGAGCAGGAAGCAGATATGATGAAAAACGGAAGGGTAGCTTTCCCTATATTCCTAGTTTGGAAGCATGCTACTGGGCCTCATATAGGATCCCTAGGCATTCCCAGAAAATAACCTCAGTAGGTGGCTACATCTCAGTGCTTTGTTTGGAAATCTTTCCATCCAACTTGAGGAAAATGAACAATATGCTAGGAGTATAGTGATCTATTGGGAAGCCTAGAAGTGATGAGTAAGTTTGAGTTCCCCTGGTAAATGGGTGCTTTATAACTTTCCCCAACTAGTGTACCAGTCAAACAGTTTGCCTACGCATTTAAAACAATGCTGTGATAGTGTGATTGTCTTGGTGATTTGCTGTTTTTCTGCATTTGGGGAATGGATCTAAGCTCATGCACTATGTTACAATAAAAATACATTGATTGAACAATAGAGCAATTAACTTATGTAGCATATTTAAATCTTTGAATATGTTACCAACAATTAAGTACATAGTGGTATTTCTGAAAGGAAGGAATGCAGCAGATTCTTGCCGCAATGCCACACAGATAAATTAATTTTTAACATGCAATACCATTTACCATTACAAAACCATTGTGAGGATTTTGTCAAGTGACATGTTCTATTCGGTAGCTGCTGTAGTATGGAAGCAAATTGGAGACGGATGACCTTTTGGTCACTTATTTAACATTTAATATTATTAAATGTATTATTAACATTATTTAAGGAGGCCACAGTGGCTGAGATAAGGCTACAAAGAAGGAGCCATGGTGTTCTATTTTTGATAGGAGGAATTGGGATGGTCTTTCTTAAAATTATATTAGTGCTTACACTATAATTTTGAGTTTACCACACAAGTGGTGATACACCGTATAACTAACAGTCAGCAATTGGAACTGGAATTGCACTGAGAGGTGCCAGAAAAGATTGGGGCAGCATAAAGCTTTAACATCGTAGAATAGCCATCGCTGCAGTTAATTCTGAGTTATTGTGCCATAAGAAATTTCTTACACATAATTGTAGTGTCCACTGAAATAAGGTACTGTCTCTTGTGTTCCAAATACTCTCATTTACATGCATGCAAGTGTATTTTATATACACAAATTGGATGTGACTATCCAGAATCTTATGACATTGAATCAGGCATGCTTAAGAAAAATCTGACATTTCAGAAGATCATGGACAAAATTCTGAAAAGCAGTGGATTCTGTTCATAAAAAGCTAAACCAAATTCAAAATAAATAACATATAATGAGAAACATACTTAGATTGAGAATGTTATAAACTAGGGGACTTAGAATCAGATAAAATGTTATAAACAGGGAAAAGCAGCAGTGCAGTGAGCTAGTATTGATAAAAAGCTGAGTACAAAAAAAATGGAAAAACTAGGAGTGCTTTAAAGATAGAATTGGAAACACTCCTAAAGAAACCAGCTGACAAGAAACAGATACAGACCAAGAGTGACGTACTAGGCTAGGTTCACAATGAAGTTTTAAGAAAAATGTAGAAGCTCACTACATGGATGCCAATATTTTTTGCCTGAGTTTTCTTCTCCTATGCCTTTTCCAAGCCAGAATGGAGCCTTTCCTTTCAAATATAGACTTAACATTTAGCAAAATATGAATGGGAATTTTCCGGTATCAGTAAACTTTCCTCCAAAATTTAGAAAGTGTTTGAAGAATGTGTGTAATCTTGTGTGACAGCCTTCAGGACTATTAAAACCTATCTCCCATCTTCTCTGCTGACAGCCATTATTATTTATTATACATTTATTTACTAAAGTGTTGTACAAGGCAGTCCATCACAAATTCCCAGGACATTTGACATGTAAATGAAACCGTTCCAATATTCATAACAACTAAAGAAATGGAAGCCAGAAAGCTCTTTAAAACCTAGTACCATCAATCATCAGAATTATGAGCACTGTCTCCAACATTCTGGTATTAAAACTGCACAATGATTTAGTATTATTTATGTCCCTGTATGTTTGTGTGTTGATAGTAGCTTAAATCCAATAGTATTTTTTGAAATGTTTATTAATTTTTGTATTTTCATGTAAGGGAATATGATTAACAGTTGTCTTTTAAATTTGGATGTACCTTAACAAAACGGACATTCTTTACAATAAAATATTTCAGGGTATTTATTGTTGTTGTTGTTTCTCAGTACTCATTTTCACAATTGCATTTCTACAGGTTGTGGCACACCTGCTGTATTTTTTGAGATTGTAACCAATTTAGTTGAACTAACCATTCAAATGCAATCCCAATGCATTGGGGAAGGGATCACAATTATATTTATCTCTGAACATGTCCACAAGCTCTTCTCAGAGTCAAACTCTTGCCAAGGTCACCTGGGAAACGGTACAGATGGATGAGAAACTACTCAAGAATGAACAAGGAGTCAGTGCAGAACAGACACATGAAAGTAAAAATAATGTGCAGCTTCATCAGCTCTTAACTTATCTTTGATTCCAATTTTTCCTTTTTATATTTTGAAATATACAGTACATCTTCTGAAAACATGGCTTCTAATCAAAATTCAGACTTGGCTTCTGCATACCAAACAAATCATGTATAAGGAGCAAATCATATTCAGATGAGAGAAAGATGAGAGAAGACAACACTAAAGCTATGCATCAACTGTTTTGTCTAAATGGTTTTTAATTGGGATTTTAAATTTTATGGATTTGGGGTTTTAAATTGGGAAGCCAGTGATTTAATTCTTTTTAATTATCTTAACTTTTATATTTGTATGTTTTTTAATTTTGGCTGTTCACCGCCCTGAGTCCCTTCTGGGAGAAGGGCGGTATACAAATTAAATTAATAAATAATAAATAAATAAAATAAATAAATAAATGTGTGTCTCTAAGGTTTGCAATTTTCAGAAAGATCTATTAAACACACACACACATACATGCCCACATTTTTCTTTTCTTCTGTTTTTAACTTTTAAGAAAGCCAACACATCACTCCAAATCATAATTTGACTGAACCTAGCAGCCCAAGTAGTTAAAGCTTAGAATAAATACTCATAGAAGACTTTGGGAATTCATTTGTTGTATCAGATCTTCTATATTGGTAGACCTTGAAAAACTAAGCACAATCAGATCTTCTTCATACTTAAGAGACTACACAAGAAATCCCACAGAAGGAATCCCAGGAAATTCCTAAGATTCCCTGGCCAGATTTTTTAAAAGTATTTATTTTTTTAAAAAAAATAGACCGTCCAGCCATTTTTTCCCTAAAAGTCTACACTATAAAAACCCTTTGCTCAGCTGAATGGTGGCATTTCTTCCTATTCCTCAGAAGATATTTTATCACCTCCACCTTCAGATATATCAATGTTCCTGACAGCTTGGGTTATGGGTGCTAAAAGGAAAAGCAATATCCAATGGAGGAGAAAAAGGGCAGTTACAGTAAGCAGGAAAGTACTAGTAGAAACTTCAGCAAAGAGAGGCTGTTGAATTTTCTAATTTTACTCACATCATATTAATTACTCCTTTTTGAATATTAAAAGTGCCCACTTTTTCCAAGCTCACTTGGCTGCTTTGAAAACTGTGTCCTGCTACCTCTGACCACAAATCAAGGTAACTGTTTTCCCACATTGAAGTGGAAGCAACTCAGTCCAACCCTCAAAGTGAGTTCATGAGCTTGGTGGAAAAATATATAGCTGATTTAATCATTCAAAAAGGAATACTTCAGATTCCCTCTTCTGCATTCTGAAGCACATCTTTCCAAGGATTTGCACAGCATATTGCATCAATAGATATTTTGCTATGATTTTCCATTCAACCCACATTTCCAATTATTTTCATCATAAAAATGAATCTAGTCCTACCCTATTTTCTAATCAAAATCTAATCAGATAGGGTTAGAACATAAATAACTTGATGAGAATATTTTGCATAGATGCAATTTCCTGAGATTTAAAAGAAATCATGTCAAATGTTATCGATAACTTCATAGACAATTTCTGAGATAAATAAGAAAGTTCTACAGATTAGAGTAATGTATAAGAATCTGCTCTACGCATTGGACTTTTAAAAATAATATGTCCTTAAGTAAATATCTGCTTATTCATTGTCCTTATACATTATTTCAATCAGTGAAATTGGTGTGTTGTACTATCTTAGATGTAATCTTTCACAGTTCCTAATACATGGATATATGTACAGTAATATAATCTACCTTTGCACAGGTTTGCCTGGTGCACCAATTGCGATCCTACTTGGATCAGGAGGCTCTCCTCACAATCACTCATGCCCTCGTCACCTCACGGTTAAACTATTGCAACATGCTCTACATGGGGCTACCCTTGAAAAGTGTTCAGAGACTACAGTTGGTCCAGAATGCAGCTTCGCGAGCTGCACTGGCTCCCTATTGGTCTCTGGGCACAATTCAAGGTGTTGGTTATTACCTTTAAAGCCCTACATGGCTCAGGGCCAGGGTATCTTCGAGACTGCCTTCTACCGCATAGCTCCCAATGACCGGTAAGTTGCCACAGAGTTGGTCTCCTCTGGGTCCCATCAGCTAAACAATGCCGGCTGGCGGGCCCGTGGGGGAGGGCTTTCTCTGTGGCTGCCCCAGCTCTCTGGAACCAGTTACCTCCTGAGATCCGGACTACCCCCACCCTATTGGCCTTCCGGAAAGCGGTGAAGACCTGGCTTTTCCAGCAGGCCTGGGACCGTTGATCTCGCTGTTGCAATCTTGTAAGATTCAGCCATGAATGGTGTGCATGGCTTTTAATGTTTTTAAAATGTTTTTATAATGTTTTTTTAATAATTTTTCTATGTTCGCATTATTTTTGCTGTAAGCCACCCAGAGTCCCTTGGGAGTTGGGCAGCATAGAAATGCGATAAATTAAATTAAATTAAATTAAATTAAATTAAATTAAATTAAATTAAATTAAATTAAATTAAATTACCTGAGGTGTCTAGAATCCAAAATATTTCTTCTTTTATCATTTTCCATAAATATTGTGCTAAAAATTTTTTCAGTTACATAAACTGAAATGTTTGTGGTTGAGCTAAGTCCAAGAGTGTGACAGCATGCATTCACCCATGGTTCTCTGCTATCTTGCAATATACACACCCAGGCAGACATGTTGTTCTTTCTGACAAAAGGAAGAAGTGAAAGCTGGCAAGAGATAAAATGAATGTAGGAAAATATATGTGTCCCAGGATAACGTTGCAGGATCCTATCTGGGTCAGTCATTGGGTCCAGAGCTTTCAGATTCATGCTGAGCCCATCCTCAGGGAACTTCTTTGTACCAGAGGCAAAATGGCTAACAAATTATTATAATAATATTAATTAAATTAATTAGAATATCGAGTCTAGGTAGTGTTTGCTGTTTTCAGAAGAGCCTGGGGTAAGACTATTAAGTAAGAACAAGTTTTGATTTCAAGTAGTGTTTTACTATGGCAGCTTTGCTAAAGAAGCCAGCCTTCTTTCTCCCTGTTCCTTATTGATAACTAGCTGAGAAGTTACAGTAAGTCCATGAAGTACATGACTGACTTCCTTAGGTATCCATTCCATATATGTCTATTAAGGTATCTGTGTATATCTGGTAAGGTATTCGTTCCATCTGTTAAAATTTTCTAATGATTCAGCCTTTTTGGGATGCAGTTCTCAACATCCTGTACAACATCCATTCCATCAGCCCAACACTGATTGTGAACTTGCCAAATTTGCCCTGTTATGCACTGGTGCATAACAGCCAGTGAATTATAATTGCAATAGAATTATAATTATGACATAAGTGATATATTTGTGTCCTTTTTTGGAATATGGTGCCTTAAGAGCCACTTAAAGGCCAAGTGGACCTTTTGCCCTAAAACATTTGCACAGTGATGCTCTAGTCTAGAGACTGAATTGAAAAGATGAGCCTGGAAAAAAATTGTCTTGAATATACACTAAATTTGGGGCAGGATTTACAAAAAACTTTGGTTTAAGAACTTCGTAAACTAGAGAAATCAAACTTCACCTCCACTAGCAGCTGCTTGTAATATTCATAAGTCACGTGTTTGTCAATCATTCCCATCATGGAGGATCTGTCTGCACTTTAGAAACAGGGGTAAATTAAAGCTCACACCCTTGCCGATAAGCAAACAAGTAACAATGTCCTGCATTCAGATAAGAAAAATAAGGTGCTGAAAGGTGAATTGATTTGGTCATACTCATAGATTGAATGCCAGGGAAAATAAAGATAATTTTTGGTGTTAATTCAATCAGAATTAAATACCACCATGTAAACATATTTGAAATGCCATATTATACAGCTTCTTTTTGGTAGGCTGCTGGTCACTAGGTCCAAAGTCCTAGCAACAGTCTATATAGCAATAGCTCTTGGACTTATATACCACTTCATAATGCTTTACAGCCCTCTCTAAGCAACTTATAGAGTCAGCATATTGCCCCCAACAATCTGGCTCCTCATTTTACTGGCTTCAGAAGGATGGAAGGCTGAGTCAACCTTGATTCGGTCAAGCTCAAACTCCTGGCAGTGAGTTGAGTTAGCCTGTAATATGGCATTCTACTGCCACCATGGCTCCTGTATGTTATATTTTATATATATCTCGGTTGTTCTTTTTTTAATGATAGGTGGGGTTTTTGTTTGTTTGTGTAGTATGTTGCTCAGAATCACAGATGTGCAGCCCTATGAATCCATGAAATAAAATAAATTATTCTTGAGACTGGCTTGATGAGCCCATATCTTCTACCGTTCTTCTGTTTCTGGAATTCTAATTAGTAATTATATTTATTAGTAATAAGTTTACCTCAGTCTAAGAGACTTTTTTTTGTCTAGGCCTGTAAAAATCCTCCTATGAACTGACTCAGTGGTGGGTTTCAAAATTTTTTACTATCGGTTCTGTGGGTGTGGCTTGGTAGGCATGGCATGGCTTGGTGGGCGTGGCTTGGTGGGTGTGGCAGGGGAAAGATACTGTAAAATCTTCATTCCCCACTCCACCCCACTCCAGGGTAAGGGTACTGCAAAATCTCCATTCCCACCCCACTCCAGGGGAAGGATACTGCAAAATCTCCATTTCCTCCCGATCAGCTGGGACTTGGGAGGCAGAGAATAGATGGGGGTGAGGCCAGTCAGAATTTTTACTACCGGTTCTGTGGGTGTGGCTTGGTGGGTGTGGCATGGCTTGGTGGGTATGGCTTGGTGGGCGTGGCAGGGGAAGGATACTGTAAAATCTCCATTCCCTCCCCACTCCAGGGGAAGATTACTGAAAAATCCCCAGTTCCTCCCAATCAGTTGGGACTCGGGAGGCAGAGAATAGGTGGGGGTGGGGCCCGTCAGAATTTTTACTACTGGTTCTCCGAACTACTCAAAATTTCCGCTACCGGTTCTCCAGAACTGGTCAGAACCTGCTGAAACCCACCTCTGAACTGACTATTGGAAGGCAAAGCAGAAGGCTTTGTGCAAGGTAGTATCAACATCAGCAATGAGTGTTTCATGGCAATAAGAATAACCTTGATGATAGATATCCCTCAGGCCAGCCTCCCTCACAGAGTTGCTGTCACTAGGATAAAATAGATGCCTTGAGTTTCTTGGAGATAGGTGAGATATAAATGTAAAAAAGCAATCAATTAATTAGTTTCTGAATCAAAAATATAAGAATCTACAAGAATCTAATTCTTCTGGTCCTTTAAAAGGTGTTCCACTTTAATGATGTGAGCTAATTTGTGTTAATTGTGACTGATTCTCCAGAAGATGCAGAAGAAAAATAGCTTCTGAAGCCAACTTTCTCTATTGTTTTGAGGAGGTTTAAACGTTTCTGGTTGTCAGTGTGCAAGTCAATCTACCCTTTTCTCAGGTATGCCACCTAGTGCCTGGGAAAGGTCTTTTTTCCAGAGGCAGAGTTCAGGAAGATTGTATCTCTCATTAATATGTAATATAGACAGGAAGCACAACACATGCTCTTAAAATATACTGCGTTCTTCCATTTGAATAATGGATATATTCATGAGCAGGCTTTTGAACTTTGCAGTGCATTTTGTTTTATTTATGTTCTCTTTCTCTCCTCTTCCCCTCCATTGAAATCATTTTGGCTTTTCTCCCCTGACCACTGAAACTTGAAGCTCTGCCTCTGGTATTTCTGCTCCAGTACTGAGTAGTGACCATTTTCTCTGAAGTACAAGAGATATACAGTATAATTCCTACAGGGATTTTCTGCTTTTCTGATTCAATAAAATAACTTTGGAAAAAATCATGTGACAGCAGCTGAACACATTCCGGAAGGGATCAACTGAAAGAGTAGCTATCATCTATTAGAGCACTTGTGAGAAATAAAGTTTTCCTGGAAACTATAGAAAAAATGAAAGCAAAATCTGAATATCTGCTTAGGGGAAAACAGGGAAGAGAAATGTAACAGCCATCACAATTTTCTTGACAATCCTATACTTTTCCTTCAGACATCAAGGTGGAAGCTATGAGCACCAGCTTTGCATCTTGCCCTAGATAGGAAGCACAAGATGAGTTTTGGATAGCCTATTACTGTCCACTCCATGGTCCTGATGCCCATCTGAATGTCAGCCACCCTGCTTGGTGAGTTTCCTGACAGCTTGATAGGTGAATTTTTGAAGGACTAGTTTGCTGTTGGCATCATGAGATGACCTAGGACCTTGATAAAACCATTCAACTGTCTCTGTGTTGGTGAATCCTGGATGGCTCCTTGGTTTACAAAGAACCTGCCAGAAACAACATCTAAAGCTGAGACCTGCTCAAAGACTACAGTTGCTTCAGAATACAGCAGCCTGGATAGTCATCAACATTCACTAGTGGAAGTATTTTACATCATGGCTGCGGGCCCTGCCAATAAGCTTTTGGGGGCAAATTAAAACACTGGTACCAACTTCTAAGGTCTTGCATGATTTTGCATCTAGTTATTTGTAGGGCTGCATTCTTTTCCTGGAATTGTCCTGGCAAGTTCAATCTAGCTGGAAAAAAAGTGGTGCTGCATTCTACCCTATTTTCCCCAAAATAAGACATCCCCTGATAATATGCCCAATCGGGCTTTTGAGCACATGGCAATAAAGCCAAATGCTTATTTCAGGGTTCAAAAAAATATAAGACAGGGTCTTATTTTCGGGAAAACATGGTAGGGAGATAATGAAGTTTGACGGCACTGTTTTTTAGTGTCTGGATCGGTTCTTTGGAATGGTCTCCCAAAGAATATCAAGTTGGCCCTGCCTAACTGTCTTACAGAGACTGTTCAACAGAGAGCACTTCCAGGGGCATTTTCGTCTTGATCCCCTTTGGTTTGGCTATAATTTAGTTTGGTTTAATTTAACATTGGTTTATGTTTCTCATTTGTATTTATATACTTTGCGATTTACATATCATGCATTGCTTTTTTGTGTGTGTTCTCCACTGCTTCCCCTGAAGTTCACTAGTTCAATACTATTTATATTGATACTATTAATTGATTAGGTCTTGTGATTATAATATTGGGAGGCTTTCGGGGAAGAAGAGGGAAGCCATATTATTTTGGTGGGCATAGGGAGGCAATGGAACGGAATTCTGAAACTAGGCTATGAGACAAAAGGTCTCATTTTGGGACCAAGTATTACTGCCTCCATTCTCAAGACCAAGTCAGGTTCACATTCATCTTTTTACTAAAGGGATGAGGTGTTGGTTTCCTCCTTTTAAAAAGGGTGGGCAAAATTAAATCCAAAGATTGAGAGGGTAATGTAATTGCAATCCAATTGAACATAGTGATAAACATTTACCCTCTTTTCTGAGTGGAATACTTCAGCTTTCATGAGGGTAAAAAGAAACAAGGAATTGCATATCAATACTAAGTAGCAAGGCTTTTTGTCAAAGGGAAGCCCTGTCATCTTTCCAATTTTTATCAACATTTCCAACTATCAGTGAGGTGAGGTGAGACTTCCATTGTATTAGATGCTCTCAGCCCATTTGTCTGGATTTGGTTGGGTCATACAGCAGGAGAGGCAATTCCCCAGACAGCACGGTTGCGAGAACTTTTCTGTAACTCACCCTACCCAGATTGTCATGGACTATGTTTGGAAGGGTTCAACTTCCCAAAATAACAGCAGACCACCCTGCGGTATGGGAGAAACCTAAATTGAAACCGAGCAATGACTTCAAGATCTTTTTCTGTGGAACTGGGGGCGGGGGGGCTTCATTTCCTGTCTACTGTTCTGAGGAAATTTCATCTTTTCCTATTATTGAAGCATTAAAAAGTTACTCCCTTTTGTGTTTTTCCCATGCTAATCAGGGGAAAGTACAAATTGTGCTACAGATTGGACTTGCAGCAAAAGGGGAAGCCTTTGATTCAGTCATTTTCTGAAGTGCCAAATCAGACCTGAACTGAATCACATAGTTTGAGCCCACTTCTCTTTCATATTCAGAGGCAGCGTGCTCCTGAATACCAGTGGCTGGGGAACAAGCAAGGGAAACGTGCTGTGGTTTTCATGCTCTATTTGGAAGCTGCCTGTTTGGTGAGAATTGGAAAAGAAGATGCTGAATCAAATAAATGCTCGATCTGATCTCCCAGAGCTCTTCTTATGCTCTATTATTCTCTTGCTGAATATCCCAGAAAGAGGCTGGCTTGGTCAGACACAGCCTTGTCCCAAATGAATGTTTATTTAACATGAGGTCTGTGGATAGATATGATGTCATTAGGCTTGGAGTGGAGTTGCCAGTTCAGGATGTAAAGCCTATTTTTATCTCCAAACTTTTCCAATAAAGAAGTGGGATAATAGCAATAACATGTTTAGGTGCATGCCAAACATATCTTTAACAGTAATCTATTATTTGCAGTTCCTAACTGAAATTACTTCAGACATAATTTTAAAGGACAGAGTAGTGGTCTGGTATTGTAACGCTGAAGCATAGAAAATGATATAATAACAAGCTTCATGAGTTTCTCTGGCATTATCCAATGCTCCATTCCAGGCCTTGTTCTGCTCAATGTATTTATAAATCTTGAATGATAGACTAGAAAATCTAATTATCAGAGATAGAGGAGATAGCAGACACCTTCAAGAAGAACAATGAGATGCCAAATAACCTCTACAAACTGGAATAATACTTAGCCTGCGTAAGAGAAGATTGTGCCTTCAAGGTAACTTAATGGCTAGCATGTAAAAGACAGCATAGAATTGTTCAGTGCTGTTGCAGAAAGCAAGAAACAATGGGGTTGAATAACAAGAAAGAGGATTGCAGCTGTATGTTATGAAGATTTTCATAAAGGCCATAGCTTTTCAACAAAGGAACAGACTGCTTTGGATGTGTTCTTCACTAGAGGTAGTTAGGCAGAGGCTGCATGGCCATCTGTCAGGATAATGTAGTGGGTTCCTGTGTTGGGAAGAGGATTGGATTAAGTGATCTCCAAGGATCCTTCCAAACCAATTCTATTCTAAGAACTGGAACTTCTTAAAAAGTCCATCTGATTAGACTGCAATGACATTAGATAGTGCATAAAGCTAAGCATTTCAAAAACAGTAAAATTTACTGGATATAAACAGCAGGTATGTAAAGTATAAGCCAAAGCATTTTGACATTTCTGATAAAAAGATAAAATGCTTGATCTCTTAAATTTCAAAAACCATAAAAGATATCACATCAAGAATGAGATGTATCAATTATTACTACAGACACATTACAATGTCCTTAAGATACAATAATTAGGGCAGAGTTTAAGAATAAATGGTGCTGGAATGATATTAATGCTGTAATGCACCATCAGTGGTTTTGGTTTTCATTTTGCTCATATTGATGCAGATGAGCTCAGACTCAAGTGCACTGTTTAAGAAGGTTTCCACTTCAATTTGCTTCCTTCTCCACAAGGATTTTGCTGCTTAGGCAAATAGCTTCCTTTGGGGCTTGTGCTATTTCTAAATATAACATCTACTGTGGAACTTTGTAAATACCTTGTACCAGGAGAATCTGGGTGCCAAATAGTAGTTTTCTGTCAAGTTCCCACATGGTGGTTACTGGCTAATTGTCATGGTTGTGTGGGTAGAACATCAAATCCAAATTCCATAATGGAGAAGACTGTTGAGCAACCTGCCTCAGATCAGGCAGATACCTGAATATAGAATACATTCATGTCATTTGTGGATAATGCACAATTGTCTATGAGATCTTAATACCAGAGATTTGCTGTCTGAAGGAGAGGTGTGTGTTGAGATGGAAATGATGAAATAAATCACTGTGTCTGAGTCAAAAATGCATGAATGACAACAAGCCTGGGAGCAATATGATAAAAAATTGGATTAAATTAACATTTGGAGATGGAGAGAATGGCACAAGTGGAGCAGACACAGAAAATGAAGGAATTTGTAAGTTTTTGTGGAGTGTATATATAATGAGATGGTGACACAGTGAAAAGCAGAAGGGTTTTTCTCTGAAAGTGGGTATTTGTAGGCATTTAACATCTCACACTGACTACTAGATTCATTATATAAAAAAACCAGGACTTTGCATCTGCTCAGCAATATCTTCATTATTACTAATTCAGATGCTCTACAATTGATCTATGACCCTCCATCTAGTCTAATCAATTTAAAAAAACTATACTTGGCCACCATTCAGTGTAAACTATTTCATAAAGCAGTACATAATATAACAACAATAATAATATGGTACAGATCTTTCAAAAACAATGGCCACTACATGACCACTACATTTCCATCTTATTTTGAGCATGTTTCAAGTTTATTTGACCTCATCAATCCTAATCCTATTCAGCATAAGAAATGTCAATAGTCTCAAGAATGTGACACAATAACCAAGCAAAGGTATCCACCATCAGGAGGTAGAATAGAATAGAATAACAGATTTGGAAGGGACCTTGGAGGTCTTCTAGTCCAACCCCCTGCCCAGGCAGGAAACCCTACACCACTTCAGACAAATAGTTATCCAACATCTTCTTAAAAATTTCCAGTGTTGGAGCATTCACAACTTCTGCAGGCAAGTTGTTCCATTTATTAATTGTTCTAACTGTCAGGAAATTTCTTCTTAGTTCTAAGTTGCTTCTCTCCTTAATTAGTTTCCACCCATTACTTCTTGTTCTACCCTCAGGTGCTTTGAAGAATAGCTTGACTCCCTCTTCTTCGTGGCAACCCCTGAGATATTGGAACACTGCTATCATATCTCCCCTAATTCTTCTTTTCATTAAACTAGACATACCCAATTCCTGCAACCGTTCTTCATATGTTTTAGCTTCCAGTCCCCTAATTATCTTTGTTGCTCTTCTCTGCATTCTTTCTAGAGTCTCAACATCTTTTTTTACATCGTGGCGACCAAAACTGGATACAGTACTCCAAGTGTGGTCTTACCAAGGCATTATAAAGTGGTATTAACACTTCATGTGATCTTGATTCTGTCCCTCTGTCATATTCCTCTGGTGATAGAAATAGTCTTCTTCCACTATTGCTTCTTGATAGCTAAGGCAGATCATCTTTGATACTGGAAATAACATACTGATATTGAGCTATTTCAGAAGAGAATGAGGGGTCTTTGGGAGAGGAAGGTCCTTGCCTCTGATCTTCATGTGATCATTGGTTCCACTCTCCCTAACCTCTGTTCATTCAGCCAAATGCATGAATGGGCTTTATATGTTCATAAACATTATGGAATTTTAATATGATCAGATTGTGGATCTTAGGGCTGCACAATGATACACTTGGGGTCAGCAGCATATAATTTTAAAGCCTACTAAATCTTCCAATTCTTCAGGTATCTCCTGAAAATACTGATTAGAGACATCAAAGTTACACTCTCACATAAGAACCAATCAGGAGACCTATTTCAAACTCCAGAAAAGAGTAAACTTTGCCTATTTGCCCTGCCCAGCTTGGTACTTCATAAAAACCAGTAATGAGGGGTCTTCCCCAAGAGGGGTCATGGTTGTCAACTAAAAATACTACCCCTTCTTGGCATCTTGCAAAGATTAGTGATTAGAGACCACACAATCCATCAATCCATAAGTGCAATCAGAGATTGGTAGCCCAGGAAAGGAAGTGGAAAAATTCATAGCTTGCTTTTTAAATACTTCTTTATGTTTTTAAAGCTGGTTTTAGGACAGTTTTTGCATTGTTAGCATAACTTGAGGTTGTTTCTGCTATCTTTTCCTTATTCTTGCTATCTCTGCTTTAAAAGTGATGGAGGAAGCTTATTTCAAAACATTATCATGGTGAAATCTTTGATGTTATCCAGCTGAACTCCGGCACAGCTGATGTCCTCTACAGGTCTACTACTGGTATCTCTGATATTTTCATTCCATTCTGTCAAAAATTGAAGCTGATTCCTCCACTATAACCTATGAATAAATCTTTTTAAAATTGAATTTCAAAATGGCTTGAGTACATCATTTGCCCTCAGATCTTGGCTCACAAACTCAAATCAAATCATGCTTTCTTTGAATCTCACATCTCAAAGTGAATTAAACCAAGGTTGATTCATACATTCTCGTGTGAAGCCAAATACACAAGCCTACTAGACTGTATGTAGAGAAAAATGAGTAAGCATAATCTAATATTCCCTCCATTCAGACAACTGATGAAAATTAAGTAGAAATAAACTTCAGATTATTGTCTAAAATGCAGTTGTATGTGTATGAGCCTCGGTGGTGCAGCGGACTAAAGTGCTGTTAAGCGCTAGCAATTAGTGCAAGTTCAAATCTCACCAGCTCAAGGTTGACTCAGCCTTCCATCCTTTCGAGGTGGGTAAATTGAGGACCCGGATTGTGGGGGCAATAAGCCAACTTTGTATAGAACAACACCGCTTGGGGGGGCCGAAAGCCCTAATAAGCAGGTATATACAAAAAAGTATGCAGACTATTGCTATAATGCAATAGTCTACAGAGAAGGGCGGCATATAAATTGAACTTATAAATAAATAAATAAATTATACCATCTTTCCTATCTAATGAATTCCTGATTCATAAGTCCCAAAGGAGCGTGTATAGCTAAACATTTAAGCCAGGTAAACCCAATCAATCTAATTTGTTCAACCAACATTGGGCATGCCTATAAGTGAAAGCTATATTTTGAGTGCAACCATGCATTTCTGCAAAAAGAGATGGGATTTTGAATCATAATGGCATCAAAACCTTCATGGATCTGCCCTGAAGAAATAAATGAAGATGAAATATGTCATCAACTACATGACATTTCTAGTTCCTTTAGTTCCATAGGAGAAGCAAAAGTGTCTATATACCCTGCATGCCTTCTAACTCTCAGGATTAATTTTGTTTCCATAATGAGACTCTTTTGTCCCATCTACGAGCATGCAACTGTTTCCAATGTGGTGACATTTGTTTAACATTGCGTAATGACTCTGGGTATCACAGAGAAATAAACTTAATCATTCAGAAAGCCAAATGGGAAGATTTCACTAGGTAGGTAAAATACCCAGGACAAAACTTCATTGCCAGGCCAAATGCCTTTAAAACCTTTCACTTTACTTTCACTCTTTTATTTATTTCTTCTTCTTCTGAGTACTGCAGCAGTCCATGTGATAAACTTGGTCAAATGCAATAGAGAGTGGGCAGAATCTGCTGGGAAATGTTCCTACAGAGCCCTGCCCTCGTGAAGCTCCAATTCCTTTATAATCAATGGGGCTTATAGAAGGGAACTGCATGATACAGTGGGTTTGACAGAAAAAGCCAGCAGCCTAGTGCAAATCCTAAAAGGCAGCTTTAAAGCGATTGCTGCCTTGTGAGTATGTTGTGTTGGCTTAAAAACTTAAAAATAATAATGCTTAATTGGGTCAAAGGCATCAGCCTCATATAAATGGAATGAATGTGTTATGAACATTGTTGATTGGGAGCTGACCAGAGTTTGGCATAAGATGGGAGGTTATATAAATGTTTTAAATAAATACATACATTGAAAAAATACATGTTTTGCACAATTGCCAACCTATGGAGACTCTATGACAGTGATGGCTAACCTTTTTGCCATCACATGCCAAAAGCAGGGGAGCACGAGGGGAGGGTCGGGCATGCGTGCCCACATCCATACTTATAAGCGCCCTGTCCCCCATGCCTGCATGTGTGGCCCTCCTTGCTCCCCCTGCTTCTGGCGCACGATGGCACAGTGGGCCTGGTAGGCCTGTTTTTTGCTCTCCCCAGGCTCCAGAGCCTCTCTAGGAGCCTGGGGAGGGTGAAAACGGCCTTCCCCACCTGCCTGGAAGCCCTCTGGAGGCCGGAAACAGCCTGTTTCCCTACTTCTGGTGGGCCCAGAAGGCCCAAAAATCAGCCGGCTGGTGCATGCATGCCCGCTGGAGCTGAGCTCATGTGCCCACTGATATGGTTCTGCGTGCCACCTGTGGCACGTGTGCCATAGGTTCGCCATCACAGCTCTATGATTAGGATATGAGAACAATAGCCCTATTCCACAGATATTCTCCAGCACCTGGTCCTCAGATCTATGATTCTGTTTGGCTTTATAGACATAATTATTGTTGGCCTCTTCCTTCGTCTACTTTCTATAGATATTAGCCATAAAATCCGAAGTAACAAAAATGCCACCTTGCTACCTCCCAAATAAATACTGATGAAAATAAGTTTTGGTTGCTGGAGAAAGAGCAAGATTTTGAACTGTAGTCTGCTTTTTCTTTGTAAGATGCAACTGGAACGGAAAAAAGGTGCACTTTTAGAAATAGATCCATGCATGTCTTATATTTGCATAGAGTCACTCAGAAGCTTAATTCTCTGTATACATGTACACACACAAGTAGACCTTAGTTTATGACCATTTGTTTTACAGTTCAAAGTTACACAGGTGCTGAAAAAAGTGACTTACAACCAGTGGTAGAATTCAATTTTTTTTTACTACTGGTTCTGTGGCCGTGGCTTGGTGGGCATGGCAGGGGAGGGATACTGCAAAATCTTCATTTCCATGCCACTCCAGGGGAAGAATACTACAAAATCCCCATTCCCTCCCCACTTCTGGGGGAAGGATATTGCAAAATCTCCATTCCCACCCTACTCTGGGGCCAGCCAGAAGTGATATTTGCAAACTACTCAATATTTCCGCTACGGGTTCTCCAGAACCTGTTAGAACCTGCTGAATTTCACCCTTGTTTGCAACCCATCTTCAAAGTTATGACTGACACACCACCCCCATGGCCATGTGATCACAAATCTGGTGCTTGGCAACTGGTTTGCATTTACAACAGTTACAGTATCTTGTAAGTATCCTGATTGCAATCTGCAACCTTCCTAGCCAGTTTCTGACAAACAGAGGCATGGGTGGAACCTGGATTTGCTTAACCACTGCAGTAAAAAAAAGTATGGTTGTAAAATTGGATCTGTTCATGTAATGACTCACTTAATGACCTCATTGCAAAATTCTTATCTCAATTGCAGTTATAGGTTGAGGACTACCTCTACACACATTTTACTAATTTTGCTCTTTTCTAGTAAGCATTCGTTATTTTCCTTGTCTTTTAAAGGAAACTGGAGTTAGCTTGGTTATTTTTGTAACGATAAACCCCATGTATAGGCTGCTTTTATCCAAGGGTGGGAAAGAAACAGATTTGTTTTCTCTCTGGCATAACTAATGATGTCAGAAAAGCTCCCAGAAGAGTGGCTGTTGTCATCTAATTGCTGACTGCTTTATAACCAACAAGATTAGTAAATAAAAATAAAAAAAGAAGCCTGGTACAATTTGGAAGCATTTTTAACATACCCTTAAAATAGATTCCATACCTTAAAAATCTTTCCTTATTACAGGATATTATGGTTAGGCCAGGAGAGTTTTACTGGGGCCTCATTGATTTCAATGACTGCTGGGTAGCTAAGGAAATTTTCATTTTCTATTTTCAGTTTTTGTATGAAGGGTGGCGAGATGTATCTCTCATGAAGTGTGTATTTTTGCATGATTCCTCCACTGAAAATAATATTATTGACTAACCTCAAGAATTTAGAGTATGGTAACCTGTTGTTGAAGATATCAGCTTCATTTCAGAATAAAACAAATAATTTAGTAACCTGGGCCAGTTGACTAGCACCAACTTTTCATAGCAAAGTTAAGAAGTATTTTAAACTAATCTACATGGATGGCATGTAACAAAGTCAGTTTGTGCTCAAAGAGACCACAAGTTCATTGCTTTCTATCAATGAAATAGATTGTCTAGCAAGAGAGAAACACATAAGATTAGGAACACTATAGCAGATGAAATGGTTCCATAGACCCATCAATAACACATGTAGTTTGTTAACAGTTCAGTCAACTTCTCAAACCAAAGATAGTCTCATCCAATTATATGCCCCCTGACTCCCAATGACTCTGGGAAGTTTACAACAATTTCAAACATGAAAAGGAGACAATAAAAACAACAAGAAACAATAAAGTTGATGAGTTGAGATGGCAGAATAAGTGGACAGAAGCAAAAGAAGACAACCTAGGTTAAAAGGCAGTTTCAATCATCCTCATCTAAGATCTGGATGAAGAGCCAGGTCTTGAGGCTTCTTTGAAACACCAGTAGGGTAAGGGTTATTTCAATCTCAGGGAGAACCTAACTACATGGAGCAGAGGATATGATAGAGAATGCTTTTGTAGATGAGAAGTATTAATTGATGGAATCCAGAGCACACCAGCTTTGTCAGACCGAATCAACTGGACAGATAATATTGGGTATAGGCAGTTCATCAATAAACCACTTCCTGTGCCATGGAGGGCTTTATAGGTAATAATCACCATCTTGAATTGCACCTGAAATAAAACTAGCTCTCAATGCAGCTCATGAAGCAGAGGTATTACATGGGCATACTAAAGCATGTCCAAAGCTGCTTGCACTGCTGCATTCTGGATCATTGAAGCTTTTTGATGGTCTTCAAAACCAGCCCCATGTTACAGTGTGGTGCCATGAGTTGACTAGGGCACTAATGACTGGCTGAGGTGTTCCCTGATCTAGGAAAGGCTACAAGTGGTGCACCAGATGGAACCATGCAAAGATCTTCCTGGGCATATGTGCCATCCATTCATTGAGCAGATCTGTGAATCCAGGAAGATCCACACTATTCTTGAATGAGAAAGTAGCATCCCATCCAAGGTCAGAGAGAAAACATCCCCAGGTATTTTATGTAGATGTTGAAAAGGAAGGGAGAAAGAAGAGAAGTCTATGGCCACACAGGAAGCGCTTAGGAAGTGATCTCTCTTCCCCAACCAATACCAAAGAAAGTGGCCCTGGAGAAAAAAGACAACCATCATAAAGATCCCAATGCACCGAGTCAGTTGAGAATGACATTGTGATCAACGATATCAAAATCTGCTAAGAGATCAAGGAGCACATGGACAGATGCACCACCACCATCCTAGCTCCACCACAGATCATCTACAAGCATGACCAAAGTACCAAATCCCAGTGTAATACCCAACTGAAATGGATCTGGAATGCTTCTCAAGACTGTAAACCACATGGTTTGATCTGGAACACCATATCCAAAATTGGCTAGTTTAGAATATCATTAGATTAGGTGACAAAAAAAGTTCAATGTCTAAAAACATAAGAAAGAAAACTTGTACCTGCATTGATTCAGAGAACTACCTGGTGCCTCTAAAGCATAATTTAGGCTTCTGCATTACTGCACATCAGGGAGGGCATGCATCTGTCATTTGGAGATGGTTGCATAGCTGTTGCATTTATACTTTGTTGGCAAGTCTCTCCTCTAGCTGCTCCATTTTGTCCCTTAAATGTGCCTTGCCTTCTACCCCACACCCAACAGGAAGTCAGCATGAGCCATGTTGGTGCAATGGTTAGAGTGCAGTACTGCAAGCTACTTCTGCTGCCTGCCGGCTGCTTGCAATTTAGCAGTTCAAATCTCACCAGGCTCAAGTTTGACTCAGCCTTCCATCCTTCCGAAGTGGGTAAAATGAGGACCCAGATTGTTGGGGGCAATGTGCTGACTCTTTAAACTGCTTAGAGAGAGCGTAAAGCACTGTGAAGCGGTTTATAAGTCTAAGTGCTATTGCTATGCAGGACATGCATCTCCTTACAAAGCGTAGTTGAGATTTGGAAGGTGTACACATCAGCCGATCTGCAACTATCAGCCCATCTGTAACTATCTGCAACCTACACTTATCCATACTTACCATCAGAGTAAGTATGCATCAACACTTACTCAAGCTTCAGTCTATGATTTTCTAATTTTCCCCAAGGATTGTGATTTGAAGTTTTGCTTCTTAGATCTATTCAACTACTCTCTGGAAGAAGAAATTTACCAGTTAAAAGATCAGTAACAAATTTTCAAGTGGAATCTATTATATGAAATTAGACTTAAGTATTTGATTGCCTATCCAAAGCTGACACTATTTAAAGAATGTAACAGGGCATACAACATAACCTGAATTCTCATATAACAAGAGTTCCATACTCAATAACATCTGAATGGGATTTATGATAAGGACAGTTTGATTTTTAATTCTGTTCTAATGATCCCCAAAATGGACTTTGCCCTTTTATCATCTTATACTGGATTATTGCTTTCATCTAGCTACTTATACTACATCATCTTCAGGTCAGTTATTATGGCTATGCAAAGCTTTGAAGGACATCCTTCAGTTGATGCTTCAAAATTGCTTCATTAGTCAATGTGGCCTATCATCAGTATCTGCATCAGGGGTCAAAGAATGCTGGTTGCAGCAGTATGATTGAAGCCTGCCCTGTCTACATATGTGTTTATGCCACATACATCTACAAGTGACCAGGGCTTTGATTACACTGCTTCAGTCTGCAGCCAACCACTTTGTAAAGTGTGACTGTTCCCTTGTTTCAGCTTCTGTTGCTTCAGATGTTACTTCTGGCATTTTGAGGAGTTGGAAAGAGTTCTGTGTGTATAAGAAGAGGAGGTGTCCAAAGCAATCTGAACCACCCTGATGAGACCAATGGCATATTCACTAAGACTCAAATAATGTTGCTTCCACTTGGCAAAATGCTGTGCCAAGATGAAGTGTAGTTGCCCTGGACTTAACAACAGTTCAGATCACATCAAAATATTCATGAACTTAACTATTTTTTTGGCCCAGTGTGCATCATTTTGAATGTCAGCCTTATTTGCGATTTCAATGCCTGTTTTTCTAGTTTGGAGAGATATTTTCATAAGTCTCTATATAAATCTGCTTATTTTTAATTTTTTTCTTCTAGTTGTTTCTATACCCTATCCCCATATATTCTTTTATTTTTGAAGTTGAAAGTTAGAATGAGTCAGGGGCAAATATTGTGAATGGAATAATATCACGGTACCATATAACACACAATAAATATTAATGAAGGGAAATGAAGGTAATTGACAGGAAGGATCATAGCCAATCAAATATAATAGACTGATGGGTTTGAGATCATGAGGGCAAACCCAATGATTGATCATAGGTCACTAGAAACAAATAAAATAAAGTGAGAATGATTAATAAATAAAGGAATAGGTAATGATTTTTCAGGATGTATTTTACATTAGAGGAAAAGGTAATGGTTTTTAACTTTGCTGAAAATGTTTTTAAGAAAGTCTTAATTGCTTTGTCTCAACTTTGTAAAGAACTGCTAATTCTGTTAATAGAATAGAATAGAATAGAATAGAATAGAATAGAATAGAATAGAATAGAATAGAATAGAATAGAATAGAATAACCGAGTTGGAAGGGACCTTGGAGGTCTTCTAGTCCAATCCCCTGCCCAGGCAGGAAACCCTACACCACTTCAGACAAATAGTTATCCAACATCTTCTTAAAAATTTCCAGTGTTGGAGTATTCACAACTTCTGCAGGCAAGTTGTTCCACTTATTAATTGTTCTAACTGTCAGGAAATTTCTCCTTAGTTCTAAATTGCTTCTCTCCTTGATTAGTTTCCACCCATTGCTTCTTGTTCTATCCTCAGGTGCTTTGAAGAATAGCTTGACTCCCTCTTCTTCGTGGCAACCCCTGAGATACTGGAACACTGCTATCATGTCTCCCCTAGTCCTTCTTTTCATTAAACTAGACATACCCAGTTCCTGCAACAGTTCTTCATATGTTTTAGCCTCCAGTCCCCTAATCATCTTTGTTGCTCTTCTCTGCACTCTTTCTAGAGTCTCGACATCTTTTTTACATTGTGGCGACCAAAACTGAATGCAATATTCCAAGTGTGGCCTTACCAAGGCATTATAAAGTGGTATTTTCTAACTTGTTCTATTGATACAGAGAGAGTTAAACCTTCCTTCAAATGAATAAATAATGTCTCTATTCCTGGATTAGTGAGATACACAGAATAGAAAGGGAGCATATTCTAAAGGCATGGAAACTAAAATCTCACTAAATCAGAAAGCCTTCCAGGATATTTTTGCTTCTCCAAGTTTGATTGCACCGGCTTCATCATGCATGATGAGAACTGACTACAAATCATAGCTCTGGGGAAACATTGCAGATAGCAGAAGATTAGGAAGAAGTATGTTTCATAATAATGTGCTGGCAGGACCATCACACAGGTCATACGGTGAGCTCTCAGCTGCTCAGGCCTTATTTGAAGCATTTGTCTCTGTAGACAAACAGGGGTATAGAAGCTACTAAGCCCTTGCTGCAGGCAGGTGCTGCAAGGGGTTAAGCCCCTTGTGTCTTTGATAGCATCTGCATGCAGGTTTCCAACAGAGAGAAAGAAGGCAGTTTTTTTTCCCCCTCCTTTCAGGCTTTCATTATGTTGCAGTTTTCGTGATTTTTTGAAAGCTGCCGGTTCATGAAAATTAATGCAGTTCTGCCAGACTATTTTCTTTGCATCTGATGTGCCCTGATGCATTATGAACACTCTTCAAAGGACTGAAATTTCCCGTCTGCTGAGTGCAGGCCATCAGAGCTTAATTCACATGGTTCCAAGATCTTTATCTCTGACCTGAGCATGATGCTAAGTGGCCCAGTTGAATAAAATGGAAAGGTCTTCTGTAAGCCCCAGCATTTGTGCAAATGCTTGTTCAAGTTGACGGCATCAGCTCATTTGCTCCGTAGCACTTTGCCGAGTCAACAGACAGATTTCAGAAAATATGTCAGTGCTGTAAAAGGTCCAAAGTATTTGCTGTCTTTCCTGGTGTTTGTAGCCAGTGAGAAGCAAACAGAGTCTAGATAGGAAACATTTGCCACATAGAAGATGGGTGAGAGACCATCACCAAAAGTGGTGGTGCAGTAAACCAACCCAAGAGACATTTTTTCTCCCCCCCCCCCTTTTTTTTAAATAACACAAAGTGTTGGAGAAGGTTCAGCTGGTTAAAGCAGTGTGTGGTTTCTGTTTACATTGCAACAAAATAGCTTGATTTATCCAGTGTAAGAGCTGATTTTCCTAAAAAGCCTTAATCAAACGATAGCCTCATTTATGATAAAAAATAAATTAAATGAGATCTAGTTGAATGTGTTTATTTAACTTTGATAAATTTGGACTGCTGTGACTAACCAGATTCTTCTATGATTCCAATTTTAATCCAGAGGAATATGTTAGTGATACTTCATTACAGGTTCTGTAACTCATGCTGATCACAAAAAAAAAAACAAAAACAAAAAAAAAAACCCTTTGACCAGCAGACATGCAAAGCAGATGTTTCAAAGTTAAACTGCACTTGGCAGATATAGTAACGTGCAGTGGGCCAAGGGGAGAAATAGGCATACGCTTATTCCATCTAAGAGTGTTCCAATTTTATTCTATATAGACTTCTAACATTTGGGCAAATAGCTTGCCTTGGTAAGTTGGCAGTAAATGATTTAACAAATTAAATTAAATGGAAAAAGAAAATGCACCCTGTCTGAATAGGTTTTGAGAAGCTGCTCCTGCAAGATACAAAACTAGGAGAGTATTCCATATTCTTTTTTTTTTCCATTTAATGTAATTTGTTAAATCATTTATGCCAACTTACCAAAGCAAGCTATTTGCCCAAATGTTAGAAGTCCATATAAAATAAAATTCTGAAAAAGTATCTGAGGATTTAAGGTTTGCATCTTTAAAATGGCAATTTGCAAGAAGAAAATCCAGAACTAAAAATCAAAAGGCAAATTTGTATTTCTAGAAATGTTGTCTCAGAAAAGTTCTGCAGGGGGTCTATTTTGAGCCAGGTTTGGAAAATCCATTCCTTTTGTAATAAACACTTGGTACCAATGATCTAATTGCTTTACTCAATGCATTCCCATATATAAGATTTTTAACTCCAGTGACCAAGATTGAAACACCTATAGCAGAATTCCTCTGAGCAATTCTCCAAAATGCATATAGGTATATAAAAGCTTTGACAGAGAAACCCCATCAGGAGATCATTTACTGTTTCTGCTGAGAGATTATGTGTCCAGTGTTTGTCCATTATCTCATTGACTGACAATCATGATTCACTCATAGATGGATATTTGAGGGGCACATGCGGGACTGTATATGTGTCCAAATAATGGGAATTTCAGAAAACTCTTCTCAGAATTATTTCCAACAAAAGAGAGGTATATATTTTATGTGGCCCTTGAGAAGACAATGGAAACAAAAGAGAAACAATGGGTGTTAATCCTAATATAAAATCAGTATTGATCCCCACATGTATCAGAGTAGGAAGGTAAACATCACATTTTTTGCTAGATTCCTTTGCTGTGGTCCTCCAAAAATACACATATCATTTTTGACCTAGAACTTTCCCACTTTGTAGAGTCATCCTGCAAAACAGAAGTGTAAGATCTAATTTTTATCACTCCTGAATTACTTTGTTTTGGATAGGTACCAGTGTTCACATCTATAGTGATCCTTCTGGATCTTTAGCCTATCTTCTGGAATGTCCTGCCAATATGGTGTCATCTGCAAATTTGATGTTCCCCTTCTATTCCCCTTTAAATTGTGTATGAAGATGTTCAAGAGTACTGGGCCTAAGATGGAACTTTGGAGTATCCCACTGCATACTTCCTTCCATGTAGATATAGTTCCATTGAAGATTACATGCTGAGTGCAGTTTGTCAGCCAGTTACAAATTCATTTAGTGGTGATGCTGTTTATCCCCCATTTTTCTGCTTTATCAACAAGTAGGTCAGGGGTGGGTTCTACTTACCTTTACTACCAGTTCGCAATGGGGCCGCTTGCTTTGCTCGCACACACACACGCTCTTTTGCGCATGTGCAGAAGCATTTTGATGACATCGGGGTTGGTGGGTGGAGCCTCCCTCCGGTTTTACTACTGGTTCTGTTCTCATCATAGCTGCATCGTAGAGTTGTCCATTGTAATTTACTTTGTTATAATTTAAATAGTTTAGAAAGCAGAAAACACAGGCAGCTGTTATGTAGAACTGCCTAAATCTGAAAAGGAACTCCAAATGTTTAAAAAGGTAATAGATACATTTTACATAAGTAGGAAAAGCCAGAGATAGATAAGTGAGAGGAAAGGTAAAATAAAATCTTGAATCCTGTTTATCTTACAGGTCTCTGCTCCCAGGTAGAATGTGCCCATTCTATATAGCTGAATAGCAAGGTGTGCTGCAGGTTTCCATGTCATGTAAGGCCAGGGAGCAGGAATGTGCCTTATCCTATAGAATAGTCTGAGATAAGGATGGCCTCTCTTTGAAATTTGGAGATGATTTAAAGGAACTCTCTTTTATCAACCACTGGGTAGGGTATCGCTGCTGCTCATTCACTGTTGGTTGTATTATGATTTGATTTTATTTTTTATTCTTGTAAACTCTCCAGAGTTGTATAATTGGGGCAGCACAACACAGCACAGAAATAGCATCAAATAAATAAATACAAAATAGAAGAAGAACAAAATAGGTTAATGATTCAGAGTACATCAATGTTGAACTTCTTATATTTTTTTTTTATTGCAAAAGTTTTACAATTACATTTTCACCCCCTTTTTCCCCCCCCCACTACCCCCCCCAGACTTCCCAACCTCCCCAACCCACCCTAACCCTCCCCTCCCCCCAGACTTCCTAGTATGCTCATGTCAGATAAAAGGAAAAAACCCTCCTTTGTATATAAAACTTGAACCCCTCCCTCCCCCTTACAAATTTTCATCTTCATTACATTAACCTATTTCTATCTTGGTATAACATTTTCAGATAAATTTTCATCCTGATTACCTTAAAAATATTTCTATCATAATATAACATTTTCTAACAAATTTTCATCCTTAACCTTAAAATATTTCTATCTTAATATAACATTTTCTAGCAAATTTTTATCCTCAACCCTAAAATGTTTCTATCTTATATAACATTTTTAAATAAAGGCTATTTGATACTTCCTAGTTTGATATTTGTGCTGAACATAATTTATCCATTTCTTCCATTCCCATTCATAGGTCTCTTGAGAACAATCTTTTAGATATGCTGAAATCTTCGCCATCTCTGCAAAACTGGCCATCTTCAAAGTCCATTCCTCAATCGTAGGCAGCGCTTCATTTTTCCAGTATTTACCTATCAACAATCTTGCTGCAGTTATCATGTACAATATCAATTTTGTTTCCCCCAATGTAAAACCCTTAACTATACCCAATAAAAACAGTTGTGGAGAAAATTGAATTTTTTTCTTCAAAACATTCTGCATGACCCACCAAATTTTTACCCAAAAAGCCTTAACTTTCTTACAGGTCCACCAAACATGATAATATGTAGCATCTAAGCAGTCACATCTCCAACATTTAGGCTGGACACTAGGGTACATACACGACAATTTTTTTGGATCTAAATGCCATCTATAAAACATTTTATAGAAATTTTCCCGCAGATTCTGCGACTGTGTAAATTTAACATTCTGAACCCAAATTTTTTCCCATGTTTCCAACATCACTGGTTCCTCAAAATTTTGTGCCCACTTAACCATACAGTCTTTAACTAGTTCAGTTTCTGAATCCCTTTCTAACAAGACATTATAAAGTCTTTTAATATGCATTGGGCCTTTCTCTTTTATATGTCTAACTAATTCTTCCTCATACATCATAATACCAGTTTTTTGGTCCTCTTTCCATCTCAATTGCAATTGATTATATTGTAACCAAGTTAAATTAATCCCTTCAGCCAACAATGTCTGTAATGTCTTCAGCTGCCATCTGCCCGCATCTGTAAAAAGAACTTCTTTATATAAAAACCCCCCGAGTGACATTATATTTGTATTCCACAAGGTATGACCAAGATCCAGCCATAGCGGTATTTTATAATTCCAGTTGTTTCGGTGCTTCTTCCAAACTCTCAGCAGAGAATCTCTAAGTATATGGCTTTTAAATACTTTATCCACTTTGCTGTCATAAAATAAGTAAGCGTGCCATCCAAATTCCAGATCAAAACTTTCTGCATTCAATATTCCAGTCTTTTTTCCTCCAAACCAATCACTTACTAAAGTCAAAGCTGTTGCATCATAATATAATTGTAGGTTTGGAAGTTTGAGACCTCCCCTTTCTGGAATGTCTTGCATAATTTTCATTTTTACTCTTGGTTTTTTCTCGTTCCAGACAAATTTGTTGACACCAGTTTGCCATGCTTTTAGTTGTTTATCATTTTTGAGCACCGGAATCATTTGAAACAAAAAAAGAAATCTTGGCAAAATGTTCATCTTAACTGCTGCTATTCTTCCAAGTAAAGACAGCTGCAGTTTTTTCCAAATCTCCATATCTTTTTGCACCTCTCGCCACAACGCCTCATAGTTATTTTGAAACAATTTCATATTTGATTCTGCAACCTGAACTCCTAGATATTTTACCTTTGGTACAATCTCAAAACCTGCCCTCCTTTCTAACTCCAGTTTACGATCTTGTGTCATATTTTTAACTACCATCTTAGTTTTTCTCTGATTCAATCTGAAACCTGAAACTTTACCAAAGTCTTGTATAATGTCCTTCATCTGGATTATCGATTCCATTGGCTGTGTTAGGGTAACAACCAGATCGTCTGCAAATGCCTTTATTCTGTAATCCTCTTGCCTTATCATTATACCTTTCAATGTGTTAGAATCCCTTATTGTATTTAACAAGACTTCTAGTGTTAAAATGAACAACAATGGGGACAGTGGACATCCCTGTCTTGTACCTTTTTCAATTTTAAACTCTGTTGTCAAACTTCCATTGATAATGATCTGTGCCTTTTGCTCTTGATAAATTGCTGAGACCGCCTGTATATATTGGTCCCCAAAGTCCATCTTTTTTAATGTCTTTAATAGAAAATTCCAATCCACTCTATCAAAGGCCTTCTCTGCATCCAGAAAGACCAGCACTGCAGGGATCTGTTTATTCTTCTCAAGATATTCCAATAAATCTATTACTTGCCTTACATTGTCCTTCATGTGCCTACCCTCAATAAATCCCGCTTGGTCATCATGAATCACCTTTTGAATTACTGGCATCAGTCTGTTGGCTAATACTTTTGCGTAAATTTTATAATCCGTATTCAAAAGAGATATTGGTCTGTAATTCTCCGGTTTTTTAGGACCTGCTTGCTCTTTTGGTATCAAGGAAATATAAGCTGTAGTCCACGATGGAGGTACTTTTCCCCCTTGTTGTATGTTGCAAAATAAGTCTCTGAGTTGTTCCACCATTTCTGCCTGTAAAGTTTTATAATACACTGCTGTCAGACCATCCGTTCCAGGAGCTTTGGCTGTTTTTAATTGTTTTATTGCTGCTATTATCGCCTCCTCTGTTATGGGATAATCCATTCTTTCCTTTTGTTGCTCAGTGATTTTTGTAACTCTTTTATTGTCCAAATATTTTTCTATAAGTCCATTCTGCACCTCCTCTCTGGCATATAGTTTAGTGTAATATTGAAGAAAAGCTTCTTTTATTAAATTCTGTTGAAAAACTTCTTTCCCCCCAATATCAACACTATCAATAGTCCGTATGCTTTGTTTCTTCCTTAATGTGTAAGCCAACCACCTGCCTGGTTTATTAGCATTGCAGAATGTATTATGCTTCGCATATTGTAAGTTTGTTGCAACTTGTTCCGCTATAAGCATTTGGAATTGGTCTTTCAGAAGTTTTATAACACTAAGTATTCTTTCATCTGTTGGATTTTTAATAAGTAACTGTTCTTTGTCCTTTATTTCTGCTTCCAATTCAAGTCTTTTCTTTTGTCGAATCCGCTTATGTTTAGAGTTCATATATATAAGCACCCCTCTCATATAAGCTTTGCTTGCGTCCCACACAATTTCCATTGGGGTGCCTTTATTCAAGTTCATTTCAAAAAACTCTTTCAGATGCTTTTTAAGTTCTATTATATTTTTCTCATATCTAAACAAGTTTTCATTTAATCTCCAAGAACGTCTCTCATTCTTACATGTCTCGATTTCTATCCAGACTGGGCTATGATCAGTCAAAGTTCTTGGCAGAATCTTTGTTCTTTTTGTCCTAACAAGTAAGTCATCAGACAACAAAATAAAATCAATCCTGGAAAAGGATCTATGTCTGTCAGAAAAGAAAGTATAGTCCAGTTCTTTTGGGTTATGTATTCTCCAAATATCTTTTAATTCCAGGTCTTCTTTCATATCAAAAAAAGTCTGTGGTAATCTAATTCTTGATTTTGCCAAAGTCTTTTTATCTAATTTAGAGTCAATTACTCCATTCCAGTCTCCCATAATTAAAATAGATCTATAATCCCATTGAAGTATTTTAGTATGCAGCATTTTATAAAAATAGTCCTGTTGTTGATTAGGAGCATAAATTCCTATCAAAAGAATTTGACTATTAGCAGAAAGTAATTCAATTGCTACAAACCTACCATCTTGATCAGCTTCTATAAGTTTGGCTGTTAATTTTTTGTTTACATAAATAACCACACCATTCTTTTTTTGGTTAGTTGAGGATATAAAATGTGTGCCTAATTTGGAATTTTTCAAATAGTTTTGATCTTGAACTGTAATATGCGTTTCTTGTAAACAAATTATATCATTATTATGTTGTTTTAAATATGCAAATACTTTCTTCCTTTTTTGTGTTACATTCAACCCATTCACATTCCAAGATAAACATTTAATCATCCTTATTCTCCTTCTGGAGCGAAGCGCAGAACCTTAGGATTTCATCTGAGATCCTCTGTCCTGCATTTCCCACAGCCCCAGCCTTGTCTTGTCTCTCCTGCTGTAACTTTTCTTTAAGTTCCTTGGCTTTTGCTCGAGTTATACGCTGATCCTTAACTTCAGCCGCCCAAGCCAGCTCCGAGATTGGGGAAGGTTCCAGCAAAGGCTCATCCAGAAAACCTCCTTCAGCACCCTTCAACTCTGCTAATTCCTGCTTAGATTGTTGTTGCCATTCTTGAGGTTGCTTCTTATCACTCTCTTTAATCTCCAAAACTGTAGATGTGCGTGGGGATGGAGTTCTTTCTTTAAAGATGTCATTATAAAATTGCTCCGCCTTCTCCACAGTATTCAGATGGTGTTTCTCTCCCTTATATCTCAAAATTATGCCAGTTGGGGCGTCCCAACGAAATGGGATTTGATTACTCTGCAGTTCTTTAACAAGAAAACCATACTCTTTTCTAGATTTCAACATCTTAGGTGGGAGCTCCTTGTAGACTGTAATCTTGGATCCGCTCACTTGCACAGAAGTGAGAAAAGATTTTTGCAAAATGTCATTTCTTATTGCTCTGTCTGTAAAATATATGACCACATCTCTAGGCAGTTGTCTTTGTCTGGCCACCCACGAGTTAACTCTATAGATTTTATCTATTTTACAAAAAACCATCTCAGGTTCAACTTTTAAAATCACAGCTAAGGCTTCGGCACAGATCTGTCTCAAATCTTGTCTCTCCTCTTCTCTAATTCCTCGAAGCCTTATAGCAAATTCCATTGCACGAAATTGCATCATAACAATATCATTCTCAACTCTCTGCATCTTGTCATCAACATCAAGAAATTTATGATCATTATTTTTCATCTTAGCATTAACTTCTAATTTAAATTCATCCACTTTTGTCTCAACTTTCATAATAAATCCTGCCAGACCAGACGCCACATCCGTTATTTTTTTGGTCACCATCTTTTGGCTCTGCTGCATTTCCTGCATAATTTCCTGTTGTGACTTTTGAATTTTTTCATCTATTTTATTTATTTTGTCATCCATGTCTTGAAATTTCTCATCCAAAATATTTGAGATGAATTCTTTTAATTCTCCCATATCCAAATCTTTTTTTTGGGCTTGTGACTGCGTATCCTGCTTACGTGGGGGGGATCCCCCCCCTGTTTTGCCTTCCTGCTTTTTTGAAGCCATCCTGCCACGTAAGCTAGCTTTCTTAAAAAGGGAGGGTCCGCCTCTTCTGCCACCTCCACAATACCTTCTAAAAAAGTCCCCCAGAATTACTCAAAACAAAGCTATAATGCAGCAAAGACAAGTAAAAGGGAGAGATTTTCCTCTTATTTCTGTTGCAGCCGGAGCAACTCTGTAACAACTTTTTAACTTTGTAGCAAGACAAGATAACTTCACCAATCCACACCCACTAATTCATTTGCTGAGCGCCATATTTTTTCAATCACTTTCACTCATTCCGAGACTTTCACTTCAGTAAAAAAGTTCAGCAAAGGACTAATACTTGCAGTTCAAAATTTCAGGGTTCAAGTGGATTGCGGATGTTTATTTGAGTTATTTCCTCGCTCTTTAAAGGTTTCCTGAGGTCGGCTTGTTCTGCAAAAGCAGAAGACGTCCCACGCCGCCCGGAGTTTCAGCAGGTTGTAAGGGAGCCGCGCCTGCTTCCTCCCCAGAAACAGTTCCCTGGGGGGGTTGCAGGGGCTCTACCTGTGCCCTGCTGCCTCTTCTTCTTTAATCCTGAGGATTTCGAAGATTTCGAGCCGCTTCGCAGTCAGGAAGCGGCTCTACAAGCGGCGGGGGTGGCGGTGCTAAAAGAAAGCACCGTCGCCGCCGAAGACGAGGAAACCGGAAGTCCGATTTATTTATTTTTCAACTCTTTTAAACTGCCATAATTAGCCTTCCTCAATTGGAAGTTATTTTCCAACAATATTCAATATTTTCCCAATGCATTAGAATTCATTTCTTGGAAATCTCTCCCACAATCTCCAAATGTTGACTAGAAATTATGGGAAGAGAAGTGTTATATCTCTGGTAAGTAGCAGGCTGGGAAAGGCTGAGCTATAGAAAAATTCATTACCAGAGAAAAAGAAATTAAGAAAAATTGAGATCATATCCAAGGTTTATTTTAAATCCCAAAGCACAGATAATCAGAATTGCTAATGAGACCCTTCTATTTCAGTGATTATGGTCTTATTGCAGTTCAGAGTACTGATGCGTATTAGTTGATACTAAGTTAAATTTATTACCAAAAATGAATTTTAGGGCTAGTTATAATTCAGGGAATACTGGTGGGAATACTGTCTTTATTTTGAAAATACCTAATCCCATATTCTAATGAATCAGGCATCCCCATTGTCTTAAAACAATAACATGCTATTGCAACATTAAGACACTGGAACTTTGTTATGAATCAGAATTATAAAAATATTTCATTCAACTGGATGAGGATCTCAAGACATAATAAATCATAACTTCCTCAGCTGGAAATTGTTAAAAATGTAGTGACTAAAGCATTTCTGCTGCATGCAGTTATTCTTACACTGCAATCCCATAAATTCCAGTTGGAAGTAAGCCAAATTTAGTCCACTGACATAAGATTTCAGCATTATGTTTCACCAGGTATCATCTTATTTCTTATGGGCACCTTTTCAATGGCTGCTTGATAGTATCTTTTTGTGTTAAATTTTCTTTTGTATATTGAATATAGGATAGTTCTAAACTTGTGTATTGTATTTCTCACTGAATATAGGGAATTATACACCATTTGGTAACAGAGCTATAACTCATGGAAACAGCTTGTGAAACTTACTGACTGATTATGACCCAGAAATCCTAATCTTGGGAGCAATTTCTGCATTCATGTCAAAGCACCTACCAAGGCACTTCCAGGTTGAAAAGGTTAGCCAGTAATATCACCATTGCCCAGGGGACACCATGGAGAACTCCTCCACATACCGGTATTTTCTCACCAAAGTGATACCTATTTATCTACTTGCATTTGCATGCTTTTGAACTGCTAGGTTGTCAGGAGCTGGAACAAATTGATGGGAGTCATTTTGTCACATGGCTTGCACTCTCAGGTTTTGGACTGCCAAGCTGTCGACCCCCAATGGTCTTCTGACTAACCAGTGTCCTAACCACATGAGCCACCATGACCACTGAGACTAATCTCTCAGGATTAAACAAGAAAATGGTATTCATTTATGACTCAACACACAACACTTCCCCCGCCCCCAACTTATAGGAAAACAGTGACAAATGAATCAAATCTCTCCCTCAGTCTGTTTTGAATTTATCCAAGAATGACCCAAATTCTTTCCAAAAAGATCAGATCATTCCCCAAAGCGATCCCTCCTAATGTGCTAATGTCATCTTCTTTTATTTACCAATATTTTAATAAATAAAGGGCACGATAATGGGCACAAAGTACACCTACAGTACATCTACTTACACAATGTACACCTACACCTATATCACGGGTGTCAAACACGCTGCGTCACATTGCTGTCACAATAGTTTTTCCCTTTGTGGTGCTGGGGTGGGCGCGGCCTGTGCATGACGCATCTGGCCCGTGGACCACTAGTTTGACACCCCTGACCTATATCAACAGTCTTATGGAGGCTCTCTTTTCAGAATGCAAAACAGAAAAGGTAGCCTTGCTGCTTTGGGGAAATTCCTGATTGTGGCCACAAAATTCAGCTCTGAAGACACTATTAAATGGAAGAATGGAGGGCAGAGATCGTAGCCTTTTGCTCTCCTGTTATGACCCACTGCATTGCAATTCCTGGAAAGATTTTAATTCTTTTTTCTGAAAGAACCTTGTCAGCAACTTGAACAATTCTGATTTAACTTTGCTAGATTCTCTAACAATAATGACCTAAATTGCCAGATTGCTATGCCGATTACTCCTTGTTTCATTGTTGCAGGTGTGGTCAGGATTACTGCTGTGTTTTAAATCCAAGCACAATCTTAAAATAATCACCAATCTTTTCTCATTTCTATCTGTTTACTTGTTCTCACTGGGTCTTGCTCAGCAGAATCAATGAGAAACCATTAGGAAACAGCACAAGGTCTTCTTGATGAAACTTTTCCCCCATGTGCCATTAATTGGCTTGTTTGTAGCCAGTAAGGATTAGCTCTGCTCTGCTGCCCCCATCCCTAAGAAAGTAGGAAGAAGAGTAAAAAGGCTGTGGAAATGATAAATCATGCAGAGATGCAGACAGAGTTGTAATGATCAATAAAACAAACAATTATCCTGTCATTATCTGGTGCAGCATAGCAATGGCTTGAAGGTCTAGCTCAGGAATATAAATAATAACTATCATAAAGAGAAGGGAATTAAAATTTATGAAATTCTGATCTCCGTGAAGGAGCTTTTGTAATGAAGGAATCTATGTAGTACCAGCAATAAAACTTATCATTTATTTAATACGAATAGCAGAGTTCTTGGGAACTGCAATATACTGGGAAGATACGACGCATGGCTTCTTCTGCTCAATTTACAAGATGATATCCCCCCTCACTTGAGAAAATACTCTGACAAATGATTCCCCAAGAAAACCCTGAAGTGTACACTTTCATGTAATTCTATAACAAGTAGTGATAATATTCCACCAATGCAATTACTGTTGTCACAATAGTAAATCAAATGAGTGTGTGCCTGTAATCCTGGAGCAAGTTTCTCCCCTCTAGTTGGTATCTCTGAGTCCTGAAACAGATATTACTTACGATTAATAATAACAGTAGCCGCAACAATATTTACAGCCCATCACACCACATATAACTCTTGAGGGTTTAGAAGAAATATAGAAAAATAACTAAAATATCCAGGGTTAAACCTAATTAAAATGTCTAAAATCAACAGGAAAGCATGCTCCAGGTCCCATCCATAAGACAAAACGATCTGTTGGCACCCAGGAAAACTTTTTTCTTTTTTTTGCCATAGTGCCTGCCTTCTGGGATGTCATTCCCCGCCCTGCCCCCCACCCCCACCCTGAGTTTAGACATGCCCTGTTCCTGCTCACCTTTTGCAAGGCATTAAAAACTTGGCATTGCCATGTAGCCTGGGCCCTGAGTGAGCCCATTTCATGGATGTGACCATTATGAATGTTCTTGGCAACTATTTTTTAGCAACAGCAATAACAATTTGACTTATATACTGCTCCATAGTGCTTTACAGCATTATCAGAGTGGTTTACAGAGTCAGCATATTGCACCCAACAATTTGGGTCCTCATTTTACCGACCTAGGAAAGATGGAAGGCTGAGTCAACCTTGAGCCCTGTCAGAATCAAACTCCAGGCTGTGGGCAGAGTTAGCCTGCAATACTGCATTCTAACCATTGCATCCCATGGCTCTTTTTTTATTTTTATTTTTTTGCTATTGATGTTTTTACATTTTAGCTGTTTTATTCTGTTTTTATTCTATTTTACATGTTAGCTGCCCAGCGGTCATGTATGTGAGATGGGTGGCCATATAAATTAAATCAATCTATCAATAAAGACAATAAAACTTCCAAATAAGCAAACACAATAGTGAGCCATACTTAGTGATGGGTTTTCTTTTAATTTGCTTTAATATTGAAATTTTTTAAAAAAAAGTAGAGAAAGAAAAATATTAAGAAGAGAATGCATACAGAAAATAATTCTGTTTTTAAACATTTATTTAAACACATGGAACAATACTTATCTACTGACATATCTGTAATTAATGAAAAAGATTCATTTCACTTTTATTCTCATGGATGCATTTATTTAAAAAAAGTATTTCACCTGCATCCACTACTGAGGAATGAAGTCATGAGATTTGTAAGGGAGAATGAAAAAGAGCTTAATTGAAAGTGAAAACTAACCAATTAGCAACTAGCTAAGAATAAATCAAGGCACAGTTCTATACTTTAGAAAAGAACAATTCCTTCCTGACTTGCGTGGAGGCTGCCTGGCCTTGGTTTTCCTCACTTTCCTCAGTCTTTTTCCGAGTTTAGATTCTTCTCTACCGTCATCAATCTGAAGGCTGACTTGTCAATTAAAGAAGGCATGCCACTCCAGAATCTAACTTGCAAACCTGAAATATGCGCAGATCAAAGAATAGAAAATAGGGCAACTATCGGATTAAGAATTCTGCAGTTTGCTTATCATTCTTGTATGAGATGCTTAATTATATCCCTAATCAAAATTAATTATGATTAATTATATGCTGAATCAGGAAACATAGATTTAGGGATTACATGTTTAAATTAGGATGCACTCCAATCACAAGACTGAGTTAAGACACAATTCAGTGATTTACAAAGCTTTGTTGCTGTTGCTGGTTTTTATTGGCTTTTAATATAATGCATTGGTAAATTCATCTGAGGAAATATGGCAATCTTTTGAAAAAATGAGTTTTTTGGAGCAAAGCTCCTTTAATTTTTTTACTGTTGTTGTTGTTGTTGTTGTTATAGATTTAATCTTCAATTCGATCACAGTCTGGGACTGGTAAAAACTTAATAGTTCAAGTCCTAACCAAGGCCCTAAGAGCTGTGAAAGTAGCGTCTGAGCATGTAGGCCACGGGTGTCAAACTCACGTCATCACGTATCGGGACTTCTTCCCCCTTCGCTAAACCGGGTGCGGCCAGCGCATGACGCATCTGGCCTGCAGGCTGGAAGTTTGACCCTGATATAGACAGTTCTGAATAGTGTGGGTTTTTTTGCAAAGTCAATTTTTTTCTTTTTTTTTTCTTTTAATTTTTTTACTTTGCATTAGTGTTTATCTTTTTAATTGTCCTGTTGAGTTTGTCCTCAACTTACAGATGGAATTGAGCCTAGAATTATTGTCATAGGTCATTGCAGTCATTAATTAATTCACCACATGACTGGACCTGACATTACAACATTTTTGTGATAGTTGTTAAATGACGTCATTATACTCGATGGGCATTTTTTTGTTGGAAACCAGAGCTAAACTCTGGAAACCAGCAAAAAACATAAAAAAACACAATCATATGACTGCAGGATACTGCAAACAGCTGTAAAGGCCATCCAGTTACCAGGCACCCCAAAATGCAATCACATGATTGCAGGGGAGGGGGTGCAGCGGTCATAAATTCTAAATCAGGTTTTTAAAGTATCTTTTAGGGAGTGTGTTGTAACACTGAATGGTTTCTAAGTGTTAAGACTGGTCATAAGTTGAGGACTTACCTGTAGAAAGTCAGCTACATAGATAAGAGAGGGAAATGATTCATTTCCCTGGAACTCTAGCAATTCCAGCTCTTTAGATTGAACTGCAAACTTGAATGGGATCTTGGCTGGTTCGTTCATTCCTAATAGATGGCAGGGGGAGCTGAAGAGAGTGAATAGGCTAGGTTGCACTGTATGCTGGAATCTCAACTGAATAGATTAATATGGAAAAATCAAATACATATAAAATATAGTGAACAGAAACAGCTTGGGGCGGGACCAAATGATATTATAGCCCCAAGCAACTTAAACTGAATTGAAATACCAAGAGAATGGCTTTCTTTTGCTTGCTGGCTCGATTCCTTCTTTTCCCCTCATTTTGACTTTTACACCAACATTTCTTTCATAATTAGTGTATTCTGATTTTTCTTTTGTTAGTCTATAAGTCTGTAACTACAACATAGCAATTCCTATTTAAGTATCTCAGTAGAGCTGGCAATTGCCACAGTAATTTATATTCTTACTTAGTTGCTATTGAGCTGTCAAAGGTTTGTTTTATATAGAAAGATCATATGAATTGATGTGATTTTCAATAGATTGATATTTAATTTAATAATGCCTTTAGCATTATTTAAATCTGTTTGGGGTTTGCGCCATAAGATTACTTTCTAATATACTGATTTTGAGAAACGGAGACCATGCATAAAGCGATAGCAATATCATCCATAAGTTCAATGTTGGGATAAACCTGGTCAGGCAGTAGAATGTATAATTAAATTTATGTTGTGTGTCAAATGATTATGTCAGCCTGGAGGCTCTTTCATACTTACTATATTTTTATTACTTCAGGGACAGAAGCTGAACAAGCCAGAAATTCAGAAGTAGCAGATGGTATAGTCCTCTTAAGAAGATACCATACAAATAGGAGTTGAGGGGAGGGAAACTGTTGCATCAATGACCTAAGCTATAACTGGATGCATATGCCAATACTCCTGCCTTGCAATATTTAAAAAGTAGAAGAAAAGAAAATATTTGGCAAGAAACAATGGTTGAATTAAACTGTACAATTCACTGAGATCTGAATGCAGTGGTGGAATGAAGTTGACATATTTTAGTCTAAAGTACAGAAATCCCTACTCAAACATGACATTATCCTGAAAGTTTTAGGAAAGTCATAAATTGGGTTGTTAAAATATATAATATAACTTGACTTGCTGAAGCATAGAATATAATTACCTAATACCCAGCTTGGTGTTTCCTCTTGTTTTCATCTATCCAATTGATCAACATAACTCAATAAGATGTTAATAATGTTGATTAATAACTAGGAGGTGTATTTTGAGAAAATGCAGAAATATACACACAGTAGCATGAACCTTTTTTCCCCCAGCAAGCTTTTGGAGAACGCTTATGGTAATCTGAAACTAGTCCGTACCTGATAAGATCTAATCTGCATGTCTGAAGTCTCTCCATCATTCCATCTAATCATGCAAACTAGTGGAGATGTGGCTTGCAAATCAGCCACAATTTTTCCCCCCTCAACTTGTCTGATGAAGAGTTCTTGACATTTGAAAGCCTGTAGGAATTCTGAACAACTTCAGCTAGCCATTCTGGTATAGATCAGGTATATAATGGCCTTATATCAACTGTCATGTGGTTTCTTATTTAAATATTTTTTTAAAATAAAATTATCTACCCAAGGCATTTGACAAATGCTTGGGTTCTATAGGTGACCTTGCTCCAGAAAGAGGCAAGAGAGAGAACAAAAGGTGCAAAAATAAGGTGACCAGAAAGAATTCAATTAGGTGAACTTAAGACTTTCAGTATGAATTGAAAGTGTGTGTATGAGGGGAGAGCAGATTCTGCATCTGAGTCTACTTCAGCCATACCCATGTAGCATTAGTTTAGGTCATCAGTTCTGTGCAATGTGTCTCTGACAGGACTTAAAGAAAGATATTTCATCTACCCCGCCAGCATCCTAAGCTCTGGTCTGCTGATCCAACTCTATCTTTATCTTCCTGTCAAAGACCAAAATGTGAACAGATGTTAACTCCTCTCTAAGGAACTTGCTGTTACCTGATAACACCGGGCATACATCTCCCCACAGATCCTCCTGCTGTTCTATCAGAAATACATAAAAAAGCTGTATATGCTGAAGGGTTGCTGGCTTTTGCAGTTTTAACCACAGATTTCAGGTAGTTCGATGGTTTCTGAAAGCAAAAAAATGATGAGATGTTGGGCATTTCTAACCATTTCCACTCTTAAAAATATCATACTTCTGATATTCCTATTGTGAAGAAAGATTTGAAAATACATCAGCAGCCCAAAGAAGCTGGAAGAAAAGTCTAAAAATAAATGAATCTGGGGATTGTTCTTTCAAATTATTTAGTGATTGGAAAATTCAACTTAGGAAGGGAAATTGTGCTTTAAAAACAGTGGTACTGTTTGGACTTCAGGAATCTAGGCCCCATTCAGGAGAATGAATAAAGGACTTCAAAATGTAGCAGGTGGCTTGCCATATTCCAAAGCATCTGTCGACAAAATAATTCCAGATTGTTTAGATCAGCAGCTTAGATATTATCTAAAGAAATACCGCTGGTTACTAGATCTCTGAATGCTAACTTCTGGAAAATAACCAGAAATACAGAGTTAGTCCAGTGACCCATCTAATTTAATATAATTGACATGGTGTTTACTCCAGGTTTTAGGCAGGAGTTTTTTCTCTCAATACAGTAAGTGCTACTGATTTATTGATCCAGCAGGGCTTTTCTGTTGTAATGTTTAAATCGTGCATTTGCTGTATTTTCCATTGGGAATATTTAAGGGCCAGAAGTGTGTCTGTACAAGCACCTTCAATCAGTGTTAACAATCCTTTTTTATATGCACAGTTGGGCACAGCCTTCACCAGTTTAATATATTTCTAGCCACTTCTCACAGCACTAAGTTTCATGCCCTGTGTGAAATTTCTGTCCACCAGATGAACCACCACAAAATGGAACATGGTTTATTATTCTGTACCATTATGCCTGTTTCCAGAGAAACTAATTATTCTGCATTGTTGTATTAGATACTTTAAGAAAGATTACATTTTCTTACTTTAGGCTGATAAAAAAATTAAATCCATCAGTTCTCCTAAACACATTAAAGATGGAGTTTCTGCTCCTAATTATTAATAAGTTGGATTTCAGGATGCAGAATATTTGATTTAAGCTCAATATATTCATGAACAATGTCACAATATTACATTTTGTACTGAAATACTTTTTCATTTTATTAAAGTTCATCGTAGATGGACCAAACTTGAGCAGTTCTTGCTCAAGGTCATAAAAGCTTAATGGGCCTTTTCTGAAAAGCACTACCTAAACCTTATCTCCAGTTTTACAGACAGCAGCATTCTTGTCTCATCTGCCAAAGTGTTGGTGTGCCTATCCACACACATTCCTGGATATGTGTTACCAAGACACCCAGCCAAAGAGTGAAACCAAACAATGCCACTGAAAGTAGATAATATATAAAGGTAAAGGTTTCCCTGTCAGTCATGTCTGATCTAGGGCACGATGCTCATCTCCTTGGCCGAGGGAGCCAGCATTGTCTGAAGACAATTTCCATAGTCATGTGACCTGCATGGCTACCCTGTTTTCCCCAAAATAAGACATCCCCTTATAATAAGCCCAATCGGGCTTTTGAGCACATGGCAATAAGGCCAAGCGCTTATTTCAGGATTCAAAAAAATATAAGACAGGGTCTTATTTTCGGAGAAACACAGTACTCCTTGCAGAGAGTTGGTCATTTGCATTCTTTTAGAGAGTTTCTTTTAGAGCCACTTCGAGGTTTATCTGTGTCATCAGGGCCACCTGAGTATTGCAAATGGGTGTGGAGCCACTTATGTTGTAGACTGGAGATAGATGATGTCATATCCATCCTCCTCTGTTAAGAGAGGGCTGTTCAATTTTGATATAGATGGCTTCTTTGACCCCTCTTTCAAACCACTTTGTCCAAAATGTTGTTGTGGCCCGCCAGTGGCCTGCACAGATCGTGGCTGATCCCGACGAAGAGGAGGCTGGTGTGGTGTCGCGCCAGCAGCCTGCGCAGACGGCGCTCGTATTGGACAGCGAGGAGGCTGAAGAGGATGTGGTGCCAGAGGCAGAGACTCAGCCAGGACCTTCAGAACCTCCAGAGGTTCCTTCAAGTGGAGAGAGCAAAGTGGAGGAGCCGCTCGTCAATGCCCGAGCACACAGGGCTGCCAAAAGGCAGGAGTGGCTACTCAAGAGGAGGAGGTCTACTCGAGAGTAGGGCTTGAGGATAATTGGCCACTCCCTTAGCCTATTTAAGTCGCACACAGCTAGTGCTTTCTTGCTGGAAACAACTAGTATTTATAATCAGAATATTTTGGTTTATCATATCTTGCTTTCTGGGCTGGTTGCCAACCTTTGCCAGTCTTGTTTATTCTTGCTACTTAATAAATTTGATAAGGACCGTTGGTGTGTGTCAATATTCTCAGAAATCCAGAGCTGGGGCAGAACAAATGTAGACTTTGCTGTCTTCAAAAGAGTGGCCTTTGTCTTTTAAATACAGATGGACTGCTGAATCTTGTCCTGATGGGTTTGTTCTCCTATGTTGTGCCATGCGTTTATGATCCTAATAATCCTACATAACACTGCATTTAATCCAATACTCTGACTGCCCCAGATATAGTATACCAAACCTTGGGGCCAGAATACCTATGAGAATACAATTTTTCCTCTGATTGTTTCGGTCCATCCAATAAGATGACATGCTCCAGATCCCATCTGTAAAGCAATGGGATCTTTAGCAATTCTAGAGATTGTCTTCTTTCTAGATGTTCCTGCCCTATGGTATAACATTTCCCCTGAAATCTGCACTGACCCAGCCCTCTCCTCCTTACGAGAAACTTTGACTTGACTATTTCAATAGATTGTTGTATAGGCTGATGTGATCCCACTTGATGTACATTATTTTGGGGTTATTTCATCCAACATAGGTCATTATATTTTTCTTATTGTTGATTGTGTTTGTGTCTAATCTATTATTTCTGATCTTTGTAGACTGCCTAGAGTTGCTTTGGCAATCAAGATGGCTAATTAGTTGAATGATTATAGCTTCATTTCCTAGAAGAAGGATGCAGCATGTGTAATATTAATGTTGGTATGTGGGAAGAAAAAAATGAAAAAGTGAAAAGGTCTTTACATTCTGGTAGGCATCCCCCTAGAGCAGGAGTGTCAAATTTACGTTGCCAAGGCGGCGTCACGTGACATATCAGGACTTTTTTTTTCCTTCGCTAAACCAGGCATTGGCATGGCCATTGCATGATGCATCCGTCCCATGGGCCCGGAGTTTGACAGCCCTGCCCTAGAGCTAAACAGAACTCTGTGTCAAAGTTTTAGTGCTTATCCACTATTTTGTGAATATATTCAGTGTTTTTGAGCTAATCGGTGTTCGAATTTTATGGAAACAGTGAACTTACAAATTGCTCCCAAAAGAGCCACTTTCCCCTTGGGATCATCTGATCATCTGCAGGATTCTGCAAATTGTGTAGAGATTTAATGGTCAAATAAGGACGAGCAAGCCAAAGCTGCTGAAAACAAATAAAATGAAGACTGCAACATTTGAGAAAAGAAACTTTGCTCCGAGACAGTATTTAAATTAGTGAAGTTATACAATCTACTTAATCCAGAGATTTTGGATTTTACTAGCAGCACTAATTACAAGCCTATAACTACTTGCTTGGTGTAGCCTTGTTAATTATTGCTGTTAGCTGGTTATCACTTGTAATGCCTGCTAAAGCTTTTCGTCATCTCTCATTTAGTGCTGTAAAAAAATAGTTCCCCCACCCCAGTAGAATTCTTTAATCATAGGGACTATGATTTAACCATACATGTATACATTTTCTCTTCTTACCTTGACAGTGGGTTTAGCTCATTGCTGAAGAAAGAAATCCTCCTTTACAGTTTATGAACCAGATTTCTATCAGAGGATATATTTTATCTGGCCTTCCCGTTGACTTTCACAGAGTTTCTTAGCTCTCTGCTTCCACACAATACACATCCCTTTACTCGTCACTCTGCGACAAATGCCATTTGAACCTGATATTTGTAACCGTATGCAAATTATTGCCAAGTCCTGAAACCAAATTAACTGCACTTACTTGAAAGTAAGACTTTTATCAGGATGTCTGAGCAGATATGCATAACAATGAATAACAATAACATCCAAGACACAAATGAAACAATAGAATGAATGACTTCCATTTCATTTCATTATTTCATATTAATTTGGAGAAAATAAAAACCTGTTAATTAGAAGGAAGGACAAAAACACACTTGATAGTGCTAATGATGTTCCATGCAACCAGTACCACAAGCAAAGCAGATGGCTAGTATTCAGGAAATCATCCTCTCTGAAAAACTCACAAACTTAGGTTAGCTATGGGGATTGAGAAGACAGACATATTTGTGGATGTTTAATTTCCATTTATTTGGTATTTGAACAACAGACCATCTGTGTTCAAACCTTCTAATTATCTACTGGCAAGAAGGATTCTGACTGCAGTTGTTCAACCATTAACTTACTTTGACCTCTTGCCAACATAAAAGCAAGTACTTAAACCATAGCATTATCCTGTGATTTTTGCCTTGTTTATGTTCTTGCTTGTTTTTGAAGAGGAGAGGAAGAGGGTTATTATTATTATTATTATTATTAATAGCCTCTGTAAAACCAAAGTAAGTCATTTAATGCTTCTTTGGCATGGCCGTCCAAAATTACTCCATCTATATATTTGTAATTTAAATGCTGTTCTTTTTTTTTAATTATAACAGATGAATATTGGGACTCATTCTTAATCTGGAAGAGCCTATTGGCAAGGTTGCTTACTGTATACATGTAAATGTGTAAGGCTACATCTCTATTATAAACAGTCCTGGATAACAGTGAAGAATTTGAGTTTTCTGCATTTCTTTTCTGCCATCTAGTAGTCATCCAGCTTTTTGCAGCTCACTTCTTACAGCCCTAACAAAGCAACATATTCTGCAGATCAGTGTATTAGCTACCATGCTACTAGTTCATGCAATACTTATAGGCAAAGAATTGTAGAGGCAGAAAAAAAGATAAGGATTGAAACTAGAAGCACCAGTATCAAACTGGCTTCCTGGGACAACTCCAGCTAGGAAAGGTTAGCCAAATTATATGATTTGCCATATATATATATATTAGAAGTACAGGTATTCCTTGCTTACCAACCATTAGAAGTACAGACATTGATTGATTGATTGAATTTATATTGCTGCCTATTCGCCCATGGCGGCTTTCAGAATATAAAACCACATTTAAAACAATAAAACTAATAAAAAGAATCAAATAAATTAATATAGTATAATATAATAAAATCACCTCCCACTCCAGCGACAGCAGATCACATGAGCCATTTAATGGGCTCCATCCCCCTCTGGGTTCCCCAGGCCTGCTGGCAGAACCAGGTCTTCAGCGCCTTCCGGAAGAGTATTAGAGTGGGAGCCGTTCTAATCTCTGGGGGAATGATGCTCCAGAGAGAGGAAGCCACCATGGAGAAGGCCCTTCTTCTGGGTCCCATCAGGTATATCTCCCTTGGGGATGGGACCCGCAACATTCCCTGCCTCCCCGCTCTGATGGGTCGGGTAGATGTGACCGGCAAGAGACGGTCCCTCAGATAATCTGGTCCCAAGCCATGAAGGGCTTTAAAGGTAACAACCAGCACCTTGAATTGCACCCGGAAGTAAATCGGCAACCAATGTATCTCCCACAGGAGAGGTGATACATGTGCACACTGAGGTCTGCACAAAACCATGCAGGGCACTGCATTTTGCACTAACTGGCGCTTTTGGATGCTCTTCAAGGGCAACCCCATGTAGAGCGCATTGCAATAGTTAAGACGGGAAGTGACTAGAGCATGAGTGACTGTGAGTAGGGATTGTTAGTCCAGGAAATGGCATAACTGGAGCATAACCTGCAATTGTGCAAAGACCCTCCTGGCCATGACTGCCACTTGCTCTTCAAGGAGTCGTGAGTCCAGGAGAATCCCCAGATTATGCATAGGGTCTGTTTGGGGTAGTGCCACTGCATCCAAGACCAAAGGCAATTCTCTCTGAGCCAATGAACCCCAAACCCAGAGCCACTCGGTCTTGCAAGGGTTTAGTTTCAACCCATTGCTCCCCATCCAGCCCCTAACAGCCTCCAGGCATTGTGAGAGGGAGGACAAGGCATCACTTAATTCACCACAGGCTGAGACATACAGCTGAATATCACAAGTAGTCTGGACACTGGGCACTTGGCAACCAGCATGCATTTAGATGATTGCATCTTCTGGTGGTGAGGTAATCACAACGGGAATCTGGCAGTTGTATCTGGAATTGATGATAGCAGTTCACCAGTTCCAGATGCAACTGTTAAGTGAATTGGTGCAGATCATCAAATATGACATCACATGACCTTGACTTGCAACTTCCTGCCAGGTTCCCATTGACTTTGCTTCTTGGAATAATAAATATCTCCTTTGAATGCCCATCATCATTCAGTTCTTTAGATATATTGGCCCTTAGTACATATACCTGTGGGTGCATGCATGCCAACTAAAGGTGCTTAACACAATAGTGAATATTGCATTTGCATGAGATACACAGACATCTGTCTCAGAAACTTACATAAACTTCCAGGCATAGGGGTCAGGAAATCATCAAACCTACAATCTTGGTGTATGTTATCTTTAACAGTCATTTTGTATTTTAGTTGGGAGGGAGGGACAGATTAATAATAGATAATAAGTACTGATTTTTAAAAATTTTTTTTAAAAAACCTATCCAAAGAGAAACATATCAGAATCTCAAGAGAGCAACCATTCAGCGCTCAGATACAGCTCCTAAAGTTTCCCTATCACTGATTCACATATTTATTTCACACGATTTGAACTATACCCTTTGCTCCCTAAGGATGCTAAATAGCTTTATATCTCTGTTTGTGTATGGTTTATTATAATTTAGAATTATTTTTAGCTTCCAAAAACTGGCAGCAATATAGAGCTAGATTTGGTCAAATTTGCCTGGCATAAAATATATTTGTGTACTCTTAGCTCTTTTAAAGTAAGTTGTTTTTATTTTTTAAAGAAGAAGGTCAAGAGACAGCTCATTTACTTGCTGTTTCCTAAAGATCCCTGTAAATATGAGATTTGGTACATCAAGATTAATGGCAGAATAATGCAGGCCTGTGTCAGTTCCATTTTAATTCTCATCTGTGTTATCCATGGAAGATGTCACTTTGATGTAAAATATGGGAACTGATGTTTTGTCACTGTTATCAGGTGCAAAGCACTGTGGGAGATGTGACTAGATATTAGTTTAGAAAATATCTTCCCACAGTGAATTAACTTTTATTAGCCTGTCACACACCCTTCTGCATCTGTGCTATGTAATGCTCTGTCTAAGAGATGTTTCGCCTGCCATGGGCTCAACTTACATTTCAGAAACACGTCGTGATGGGAGAGGTAGGCAGCAGTGGTCAATAATTCATCCAGAAGCAGACATATGCAAAACATCCCACATGGTTTTATGACACTTGGCCCAATGTAGCTGAAAATTGGAACATTATAAGCATCTCAAAATTGCCTTCCCATCTTCACCTCATACTGGTCATCGTGGATTTATCACTCAGTCTATTTCTTCATTCAATGTTTTTTTTCTTTTTGATTTTTTTAATGACTGTATGAACATCTTATTTGTGGGCCATTTGGATTTGCACGCAGCCCTCCCGAGCTCCGTTTTCACTGGCAGAGGGTTGCAGGATGCCAACAGCCAAAAAGAGAGCTCAGGATGGAGACACAGGCACCCCCGACACAAGTGACATCAAGCTGGCCATGCCCCCTGACCATGCCCCCATGCCTCCCCATGGTCAAACACAATCCTGATGTGACCCTCAATGAAATCGAGTTAGACACCCCTGCTCTAGTCCATGTGCCTGTGAGAAGAAATCAGAAGCACCTTCACTTGAGAGTAATATATTGCCAGTAATTACGGTAATACTCAAATTCCAAACACCAACCATTCGGTGTCCAAAAGAACCTAATTCACTCTTTCTCTGTTTTTTCTTTTGCCTAAATTACTACAGAAATCTACAAAAACACCAAGCTATTCATTAGAAGCCATCAGTCTTCTCTCAGGGCTGTTTTATTTTGCATTCCTGCATGGAGCAAAGGCCAGATTTCATGGCTTCTACTCTATTATTCATCAGGTCTATGGATGGCTTCTGTGGCATACAAGGACTAAATGATTCCCTCAAGGTAATTCTAATTCTAAAAAAAGAAAGCTGGCATCATGGCCCCTATTGGCCATCTTATTAAGATGCGGTGATACTTTTGAGAGGGCATCGAGGGAGAAAATTTCCTGTGGCTGAATGACTTTTTTTTTTTTGAGGGGGTTGGAAAGGGGACGATATGGGAAGAAGTCTGAGCAGTCATCCTGTATTTCCATCAACATAACTAGTCACCTTCAAACTACATCTTAATGTACTCGCTTCTGTTTATTTACCTTTACCTTAGAGTTAATTGTGCTTCCAACCTCTCTGCCCCAATTTCTGCGATTTTTTAGGAGCATATTCTTCACAGGAAAGGATTAAATGACTTCTTTTGAAGTCTTACAAAAAAACAAACAAACCATAGCTAAAATGTTTGCAGGAGCAGAGGGCTTTTTTCTGCCAAAGCATTCAGACAGCCTCTCATTTCGCTTGACAAAGCCAAAAGGGCACTGCCAAAGGCTTCTGAAAACCATTTCCATGTGTCTGCAAGTATCTGTCGATCTGCTCTCTCTTCTCTGTGTCCATCTCAGCCCTGCCTTGCTTTCTAAACATAGATTCAGTACTCGTGTGAATTATGTTGTCACTATGTGTCCTCTATTTAAAAAATAATAATAATAAACCTCTGCACATACCTTGGGTTGCTTTTCTTTAAAAAAATGCCAAGATGGAGAAGAATGTGTAAGAGTGGCACCTGATTCACCATGATTGCCTCTTCCTTTTCTTCTGGTGAGGAGAGGTCATTCATAATCAGAAATCATTGGAAGGATGCATCCTTGGAATTTGTCACTTTGCAGCAGTGGTGAAATCCAATTTTTTTTACTACCAGTTCTGTGGGCATGGCTTGGTGGGCATGGTATTGCTTGGTGGGCATGGCTTGGTGGGCATGGTAGGGGAAGGATACTGCAAAATCTCCACTCCCACCCCACTCCTGGGGGAGGATATTGCAAAATCTACATTCCCACCCCACTCTGGGGCCAGCCAGAGGTGGTATTTGTCAGTTCTCCGAACTACTTAAAATTTCCGCTACCGGTTCTCCTGAACCTGTCAGAACCTGCTGGATTTCACCCTTGCTTTGCAGCCCCTCTGCAGAGCAGCCCATAGAGCAGAGGTTTCCAACCCCGGTCTGTGGACCAGCACAGGTCCAGGGCAGGCCAGAAACTGGGCTTTGCAAACAAGCCCCATCTGTGAGATGCAGGCAGCACGTGAAACCACACTGCCTCTGGTCCATGGAAAAACCTCTCTCCATGGAACCGGTCCCTGGTGCCCAAAAGATTGGGGGCCACTGCTATATAGTGCCTTCCAGCAGGACATTTTTTGTGTTTAGTGTTTCTGGAGAAAAACACAAGCATTTTTTTTTTTGTGAAGGTTACCTGATAGAGATATATTGTAACTCTACCATTTGTTCAGAGATTTGAAATAAGGAGGAAAAGCAAGAGCATATAATCTTTAGTCCAATGTTAGTAAACCAGGGGTGGGTTCTACTTACCTTTACTTCTGGTTTGCAGCAGGGCCATGCAAGCGTGTTTGCTTTGCTCGCGCAGAAGCATTTTGATGATGTCGGGGTCGGTGGGCGGAGCCTCCTGCTGGTTTACTACCGGTTCTACAGAACCAGTGCAAACTGGGGGCAACCCACCACAGTAGTAAACCCAAAGCTTCCTTAAAACATTTGCATCCTCTTCTCATTGGACTTTTCAGTTTGAGGCTTAAATTTGGATTTAACCTTTAAATCAATCATGAGGTAAATACGGAGCTGTCTGTTGACTGTCCAGATTTTTGCATTCAGGATCTGGTAATATTCAGGCATGAAATCTTTCTCTTCTCCAAAAATGTGCATAGAAATGCCAGTCTTATAATAAATTGCCACCAAATGTCTGTTCAAGGGTTGTAACCCAGTGACACCATTTATAAAGCAAGTCCTAGATTCAATATTTATCAGGTTGCACAAGATACAGCCACTAACGTTTATATTTCTCCCAAATTGAACAAGCTGCACCAGGGATTTTATTCACTTTCAAGGCAGCTGCAGAAAGTGTATTTAATCTTACAGCCATAGCATTTTCTTACAGTGGATCTCTGGACATTTCTTACAGTGGACACTCTGGAATATAGAGTGGTAATCCTGAGGCATCAGATCTGGAGCTCAGCATTCTGAGAAAATGCAGCATTTCAAAGGATGATTTAAGGATCTTCATTCTGGATCAGTAAAGAAAACAGGCTATGGAAAAGTTATTCCCTGATCTCTTTTTTTTGCAAGTTCACTACGTGTTTCTGTACTGTTGTGCTTTCACGTTCAGTATCCTGATATGGAATTCTACTCTCTTCCTTTCTCAAGAGAAAAACTCACAATAAGACAATAGAATACAGGAATGTAAAATATTGAGTTAAGAAATTAACAACTGAAACAATATTATAAGTAATGGGAAGGAAGAAGGGGAAGGGGAAGGGAAGGGGAGGGAAAGGGGAAGGGGAAGGGGAAGGGAGGGGAAGTCCATTAAAGACTGCTTTTCTGTATTTGCATTTCTGCTCTCGCCATTATTTTGAAGAAGAGGATACAGGAGAAAATTGTTAAACTTTCCAAAAGATGGAATATTATTACAATTCAAGCAAAGCATATACTTTTATTCCCAAACTCACCTTTTCAGATATTCCATTTATTGGGTTAGTTGGTTGATAGTGACAACAACTGAATTCTAATTCATATTAACTGAAAATTGTGGCTGTTGTAGTTTGGATGATACACATAGCCATAGAAAAGTAATAAAAGATAGTTAAAGACTCATATGATTAGTTTTCTTCTCTTTTTTTAATAGTAATTGGCATGCTTGTGTTAACCATCTGGAATGGCTTTCTGTATCATGCAAATATGCCTACAGACCAATTCTATGCTTTCATTACCTACAGTTTGTTGAATATTTATTCATTAAATTTATGTGACTGCTCATCTTATATACATGTTTGGGGATGCTGACCGTTAAAACAGGATAAACACACACTAAAAACAAAACCAATAAAATATATCACCATTATCTAGATTCATACATTCTGCTAAGTCAAAAATTATATTTTACAGATCACAATGATTGTATCTTCAAGACACAAATATACTATACTGTGGCAGAGTTTGAAATGTGAACCCGGTTCCAAATGAATGGTTTGAAGCATGAAGCATGAACCCAGAATCTTCATCTGGGCTTATTTGAGTTTGCTGCACTTCTTCTGTGCTGGCTTTGGTTTGCAGAAGTTTGGAACAGAACCTGATTCAGCTTCTCCCATCTCATTTCTCCACCTGTCTTTCAGCACATCTCCTGGCATATTTTGAACATAGCAGTGGTCAGCCACCAGACAGTCTTTCCTCCAGGTAATTGCCTGACTGTTCTTGTCTCTTCCAGCCAGTGCATCTTTGACCTAGTCCTGCATGCTAGTTCATTATTTAGAGACGGAGTCAGTTCCACTTAATCAGTATCCAGAGTGGCTCATAGCATACAAATAGCCTCAGTGGTTCATTGCAAAGAACATTGAAGGCATTAACATTTTTTGAGAAACAATGAAGTAGAGGAGCAGAGGGAAATGTGCTACAATTTGAAGTCTCTTCCTCCCAAAGCCTCTTGTGTGCTTTTGGTCTGATTCCCAAGCAAGAGGGAAGACAACTTAGTCTCCTAATTAGTGATGTGAATTCATTTTCAGATGAAGGAAAATGACATAAAATGGGCCCATTCAGTTCAATTTACTTTCCCCCTGCCCCAATACAAACAGAATGTGTAACACGCAAATATGAATAGTTAAGTCTTTTGATCCCCATTCATCATTCTCTGTTCAGGTGCAGGATGCCAATCTTTCTCTAAGGTCAGTCATGGCAGAGAGGTGCTCCTTGTGGAAATCCTTTCATTGTCTTCATTGTCTTTTATTGCCCTGGATCTTGCATCATGTCAAGGCACTCCACAGAAGAAAACAAGATATTTCAGCCAATGCCACTATTTCATAGGCAAATGCCCAAAACATCCAAAGCAATCCAAATAAAGTTGTCGAGGCAACTGCTGCTCTCAGCACAGCCCATGGCAAAGTATGTACAATGGGAGGAGGACTGATTGAACAAAACTGAAAGTCCGTGAGACTGCAACCTGTCTGTAATTTTTACTCCACGATGAATTTTACTCCATTTACTCCAATTTTATTCCATGACGAAACTAGCGTCAGTGACAGTGAAAATAAAAAGCATGGATTCCACAGGTTCCATTATGTGGATTGGAAAGCAGCAGTCTGTACAGTATCTCTTCATAGAAGAGTGTATTGCTGCTATGATTTTAGGCTAAGTAGTTTTAGCAGAACAGGAACTATGTTACAAACCAAGACCTTGCAATACCTTAAAATTTTTACAATATTCTTGCATAAGCTTTTAGGGAATATAGTTCAGTTCATCCGATGCCCAGAGTACATAGTCCTAAAAGGCAAGTTTTCTTTTCTTTTTTTTTTATTTGAGTTTTATTGGGTTTTAACAATTAAACAATTCTTATTCAACTCTTGTGCATGACTGTGACCATTTACATATCATCACACTAATATTCTCCTATACTCTTTATAATTTTACAAAATCTACTATCTGTTATTTCCCTTTTTTTCTATCTTCAATCCAATTATACCATTTCTCCCATATTATGTAAAAGTCCGAATCCAACTGTCCTTTCAATTCCAATGTCCTTTTATCCATCTCGGCGCAATCTAATATCTTTCTAATTATTAGATCTTCGGAGGGTGTGTTCAAACTTCTCCAACATTTATTTATTTGTTTGTTTGTTTGTTTGTTTGTTTGTTTGTTTATTTATTTATATTTCAAATTATTATTAAATTTATTATTTATATTAAATTTATTTATTTATATTTCAAATGCCAATCTTGCCGCCGTTGTCATATGTAAAATAATATATTTTGTCGTTTTTTCATATTTCTGTTTCAAAGGTAAGTTTTCTATATACATGCAACTTGTTGCTTGAGGAAGTGGGGATGACAATGGAGATAGTTAAAAAGATGCTTGAAAAAGAAGTGCCTCTAAGTTGTGGCCACTTGAAGAGAACAGTTATTGAGTGTCACATAGGCATTCTTGCACCAGTGAGCCAGCTGGCTATAAGTCCGTTGTTATCTGCTTCCTTAACACGATCAAACTCTTTCAAAGGACTTCATAGAGTGCCAACCGAAGTTTCTAACATTTACCTCTTCAATTTTTAAAAGAAATGGGTTTTTTTCCCCTACCGGTGCAAAATACCTATGACTTCCGTGTCTTAAATAATCAAATCTTCTCAAATATAATCATTCCAGTGCCTGTAGCAGGAGCACAAAGGGAATTGTTTGATTACTAGAATAAGTCTCCAGCCAGACTTCCAATAGATTTATGTGTGTCTGTGCGTGTGCTTTCACTGGTAAAAATGAGTGCAAATTAGATAGGCCTGTCGCTGCTACATTTTTGCTTCTAAAAATAAAATAAAGGAGAGAGTAATAGTTTGAGGGCATTTGTGAAGTTTTCTGGACAGGGCTGAATGCATTTGCATGGTACTTATGTGTGCGCTGACAGCAAGGGCCTTTAGCCAGCTGCTTGTCCTGCATTAAGTACCCTGCTTACTCTTCTGTGTGTCAGAGTTTCCAGGTCTGTATTATTTTCCCTTATTCAGAGAGTTGGCAGCTGGTATGGAGATCATGCACACAGCAGAATATACAAAAGCCAGCACCCAGTTTATATCTCACTTCTTCCTGTCCCCTAATAAAACACATTAGGATCTAAAACATAAGTGGCCAGATGTATCTGGCTCATTTTCCTTTCTCCATAGAGGGTTTTGGCAGACTTCCCCTCACATCCTTCTTTCCTGGGACAGCCAGTGGTTGTACAGCATCTTCCAATTGCCAAGCCAGTGACTTGGAACACAGGAGAGCTTCCTAGGAGTCAAGGTCTATTATGAAAGCAGTGACAAGCAGCCAGCCTGAATTAGAAAATGTATGGGAGGGGAGGGGCGGTGCAGAGTGGGCAGCATCATACCATCATACCCATGATGAAATGTAAAATTTGTTACTACCAGTTCTGTGGCTGTGGCTTGGTAGGGAGGGTAATGTGACTGGGTGGGCATGGCCAACTTTTTTTTTTAACTTTTAAAAGCATGTTTCTACATTGGCTGAAGAGGTTGCAGAAAAAAATGCTTTTAAAAGCTTCTGACGATCCCAGCTGGGCCACGTGATCATCAGAGGCTCTTTTTTTTTTTTTTACTTTTAAGAGCATTTTTTCAGCCAAAGAGGTCGCAGAAAAAATGTTTTTAAAAGTAAAAAAAAACAGCATCTGATGATTGTGCGGCTCAACTGGGCATGCGGGGGGGTGCGCAGGGATGTTTGCTACTGGTTCTCCGAACCACCCGCCACCCTTGCTACCAGATCGGGTGATCCGGTCTGAACCGGGAGCATTTCACCCCTGTATCATACTGCTTTTATAATATTGACTAAACATATTTGGGAGAAGGAGAATGGGGCGTTTCAGACTGGTGTAAAAACATAGCTTTGTGGCCTTGATTGGGTCTGGGGGAAGATGGGGTCGACTAGTGTCCTGAAAGCCTCCCCCTGCCTTTTAACTATTTTTAATATTAAATTTTAATCCATCCTTCCCTTTTAAATTGTAAACTTTATAACAGCATTTACCTTTCAATTTCTTTTGCTTGTATGTTATCCAGAGTCCCTCATTGAGGCAGGTGTTCAGTTTTTTAAAAAATGATAAAGAAAAAGTAAATAAGGCAGACTCAGGGGGACACTGACTACTGGGAAAGCAACAATTTCCTGCCATCCTGGCCAGTTCTAAATACTGGGGCTTCTTAGAGAAACAAGAAGAGAATGGCTGCCCTGTCAGCTGGCTTCCTGATGGGTGCCATGCTGTTTACTTGGCCTGCCTTCATGATCTGTGGAGCAGATGCACACTGGAACTGATCTTCCACTGAACATCATGAATGGAGAGGCAGTCAGAACAGAAGGTGCAAGCAAAGGGAGGGAGAAAGGTATGCAGTTGAGGCATGCAGACTCATGCGGAAGAGAAAAATGGTGGTGGAGACAACTGGATGCAAAGGCAACGTGTGCAGAAGCAGCTTAACTCCCTCTGTGCTGAAGAATGAGGAAGAGTTTCTTTTAGCCTACAATCCTACCTATTCTCCTGGGCCTTGGCATTTCCTACGGGTTTACTTCTGGAGAAACCGGTAGAAGTCAGAATGATTGTAATTGGTTCTTGCCTAATTAAAATAATGGAAGATGGACTTCCGGAAGATGGACATTGAGAAGCGGCTTGAAAACTCCAAAATCCTAAGGATTGTAGGAGCAGAGAAGGCAAGGCACCGGTTGAGCCCCTGTGAGCCCCCAGAGATTTATTGCTGGGGAGGAAACAGGCGCGGCTCCCTTTCAACTTGCCAGACTCCAGACGGCGTGAGACGATTCTGCTGAATTCTGCAGAACAAGCTGGCTGCTGCAAACATTTTATCTGAATGAAACCAACCTTAACAAGCAGCAGAAAAACTAAATCACGTGGCAGAATGGCTTCAAAGAAGCAGGAAGGAAAGGCAGCGTGGGGGGGAATCCCCCACACACAAACATGAAATACAGTCTCAACAGACTGAGAAAAAAGACTTTGATCTTGAAAATTTAAAAGAATTTATTTCTAAAGTTTTGGATGATAAATTTCAAAAATCCCAACAGGAAATAGATGAAAAACTTCAAAAATCTCAACAGGAAATTATGCAGGAAATTAATGAAATTAAAGATATGGTGAAACAGGATTATGGCAAGGTGACTAAAAAAATATCAGATGTGGCATCTGGCCTTGCAGAATTTATTATTAAAGTTGATTCTAAAGTGGATGATCTTAAATCAGAAGTCAATGTTAAGATGAAAGATAATGACTATAAAATTTCTGATGTTGGTGAGAAAATGCAAAGAGTTGAAAACGAAGTTGTTATGATGCAATTCAGGTCAATGGAATTTGCAATAAGGCTTCGAGGAATTAAAGAAGGTGACAGGCAGGACCTGAGACAGATTTGTGCTGAGGCTTTGGCAGTGCTTTTAAAAATTAATCCTGATGTGGTTTTTTACAAAATAGATAAAATTTACAGAATGAATTCCTGGGTGGCCAGACAAAGACAACTGCCTAGAGATGTGGTCATATACTTCACGGACAGAACAATAAGAAATGATATCCTGCAACAATCTTTTCTTACCTCTGTGCAAGTGGGGGGCTCACAAATAGGAGTTTATAAAGAACTACCACCTAAAATGTTGAAAGCAAGAAAAGACTTTGGCTTTCTTGTAAAAGAATTGCAAAAGCAAGAAATACCATTTCGGTGGGATGCCCCAACTGGCATAATTTTGAAATACAAGGGTGAAAGACATCGTTTGAATACCGTGGAGAAGGCGGAGTATTTCTATACTACCATTTTTAAAGAAAGAACACCATCTCCACGTTCTTCCACAGTTTTGGAGATTAAGGAGAGTGATAAGAAGCAATCTCAACAAGAATCGCAAGAACAGGTTAAGCAGGTGGAGCTAGAGAAATTGCAGGGTGCTGAAGGAGGTTTCTTGGATGAGCCTTTGCTGGAATCTTCTCCAATCCTGGATTTGGTTCGGATGGCCGAAGTTAAGGATCAGCGTATAACTCATTCAAAATCCAAACAACTTAAAGAAAAGCAACAACAGGAAAGACAAGAAAAGGAAGCTATGAGTGCCATACAAGATACTGGAGCCATGGAGGGGGGGAGACCGAAGATTCGGGAAGATATTTGGTTATTCTGCTCGATGCTTCAGGAAAAGAAAGATGACAATTAAGTGTTTATCTTGCAACTTGAATGGGTTGAATTCAGCACAGAAAAGGAAGAAATTATTTACATATTTGAGACAATTTAATAATGACATAATTTGTTTACAGGAAACGCATATTACAACTCAAGATCAAAAATACTTGATAAATTCTAAATTAGGAACACATTTTATATCTTCAACTTTGCAAAAAAAGAATGGTGTGGTTATTTATGTAAACAAAAGATTAACAGCTAAAATTATAGAAGCAGATGAAGATGGTAGGTTTGTAGCCATCGAATTGCTTACAGCAAATGGCCAAATTCTCTTGATTGGAATTTATGCTCCTAATCAACAACAGGACCATTTCTATAAAATGTTACATACTAAAATATTGCAATGGGACTATAGATCTATTCTAATTATGGGAGATTGGAATGGAGTAATTGATTCGAAATTAGATAAAAAGAGTTTGGCGAAATCTAGGATCAGATTACCACAGATTTTTTTTGACATGAAAGAAGATTTGGAATTAAAAGATATTTGGAGAATACATAACCCAAAAGAACTGGATTATACTTTTTTTTCCGATAGACATAGATCTTTCTCTAGGATTGACTTTATTTTGTTGTCAGATGATTTACTTGTGAAGACAAAAAGAACAAAGATTTTTCCAAGAACTCTGACTGATCATAGCCCAGTATGGATAGAAATTGAAATGGGCAAGATTGAGCGACGCTCTTGGAGAATGAATGAAAACTTGTTCAGATATGAAAAAAATATAATAGAACTTAAAAAGCATTTGAAAGAATTTTTTGAAATGAACCTGAATAAAGGTACCCCAATTGAAATTGTATGGGACGCGAGCAAAGCTTATATGAGAGGGGTGCTTATTTATATGAACTCTAAACATAGACTGATTCGACAAAAGAAAAGATCTGAACTGGAAGTAGAAATAAAGAATAAAGAACAGCTACTTATTAAAAACCCAACAGATGAGAGAGTACGTGGTGTTATAAAACTTTTGAAAGACCAATTTCAAATGCTTATGGCGGAACAAGTTGCAACAAATTTACAATATGCGAAGCATAATACATTTTGTAATGCCAATAAACCGGGCAGATGGTTGGCCTATACATTAAGGAAAAAGCAGAGTATACGGACTATTGATAATATTGATATTGGAGGGAAAGAAATTTTTCAACAAAAATTAATTAAAGAAGCTTTTGTGGACTATTATACTAAACTATATGCCAAAGATGATGTGCAGAATGGATTTATAGAAAAATACTTAGATAATAAAAGAGTTACAAAAATTACTGATCAACAAAAGGAAAGAATGAATTATCCTATAACAGAAGAGGAGATAATGGCAGCAATTAAACAACTGAAAACAGCTAAAGCTCCTGGAACGGATGGTTTGACAGCAGTATATTATAAAACTTTGCAAGCAGAAATGGTGGAACAACTTAGAGATCTATTTTGTAATATTCAACAAGGGGGTAAAATACCCCCATCATGGACAACAGCTTATATTTCTTTGATACCAAAAGAGCAAGCAGGTCCTAAAAAACCGGAGAATTATAGACCAATATCTCTTCTGAACACTGATTATAAAATTTACGCAAAAGTACTAGCCAACAGGTTGATGCCAGTAATTCAAAAGGTGATTCATGAAGATCAAGCGGGATTTATAGAGGGCAGATACATGAAGGACAATGTAAGGCAAGTAATAGATTTATTGGAATATCTTGAGAAGAATAAACAGATCCCTGCAGTGCTGGTCTTCTTGGATGCAGAGAAAGCCTTTGATAGAGTGGATTGGAATTTTCTACTAAAGACTTTAAAAAAGATGGACTTTGGGGATCAATTTATACAGGCGGTCTCAGCAATTTACCAAGAGCAAAAGGCACAGATTATTATTAATGGAAGTTTGACAACAGAGTTTAAAATTGAAAAAGGAACAAGACAGGGATGTCCGTTGTCCCCACTGTTGTTTATTTTAACATTAGAAGTCTTGTTAAACACAATACGGGATTCTAATATCTTGAAAGGTATAATGATAAGGCAAGAGGACTATAGAATAAAGGCATTTGCAGATGATTTGATTGTTATCCTAACACAGCCAATGGAATCAATAATCCAGATGAAGGACATTATACAAGATTATGGTAAAGTTTCAGGTTTTAGATTGAACCAGAAAAAAACTAAGATGATAGTTAAAAATATGACACAAGATCGTAAACATGAGCTTCAAAGGAGGGCAGGTTTTGAGATTGTACTAAAGGTAAAATATCTAGGAGTTCAGGTTGCAGAATCAAATATCAAATTGTTTCAAAATAATTATGAGGTGTTGTGGCGAGAGGTGCAGAAAGATATGGAGACTTGGAAAAAACTGCAGCTGTCTTTACTTGGAAGAATAGCAGCAGTTAAGATGAAAATTTTGCCAAGATTTCTTTTTTTGTTTCAAATGATTCCGGTGCTTAAAAGTGATAAACAACTAAAAGTGTGGCAAACTGGAGTGAATAAGTTTGTCTGGAACGAGAAAAAACCGAGAGTGAAACTGAAAATTATGCAAGATGTTCCAGAAAGGGGAGGCCTTAAACTTCCAAACCTACAGTTATATTATGAAGCAGCAGCTTTGACTCTAGCAAGTGATTGGTTTGGAAGGTAAAAGACTGGAATAATGAATATAGAAAGTTTTGATCTTGAATTTGGATGGCATGCCTACTTATTTTATGACAACAAAGTGGATAAAGTATTTAAAAGCCATATACTTAGAGACTCTTTGATGAGAGTTTGGAAGAAGCACCGACTCAAATGGGATTATAAAATACCGCTATGGCTGGATCTTGGTCATATTATGTGGAATACAAATATAATGTCACTCTGGGGGTTTTTATACAAAGAGGTTCTTTTTACAGATGCGGGCAGATGGCAGTTGAAGACACTACAGACACTGTTGGACGAAGGGATTAAATTAACTTGGTTACAATATAATCAACTACAATTGAGATGGAAAGAGGACCAAAAAATTGGTATTATGTTGCATGAGGAAGAATTGGTTAGACATATAAAAGAGAAAGGTCCAATGCATATTAAAAGGCTTTATAATGTTTTGTTAGAAAGGGATTCAGAAACTGAATTGGTTAAAGATTGTATGATTAAGTGGGCACAAAATTTTGAGGAGCCAGTGATGTTGGAAACTTGGGAAAAAATTTGGGTTCAGAATGTTAAATTTACACAGTCGCAGAATTTGAGGGAAAATTTTTACAAAATGTTTTATAGATGGCATTTAGACCCCAAAAAATTGTCGTGTATGTACCCTAATGTTCAGCCAAAATGTTGGAGATGTGATTGTTTAGATGCTACATATTATCATGTTTGGTGGACCTGTAGGAAAGTTAAGGCCTTTTGGATAAAAATTTGGTGGGTCATGCAGAATGCTTTAAAGAAAAAAATTCAATTTTCTCCACAATTGTTTTTATTGGGTATAGTTAAGGGTTTTACTTCGGGTGAAACAAAGTTGATATTATACATGATAACAGCTGCGAGATTACTGATAGGTAAATACTGGAAGAATGAAGTTTTGCCCACGATCGAGGAATGGACTTTGAAGATGGCCAGTTTTGCAGAGATGGCGAAGATTTCAGCATATTTAAAAGACTGTTCACAAGAGACTTATGAATGGGAATGGAAAAAGTGGATAGATTATGTTCAGAACAAATATCAAACTAGGAAGTATCAAATAGTTTTTATTTGAAAATGATATATTAAGATAGAAACATTTTAATATAATGAAGTTAAAAAATTATAAGGTGGAGGGAGGGGTTCAAGTTATATATAAGTTTTATTTTAAGGGTTTTTTTTTTTACCTGATGTGAGTATATTGGAAGTCTTGGGGGGAGGGGAGGGTTAGGGAGGGTTAGGGAGGTTGGGAAGTTTGGGGTGGGTTGAGGGGGGGAAAGGGGTGAAAATGTAATTGTAAAACTTTTGCAATAAAAAAAATAAAATAATGGAAGATGCACAAATTCTTAGCCAGACAAATTTTCAACAGTAAAATTCTAAATAATCTGCTCAGAATTTAAATTCAGTTTCTAACTTTTTTTTAACCATTTTCTTTAAGGAGATCAAAGGATAGATCAAACCAAAAAGAAAACAAAACAAAACCCTGCCTTGATTACACAGAGGTGCTCCTGGTTCAGGAAAAAATTAGGCTTTGGGGAAAAGGATCAACTTCTTTGAATGGAGTATTCATTCCCCATGAAGGACTCAAACAGCCATCTGATTGAGTCTTGTTAATCAACAGGCAGTTATTAACAGGAGTGTCTTTAGCCAGTTTGAGATCAGTGCTGAAATCAAATGCTCAAAAACTGGTAAGGCCACCCTTGGAATATTGCATCCAGTTTTGGTCGTCACAATGTAAAAAAGATGTTGAGACTCTAGAAAGAGTGCAGAGAAGAGCAACAAAGATGATTAGGGGACTGGAGGCTAAAACAAATAAAGAACGGTTGCAGGAACTGGGTATGTCTAGTTTAATGAAAAGAGGGACTAGGGGTGACATGATAGCAGTGTTCCAATATCTCAGGGGCTGCCACAAAGAAGAGGGAGTCAAGCTATCCTCCAAAGCACCTGGAGGTAGGACAAGAAGCAATGGATGGAAACTAATCAAGAAGAGAAGCAACCTAGAACTCAGGAGAAATTTGCTGACAGTTAGAACAATTAATCAGAGAACAACTTGCCTCCAGAAGTTGTGAATACTCCAACACTGGAAATTTTTAAGAAGAGATTGGATAACCATTTGTCTGAAGTGGTGTAGGGTTTCCTGCCTAAGCAGGAGGTTGGACTAAAAGACCTCCAAGGTCCCTTCCAACTCTGTTATTCTATTCTATTCTATTCTATTCTATTCTATTCTATTCTATTCTATTCTATTCTATTCTATTCTATTCTATTCTATTCTATTCTATTCTATTCTATTCTATTCTTCTATTCTAAAATAGGAAGCCTGCTTTTGTTGCATGCAGGTTATTTTGCTGCAGTCTGCAATACATGGGCATGTTAAGGAGTCATAAGAATCTTCAAGTGGATTTTTTTAGAACATAATTGACCTCATTGATGGGGCCATCTAAGAGCAAGAGTCACACTGGATATGATTCAACATGTGGATAATTTCCCTTGAGAAGGTTTGCCAGAGAATGGGAAAGGGGCAGGAATTTATCAAGAAACACATACACTTATTTTTTACAAACTAAAGTGTTGCTTGGTGTTACAGTGCCACTCAGGTAAATAATTTGTGCTTACTCCTAATAGGCAGTGGCTCAGTTAACAAATTAGTGAATAGCTATATATGTACATATCGTTCTTTTTACAGTTCCTTAACTATTGACTCACAGGTATTACTCACTGTGGAACAATAATTCTTTCCTGGTTCTCTTGGAAATCTTACACCTTGGCCATGCTTTCCTACAATGATTCCTGTTTCGTCCTTCCCAAATGCAGCTTCAGTCTTTTCACCAGCTGATCCAACCTTCTGACCTGCTGACTCTTCAGTTGCACATTCCTCCTTTCTCCAGGATTCTTTCTTCATCTCTGTGCCCAATTTCCATCAATAACTTCAATACTTGCACCTTCATTCACACAGCACCTCCAGCCTACGGAGTATAAACACAGCACCAAAAGTCTCCTCTTTTTGCCTAGCAAGATGTGCCTCTTATATATTTTCCTTAAAAGGCAGATTTGCTGCTCACAGATACCTTTTTTTTTTTTTAAATTAGATTTATATGCCGTCCTCCGGAGACTCAGGGCATCTTAAATGTGTTAAGCAATAGCCTTCATCCTTTTGTATATTTTATACAAAGTCAGCTTATTGTCCCCACAACTGGGTCCTCAATTTACCTACCTTAGAAAGGATGGAAGGCTGAGTCAACCTTGAGCCTGGGGAGATTCGAACATGCCATAATTGCAGACAGCTGAATGTTAATAACAGGCTTTTAGTCTGTTGAGCTTAATCAAACTAGAAGCATTGACATGAAACTAGCAAACAGGGGAGGAAAATCAACCTTACAACCAATGTTACAATTCCATCTCAATCTTTTCATCAGGCCCTTAAAACTCACTTATTTCATCTAGCCGGGCTGGCTTGGTCCCATCTTTCGGTTTTAATTTGTAATTGATTTTATTGGGGTGTTTTTAAATTGTGGGCCGAAATTATTTAATATCTTTTTAGATTGTTTTAAATTTTGTATGCTATGTTTTATCTTGGCTGTTCACTGCCCTGAATCCTGCTGGAGGAGGGCGGTATAAAAATCAAATCAAATAAATAAATAAATAAATAAATCTAATCAACTTAACTCTGTCACACAATATCTGTCCATATTACCTTTTCCATGCTTACTAGTGTCTCTCTATTAAAAACTTCCTGTCTATATAAATAATAAATTGGCTTTTGCACCAGAACAATGAGCTATAAGCACAATAAAAACTTGTGACATTTGAAGAATTAAATAGTCAAATTCCTCATGCAATCACAGAATATCCATTGATGAGTATGCATTTGCTGAATTCAGCCAATCCGGTGTGACTTTTCAATTCAAACTCCTTTCACCCAATGCCTTCTAATCCCCTGCAGATAGACTAAAATTATAGGAGCCTCTAGCCCTCCATTTCCTAATAAAGCTTCCCAAAATGGGATTCCCTCAAGTATAAATTCTCTAACAGCTATTGTTTGTCAATAAAGTTTTCTGGTGCCAATAGGCTTTCTGAACAATAGAAACCTATACGTAAAGACTGTTTCAGTTCCTGCCTTATTTAAAATTTTTATTCACACTGCACGACTGAAGGACACCAAGATTGAGGGTAGAAGTTCAAATAACATTGCACAAGCAGGCCCATGGATTTCATGCCTGTGAAGGTGCACCACCCATCTCATCTTCCTTGTCTCCTGGCTGGTGATTGCACTGTGTCCAAGTCATTAACACTTTAATCTTTTCATCACTTTGAAGTTGGAATGCCTACCTCAATCAACACCATTCCCATTTTTAAAGAGAAGAGGAAAGAAGTGGGGAGGGTAGAACCACTGTTATGTGATCCCTAATATAAAGTCGCTCAGTTATTACTCTAGATGAAATACAATTTTATTGGATATGATATTTCTATTGGAGAAGTGCATTCCAAGCTAGCAACGCTACCAGATACTGAAAACGTCATATTCATCCTTAATTTTGATGCCTCTTTTATTTTAGCTTCTACAATATCAACAATGAATCAGTAGCGGAGTATTTTGTTTTTCTGCATCTAACTCTCTAACCACTTCATTATAATTATAAATAGGCATCGTGACGTCTTTAAGAAGAACCTGAATATGCTGATCATAAATCAAGAGCTCATTTCAGCACTTTCTATTTTTGGAATTTAAGTCTAATATTCCAATGTGGGATTAAAAGGTGGTGGTGGGGACACTCTATTGCTCTATGAAGTCTGCATTTTTCTGATTTTGCTTTGTTTTCATTTTACTTCTGTGGGATCTGATAGTCACTTCTGCTTAGTCTGTGTTCTGCCATGGTAATTTTTTCATTACCCATAAACTGAATTGAAAGCCTATGTGTAGCAGTTCAAATATTGGAACAGATAGAAGTGAAAAAATGTGGTTCACAATGTACCAGTGCTAATTTCAACCCTTATGTTAGCAATAGTAATAGAACTTAGACTTATATACCACTTCATATGCTTTACACCACTCTCTAATTTGGTTTACAGTGTCAACGTATTGCCCCCAACAATCTGGGTCTTCATTTTACCGACCTTGGAAAGATAGAAGGCTGAGTCAACCTTGAGCTGGTCAGAATCGAACTGCTGGCTGTCAGCAGAACTAACCTGCAATACTGCATTCTAACCACTGCGCTACCACGGCTCCACTTTGCATGCTACATCACAATGTAAAATCGCAGAGCTGACATCATGATGTACATTTTGGCCTTTTGGTGTCATTGTAATCAGTTGCAGATGTTTATAGATCCAGATCCATCCTTGCCATAGAAACTCACTGGAAAATGTTGGCCAGTCACTCTTTCAGCCCAACTTACCTCACAGGGTTCTTATTGGCTGGAGGGAGGGGGGTTAATTGGATGAGGCAGTTTTGTAAATGCCACCTGAACTCTTCAAGGAAAGATGGAATATAATCCTAATAAATGAATGAATTGCTCTGCAATGTATAACCTACTATTTTAGAGAAGTGACTACCCAGATTTTCCTACTTCCATCGGCCCACCTCATTCCATGTTTGGGACCAGCTGTTCGTATTGTATGGCTGGTTAATCTGCAATATAGAAGGAAAAAAAAAAGATTCGGCAAGCATCCCAAAATATATTTTGTCCAGATGGGAAGCCTCGCTTGCTGGTGAACAGGAGAATGAGAGATCAAGTGACATCAGGTGCCTTTTTGCTCTCAGAAGGCAGTAACTACAGAGCAAGTTAGAAAAGATGAAAAGCAGCTTTCAGTTCTCTCACTTTCTTCCTCGGATCTAAAAAGCAGGTGCAATTGGGAAAATAGCCATGCAATCAACCTCCTTGGGATTTCAGATCAGGCTCCTTGTTTCTCCAAGGCATTGAAAATGCTCTGCAGACAACTCCCTATCAGCATGGGCAATTCTGATTTTTGCTTCTTTTTTTTTTTTTTTTTTTTTTTGCCTATGCTGAAAGCTGACCATGGACCCAGCAGCAGAGAAACACTGCGGCTGTTGGAATTTGTGTCACTGGCCCACCCCTTCCTTCAAATTACAAGGCTTGCTTGCCCCTCTGTGACTTTCCATTGTTTCTGAATATAACTTGTCAGCCTTCCATCCATTACAGCGGCCAACTGCAGGCTGAAAGAAGGGGAGGATAGGCTGCAGCCATTTAAGCTGTCACTGGCATGATCAGCATTTTTAAACCACTGACATCGAATAACAACACTGTATATTAAGGCTCAGAAAAACAGCTTATCACTAAAAATCGTCCACAGGACAGAATAAATGAACAGTCTGGTCCGCCTGATTGTTTCCTGTTTGAGGCCAATGCAACCCCATATAACTAGACGGACAATGACTAGGCTTCCATACATCATGAGCCTATTTTGTACAGATTATGAACACATTATAGTTTATATACTTTCATAATGTATCATGCTGCATCACTCCCAGAGTGAGGGAGTATTTCTACATATTTTCTTACCTCGCTTTCATTTATGATTGACTGATTATTTGATAGAAAGTATTATCCACATTTCATTATTAAAAGGGATCCCAATGCAGGAGTATTAAATGCAACAAAAACAATAGGACCATATAACATTCCAAAAACAAAGCAGGATAACCACAACAGAGGAGGGAATAGCACAGCTTCTTGAAATGGAACTAAGGGAATCTTCAGCTAGTGTATGCAAGAGTCAATGTTAGGCATAATTAAACAAGGAAAATAATAAACAATTAGATGCTACCACCAAGGAAGCCATATCCAAAGCACTGTATTATGGGCCAATACCCACCAGAGAGAAGAGAAGTCTCCTCATTATCTTTTAGTTTCTTTTGAACTTCTTCCTCCTCACATTTTTCTTATCTTTTGTGTAGGAAAAAATATAAGTTATAATATTGCTCGAAATGTGGCACATTAAGTGTGTTATTTACTGTGTGTATCTCTGCCTCCCTTTCAGCATCTTTTCACTAGCAAAATGTTGGTCTAGTTTTGCTAATGAGAAAGATCTTCAGAATAATTATGTCCTAGGTCACACAGATGGTCTACCTGCTTTTTAACTATATACTGTAAATAATTAATTTGATTTGTGTACATACTTCCTTTGATTTCCACTGAAAGTAAATAACAATGTCTGTATCTAAAAGTAGCAGTTATCCCTATGTTGTGCTAAATTGCATTGTGAATTTTTGTGACTTGTTAGATATATTTTGGATTGTGTGTGAGTCCTGCCAATTATGGCTTACTCAAGAAAACAGTTAAGCAAACCACAGTTCAGTGACATTTTTGGATAAGATTAGTAAATGAAAGAGGGAGTCTGGAGTTATCTGCCTAATTTCAAATGTCCTCTGCCACTAACCAAATAATATATCTTAATAGAATAATGTGTTTTACATTTAGCAGCCTTTTAGATGGACAGGAAGGAAGGAAGCTGAAAAATTACTGATGTTCTTTGTCTTGTCAGCACTGTATTTTCTCTCCTTAAAATTATTTAAGTTTTATTTATTTATTTATTTATTTATTTATTTATTTATTTATTTATTTATTTTTCAGATTTCTATACCGCCCTTCTCCTTCTGGACTCAGGGTGATGAACAGCCAAATATAAAACATTCATACACAAAAGTTAAAATAGATTTAAAATAATTAAATAAAATTTGGCCCATAATTTAAAACATTTCAATTAAAATCAATATCAAATTTAAAACCAACCATAAAAATCAGGACAGCCCGGCTAACTGAAAAAAGTAGGTTTTAAGGGCCCGACGAAAAGTCCAGAGGTCTGGGATCACTTGTATCTCTGGGGGTAGATTGTTCCAGAGGGTAGGTGCCACCACAGAGAAGGCTCTCCCCCTGGGGGTCACCAGCTGACATTGTCTGGCCGACAGCACCCTGAAGAGGCCCTCTCTGTGGGAGTGAACTGGCTGGTGGGAGGCAATTGGTGGCAGAAGGCGGTCCTGTAAGTACCCTGGCCCTAAGCCATGGAGCACTTTAAAGGTGATCACCAATACCTTGAAGTGCATCCGGAAGTCCACCGGAAGCCAATGCAGCTCGTGCAGGAGAGGAATCACATGGGAGCACCCTGTCGCTCCCATAATCCCCCACACGGCCGCGTTCTGCACCAGTTGGAGCCTCCGGATGCACCCCAAGGGGAGCCCCATGTAGAGAGCATTACAATAGTCCAGACAAGAAGTGACGAGTGCTTAGGGAGTCCCGATCCAGAAAGGGACGCAACTTTCAGTTCCTCTGAAAGATACAATTGCAATGTCAAATCTCATTTGCTGGGATAACAATGATGATGACGATGATGATGTAACTAGATTTGCCTCTTCACCAATGGCTCATGGGCAATACATGAAGCATTCCTTCCTCCTATTTTTCCCCATGAAAATCTTATGAAATAGGTTGAGTTGAGAGATTGTAAATGGCCCAAAGTCACCCAGTAAGCTTCCATGCCTGAGGCTGCATTTGAACTTTTCCTTAACCACTGCCCCAGAAGCAGCAGCAGAAATGAACAGCAACTTCTATAAATTATAGAAAAAATAACAGGAAGCAAATTGGCAGGAACATTTTCTGGTCCCTAATTAGATGCTTACCTCTGAAAGTCTGACCCAACTGAATTACATCTTCCTTATAACACTTCAACTTCCAATGTCTGTAATCTTATATCTCCTAATCTGGGAATAAACCCGTTTTAATTCAGCTGGAATTATTTCTGAGAATGAAAACTGGCACTGTAAAGAGATGCCAGCATTGCATCATCATTGAACTCATTCTTGAAAAGTCTTTTCCTTATCCCTGTACTCACCCGGTGGTATTTTTGTGCTATATGCCATGCAAGTAAAGGCTTCTGTAATATGAAAGAGATGCAGTGATGCACATAGAAGAATTTTATCTTATTTTATACTCACACAGAAGATCCCATTAGCAGGGTGGTGGTGGACTTTCTTTCTTTTTTTCCTTTCTTTTCTTTCTTTCTTTTTTTTTTTTTTTTTTTTTTTTTGACAACTGGTATGTTAATTACCATTCTTTTTTTAAAAAAAATAAAACGATAGCTTTTTGCCTTGTGGACTTTACCAGTTCTTTCACTGAATTGAAAGGGCCATGATAAAGAGACAGGGTTGATTAACTCACAGGAATTCAGCCTTTGTCTTTGATTGCTTAGTATTAATTGTATAAAATTATACCCTTTTGGAGACCGCATGTAAAAATATTTTTTTAAAAAAATGTCAAAAGAAAGAGAAAATATCGATGCTGGTGATAATAGAAACAATGGCTTGGTTAAATTGGAACCTTTTAAAACAGCAAAACAAGCCCTCGTGTGAACAAAAGGGAGGGCAGAGAAAGAATTTCCATCTTCTTTCCAGCTTAACAAAATAATGGAAATACAGAAAAGAGACGGACTGCAGGAAATAACAGGCGCTGACCATGGTGCTGAAACGTAGTTTGTTGTGCTGATCCTACAGCGCAAGGCAGAAAAAAGAAACTTAAAGTGGACACCATTCCATCTCACATGAAACAGTGGAGTGCCAGTTTATTTTATTTTAAGCTGTAATCACAGCCAACTAAAATAGCCAAATTGTATCAATCACTCAGGGAAAGGATATTATAGGCCCTGTGTTTATTGAAAGGATAAGTGATTCATGTTACCTTTACCTCACCGAATCTGATAATACAATATAATATAGATATTGTGCATAAAGTCACTACAGCACACCTGGAATTGGTCTACAATGCTATCAGCCTTGATTGTTATGCCTAGCAGTGAGTTGATTCAGGATGGCAAGCTATGCTGAAAATAGTGGCATTTTGTCAGCACAGCAGTTCTGGTGCCCAATGCAACATACATATTTGTCTATACAGCAGCTTATACGATTTAACCATAAAGTATCACTGTATTTACAAAAAGAAAGAAGCCGCAACTCAAATGCATAACTATGAGATCTGGTTTATCAAAATGAAGCAAATTTTGTGGAGTCAATTTGATCTCAAGAATTGAGTCGTCAACATACATTGTCCAAGATAGATTAAATCTATCTCCATAGGCACATGCTAGAGAAATGGAGTGGGAAAACTGCTCTAGATCTTATAAATTACTGTTAAACTATAGTCCCTCCCCCCTACCTCAAATATCTTAATGCAGAAGGCAAACAATTCTTTAAATGCCTTGAAAGTAAAAGAAATGATAGAGATGTTGGCATGAAGATAACATGTTAGACAATAAGATAACAAAGATTTTTCTTAGATTTGCTTGTTTCTATTAGCACTGCTAATAGAAAGAAAACTCTGCCTCATTCAATATTCCATATATAAGAAGACACTGCTTTCTTTATTCTAAATAAGGGATCCATTCTTTAACTCTCTGATTGATAATAGCACCAAGGATCTTTCGAATTTCTCTGTTTTTGCAGTTAAAGAAATTGGCTCTAAAGAATATTATGGTGGATTGAATATAGCATATATATTAAGTAATTTAGAAGGCATTTACTAGGTATGATGACCTAGTTGCATTTGATTTCTATAGTATCCATGAGCACCATAGAAAGATTGAATAAATAAATAAATAAATAAATAAAGTGTATTTTAGTATATTTGTATGATTCAAAATATTTGTCTGATTCAAAATATTTGTGTGCCACACTGAGGATTGATGTGTGGCATAAACCTCTGTTGGATGGATGACATCAGAAGCATGGATGCAGTTGTTGACTTTCTTTCGTGCTGAACAACAACTGTGGGAATGACATCGTATGAAATTAGAATTAGCCACAAGGAGTTGCATTATAATATCACTACAAGAATAAACAATATAGTGAGAATAACATATATTTGTGCTTATTTATTTTATTAAAGTAATAGTAAAAGTGTATGTCCTCTGCAATTTACCCGAAAGAATGTCTTCGAATAGTTGAGTAATCCTTCCTTCTTTCTTGCTAGAAGCTATTCATTATTTATGGAATTAAGAGGACTTTATAGCAGTCAAAGCAAGTTTTTTAACTTCTTTGAATTGAAATGAGCTGTCTGCAACCTATCTACCATCGTTCTCTATTATTTTTGTTATGACTACCTACACTAAGATGGATTTGGGGAGTGTGGAAGCATAAATATATACATGGCTAAACATACATATCTCTCCCATAACCCAGAACCAGGTAATAATGTTGCCTCCCTTTAAATTGAAGCTTAGAGTGACAAGTGTCTATAGCTGCCTTCTTAGACTGATGTCAGCTGCTGATCTTCAAGGCCATTCATTTGAATTCAACCTGTGCTACTATCCTAAAGAAAAGCATAAGATAAGTAAAATGCTTTCCTTATATATTTTTTTTTTCATGTTTAAAGGGAACAGCAGAATAAGCAGCAATTGCAAGGAGCTCTTGCAGAAAGATCAAAAGATTTCACAGATAGATTATGGCCCCCTTGCAGTGTCTGGGCATCAGTAAATATATTATTTGCTCCAAATCCGGCATTAGGCCATCCTTTCAGCTTTTTACATTGTATAAATGTTTTGAAGCCTCTCTGCCATAGTCAATAACTTCAAGCATGTGTCCGTCTGCCTGTCGATGTAGATAGATCATACTGTATCTATCTCCCAGCTGTTTTATTTCTTTTATTAAAGAGAAATTATTTTTCACTTTATGGGTTCTAGTCATCATTGTACTACTGAGCTATAAAGATGACACAAAATGCAACAGTGGTAAGAAGGAGTTAATCAGTTCCTAGTTGAACATGTCACAATTTTCTTGAGTAATAACTTTTTTAAAGAACAATAGCAGGAAATGTAATTTTTAAAAGGAAGGCTACTAAATCAATAGCTGCTACATGACTAATCATTTTCTGTTTATTCAGTGGAGAAAGGTAGAGCTGTGAGCCGAAATCCCAAACACAGAGCTGAGATGCTGCTGCAACACTCAGAATAACAGTAACCAGAGGGAGGTGATCTTTTAGGCTAGCAAAAAGACGATAACAATGTATTTTTAATGAATTTAATAAAGCCTCTGAACAGTTAAGGCAGGCAGTCTTTTTGTCACTAAGCACAGAAAAATATATATGCCATTAATAATAATAATTTATTAAATTTCTATGCCGCTTGACTCCAGCAACTCAAGAAAATCTGATTCGTCTAAGGTTCTCAATAGCTTCAGATCATATGTATGTAAAGTGCATGTGCACATATACAATATAAGTTCTTTTGTAACCAGAATGGGAAGGTATCTCTGTGCATGTATTTTTTCCTGGTTGTATTTAAAAGTTTAAATCGATTCAGAAAATCAATACAATTTAATGAACATGTTTGTATCCACTCTGTAGAAAAAGAAAAAGCCCACATTTGTGGAAAATATATCAGAATTAGTCCAAAACAATTAGAATTCAAAAATCATGGCAAGAATTAAACTGGTGAAAATAAAAACAAGGCAAAATAACCATGGAGTTGTAAAACCTATATATAGAAAAGTGGAAAAAAAATTGTATTGCTTGTCAACTTTGAAGGCTGGCTCCAAAACTACATACCCTCCTCCTATTGACTGACTTTCTGGGGGGAAAAAACATCATTTAATGCTGGCTAGGTAGGCACCAATTTCCTCCAGAGTAATTGGTGCCTTGAAAGAATTACTTTGCTGCTAACATAAAAGTGAGAAATGTCTATGGAGATTCTCAATCATCCAGGTCATGGTTGGCCCAAAAGTGTTTTTTTCAAGAGGCAACTGGGCTTTCTGGTTTTTCTTTGAAGACGTTTTGCTTCAAAGTTTCTTGGATGAGAGCTGAAGAAGCTTCTTGGATGAGAACTGAAATGTCTTCAAAGAAAAACCAGAAAGTCCAGTTGCCTCTTGAGAAAAGCACCTTTAGGATAAAAGTGAGAAACTTACTTGTCCTGAGGTGGTCCTTATGTTTTTGTGTGAGAACTTGAATGGTGTGTTCTTTCATGAGAACCAGGGGTGGGCTCCAAATCCCATCACTACCGGGATTTGGAGCCCACCCCTGGTCCGCTCATGCGCATGCATGTGCTCGTGCGTGCAGCACTTTTGCGCATGTGCAGAAGCGTCCGGGCGAGTGGGTGGAGCCTCCAGATCAAGCAAATCGGTAGCAACCCACCACTGATGAGAACCAAGAATAGTGGGAAGATTGCTTAGGAAAGACCCAGCTGGTTTCCATGTAAGAGTTGAATTGCTGATACCCTTAGTGAAGTTTCAGGTAGCCACTTTAAAGAATATAGTCTTTGTATTTCCCTTTTATAATTTTTCACTAAGCATTGTAATACAATGATCATCATATGCTATCAGTGTTACTGTATTTAATTGCATCCAGAACATTCTGTGTATGAAAATAATATCCAAATTTTACAAAACAAAAGATGGGAAGTAATGGATTTCAGTTCAGTCCTAATAAGAGCAAAACTGTGGAACTAAATGAGGCAAGTTCAGGGGTGAAATGCTCCCGGTTTGGACCGGATCGCCCGATTCAATAGCGATGGAGGCGGGTGGTTTGGAGAACCAGTAGCAGAAATCCCTGCTCCCCTCCCCATGCCCAGCTGAGCCACACAATCAGCAGAGGCTTTTTTTAAACTTTTAAAAGCATTTTTTCCACAAACTCTTCAGCCAAAAAAATGCTTTTAAAAGTGAAAAAAAAAGCCTCTGATGATCGCGCGGCTCAGCTAGGATCATCAAAGGCTTTTAAAAGAAAAAAACCCTTTTTTCTTTTAAATGCCTCTGATGATCCAAGCTGAGTTGCCTGATCGTCAGAGGCATTTAAAAGAAAAAAAGTCTCTGCCAATCAGGCAACTCAGCTGGAATCATCAGAGCCTTTTGAAAGCATTCTTCTACAACCTCTTCACCGAAGAAATGGTTTTAAAAGTAAAAAAAAAAAAATTGGCCATGCCCACCCAGTCACATTAACCCCCACCACCACCAAGCCATGCCCACAGAACCGGTAGTAACACATTTTAGATTTCACCCCTGGGCAAGTTACTATCCTAAATCTCATTGATGTTATGATTAAATTTGAATCCAACTCAATCTCTGTTTGTACAATATCTTGGATTAATCATAATTTTGATTCTAGCTTCTATAAATGAACTCAGATCTAAAACAGTCTGAATCATAGTCAGGTTGGTAGTTTGGATTTCTGGAGTAATAAATTCTTAAATCTCTTATATTCTATCCATAATAGCAAAATGCTGGTGTGAGGGAAGATAGAGGGTATATAGTTGTGTGATTGCTGTATTTACCATTGAGGCAATAGTTTTACTGGAGAGCCTTTTAGACCACTGGCTCCAACCCCCTGCTTAGTGCAAGTATCCAAATTAAAACATCCCAAAATGTCTGTCTAATTTTTACTTGAATAAATCCAATGAAGGGAAGGCAAGTGGATCATTAGTTCCACAATCCTTAATGTTAGGAATGCTATTTCCCCCTTAATATTCCATCAAAATCCTTCAATCAAAAGTAATGCTTTTCAGAAAGATAACTAGAGAATTCCTCAGCATCACTGGAATGCTTTGTATAAACTGTGCAAATTTTTATAACATCTTGGCCACATCAAAATTACAGATAGTCCTCGACATATGGCCACGATTGAGCCTAAAATTTCTGTTGTCAAGTGAGACATTTGTTAAGTGAGTTTTTCTCCATTTTATGACCTTTCTTGCCTCAGTTCTTAAGTGAGTCACTGCAGTTGATAAGTTAGTAACCCGGTTATTAAGTGAATCTGGCTTCCCCATTGCCTTTGCTTGTCAGGCAGTTCAAAAGGTGATTACATGCCCTTGGGACACAGCAGCCGTCATAAGTATGAAACAACTGCCAAGCATTTGAATTTTGATCACATGATCATGGGGATGCTGCAAAGGTCATAACTGTGAAAAACGGTCATAAGTCACTTTTTTCAGTACTGTTGTAACTTTGAACAGTCACTAAATGACCTGTTGTAAGTTGAGGACTACCTGTATTTGTGAAGTAAAATTTGTTTGAGTTTTTTTGTTTGTTGTTGTTTGCTAATAAAATCTTGTTACTCCAGTACAGGCTAGACATTTCCTAATTGATTCTGAAGTCTACCTCTTCTGTCCCAATATGCTTAGGTAACACCAGTGTCTGTAATGTGAATCTCACCTGCATTATTAATGGTTAAAGAGCTCGGTTTGCACAACATGCTTAATGTGATTACTTAATTAACTCTTTTTATGGCCTTGCTACCACCTATGGTTAATGGGGTATATGGAGAGCAGATAGTTAGCATATCTAACTATTTTGTGAGCACCAAAAAGTCCTTCAAGAAAAGAAACAGAAGAGGAAGATTGACTGAAAAAGTCTATGGAGATGCTCAGTTATCCAGGTCATGGTTCTCCCAAAGGTGCCTAATTGGTCAATGGGAGCATAAGCAGAGATAAAATGATTGGGTAGAAAGCAAGTTTGTGTCAGGGCATGTTTGGAAAAACTTGCAGGACTAGAAAGGAGTAGAGAAAAGCAGGGAGGAACAATGACTGCATCTCTATACCTGTGCATTCACCTTTAAACCTTCTATGCATAGGATTTGCTGGATGATACATTGGGAGGATCAGAAGACAAATATTTTAGATTTGGTTTGAATGAGGGAAATTTAATTTCAAGTTCTTTCTCACCTATTGAACCCATGGTATAGCCTTTTTCTCTTTGGCTGATGTGATGGTCTGTCTGTCGATCCGTCCACCCACCCATCCATCCATCCATCCATCCATCCATCCATCTATCTATCTATCATCTATCTATCATCTATCTATCTATCATCTATCTATATATCTATCTATCTATCTATCATCATCTATCTTGTGCCTATCTACACCTTTCACCATTGGCTCCTAGTGATTACCTGGACAAGTACATGCAGTTTTTGTGACAAGATTTCAGAAGTGGTTTCTTTTGCTTCCTTTATAGGGCTGGGAAAGAGTGACCAGTTCAAGATCACCCAGCTGGCTTTGTGCCTAAAGTAGGACTAGAACTCACAAGTTCCAGCCTGATGCCTTAAATCACTGCACCTAATTGGCTGGACTTTACTCATATGATAAATAATGGTAAAGCACTTAGGAAACAGTAGACATTTATAAATGTGGTTCGTAATGATGAAATCAACATTTCAGAAAACTTGTTTAGCTGTTTGGCATTTAAAAATAATAGGGGGTTAATAGTGCTCCCTGTTCATGCAATAGTCTCCACTGTTTAAGAATTTCACAGCAACAGATTGTTGGTTTGTTTTAATGATTACTCACACTCTCGGAGTGCTTTCAGGTAAGGAACGTAATCTTTTAAAGAATATTAATTAAGCTTTATGCACTTCTGTGATCTTGCACAGTTCACCAGAGTAACAACCAGGAAAGTATAGGATTCAGTTCAACAGCAGAAGCAGGAATGTGTAATATTGTTTACTAAGGTTACATAATATTTCAAAATCTCCTTTTTACCAAAGATAGATTAGGCAGCTAAAAATATATCAACAGAAAGTTAGCTGTAGAGTCCTCCTTGGGGGTTCAGTTTATGCAGTAATGGTGTGAAACAGCGACATCACATGTTACAAATATCGGTTGCAATGATATTCCATCTAGAGCATCTGCTTTAACATTTGACCAGCAGAACATATGGCATCCCATCCTGAGGTCAAAAATTGTTCAATCAGCATCTGCTGCTGTCACTGATCCAAGAACCGCATTAGCAGGATCTTTCTACACCAATGGCTATGAGGTACATTATTTAAAACAAGAGAATATTGGATCTGACCTCTTTGATAAGCACGTTAATTTCAAAAGATATCCATGCTGATACGTGTTTTGTTGAGAAACCCAACTGATTGTGTCTTCCAAATGAATGTTTCCTATAGTTTAGAAAAATAGCCTTTAAAAGGGGGAAGAAAAGCAGCTTGAGGTGGGAATATGCAAGAGTAAAGGATAATATGAGGAATAAGGTGCTTATTGCTTTTCCCAGTTGTCAATGTTGATTCCAAATTGTTACCTTTATGCTGCTTTCTACCCTCACTCTGATGGGGTATGAACTAGCCTCCATCCAGCAAGTTGTTCTAGAAAAGAACAATTATTCTTGTATTTGTAGTGTAATGCATTTAGACATACCATAAACTAACTTTTCTGTTTGCACACATCATTAGACTAAGCTAAATTGGGGTTGCATTGTTTATGGATTAGCCTGTTTTAGGAGACTAGCCATTGTCCTAGAATGCTATGTGTATCAGGACATCACCTCAACCTGTAATATGATTTATTTGGATATGATAACATGTTATTTGAAGAAAGGTATTTTTTTCTTAGTAGGGTGTATCATGCCATTGGAACACAGCCAAGGGATCATGTGAACATATTTCACAGATTTTTTTTTCAGATGCCTTTCCTCTCCAGAAAATCAGAGTAAGGTTTTGGGAATGCATATACAGTATTATTCTTTTATTTAAATATATCTGTCCCAAATTGGATTCTGTTATGAAAACAAGATAGATAGATAGATGATAGATAGATAGATAGATAGATAGATAGATAGATAGATAGATAGACAGACAGACAGACAGATGTAGGTAGGTAGGTAGGTAGGTAGGCAGGTAGCAGGCAGGCAAGGCAGGCAGGCAGACAGATCTAGGTTTAATGAAACATAAATGTCAAATGTTTTAGAAATAAAAGTATAGCTAATGTGTCTATGCCATTTTACTCTCTGTGTCATTTTAATATGTCACTCACTGGTGATATTCATTCTCAGAATATAAAGACTTATCTGTGTGATACATTTTACAAATTATGTCTAGAAATCTGAAGAACCCACAAAGGAAGAAAGTACAAAAAGAAGTTTGTAATAAGACACAGCAGTGTTCAGCTGTTCATGAAAAGCAATCATGCAGAAAGTGCAAGCTGACTGCATGATTTGAGTAGGTCTTTGAATTGAAGCGGATGCCAGTATATTTGTATTTATTTTAAAATACCTGCAGTTTATTCCAACAGTAACTTCAGCTGTGAAATACTTGTGTCTAGGGCTATGGACTGGTATTATCTGAAAAGATAATGTACAATACATGAAAAGTACTTCATAGCAGATTTTTCTGAAATTGTAGGTATTCCAGAAATATATCAGGCACAAAAAACAAATTGACACATTAACTGATTTATTGCTAAAAGCCTATGCACAAGAATCGTCTCAACTAACACCTGGTTAGAATTAGACAAGGCTCAATGACAATCAAGAGGAATTTGACTTTGGTTGGGGCTATGCAATAACTCTAAACTGATCCCTCTTGCTATTCTTTCCCCTAGCTCTGCCAATCTCTCCTACAAATAACAATTATATTGCACTTTTTTAGAGTGAAGAATTCTACTTCAGGACCTTAGATAGCTCCTTTAACATGACTGTTAGGTAATCCTCGATTTACAAGCACAATTTGCATTGCTAAGCAAGGCAGCTGTTAAATGAGTCACATCCCCATTTCTTGACTATTTTTGCCACTGTTGTTAAGTGAATTATGCAGTCTTTAAGCAAATCCGGCTTCCCCACATTGACTGTGCTTGTCCGAAGCCAGCTAGGGTGGTCGCAAAAGGCAATCACATGACCCTGAGTTGCTGCAACCATTGTAAATACATGCTAGGTGCCAAGCACCCGAATTTTGTTCACATGACTTTGGGAATGCTGCAGTCACTGTAAGTGCAAACCTCTCCAAATAACAACTATATTGCACCTTTCAAGAGTGAATAGATATTTAGGAAAGGAAGTATATCTATATGCTTAAAGGTAAAGCTAAAGGTTCCCCTCACACATATGTGCTAGTCATTCCCGACTCTAGGGGGCGGTGTTCATCTCCATTTCAAAGCCAAAGAGACAGCGCTGTCTGAAGACGTCTCTGTGGTCATGTGGCCTGCATGACTAAACACCAAAGGCACACAGAACGCTGTTACCTTCCCATCAAAGGTGGTCCCTATTTTTCTACTTGCATTTTTCACATGCTTTCGGACTGCTAGGTTGGCAGAAGCTGGGACAAGTAACGGGAGCTCACCCTGTTACACAGCACTAGGGATTCGAACCATGGAACTGCTGACATTTTAATCGACAAGCTCAGCATCTTAGTCACTGAGCCACTACATCCCTTTTATCTATATGCATAGAAAGAAGAGAAAATATATGTAGTTTCACAAAGATTATTTAACCTCAGCCAATGTACCTATTTGGGTTTCAAGAAGGATTTTTGGCATTTAATTTTGCTCTTCTAATAAGCCCAAAGTTTCTGAATGAGTAAAGCAGTAGGGTTCCTTTTTCCACTCTTAAGCCTCAGAAGTAGCAAACCTAAAGCATCTCCATTTGTCATCTCCATGTTTCCAGATGCTGAAAAATGATGGTATCTCTAGATTATTTTCTTGCACTGGCTTACTTATTGTGATCAGATTCCACTCCTAACTACTGCCAATATTTGATATAGTTTGATTGCTTCTTCACTGTTTTGTTTGTTTACAGTAAATTTCTAGGCTGCCTCAATCCATCGTGATTCTGGGCACCTTACAAAACACAACAGAGAACTACATCAACAAATAGAAAAAGTTTGGAATAAACCCAAATACCATTCAAAAAACAAAATATGTAGCAAAGGGTCCATTGCCTTTTCTATTCCTGGGGTATACCAGGTTTTAGGAGCTCATTCAAAGAGGGATAGAGTGCAAAAAAAGAAGTGTTCCAGAGGACAGGTACTATGACAGAGAAGGCCCAGTTCCTGGGTCTCACAAGAAAACATTGTTTAATTGATGGAACTTGGAAGAAGCCAACTGTATCATAACATATAGGATGGGATGAGAAATTGTTGGAGAAGCATAATCCATCAGAGAAGCCCTATTCTGTGAAGGAATTTGTGAGTGATAATTGCACCCAAAGCAACCAGTGTAGCTCACAAAGCAGAAATGTTACATGGGCACACTTAGTGCCTGGAGGTTGTAAGGGCCTGGATGGAGAGAAACCGGTTACAGCTCAACCTTACCGAGATGGAGTAGTTGTGGGGTTTTGACTCCGGAATCAAGACAACTGGAACCTGGGTGAGGTAAACACTGCCCCACAAATATCTGATGCACTTCTCCATTCCCAGTAGAATCCATAATAACAATCGTCAGATCAGGCCATCTTGACTTTTTAACTAACCCAACCATCACCCAACACCCCTTAAAAGGTATGAATATAAGTGCAATATAGATAAGCAGGTAAAAAGAAAAAAAAAGTTTAAAAATTTTTTAGCCATCAAGTTCATGTCAGGATAGAGGCCCGAAATAAAAACTTGAATAATAATTATGGTTATGGATCCTCACGAAACAACTTTCTTGTTCTTTTGAGTACTGTCCAACACCAAAGAGTCTGGGGAGGATAAATGCTGGGATCGTGTCCTCTATTATTGCTCTATCCTCATATCATCTGATATGCTTATGAGATATATGGATGTACACTAACATTTTATATCCTATCCTTTAAGTCTGGCTCTAAGAACTGCTAACATGCCAAATGAGAGGAGGGGCATGAGACATTGCTAGCTTCTTTCCAGTTATTGTTTTGCAGTGTCATCATCTGTCCTACCATCTCAAATGAGAAAATAAGGAAATTATTTCTTAGAGTAACCAAGAAGGTGGGGGTGGGGACTTTTGCAGGAAACATACTTCCACAGCAATATAACAACCAGCATTTATTTGTTTATTGCCCTGGTATCTTAAGAGAGTTGTCAATCCCCCTGTCTCTTCTGAAGCCTATGAAAAAGTTCCTTTAATCTTCTGCAATTACAGTCAAACTATTGTCATCAGGTCCCTTTCAAATATATCTTCCTCAGAGTCATATACCCCTTTGAGATTATCTCAGTTTGACTATACATCTTTTAGATATATTTGAAGTTTATTTGGAAGGACTACTACAGGCTCCAGAAAGGATCTATCCAATCTTTTGACAGGTGCAAGATCATAATAAATGATTCATTCTGCATTCCTGACTCTCTTTCTTTCTCATGCATTCCTGGGATTAATGCAAAGTAGTTATCTGGCAATCTCTTGCTATTTCATATAAAGGAAAAAAAGGGTAGGATGGCGATAAGTCGAAGTGGAAACAAACTATGTAAGTTTCTCCTTCCTAGATTGTATGTATATATCACTGAAACTCTCTCTGTTGGTATCTATTTGTGTGTCCAAACATACTGAAAACAATTTTTGAATCAAGGTACCTAAAATCAGCTAATTTAAAGAATGTATAAAAATCCAGCACCTACCTGTATTACTCCTGTGGAATTGAAATTTTCATCATGTTCAGATCAGTTTTATTCACAAAGTTGTGGCCATTGCAGTGTTCCTGTGGGCACGTGACTATGATTTCCATCACACCCTGTCATCTTCCCACAAGTATAATTAGTGGGGAAGCTGGCAGGAAGTCGGATGTTGATACCCCTTCTACTGTTTTTTGCCTGTCTAGATAGATAGATAGATAGATAGATAGATAGATAGATAGATAGATAGATAGATAGATGGATGGAAAGACAGACAGATGATAGATAGATAGATAGATAGATAGATAGATAGATAGATGATTGATAGATAGATGATAGATTGATAGATAGATGATAGATAGATAGATGATAGATAGATGACAGATAGATGACAGATAGATGATAGATGATTGATAGATGGTTGATAGATAGATGATTGATAAATAGATGATAGATAGATAGATGATAGATAGATAGATGATAGATAGATAGATAGATAGATAGATAGATAGATAGATAGATAGATAATCAAAGTTCACTTGCCACTACAACTCTTCTTAATCACAGGACTGGCTAACATTTGGGTAAAAAAAATAGGCCAAAATTTAATGCTCCCTCTGGTCACATCAGACTGTACTACTTTTCTGGCAAAGGTTGATCCAAACTCTCTCAAAGGCTTGTCTACTATACCCTAAAATCATGTGTCAAAGCAACGTTGTTCAGGCCTTCTCTTTGGCCTTCTCTTTCTTTATGTGTTGTTAAAATCCTTCTTCTGGATTTTAAGCTCAATTCAGGAGTTCAATGACCTAAAGGTAACATAGCCAGGTAGTGAAAGGAAATATCACAGTGATTAATCACTGTTAGGACTGTGCTGCTGTGGAATTCGTAGTGACACATTTACAAGGGACTAGACTGCCAAGGAATCTAGCATTTGACCTCAGGGAGCTACTAGAACAAAATGGGAGCTTTGCCACAGTACAATCATTTACTGAGCCTTCATCCTAAATCAGGTCATTGTTCCACTGTAGTTCAATATCTTAAATAGGGTTTGGCAGCGATTTTCTAGGGTTTAAGGCAGGAATTCCCCATCCCAGTCCTGCATCTCTACCTGGCTTTATTAAATCCCAAATTCTTATATGCAAAGCATATGCCATTCTCAAAGCACTGCAACTTGATCAGATTATTCTTTGCTCCCTCAAATTGCTTTCAACATCTTTTTTTTTTAAATGAGGAAGCCAAATACAAATTGTTTGTCATTTTATCCAGATGCAAAGAATTGGAACAAAATAACACAGGATGACAGAATAGAGAGGGGTCAGTTACATAATCAAGTCTAGCCTCCTGTTCCATGCAGGAATCCAAAATTGAAGTATCCAGATAAATGGCTGTCTAGCTTTTGAACACATTCACTGAAAGGGGGAAAAAAAACTTTCACCACTCTGGGTAATTGGTTCAACGATCAGATAAATCTTACTGTCTTCCTGTAATCCAAATCCATTATTCCATGTGTTGAACTGAGTCTTGATCTTCCAGATCCGGGTCTGGGTCCCAATCATTTTTCTGAGTACACTCCTTCAGGTTCTTGGAAAATGCTATCCTATCACCTCTGTGTCGTCTTGTCTCAAGGATAAACATATCCATTTCCTAGGATCTTCTTTTGTTAAAACTTACAGCACCTTCCTTCCCATTTTTTAATGTCTCTGAAGTTTGTTTCAAATGGGATGCCCAGAATTGCACATTTTCATAAAGTGGGGGGGGGGGGTCTGTACTGACTATAATGAAACAATTATTTCAGTGGTGAAATCTAAATTTTTTTACTGTTCTGTGGACATGGCTTGGTGGGTGTGGCTTGGTGGGCGTGGCAGGGGAAGGATAATGCAAAATCTCCATTCCCACCCCACTCTGGGGCCAGCCAGAGGTGGTATTTGCTGGTTCTCCGAACTACTCAAAATTTCCACTACCGGTTCTCCAGAAGCTGTCAGAACCTGCTGAATTTCACCCCTGAATTATTTCCCATGATGTAAAAATCATTTTGCTGGGATGACCAGCATCTGAATTTCTTTACTACTGAAGTTAGTCTCTTCCTGCCATTTCTTCCAAGAAAGTCCTACTGCCACTTGGGCTGCCAGGCCCATGAGATAAGCCATCTGTGGTTTTCCTTTTCAATGCTTATAGCTTTTCCAGTCTTGCTATCAATGTAATTAACCCTTTGCTTTCATATAAGTAGCTTTCTCTTCCTCTTCACATCAATATATCAACTGCATGGAAATACCTCTCGTTGCTACACGGATACTTTCTTTATGAACGTCAGTCTCATGATCTATCATCATGGCACCATTTTCTGGTGCCACCACTTTCGGACTTGTAAGATTCTGTTAATGTAACCCTACAATAAGATTAGAACCAATACTTCTGGATGTGCTTCTCATCTGAAAAACCTGGCAAGACTGAAAGAGGACACAAAGCTTTTGTGCAAAAAAAAATAAACAAAAAAGAACCTCTCTGATTATGTGACCTGATATACTCTGTAGAACAGGGGTGTCAAACTCAAGGCTCGTGGGCTGCATCTGGCTTGTGAGGTGCTTAGATGGGGCCCGCGGGGCCATCCTGGAAACAGTGACGGAGCAGGCTGCGGTGCCTCTGCCAGCGAAAACAGGCTCCCTGTTGCGGCCCTCCCGAGCTCCGTTTTCACTGGCAGAGCATTGCAGGAGGTCCTCAGAAGCCCATTTTCACTGGCAGAGCACTCGGGTTTCCACAGGCACCCCTGACATGAGTGACATCGAGCAGGCCATGCCCACTCTCACCATACACACACACACCCAAGGTCAAACAGAACCCTGATGCAGCCCTCAATGAAATTGAGTTTGACATCCCTGCTGTAGAAGGAATCAAGGGCCAATATGGTTATTCTGGGAAAGAGAAAATTAAATATGTTTAAACCTGCCAGTGTTTAACCTGTAGCAATTTAAGAGCAGTTTTAAAATAACTTGTTTTAAGGTAAGGAGATACTCTTTATTGTTTTGTTTTCTGACACTAATGAATAAAACTGACTATTGTCAAAATGAAACTGAAATCCAGATCTCAGGAATAATGCAAGCAAGCTCATCCTTCCCATGAAATGTATGATTAATTTTTATTGAGAAGGTATTTTATTATGGTTTATCACACTGTCAGCAAACTGCTTAGGTTGGATTTGGTATTTTTGTTCACCTATAGATGTTGTTATTTGATGGTGTTAAACCAGTGGTGAAATGCAGCCGGTTCTATCCAGCTCGGGCGAACTGGTAGCGCTAGCGGTGGGAGGCTCCGCCCACCTGACATCATCACGTCCATTTTTGACCCTCCGCACATGCGCAGAAGGCTCTGCGCATGTGTGGAGGAGGCATGCACAAGCGTAGCGTGTGTGCGCGCAAGCGTTGTTTGTGTGTACGCACGCTCACATTTGCGAACTGGTAGCGAAGGTAAGTGGATTTCACCCGTGTTAAACAGATATTGTCACAAGATGTAAGCTGTTCCAAGTAAAGCTGCCTTTTGCAATTGACTGGTGATGATTTTTGTCAATGATGATGGTGTTCAAGCAGTGCTCCAGTTGTTTTGGGATTGCACCCAAAGCATCTATGATTATTGGTGTTGTTATCATTATGGATGTTGTTTGGGGTTTTTTGGTAATGAAACTTTTATTTTATGAACTTATTTGCTATAAAGGTCAACATTTACTTATTCAAAATAAATAGTAAACAATAAATAAATTTCTTGCCCAATCCTAAATCCAATGAAATCTTTAGTGGGGGGTAGGTGGAATTGCACAGATTCCTTGTAACATTTTAGAGCTTCATCTTTTAATTCTTATCTTTTAATTCTTATCTTAAAATTTGACAAGCTTTCCACCAGATGTTTGTCTAAGTCATTAATTGAGGTATTTAAAAAGTATTAGTGCAATAATACTTATCTTCATATTTCCCAACATTTTGATGAAGGCTTGTTGTAAAACATTCTTTGTGGAGAGTTTTTAAACCAGTCCTATACTTTTTCAATAAACATGTCATCCAGTTAATTACCTTGCTGATAGAATGTCATGCAAATGTTTTGTTGAAGTTGAGATGTATTATTTCTATAGCATTCATAGAATCTACAAAAATGTTATTTTATTTTTTTTAAATGAATCAAATGAATAAAGCTACCCTTATAAGAGTTTATTTTGATCTCTTGCAATCATTTATTTTATTGCTTAGAGATCAACTGTCTTATGATTTGGTCTAGAATGATCTCAGATATCAGTCTTGGTCTGACTGGTTTGTAATTCCACAAGTCTGCACTAAACTCAGTCAGAAAAAGCCTATCATTCAGTTGCCCACAATGGACAATCAATAAATCACCCTTGCAATTAACATCTGTTAATCTGGAGTGAAAAGATCTGTTATCTTTTCACTCCACACTGAACTCTTAGTTTTTCCCAAAGTAGAAGTCTCTTTCTTCCATGCCTTTTTGTCTTGATTAATACGACTGCTAAAATCTGTTAGCATTCCCTGTTTGCTAACACTGATGTGAAAATAAGGGCGATAAACAAAAATCACTTACAATGAAATCCGTTTGACCATACAACAAATAGTGACTGTCATGTTTAGTAAATGGCTTTGATAGTTCTACAGAAAAACATGCTGACTTGTTGAGCTGAAATAATCACAGGAACAAAACATTAATGAATATAAACATGCAAGTATAGATCTCACACCACATGTGACATGGTGTAGGAATTGAAGAAAGGTTGTGACATAGCCCCATTGCATGCCTGGGATTATCAATTTCATTTATGTGAATCAGCACTTAGAAAACAAAATGGTGTTGGACTTTTGATGAGCGCAATGGCAAGCTTGATATCCTGCTGACATAGAATGACATTTACGATGGATATTGCATCTGCGTGCTGGATCTGAACTGGTGAAATTTCTGCAGAGAACGGAGATATTGTGCAATAACCCATGTACACTCCAGGCAGCTGCTCTTTATGAGTAAATCACAGGAACTATGGTTTTGTGGTTGGCTTATGAGCTGAGTGGCTGGGAGTTGATGGGTACCATCTAAAGCTCACATAATGCAGCCTTTTAACGACAAAAAGTTTAACCAAATTTTTTAAGGACAAAAAACTCAACCAAGCCTTGCTTCTTAATCTCTTTTTCAATTATCTTTTTATTGTTTTGAAAATATTAAAATGTCTTTGATTGGCAAGTCTCTACTGTATTCACTGGGTAAATCTCCCCCTTAGTGAAAGAAGATGTTTTTAAAGACAATTTTAAGATTTAGAAAATATTATTTCCTGGAATGCAACCAAAGGATGCTAAGGGTTTTGGTTTGGAAAAGTTAAAAATGCAATATATGTTCAATAGAATTTGGAATCAAAATTTGAAATTAATTATAAAATCCTTCCTGCAGGAAGCTGAGGATGTTTACATTCTTGGGGGTGGAGGAGATAATGTGATAAATTGGGATTTTGAGGATTGGACACTAAAGGCATCAAAAAAATAATGAATGCATTGATATGTGTGAAAAAATAGCAATAGCAATAGCACATATACCACTTTACAGTGATTTTCAGCCCTCTCAAAGAGGTTTACAGAGTGAGCATATTGCCCCCAACATTTTGGGTCCTCATTTTACCCACTTCGGAAGGATGGAAGGCTGTGTCGACCTTGAGCCTGGTGAGATTTGAACTGACAAATTGCAGTCAGCCGGCAGTCAGCAGAAGTAGCCTGCAGTACTGCACTCTAACCACTGCGCTACCATGGCTCAAATGGCTCAAAAAAGATTCAGAAGATACTCTTAAAGATTTCTGTCAATATTGAAATACTAGATGATACTATCCCAAAGATGCTTTTTCAAGAGGCAACTGGACTTTCTGGTTTTTCTTTATCTTGGATGAGAAGCGAAACGTCTTAAAAGAAAAACTTGAAAAAGCACCTTTGGGACAACTATGACCTGGATGACTGAGAATCTCCATAGACATTTAGATGATACTAAGGAACACAAACAGCTTAACGATGAAATTGACTTAAATGTGGGCTTTGTAATGACAGATTATGAGTAGGAAATGGAACTAAGTGAACTGAAGCTACAAAGGAAGCTGGCTACTGTTTTAATAATTAAAGAGTCATGAATTGTTGTAAATCAAGGATTATCTGTAGAGTGGATTTATATAACCAAGTTTTTAAAAAAGAGGTTATTATTGATGTTATGTCATATTATTTATTTATTAAATTTATATGCTACGCCTTTCACCAGTAAGGCAACTCTGGGTCTTTTTGTTATTTTTGGCAATTTGGGCAATTTTCTGATTAGGATTTGAAAATGAAATTGTAAGGGTTTTGCTCTATAACTAAGAATTCTATTATATTTCTGAAAATTTTTATATATATATATATATATATATATATATATATATATATATATATATATATATATATATATATGTCTTTTTCTTTTTCGTAGGCTTTTATGTGCATATTCTTTCTAGCCAGGTTTTACCTACGTAAACTAAGTTGTTCTGCAGCTCTGGTTGTGTGAAATCTCATTCACAAGCTTCAGAGCTTTTTTTCTGTTGACAAACTGCAACTCTGTGTTGCTCTCTGGGAGACTCAGATAGCTATTTCTGCCTTATAAGGCTTCGTCGGTGAGCCACACCCACTTCTCAGATATTCCCCCTGTAAAGGTACAATGTGTCTTTTTCTTTTTCGTAGGCTTTTATGTGCATATTCTTTCTAGCCAGGTTTTACCTACGTAAACTAAGTTGTTCTGCAGCTCTGGTTGTGTGAAATCTCATTGACAAGCTTCAGAGCTTTTTTTCTGTTGACAAACTTATAAGGCAGAAATAGCTATCTGAGTCTCCCAGAGAGCAACACAGAGTTGCAGTTTGTCAACAGAAAAAAAGCTCTGAAGCTTGTGAATGAGATTTCACACAACCAGAGCTGCAGAACAACTTAGTTTACATAGGTAAAACCTGGCTAGAAAGAATATGCATATATATATATATATATATATATATATATATATATATATATATATATATATATATGCTTTCTTCTTTTTATATAAAATATAAAAATATGCCTGGCTAAAGAGAAATACACATAAAACCTATGAAAAAGAAAGAAAACACACACACACACACACACACACACACACACACACATATATATATCATACATACATACATACATACATACATACATATATACATACATGATTAGGATTGGAAGGTAATATTTTAAAGTTTTGTTTTTAATGGGAAAACAATTTTTATATGGGAAAGAGGTTATTTGTTACATTGTAAAATGATTACATTTTTAGGGACTCAGTGGCTCAGTGGCTAAGACGCTAAGGTTGGCAGTTCAGCGGTTCGAATCCCTAGTGCCGCGTAATGGGGTGAGCTCTCGTTACTTGTCCCAGCTTCTGCCAACCTAGCAGTTCAAAAGTACATAGAAAAATAGGGACCACCTTTGGTGGGAAGGTAACAGCGTTCCGTGCGCCTTTGGTGTTTACTCATGCTGGCCACATGACCACAGAGACATCTTCAGACAGTGCTGGCTCTTCAGCTTCGAAATGGAGATAAGCACTGGGAATGACTAGCACATATGTGCAAGAGGAACCTTTACCTAAAATGATTAAAATAGTTATATTATTATTTCTGGTAACATTTATTGGGGGGGGAGTTATTGATGGTATTTCATTGATCAGATTTATATGGTTTATTTAAGAATAGAAAAGGAGATATGAATGTAAGAAAAAAATAAGTGGGTTTATTAGATTCAGTTTATAATACTGTAGATAAGTGATTTTTTTTTTAAAAAAAATGATTTATATACCGCCCTTCTCCGGAGACTCAGGGTGGCTTACAATGTGTTAAGCAATAGCCTTCATACTTTTGTATATTTATACAAAGTCAGTTTATTGCCCCAACAATCTGGGTCCTCATTTTACTACCTTAGAAAGGATGGAAGGCTGAGTCAACCTTGAGCCTGGTGAGATTTGAACTTGCAGTAATTGTAGGCAGCTGATGTTAATAACAGTGCTTTAGTCTGCTGCGCCACCAGGGCTCCTTATTTCTGGTGATCCTTAATGGATTTTTGCTGATTAGCATGGATGATGAGAATGTTTAGGTATGTTTATAGAGAGTGAAGTGAGATATGGGAGGAAGAGATTGTTGTATTTTAAGAGATGGTGATAAGTTGTTAACATTGTATATATTTGCTGGGACAAAGGGGGAAGTTATTTCTTTTTCTTTTCTTTTTTCTTTTAAACTTTTTCCCTATTTTTCCCTTTTCCCTTTCTCTTTTTATTTTTTTAATCTTTTGTAGTTTGTATTAATTTTATTTATTTATTGTAACCTTTAATAAAACATTTTACGAAAAGAAAACTAAATGACATTTAGCTAGTTTACCTAATGTAGCTCAGTCATATTTGCAGACCTGTCATAGTTATCCATGATGTGGCTATATATAACAAATTTAAATAGAAAGTACATGGTGTCAGGACTGAAAACAAGAATCTGGGGTGTGGGGTGGGGGAATGACACCAAAAACGGAAGTGGGCTGGATTAATTCAGCTCAATATTCTGAATATAGCCAAAGCACCTACCATTTACACATTGATCCAATAGACTAAGGATCACTGAGTATTGACATACAGTAGGTTTTAAGTAAGAATTGGTTACACTTAATGCCTTTACCTTGTAAGATAAATTCATCTGGTAGATGTTTCCTTGTATAGACAAGTCATGGCTTATTTATATTAGATAAACCAAAAGAGACCCCAACTCTATGCAAAGACTTAAAGATATTCTTGGAAACAGTTGGTTTATTATATATACAGCCTTAACAAACTGATATTTTGACTGCTATTGAGTATATCATTGGATGGATATACAGTGTGATTTCTGTCAGTCAGTAACTGTTCTTGGGCAACAGAAAGAGATGGGTCATATAATGGGGTTACTTCAACACAATTGCTTCCCGCTACCTCAGAAGGGAAACTTGGGTGGTAACCAGATTCTATATAAAGAGCCGCTAATTTTTGTTTAATTTTCTCCCCTTTATTACTAATCATCTCACTACAAACATAGTTTACAGCAACATAAATAGGCACTGTAGCTGAAGGGAATTGTGCAGCCTTTGTCAGGTTTTTAGCACCCAAATGTGAAACAAAGCAATTAAACTCCAAGGGGAAAATGTAACAGCGTGGAACATATAAAAAACTGGGTCATGAATTCACACAGATGGGGAAGCCAGGAAACAGTGTGAAAACAGAATTTGATTGACTCACCATCAACAATAAATGAGCCACAAGAGTGTTACTATCTAATTCTTTCATTTAATCCACAAGTTCCATAGATCAAATTCAGTACGGAGGTGGCAGAAAAGTTGGAAGTAATGAGATGTAGGAAACACAATTAGAACAAAGTCAGGCCAAACTCTTAAGCAACTTGCTTATTAGATGAACTTCTTAGATGGGTCTTAATTCAATGACTAATACCCAACACTAGTCATTGGTATTCATTCACAGGTGTAGCAGTGTCTTCTTCCTTATGCAGCCAGCCAAAGTCTCTGCCCTAAAGTATATGGAGATGTACTGAAAATAGTTCACTTGCTAAACTTGTCATAGCCCTTATGCCAATCATTCCAATGACTTCTGCTAAAAAAAAAACACTGTGAGAATATTTTTTTTGGGGGGGGGTCTCCTTTTGCCTAAGGAACCTGTCAAAGACATGAAGAGGACATAGTTCTTGGAGCCACCTTATCCTGGGACATTTAGCCCTCACAGTCTAATAAAGGGTAGTGTTATGTCCTTATAAGGACATCCGCCCGGATTGGCTGCCAGCCACCGGGCGGGAAGATTTGAATCCCTGTCAGGGGGCGGTGCGTCTGCCGGAGCGAATATAAGGAGAGCCCCGGCAGCGCACAGCCAGTCTTGCTACTGTTTCTTTACTCAATAAAAGTTACTAATGTAACGAGCTGGTCACGTCCTCCTTTCCTGCGCCGATCTAACACTGGCGACGAAGGACTGAGAGAAGAACGAACCTCGCAGCACCAAGCCAACAAGACAAGACTCCGGCACCGGGAACTACAGTAGGCATTTCCAAAGGCATGGCATCCGCTGAAGTCACTTTGCCAGCCCTTGCTCCTTTCCGCCCAGGGAAGGACAAGTGGAAATCCTACGTAGTGAAATTCCGGCAATACCTGAGAGGCAACAACATCAGGGATGCCGATGATGACCGGAAGAAGGGCATCTTCCTGGCCAACTGCGGCTCCGAGGTCCTCGACATGGCAATCGATCTCGTAGCACCACGAGACATCGAAGAAGTGCCATGGGCAGACCTGCTGCAGATCCTGGAGGACCACTATGCCCCAACAGGAACACCGGTGGCGAACCGTTTCACCTTCCACCAACGGGATCAGAAGGAGGGTGAAATGATCAAGGAATTCGTGGCCGCCCTACGCCAGATCGCAGCCAGCTGTGAGTTCGACCACGTGGACAATGCCATCGCTGACCGCGTGGTCTTCGGCATGAGGGACAGAGGCCTGCAAAAGAAATTCCTGAGCAGGAAGAAGCTCGTGCTCAAGGATGTGGTGGAGGAAGCCACCGCATCCGAAATCTCGGAGAAAGCAGCTGCCGCAGTAAGCAGAGCCAAGGGAATCCACAAGATTCGCTCCACAGAGCAATCATCAACGGCTGGATCCGAGTCGGAGGGGGAGTCCACCGTCCACAAGGTATCCAGACCCCCAAGGCGGGAAACCGCCCAACGGAACTACAAAGGGGAGCGCTGCGCCAGCTGCAGAGGGGACCATGCCAGAACAACCTGCAAGTGGAGAGATGCGACCTGCCGACGCTGCAACAGAAGGGGTCACATCGCCGAAGCTTGCAGAGCTGAGGAACCAGCCCCAGAGCCCTCCAGCCACCATCCCCGCGAGAATCGGAAGGATTACCAGAGGTCATCCAAACGGTCCTCTGGCCCTTCCAGACGCAGAGACGACGAATTTCCCCGGAGCGGAGCGGTCCACCAGACGACCATCGCTCACACGACGTCAGACAGTGCCACCAAGTTCCATGTGACCATCCGCGTGAAAGGAGCACCCTGCAAAATGGAGGTAGACTCCGGCTCGGTCTACTCCATCATGGACTGGCAGCAGTTGAAGCACCTGCAACCCAGCATCACCAAGCGAGAGCTGAAGCCACTACACTCCAAGCTCATCGACTTCGGGGGAAACTCCATCGGAGTGCTAGGAAGAGCCAACATCCGGGTCACCTACAAGCAGTTCGAAGGCAAGCTCCCCATCACCGTCGTAAGGGACAGCCGACCGAACCTGCTAGTGGTTCAAGCCGCTGGGGCTCTCAATCGAGGGCATCAACCAAATTGGCAGGGACGAACTCGACTACCTCATCGAAGAGTTCAAGGAAGTCTTCGATGGTAAGCTGGGGAAATTTGTGGGGAGGCCAATCTCCTTCAATCTGGACAAGGGAATCACCCCAATTAGGCTCAAGCCCCGCCGAGTTCCGTTTGCCCTGCGGCCCAAAGTAGATGAGCAGCTGGATAAGCTGATTGCCCAGGGCGTCCTGGAACCGATCGATCATGCTTCATGGGAGACCCCCATTGTGACCCCACTGAAGCATGATGGGTCTGTGCGCATCTGCGCCGACTACCGTTGTACCATCAACAAGGCGTTGGCACAGAGCGCATACCCAGTCCCAGTGGTGCAACACCTGCTGCATTCCCTGGGATCTGGATCAATTTTTGCGAAACTGGACCTGGCCCAGGCTTACCAGCAACTGCCAGTGGACGAAAAAACGGCGGAGGCTCAAACAATTGTCACGCACAGGGGGGCATTCAAATGCAACCGGCTCCAATTTGGAGTCAGCGCTGCCCCCGGCATCTTCCAATCCATGATGGAACGCCTCCTCCAAGGCGTTCCAGGGGTGGTGCCTTACTTCGACGATGTGCTCGTCTCCGGTGACTCAAGAGCTCAACTCCTTGAAAGGCTCAGGCTTGTCCTGCAGCGATTCAAGGCCAAGGGCTTGAGGGTCAGGCGGGACAAGTGCATCATAGGAGTACAGGAAGTCGAGTTCCTGGGCTACCTCATTGATAGCACAGTCATCCACCCCACCAAATCAAAAGTGGAAGCAATCCATGAAGCTCCAAGCCCAAAAAACAAAACGGAGCTTCAGGATTTCCTTGGGTTGCTCAACTTCTACGCCATTTTCCTAAAACAGAAAGCCACAGTTGCTGAGCCACTCCACCGCCTGCTGGGGAAATCGGCTTCCTGGAAGTGGGGCCAGGAAGAGGAAGCAGCGTTCCGGGCCATCAAGGGACTACTGATGTCCAAAAGCGTCCTCATCCAATACAGCGAGACGCTCCCCATCAAGCTGACCTGCGACGCGTCGCCATACGGGGTGGGGGCAGTCCTCAGCCACGAGCTGCCCAACGGCACGGAAGCCCCCATCGCCTACTTCTCGAAAACCATGTCCGGCGCAGAGCGGAACTACAGTCAGCTGGACAAAGAAGCCCTGGCCATCGTGGCAGGAGTGAAGCGCTTCCACGAATATCTCTATGGAAGGCGTTTCACCATAGTCACCGATCACAAGCCACTCCTGGGACTCCTCGCAGGCGACCAACCCACCCCGACCTTCATGTCCCCGCGGATGACGAGATGGGCCATCTTCCTGGCCGGCTACTCCTATAGGCTCGTGCACCAGCCAGGCACAGCCATAGGAAACGCCGACGCACTCAGCAGATGCCCATCGAAGAACCCGGTGGAAGACCCAGCCCCCACGCTCCATCTATTCCACATAGATGACGACGCCAGCTGTCCAGTCTCCTCCGCAGATGTGGCCGCGCACACCCAGAGAGACCCCACCCTCCGCCAAGTAAGGTCCTGGATCCTCAGGGGGTGGCCATCGAAACAGACGGAGGAGAGGTTCAGCCCTTTCACCAGGAAACAGACGGAGCTGTCCACCATAAAGGGTTGTCTGCTATGGGGAGACAGGGTGCTGATCCCAAGCACTTTGCAACGGCGGACGCTAGAGACACTGCACAACGGGCACCCAGGCATCGTCCGCATGAAGGCCCTGGCACGGAGTTACATCTGGTGGCCCTCACTGGACAGAGACATTGAACAATGGGTCTCCAGATGTGACCCGTGCCAAGAAGTCCGCCCAGCACCACCACAATCCGAAGTCACGAACTGGGAGACCCCCAGCAACCCATGGTCGAGGGTCCACATCGACTTCGCGGGCCCGATGCAAGGGCGGCACCTCCTCATCGTAGTAGATGCCTTCTCCAAGTGGCTCGAGGTGATACCCATGGCATCTACCACAACAGAAGCGACGATCCGAGCCCTGCGCCGCCTGTTTGCCACACACGGACTACCGGACGTGCTGGTCTCGGACAACGGCCCCCAGCTCACGTCCCTGGCCATGGAGTCTTTCCTGGCAGGACTGGGCATCCGCCATGCCCTCTCCGCTCCGTACAGGCCGGCCGGAAACGGACAAGCGGAACGGATGGTCCGGCTCACAAAAGAAGCCCTCACCAAGATGGGCCCGGGAGACTGGCAAGAACGCATCGACAACTTCCTCCTCACCCAGCACATCACGCCGCATGCCACCACCCACAAGAGCCCGGCCGAACTCCTCATGGGCAGAAGGTTAAGGTCACCCTTGGACCGGCTGCACCCCCAATACAGCCCGGAAGTGACCGCAACCGCCAGCCGCCCGCTTCGCGCCTTCAGCAAGGGAAATTCAGTTTTCACGCTGAATTTCAACGGCTCTCCTAAGTGGCTGAAGGGGAAGATTGCCAGCACAACCGGCCCCAAATCCTACACCGTCGAGTTGGAAGATGGACAGGTCGTGAGACGTCACATCGACCAACTCCGGAAAAGGTGGGGGGGAGCACACGAAAACCAGCCTGACGAGGTAGGCCTACAACACCCAGACGAGGTAGGCCTGCAACACCCCGGCGAGGTAGGCCTACAACACCCAGACGAGGTAGGCCTACCACGCCCCTGCGAGGCAGAGCAACGCCATCCCGACGAGGTCGGCCCAGCACACTACCAGGCACTGTCACGTCGGCAGTGCAGCGAGGTAGACCGGGGCCAACCACAAGGGGGATGGCAACACCAACCCGACCAGGAGGGCACCCAGCACAGCAGGCCCAGGGACCCCCGACCCAGCCCGCAGGTAGACCGGGACCTGCCCAGAAGGGGAGCACCGCACCCCACCAGTGAAGGGAACCCACGGCAGCCCTACCAGGGAGACCTCAACGCAAGGCGAGTAGACCGGGGACCTTCGCAGATGGGCACACCACAGCACATGGGCGAGGGTGGCACACGACTCCCCGGCGAGGGGGACCCCCGCCCAACGCAAGAAACAACCCGGCAACAACAACCCAACCCAGACGACCCCAACCACCAACTGGCGGTAGACCAGGGACTAGGGGGAAGGGAAAGCCGACAACAACCCGGCCAGGGAGGCCTGCGCCACCCTGGCAGGGGAGACCTCCACCAGCCCGAGGAGGAAGCCCCACAACGACACCCCGACCAGGTCGACCACCACCAACCCGACGGGGAAGGCCAGCGCCAGCCCGGCAAAGGAGACCTGCGCCACCCCTGCAAGGTCGGACACCGCTACCCGAGCCAACACCACCCACAGCGAGCAGACCGGACCCAAGGGCACCGGCCCGAACCACCCGCCGGACCACAGCGAACCGGGCCGCAGCAGAACCGCAGCCACCGGGAGACCCAGGAAGAGTAAGTGACAGCCGGGGTCTTACCGAGACTCAGATGCTCTTCCCGGGTCGAGACCGAACAGCACCGCCGAGGCGAAAGATCCATAGGCCAGGAGGAAGACCACCAGAACCAGCCATCCAAGGTCTGCGGTCCGGCCGGAGGCGCTGAGGGTGACCCCGCACACTCGCCAGCCGAACCGAGCCCGGTTCCAGGGAAGGAGCCAGGAGCCACAGGAACCCCGTCCGTCCAGGGCGGGGACGCGGAAGAAATGAGACTGCGCAGGTCAAGTAGGGTGCCTAGGCGTCCTATGTATCTGCGGGACTACGTCACGTTCATTGACGAACTCTGAACTGGTTTTTTTTCTTGGACTAGGGGGGAGGAGTGTTATGTCCTTATAAGGACATCCGCCCGGATTGGCTGCCAGCCACCGGGCGGGAAGATTTGAATCCCTGTCAGGGGGCGGTGCGTCTGCCGGAGCGAATATAAGGAGAGCCCCGGCAGTGCACAGCCAGTCTTGCTACTGTTTCTTTACTCAATAAAAGTTACTAATGTAACGAGCTGGTCACGTCCTCCTTTCCTGCGCCAATCTAACAGGTAAGGTTTCCCCCAGACGTTCATTTTGAATAGTGCATGTATTGCTGCCAAATGCTTGCTGCAATATGGGTTCAGAGGTAGTATTCAGCTGGTTCAGATTGGTTTGGGCGAACTGGTAGGTCCGATGATCAGTTAGCCCCGCCCACCCACTCCTGCTCTATCCTGTCCTTTATTTCCTGCTCTGTAGCTCATCTCAATCGCGCAGCACAGCTGATTTCCCCCCCCCCCTTGCTGTTCTTACCATTGCTGACTTGGAAGGTAAGCAGCTGAGCTTCTAAATGCTCCATTTTCAGTGCTGTGCGCAAGCGCCATTTACCACTGTAAATGAGCTGTTGTACCTTAAACTGGTTGAAGTTTATAGACAGTCTAGGTAGTTATCCTCACAAACAGTTCTATGTACAAGTAGAGCGGCTGGGTCATTTTTCATCGCACATCTTTCAAATTCTAACCAAGAAATGAGAATTCCATTTGATTCTTATGCATCAAATGACTATTTAGCCATCAAGCCTTCCTAAGTAGGGTCTCTCTCGTTGAATTAGACCTCTATAATCCACATTCATGGTCAATGAAAATTGTCCAACATATCACCAATTTGGGGGAGAGAATTATATCTCCTCTTCTAGGTATATAAAGGCACCTGATGATTCTCTGTGAGTATTAAATCAAGGCCACTTTCTGTAGAACTTCAGTGGCTGTACTATATGGCTGTTGACCCTTGGTACCAGTTATGTTCAGACAAGGTGAATAGAAAGATATTTACTGTACTAGAGCAGGCAGGCAGGAAATTTAAGTTGCTTACTCCATTTGTACAAAGTTGGATGTAAGGGATTTCTTATAAAAATGCTTACTGTAGTTATTTTCTTTGTGGAAATGTTCATCCAGCCTCAGTAATAGGAAGGAAAAGATTGTATGCAAGTGAATCTTTATGAATCTGGCTTAATAATTATACTGCTTTAATATTAATATGGCTCCACGGAGCAAGTATTTCATTCAGTTTGAATTCTAAGATAATCATACCATCTCTGTTGCAGAATGTTAATTGTGCCAAGTTCATTGGTGATGAGAATTATCTTTCTTTCTGGGGGAAAAAAAAACCCTAATGACTTCTGGGACAAGTACAATTCAGTGAATATAATATTTAATCAACATGAATGAGTGTGGCTAAAGCCAGGTATTATTTCACTTTTCATATAATGACTTCAATGGACTCCATCTGGCCTATGCAGAATATTAGCTGTGAAACATGCCTCTAAAGTTTATAGGACAAAATTGCATAGTGCTGTTGTGAAATAATATACAGTTGTATAATTAAAGGTACTTATCTGGTGCATACTTTGGTGAATTGAGGTTGTGAGTGTGTAGCTTCTAATATGTCTTTTTCCTCTACACAGGGACATGTAGGGCTGCAATAAGGAAAGTCATGAATGTATTTTGAAAAAGCAAAAATAGAAGAACAGGGTACGTTTTATAGAAGACACCCTTTCATCTTATATTTTTAAAGTTTCCTATTGGAGCCAGGTGTTTGTAACAAAGTTTTTGGTTCAAACTAAGAATTCAAAGTTGATGCAAATGCCTATGTAAACAGAACAGAAGATCAACAGGCTTAAAAATTATAGCCTTTGCTTTTAAGGAATTTACATTAAGAGGCACATGGCTATAAACATTTGCGGGTATAGAATATCGAACATAGAATAATAATGTTGGAAGAGATCTTTGAGGTCTTCTTGTCCAGCCCCTGCCCAAGGAGGAGAAGCTATACCATTTCAGACAAATGGTTGTCCAGTCTCTTTCGGAAAGCCTCCAGTGATGAAGCACCCACAACTTTTGAAGGCGAGCTATTCCATTGGTTGATTTCTACATTTTAAGCAGAAACATAATCAAATGACATGTCTTTCATGTCAAAGGAGTTGAGTTTTCTTTCAAGAGTTTCAGCCTTTAGATGAATTTTTAGCAAAAGCGTATACCAGATTATCCTCCTCACTCTACTTCCCAGAAGGGGGTGACAATTTAAACATGTTCCTTCCACCATTTCCAATTTGCTGCAAAGTACTTTTCCTGAAATTGTACCTCCCAAAAGTGGGGTGGGGAGACATAGTCTGAAATCTGATAGATGAATAGCATCTTTCTGGAAATGAAATCTTATTTGATGACTCTACCATATGCGTACTCAGGATCATCTAGTTAGGTGCCTCTCTTTTAAATAATCCTATTAGCAATAATTAGTTATATTATTTTGAGTGTTGGATCAAAACCCAGAAGACCCAATCATAGAAGATACTGGAATTTCAGTGAAATCCACATGGATGGTCTTTGTTAAATGATTGGATTGATTCAAAAGATTAGTTAGTCCGTCTAAATAGGCCAGACCAGAAAATAATCCACAGGAAGATTAGAAATATATTTATTGAAATTGGCTACAGTAACAGAATCTTACAAGTCTTCATATACCCCAGTGAATCAGGGAGGCATCTGATGGCCCACTTTTGAATATTATCTTGTCTGTTGGGGTATAAAACATGTTTTAAAGCCCTTTCCTTAGGTAACAATTCCTGCATGTTTCTATCAAGGACATCTTCCTTACTCTCTACACTCTAAGAAGGAACCTTGGTGGCGCAGCAGACTAAAGTGCTGTTAAAGTAGCACCACCTGCCTGCAATTACTTAGGGTTGCCAGGTCTGCTTCCAAAAAATAGTGGACAAGCAGTGGGGGGGGTGTTAAGTAGTAAAAAAATTTAAAAAAATTACAATTAAATTATATAATTTCTTACAAACATTTTAACATGTATTAAAATAATCACTTCAAAACTTTACTTAAAATTCAAAACATCAAATATATTATAATAATATGTAAAATATTAAATTACATTTTATTTTGCTGTCGTGTGTATTTTTTATTTGACTGCACAGCTTTGATCAATTCTTTGTTTAAGGAATAATCCTTTAATTTCAGTACAACGTTGAGAAATATTAAAAAATATACAAAGTTCACTTCGAACTGATACAAGCAGTCGGTTATGTTCGTCAGTCCACAAATTTCCCATGATGCTGAAAATTTGTTCAACGTTTGCATTTGATACTGGAATTGATACACAATACTGGAACAGTTTCAGTAAACTCGGAGCTGGCTCTTTCTTGAAAAAGTACGTCCACTTATCAAGGGATGAATAGCCCTGCAGATGAACATAAACTTCTTCTAAGGCAGAAATTTCATCGAAGAGAGTGTTGGGTGGAAGTTCTTCTCGCCATGGTGATAATAACCAGATGTTCGTTATTTCTTCTAAAGTTGGAGGATTATTGCGATCAATTAGATTGAAACAACTTAGCGTCTCATATACTGAATTGGTGAAATTATACCACTTTTCTAGGTACGCAATGGCTCTTTGATACACGTTGATGGCTTCTTTCTTGAACTTTTGCACAGCATTCTCAGGCAAATGTTTTTTACATAAGGCAAATAAAACTTTCATTCCAAAAAACTGCTCATCATATTTTTTTTGCAAAGAATCACGCAGCTTACACATGATAATGTGAAGATCACATGCAAGAATTTTCTTGCTTTCCAGCTTCAGTAGGGTGTCTTGCATTATTGACATGAAGAAGTGCGTGAAATATAAATACAATTCTGAAATTGTTGGTTCATCATCCTTTGCGAGTTCATTTTCCTGATCCGAAATAAGGTTCCAGATAACATTATGGCACTCATCAGATCCGAGAGAAATAAAATACGATTTTAGAGGTATCCAGTTTAAAAGAAGTCTTTCGACCACTTTAAACAAACTTAACCAACATGTTGGAACATGGCGCAAAACTTCATGGAATTCTGACTCACAAAACTCAAAAAATGATTTAAACTCTTCTCGTTTCTTCACAGAATTCGAAAATTCAGCAAAAACCTTCAGCACTACATTTTCGATATCAAAAGATAACTGCTTAAATGCATTTTTTGCGCTGTTGTGTAAAATGTGATTATTGCAATGAGCATTCGATCTTTGTCTCATTCTAACTTATGAAAAAAAAGACAAAACGCGATTCTCCTATCCTTATTCTCTTAGACTGTACAGCTTTAGATTATGTATCATTTCATCATAAAACTTTTGAATAAAAAAAAATGTCCACTATTTTGTAAAAAAAAAACAGTGAACATAATGTGAAAAAAGTGGACTGTCCGCTCAAATAGTGGACACCTGGCAACCCTACGAATTATTCCAAGTTCAAATCTCACCAGGCTCAAGGTTGACTCAGCCTTCCATCCTTTCAAGGTAGGTAAAATGAGGACCCGGATTGTGGGGGCAATAAGATGACTTTGTATAAACAGAACACCGCTTAGGGGGCCCCGAAAGCCCTACTAAGCAGGTATATACAAAAGTATGGAGGCTTAATGCATTGTAAGCCGCCCTGAGTCTCCAGAGAAGGGCGGCATATAAATTGAACCAGTAAATAAATAATTGCAAGCAACTCTGGACAGCTTACACTTTTTAAAAGCAGCAACAATTAAAAAAAAAAAAAAAGCAAATCATAGAGAAAAACTTAAAATAAAAGTAAAAAATATTCCCATCCTACAGGGAATTAGTACCCATTTTACCAGACACTTAAGAGAACAATCAGGTTTTCAAAGATTTTTGCAATACCATAAGGATCTCTTAGGGAATACAAGGGCAGGAGGCAGAGAAGCCCTTATATTTACTTAGTGACAAGGTGCCTATACAATATACAACCATCCTGATGACCTCCTGCACTTGAGTTAAATCCTTTGATGCAGTGGTGGGTTTCAAAATTTTTTACTACTGGTTCTGTGGGTGTGGCTTGGTGGGCGTGGCATGGTTTGGTGGGCATGGCAGGGAAAGGATACTGTAAAATCTCCATTCCCTTCCCACCCCAGGGGAAGGTTACTGCAAAAATCCCCATTTCCTCCTGATCAGCTGGGACTTGGGAGGCAGAGAATAGATGTCAGAACTTTTACTACCGGTTCTCCGAACTACTCAAAATTTCCACTACCGGTTCTCCAGAACTGGTCAGAACCTGCTGAAACCCACCTCTGCTTTGATGGGACTTCTGTCCATGCAGTTCAGATTGGGAAACATGGACAAATAGAGAAGCTGGAAAACAATAGGAACACAAGTAACCAAACAATCCATAATGCCCACCACCACCTCCGAACATAGGGAGGTAAAGGCAGATTAGCCAATTCTGATTTCACAGCCCATCTATATCAGCTTTTTAGTTACAGACTTAAAATTGCTTATCGTTATTAACTGAACATAGGTACATCCAAGAGATTTTCTGATTTATTGTCTACAGTGGAGAAAAACACAGCCATTGGTCCTACTAGACTTTGGGTCCTAATAGTCAATCAATATCAAATCTTAGTATTCTGATTTTTATATATGTACTAACAGATTAATTATGTTGTGGGATCTCATGGGAGAAATTTTCCATGTTGTAGAGATCTATGTGCAGAAAATGTCACTAATTGGGGAATATTACACTGAAAAATATGGCCCTGAATGAGACTACAACAGTTCTCATGGACTAAGGTAGTCTATAATTCCATATATATCATGTGACTTAAAGAACAAGTTCATTGTAACCTACGGTTTCATGGGTGAAAATTAATTAATTAGATGAATGGAGCATTACCGTGGCATAAATATTTGTGTGTATTCATATAAATGCACTCACACATTTTTAGAAAAGAGGTGGAAGAGGAACAGGCTTAATCAGAAATGAAATGTAGGGACACAAACAAGGAAAACTGCTTAGGGATCATGGTCATTGACAAACAGCGGCTGCATGTAAAATCTTTGCATTGATGAGCTAATTAACATGTATTGTAATAGCAAATCTTGATCTTCTTTAATCTCTGAATAATAACATTCCATCAAGTTATTAAAGTTTAGCCATCTTTCAACAAAATCAGTCTTACTCATTTTAATTAAATTTACTAAATTTTACTAATTTAGTAAACCTCAAACATGGAAACTCATTGGGTGCCTTTGGATCAGTCGCTCTTATTTAGAGTATAGTTGTACGTACAGTGTTGCTGCAGGGATAAAATGAAAACGGATTCCCATGTGAGCTTTCATGAGCTTTGTTCTTGAGTTTCCATGTTGAAGGATGAATTCAGGGCAGCACGGTAATCAGAGGGGCTAAACGATACAGATAGTGTATCTTTTTGTTGAGGCAGTGAGAAGTCTTTGTTGGCCCTGGACTAGTAGATCAGTAATTCCTGCAAATGAAAAATGGGAGAACTGTATATATTTTTATATTTGTTCCCACAAGAACTGCTTTATATGTGGAATGATAAGACCTCACTGGGAAAAATGAAAATACCTTTACATGTAGTGACATTTATATATTTAACATTTTCTCTTAATCAGAAGTCATATGCTTTGGGTAAAAATTACCACATGAACTTTAAAATTAAAGAATATTTACAAATACAAAAAATGAAGTTTACATAGCTTGCAAACTTTATGCACTTTTCAAGGAAAAATGTATTCAGCACTATACGATCTGAATGTAACCCAGTTCTTTGGCTTTATTGTGATTTTCAAAAACAAAAGAAAAAAGAATAGGCAGTAAATATTTAAACAAGTCTATTTGTCTTACATGTCTTTATTACAATATAAAGTGAAAATATTGTTTTATCCCACAGAATTAATATCAATTCTCCTCTGTAAAAAAGGCAAAGCAGGATGTGTCCCAAAGGTGGCCGAACATGGGGAAAATAAATCAAACTTATTTAAATTGTACCAGGCCATTTTCTACTGTAAGGTAATGTTACATAGCAACATGCAGACTGCAACTGGCAAAAATCAGTTGTAAAGCAGTTTTGAACAAATCTTTCACAGCACACTGCTTTTCTTCCTTTGATAATGTACAACAGCTCAATTGGAAATCTTAGCTGTCCTTCCCCCAACCCCAAATGTTCTCTTTGCCTTTTGTTTTGTAGCTCCAATCACTTTAATCTTATAGCCTTAATAACTTTAATCTTCAGTAACTACACTTTGATAAAACACCTGGGCTCTTCATCAGGATAACAATGGAAGTATGCATTAAAGATATAGGTTAAAACTGGCCACAGGCTCTGGAAGGAATATCTAATAAACAACAAACTTCATGCAGATGTTGTGATTATTTGTGTCTGAAATGCAGAAATCACAGCTTCTGTGTGAGGGATATCACTATGTGCATGTTACCATTTCCTTCCTGCCTACCCACAGTAGACAGCCAGGCTAGCCTGCTGTTTTCTTCCCTGTTTTTAAAATCATAGGTAGAAAATGTGGTGGTTGAAAGAAGGGCTCTGGAAGTGGAAATAGCTTCCTCCCATTCCTTTATATCAGCAAGCATTAGCAGTCCTGACACAATGGGGCAATTTTTCAGATTTCAGGATTAGGTTATATCCCAAATTGATGTTAGAGATAAGTCAAAAGCCATAAATATTTCAAGGCAAATATGTCATTTATGTCCTCAGCCAATGCCCAGCTTCAAAGCCATGCAGGAAGCACAAAAGGATAATATATCCTCGTACTACTAGGAGGTAATCAACAATTTAATGTGGTTTTGGTTGTAATAATCATGTTTCCCTATAATAGTTGTGCATTTCACATATCTGAAAGATTTCAGCCAAGAGGGAGTTGAGCAGCCAACTTAAGCCATGAACAATCAAAGGTTAAAGATTCATGGTTGAATCCAAGTCTGGGAAGCATGAAAACATACACAGAGAAAGCATAAAAGCTACTACGCGGTATTTAAATGACTAAATGGACAGTTCCCCTAGTACTGGTTGTCACCTATAAAGTCCCGCATAGCAAAGGTGCTAGTTATTTGTGGGACCATGTTTATCCCATTGTTTTTGCTCAACCCATCAGATCTAGCCGAGTGGGCATGTTCCTTCCTTTAGACAATCTCTTTTTTGGACCTATAAGTCATGCCTTCTCAGCATGACCTGTAGGTCCCTACCTTGTAGAAGAGCAAACGCAGCAGCTTCAGATGACCCTGATCTATTGGCTTTTCTTAAGACTCTGAAGACCTGGCTGTTTCCCCAGGCATTCAGGCTAGGACCGTGATGGCAAACCTATGGCACATGTGCCGGAGGTGGCACACAGCGCCCTCTCTGATGGCATGTGAGCCGTCACCCCAGTTCAGCTCTGCCACACATGCACCCACACCTCCCACCAGCCAGTTGGTCTTCAGGTCTCTGGCGCACATGCATGCAGGGCGGGGCACATGCAGGGGGGCGTATGTGCATGTGGGGGGGTGCATGCAGGGGGTGCACGCACATGCACGGGGACAGGGCATGTGCAGGGGGCTGCATGCGCATGCACAGGGCGGTCTTCGGGTCTCTGGCGCGCATGCATGCATGCATGCGGGGCTGTGCGTGCATGTGAGGGGCAGGCCGTGTGCATGCGTGGGGGCACACACACATTGCATTTCGGGGGTTTGGGCGCTTTGGGCACCCTTTTCCGTCAGGAAAAGTTAGCCATCACTGGGCTAGGAGATTAGGCTAGTCTTATTGCTGGTGTGCTTTTTAATGATACTATCATTTTCCCACAGTGCCTCGGGATATTTCTACTGGTTGGGTTTTAATCTTTGTACAACACCCAGAGACACCACTATGAGATAGGTGGCCATATAAATTATTTAAAGAAAAAAAGAAAATAAAGAAAAAGTGTTTGTTCACATGCTTGTCAGTCCCATGGGCCTGACTCTTCCATTGTATATGTGTCAGTCCTACCAACTAAGATTGGCATAATAACAGGATTTTGCAAATCTGATTTTATTGTACCTCCCACATCCCTTGCTCCTTCTTATAAACCAGTGAATCAGGGAAGATTCTACCTGAACTGTTTCTGAATTTTATCTTGTTTCTCAAGTGTTTTTTTAAAAAAAATTCAGTCCCCTTTACATGGATAGCAGCTCTTGAATATTTCTGTTAAGAAGTTCCTCTTTACTTTCTAAAATACATTAGATAATACAGAGGACAATAAATAATGAAAATGTCCAACATTTATATGAGGAGCATTAATGTCTTTTGGTAAAATTGAGGTTTGGAAACCAGGGTAATAAATTACTTAAATGTAGGTGTAATCTGACTGAGCTGAGCAGGAGTGTGCTGCAACGTTTTCCAGTTTGGGGAATATTTATTTATTATTAATTATTAGATGTTTCAAGATGAATTACAAAAGTGAGCATTTCTGCTAGAGTTCTAAGACAAGCTTCCAATATGAAATATGACCCAAATGACACCAAGAAAAATGGGCTCTTTTGTTACTTCTGCTCAGAGCGGGATGAATTCTGTGTTTTGAAGATTTGGGAGAGAAATGCTTAAATTGTGAGTCTTTTGTATTTCATATGCAGCACCAGCACAACTTCCAATCACCTTTACATCCTTGGGACCCCAAGCCTTTGTCTCTGAGCAATGATTTATTTCTAGATCTGATTTATTTCTGTATCAGCCTCAGTGTATGAGACATTGGTTTTTCATGTGAAATGATGCATTTTTGCAGAGCTGCTTTTCTATTGGTCGGAAATCAGTCTTCCACATTCTGGGCTTTCCTCTCACCTCACATTGAAAAGCCACCATATCTTCACCCCAGCAGTTCATCAGTCTTTTGAGCACAAAGGATTGGGTCTTTTTTAAAAAAGTATCCAAAACTGGAATGCATTTTTGGTGGCATTAGCTTTCTAAGTGTTCCGCTGGGAAGACTAATGCTTGCTTTGTGTGTTGTTCTTAGCAGAGGGGCTCAAGCAATTATACCTGGCCTCAGTGAGATGTGAAAGTGATATCAGTTGGCTCATCCTAGCCTGGGATGCATCTTGCCTCATGGAAGCACTTCACAAAAGATGCAAGAGAATTTCACACACACAGTCAGCATGTCTAGAAGCACCATGTGATGCTCTTCACAGCTGCCTCAATGAGAAACTTAAGTATTTCACTTTCTGAAGATGAAACATTCCTTCAAAGCTCGCACAACCTTGGTTTTCAACATTTCAAGACTCACTGCTGTGAGAACAAACATGGGTTGGCTAAAAAAATGTGGCAGTGTGAAAAGGAAGTAAATCTCGAGATATATGGCCCTGGGTCTCAGATAAATTTTCCTAAGCCCCCAATAGTTCTTAAATTTCTCTTCTGTTGACAAAATCTATCCTCTTGAATTTCAGCAATTCCTATCTTTTTTGTTTTTGGCCAAGGTCAAAGCCTTTCTTTCATCCATGCCTTAGATTATTTTGAGGCCTTTCCTGTATACCATCAAGTTCTTATTTATTCTACTGCCTGTAGCTTACTTGGAAAAAGAAACACAGCCCACAGTTTTCTCCTAATAACCATTTGGGGCAATCCTGACCTTCTTGATAAGGAATTCAGTTTTACAGCAGAGAAAGAAGGCATTGTGCTGTAAATTGTTACGTCCATCACTTACCCATTTACCAATATCTCTTCATCTGTGTTTCTAAAGCCCCAATCAATGTAGCAGCTAGGCAGTAGCAATGAATAGTCTCACTGACAGTACTCAAGGCATTGCATTCCTTTGCATTTTTGCTTCCTTCAGGTGATCTAGTTTGTTTTCCAGTTGTAGGAAGTTAGCACCCACCTCTTTCCTGGAAAAGTGAAATATTTTAGGAAATATGAAAAAGGCAGAATATTATATTTCCCTGGATGAGAAATGGAGAAGCATATTTTACAGACAAAGCAGCTCCCACCTTCCTGCCCCCCACCCTTTGTCAATGGGCCATTAAGGCCTGGGCCAGTCTATTCTACATAACAAAGATCTACCTCCTTCAGGCAGAGCCATAGTAGGAATTGCCAAAGATCCAACAAAGATAGGTTTAGCCCTCTACACAATAGCAGCAGAAACTCACCACATGTGACCTGGGAAGCACATGTGACCATCAGCCAGTAAGGCCCCCACCCCCTGGGAGTCTGACAACCAATCAGGATACTCTTTCGGGGCCCCAAGAAATGCAGAGCCAGAGAGAGCATAAAAACCCAAGGATTTACTGTATCTACCCCCTTTTCTGTTCAGGAACTCAAGCCATGTGATCCTGTCCACCATTAAACCATCTTTCCAAGCAGTCTCCATGTCTCCAGTGTCTTTTTCCCCACTTGGAGCAGAACCTAGAAGGAGATTTCTTCCAACACAGTCTTTCTAAAAGCAAAAAGGGAGTTGTTGTTGTTGTTGTTGTTCGACAGCCGTAAGACGAAGGACAGTAGAGTTGTAAACGATTTACAGCTAGGATGTTCAAAAAGAGAGGATTTTTAGCCCAGTCATAAAATGGATAGGCACGGCATGAAAAAAGCTAGTTTGTGTGTGAGAGAGACTGTGTCTCTGTGTGGCACAGGTGGCACACAACTTATCATTTTTATTCATGCATGATACATAAAATATGCATTGCAAGTTAAAAAAGAAAAAGAAACCCATCCCCAATACAATATGAAAGCTTAGCACCATCCTCCAGGCAATCCAAGCAAGTAGCTTTAGGCAGTAGCTTGATCTATGCTTGTATGATCATTCCAGGGTGTCAAATTTGAATAGATAGCCTCTGATTAGTTTATTGACACTGTCATTGGTTGGCAAGGTTATGCATCATAGGCAAAGCAATCATGAGGTTGAGACACGCCATTGTTTTCCACACAAGTCATCCAAAGCACTAGACCAACACTTCTTTGAGCCACAGCATTACAGCATTTTGTCTCCATTCAATAGCACAAGGCTGTCTTCATAGCCTGAGATAGGGAGAAAACACAAATAGCAAAGTCAATAAACTAACAATATAATTAGATGTGCTGGTTAGGTGAAATTGGGTGATAAATAAAAAAATGGTCCTGCGGGAAGTGTACCCCATGGATATTGACGATCTTCAGGTGATCTAAAAACTATCAGAGGGGAATTTATTAATTAGATGCTGACATTTAATTCCCTTTCTCCATCAACTCTCAGCACTATGGTTCTTGTTTACTTGTGCCTTTGGCAAAGGCAGCAGGTAAATTTCTTTAATCCTTGTTCTCTGTCTGTGTCAAAGGACCATGAAGTGAAAACACAATGCTCATTAGATGCAAAAGGCTAGCCTTTATTCTTGATCTTCACATTGTGGGAACACCCATCCACCCCAATCCTAGAAGAATGAAATATTTTGGGAAATATTAAAAAGGCAGGATAAAATATTTATCCTAAAGGAGAAATTTTAAAAAATCTTTAGGCAGACAGAAACCAGCCACAGTTTCCCTGCCCCAAGCAGAAATTGAGGAGGCCAGCTTGTAGAAATGCAGATTTGGTAATCCATTCAGAAAGATTGGGTCAAGACAGAAACTCAGATAAGCAACAAACAAAAGGTTGACAAAATTAACTCAGACAAGCACCTAGGATTTGCATTTCCCCTTTTGCCTATAGAGCCAATCATGAGCCCCTAGGAATCTGACAACAGCCAATACAATATTCAAGGACAAGTTCTTGCACAAGAGCAGGAAGTTCAAATAAAAAGCCAAAAGAAGGTATAAAAACCCACCCACTTTCAACTCCATTTTGTCAGCTGCACCAGAGCCACAAACCCTGGTGGTTCCGTTTCATCAATAAACCTTTCTTTCCAATCAGCCTCCATGTTGTCTCCAAACATCTTTCTCCCAGCTTGGAACTGAGCCAGATGGATTTTCCTTCCAACAACTTCTTCAACTCCTCTTGCTGATATTTTTTTTTCATTGCAAAAGTCTCTGGTATATGTTTATCTTTCACACAGAAACACCTTCCATAGGGTGAAAAAAATAAATGAACCATAACCTTTTCCTTAATGGGACAGAAACTTGTGTCTGTGCTGATTAAGTTCAGACTGTAGAAAATAACATTTTCCTCATTCCAGATGTGTTGGATATTTTTTTCTGTCACCTCCTGAGATGATGAGAGATAAAGCCTAACCATCTGGAGGGTATGGGCCTGGGGAACGCTGGTTTATGTAACAGGATGCTTTGAAATATAATGGAAAGTTGATGCTGTGGAGTCACATTGTAGTCTATTCTTCCATCAATATACAGCATGTTAATTTTTTTACTTATATTTTGGTCTAAAGAAACAGTCCTGTGAAGCACAGCCATGCGAATATTGACCATGTACAGATTATTATGATGTTTAAAAGACTAAGCACAATTGTTCTATTATGAAATTACAAGCAGAAACATAATTTATATAGTATTTTAAATATCCACCAATGCCAAATTCACATTCGCACTGGGCTTATAATGTTATGAGCAGTTAAGCTGCATATTTGCCATTGACTCCAGGGAAAATTAATCAGACTGGCAATTTGTGGTTTTGCATCCCATGATTCTTGACACTAAATTAGAAGGGAGATATAATATTGTCTTCTATTGCTCCTATTAAACATAAAATCAAAGACCACAGAGGCTTTCCTAAGATTTATTTTTCATGTCTAGTTAGCTGTGGGCCTAAGGGTTTCTCCAATCTGATTCATGTGTCTTTTCACTGGCCCTTAAAGTTAATCTGTTCTCATGAGCTGTCGGCAAGAGTAAACAGGGACAGAAAATATGGACAATTGAAAAGGGCTAAAAGTCTCAAAGCTGTTTTCCAAAATATACAGAGATATGAGAGAGCACCCGAGGCAAAAGCAAATGCACCACAACTGTCACCTTTTGACAATATAAGACTAATGTGACAGCCATTATAGACAACTGGTTCATGTTGGTAATATTTTAGTATTTGTACATTTCATTGTTTAAATTTTGATCAAGTATTTTATCCATAAAACAAGTTCTATCTAATGTTGTACGATGGATGTATTTTTACAATGACTATGCTAATGATCTATCACTATTGTTGTGTTGTATGTACTGAGAACTTATGCACCTGAGACAAATTCCTTGTGTGTCACACATGGCCAATAAAGAATTCTGTTCTGTTCTGTTCTGTTCGGTTCGGTTCTGTTCGGTTCGGTTCAGTTTGGTTTTGTTCTCTTAGACTGATCTGACAATGCAAGGCCAAATCTGAAGCGTGATTTGGAAATACTAAGTTTTCTAACTTGTATTGAATATGTGTGGAAAATAACAAATGTCCCTTTTATCCCCTTAATTGACAGAACTGGCTGAAATTTAGAGCACTAACTTTAGGCAATAATCAGTGCAAGTGTTTATGTTAGATGCCCTTAAATTTTGAAAAGTATCTTTTTTCTTCTCTACTTTTCACAGAAATAGATGGAGTTTTCAGATACAATGTTCAATCTGTTCAGGTCTTCCAATGGTGTAATCATTCCCATTATAACTGAGTTTATCCATCTTGCTGCTGGTTATCCCTTTCTTCTCTTTTCCTCCAACTTTCCCAATAGTACAACCTTCTTCAGAGAATGGTTCTTCACATAATGTGTCTGAAATAGGATAATTTGAGCCTGTGTGCTTCAAATGCTCTGGGGGTGGATGGGAGAGAACAGCCCTAGACTGAGCTTGGATCCCAGCCATCTAACCTCCATATTACTCGAACTGAAAGGCCCCCATTTCTGCAAAAGATGAATTTTGGAATCACAACTCATTGCAAGAGGGAGGAATTATCTTTCCATGAACTTCCTTTTAACTTGCCATATAATCCAAGTCAATTCATGACAGAAGATAGTGAGAAATGCATATTTTGCCATTGAAAATTAAAATGTGTTTTGGTATACTAGTATGATGTTGTTTGTAATAGAGAAAACACTTTGCTATTCATCCAATGGCTGAATAAAATAATTTTCTAGAACAAATGAATTATAATTTCTTTCTCATGGAGCAGGCAATGGGAGATCTTTCTTCAGTTAAATTTTTGCTGCTGGATAGTTTATTTGCTTTCAGCTTCAGTGTAGGGATACTATTATCTTACTGCCATTTGCAAATCAAATTAGGATCAATAAGTTAACAAATCTATCTGCTATATTGGCTTGCCTGCACCCAATAAATGTGTGGGTTGGAGAACGTTGATTTTTGCCAATACAGTAAAATCTAGCTTGAATTATACTATTATTTAAAAAACACACACATACACAAATACCTGAATAGTACTACCTATCTCAGAAAGGATTAAAAGAAGAAAACAGAAATGAATCTCTCCTACTGTCCTCTCCTGCTTGAGCTCACATCAGAGGAAGAATATTAGACAGACAAGACAATTTATGTGACAGTCACTGAGGAGTGACAGCATTGCAGCTCTCTTGGGCTGCTAAGTGGCAAAGCTAGCCAAAAAAAAGAGAGAGAGAGAAAAGGGGGAAAGAAAAGAGACTAGATAAGGTTATGATTTTCTTTCTGAACTTGAAAAACTGTGGATGATAAGGACACATCCCTGAAGTCTTTGAACCTGTAAAATATCTTGTGAACAAAGTGTGGCTTTGTGATCAGTGGAAAATACAAGGTACTCTTTCTGGATCCATTATAACTTCTAGAATTGTCCCTGATTATATCAAATTAATCTGCAGACAAAGAAACAAGATAATTACAGTATTTTAACATAATGCACTCAGAAGTGATCCCTGGTCCAGTTGCAGAATGCTAGCTTCCAAATACAGTGGAGGTAGTCCTCAACTTATGACCACAATTTACACTGGAAGTTCTGTTGTTAAGTGAGTCATGCCTGATTCTTGCCACAGTTGTTAAGCAAATTCAGGTTCTCCCATTGACCTTGTTTGACGGAAGCTGGCTGGGAAGGTTGCAAGTGCCAATCGCATGATCTCAGGAGGCTGCAACCTTCAAAAATACATGCCAGTTGCCAAGCATCTGAATTCTGATCATGTAACGACTGCGATGTGTCGATGCTGTGATAGTCATAAGTGTGAGGACCAGTTGTAAGTCACTTTTGTCCAGTGCTGTTTTAAGTTCAAATGCTTGCTAAATGAATGGTTGTCAGTCAAGAACTACCTGCATGCCTTTTAAATGTATGGTCCACTTCAGAAGAAGACGAGTTTCCACACATCGCAAAGAAATATGATCATATTCCTGTAAGAACAAAGTCAAGTTCAGTCTTCTGCTCTTGGTCATTTATATAATGTCCATGTTTAAAGCTTGTATCCTACATTTAAGAGCTGTTTAGAGCAATAATAGACAAGATTAGGGTTTATTTCATGAGTCACTGCAAAGAAAAAATGCCATCCAGTACTGTTTATTGTGACAAAGAGGGGGATTAAAAGTGTGCAGCTACAAACATTTCTCACACAAGATGTAGTTGTCTTTGCTTTCTACAATTACTCTACAATTAGTCTGAAGTCCATTTTTCTTCTGAGCTCTATCTCCTCTAACTTTCTTGAAAGGCCTTCCTCTTTTCTTGCTCCAGAAAATGCTCAAAATTCCCCTTGAAGTTCTTTTACCAACTTCATTGTTCTGCATTAGCTGCAAGAATTAAATATTTTTTCTGTTGCCATGAACTAAAATGAACATCCATTTAGAGTACTGGAAATATAACCAGTAACAGAAAAGAAATCATGCATTTTAAATAATATATTTTATTAAATTTAAATGTTTTTTATCAGGGCAACCTGGTCTACCCAAATATGGGATGGAGCATACTGCTTCCATTTTCGCCTTTCAGTCCCAATCCAAGATTCTTTGTAGGCAGTCGCTTTCGCGACAAACTATTTTTGTGTTAAATTTATATTTACCAACAAAAAAATAAAGGGAGACTAGTATAGATCTATTTCAAGCTATTTAGCTCTCATCAGCTAGCCATACCCTTCTGGGATTCGAACCATTACATTTAAATATAAATTTATCACAGAATGATAGCATAGGGGGAAAAAATTCTACTGTATCTTCCTTGTGTCTAGTTGTTTTGGTGTGCAGTGCCCAATAAAGTTGTGTTGAAGGTAGAAGTTGAAACAGTTTATGTCCAGGATGTGAAGGCTCTGTAGATACTTTCCCAGCCCACTTTCTGGCTTGTGCAGTATACAGGTCCTCAACCGAAGGCATGCCGGTAGCAATTATTTTCTTCTGCAGTTCTTGTCACAGGTAAATGCCTTATTCTTCTTTATGTAAATAATATATGACCAGGGTATCAGGGGTTAACTTATTCTTCTCTATTTAATATATTCATATTTAACCACTCCTACATCTAGCTCCACCCCATGTATATATAAGGAGCTGTATGCTTTCCTTCTGTGCTTCTATCTGTGAATATTCAGTGAATATAGAATGTCTTCTGTAAATAAACAGTGTTTTATTTGAATATCTAATTCTTAATCTACTTATTGAGTCTGATCCTGAAAATATCGTAACAATCTGGTAGCAGAGAATGGTTGAATTGACTCAATAAAACTTTAAATATGTCTGAGAGAGAAAACTCCAGAAATAAAAGAGAAAGACCCAACACCAGGGCATACAGCAAAGAAATGGAAGCAGATCAAGAAATAATCGATGAGTCCACGAATACAATATCGAGAGAATCTGAAGACTGCACTACTGACAATGAAGAAACAATGGATGAGACTGATGACCAAGAAGAAAACGAAATAGAAAACAACGAACTCAGGTCAGAGATACTAAAACTCTTAAAAAGCCAAAAGAACGATGAAAATCTCATCGCGAACCTCCAAGAAATATTAAAAAACAACGGAGCAGCGAAAGAGAAGCACATCGTTACGAATAAATCTAAAGACTCAAAAACGGTGAGCGATCTGCCTGAAAATAAAAATACAGCGAAAAAGAAAACTAACAGTCCCGCGCAAAATTTCGAATGGCAGCCATCTTGGTTTCAACGGACCCCTAAGATGAGCGAAGCAGAGCCAATCAGAAAGCTGGATTCAAAATACCTGGCGCGAAAAGCCTTACTCGATGCAAGAAATGAAAAAGAGAAAATTTACACCTCAGAAGAATCAGACACAGAGATTGAAGAGACTTCGATAGATATGCAAGTAAAATCAGCAATGAAAACGCTCTTTGCTGCTTTTGGACCAAAATTGAAAATCACTAAAGAATCAACGAAAAGACAAGCAAGCAAACAAACATCTCAGAATCCACCCACTTCTATTCAAACGACGAAAGCGCCGACGCCTGAACCCAGAGAGCCCTGCAGATACCACCCCACGCCACAGACGATCCCAGGGACCAGCGTTCTCAACCAAAGAAAGCGAGCGCCTGCTATCACCAGGACTCCCAAGATCGAGCCGGAGACCGATTCCTCAGAAGAAGAGCGATGTGAGGGAGCTGCGGCAGCGAGAACCTCTCACGACGGCTTCAGGAGCAAAATGAACAACGCGCATGTGCAAGACTACACAGACAACTTCGAAGGACATGAAGAACAGAGAGAACCATTCAGAATCGTCGCAAGCATACCCACGCCATTTTGTAACTTTCAACATTTGCAAGACCACGGACTACCTCCAGTTGTAAGTAATGGATCCAACAATATTGGGAATTTACCCAATGATTTCCCAAAACTGAGAATAGATGGCATTAATTTGCAAGAATGGTGTCAGCAGCTCCAGGTTGTCTTTCTAAAAGAAAACTTATTATTTTTTATCACTAATCCCCCAAAAAGACCTTGGACTCTAAAATTAGACTGTCTGCACCATAGGGCATTTTTCTTATTAATTTCCAGTATATCTCCTGCCATGTACCACAGTATTAAGCAAAATCTAACTGTATCAGAAATTATTCAATGCATGTTTAAATTGTTTCACAGTGAAAGTGTAGCCACTACAACAAGAATGTCTAAAGATTTCTTCTCAGCTAGGATAAAGCCAGGGGTTACCATAAGTGAACATTTAATATCTTTAAACAAAATTAGAGCAGAACTGCATTTAAGGGGGGAAATAATTTCAGATCAAACAATGAAGAGTGTTATCATTAACTCACTAGACCCATCGTGGGATAACTATATATCTCATTTAGACACAATCAATTTAGGATATTTATCCATAGAAAGTCTATCTAACAAGCTAATATCTGAAGATAATTCAAGGAGAAGTCGTTGTAACAATCACATGGAACATAAACAATATAAGAGGGTAGTTTTACAAGAAAGATATCATGAATCAATAGGATGCCACAACTGTGGATCCAAAGAACATAATAGGAGAGACTGTCCAAAACTCCTCAGGAATAGAAAAAATCCCGACTACAGAAATAGGTATCAAAACAGACAGTCATCAATTGATAGACATAGATATAGAAGTCCACCCATCTATAGAGAACATAGAGGGGGCAGGGATAACTCAAAAGATAGAAAGTCTGGTTCACTGAATGGGTTAAACAAACATGACAACACTAACATACAACAGACAGAGGACAATGATTGGCTTATCGATTCTGGAGCAACCAACCACACTACAAATAATAAAAATATACTATCTTCATTTGTAGAAGATAAATTCGAAATTAAGGTAGCTAATCAAGAGAAGGTTCAAGTCATAGGTAGAGGAAATATTACCTTACCTGGCCTAGGAAAAATAGAGGGGGTATTGTTAATACCTGAAATACCTCATAACATACTTAGTGCTATAAAACTAAGCAGAGATTCTGGCATAAATATTGTGTTCTCAAAAAGAAAAGCAACATTAGAGAAAAACAGAACAAACATAGATACTGTGATTATTAAAGGAGGTCTACCTTATCTAATGACAAAAGAAAAATGGTTACACAACATTGATTCCAACATGGAAGATAACAATAACATAGACAACGAAAGCAGTAGTAATAGTGACAATGAGGAACATGAGATTATTCATAATCACAAAGACACACCCACAACAAAATACCTAATATTGGTAAACCAATTCATGATGAGTGTGCTCATGTCTTACATAGGAAATTAGGACATGCCAGTTTTCCTGTAGTTCAAAAGATGACTGAACATGCTGAAGGTGTTAAAATAAAAAATTGTAAAAACTATTTGGAATGCTCAGTATGTAAATCTACAAAACTCAAAACTAGCCCCAAACCCAAAAAATCAACAAGATCAACCAACAAAATTTTTGATTTGGTACACATGGACCTAGTTGGTCCATTAACACCATCAATCACATATAGAAAACGTTATTTCCTAACCATTGTGGATGACTATAGTCGTTATGGATTTGTCTATACACTAAAGCACAAAGATGAAACTTTTCAGAAATTTAAGGAGTTTTACAAATGTATAGAAACACAACATAATATTAGAATAAAACAAATTATGACAGATAGGGGATGTGAATTCATGTCAAAAGAATTCTCCCAATGGCTTAAAGACAAAGGGATGTTACATTACACGTCTAGCCCTTTCTCTGCATTCCAAAATGGAGTGGTAGAGAGAAAGAACTCGACATTACAAACCATGATTAGATGCACATTAGAAGATGCTGGCTTAGGAAAACAATTCTGGTCAGAAGCTTTACAATATTCCAATTATACACAAAATAGAACTTGGTCCAGCATTGTTAACAAGACACCATATGAAATGATGTATAATAGGAAACCCAAAATAGCTCATATGCACATATTTGGAGTCACTGCAGACGTACACATACCTAAGCAATTAAGACGTAAAGGTGAGAACGTATCTAGGAGACTCAGGTTCATGGGTTACGAAACAGGCACAAAAGGGTACAGATTCATCGATAATAACAACAGATTTATAGTTTCCAGAACGGCTGTATTCCATGAACAGGCCAACTGGTCTAAAATACATCTTAATGAAATTTTCCCAAACAACTATACAAACACTAAACACCAAGAGGAAAGAACTGGAGAAGAATACAATCACAACATACATAAAAACAAAAACAAAACATGGACAAACAGTCAATACAAAATAAAGACAGATTCATTAACAAAAAAAGAAGCTAGGTATTTACATGACAATGATAGTAAACCAAAAAGAACAATCAGGAATAACAGAAACCAAATACCAAACAAATACAAAGATTATATAATGTATATGGATGGAGAAACATCAACACCAAACACATACGAGGAAGTGCTAAAACGTCTCCCTGAAGAAAAGGAAAAGTGGGAATCAGCCATGACTAAAGAGATGGATAGTTTGCAGAAATTAAATGTATTCACACCTACACATGCACCTAAAGATAAAACTGTTATTGGTACTAGGTGGATATATAAAATCAAAAACTTAGAAGGAGGCAACACCTTATACAAAGCTAGACTAGTTGCTCAAGGTTATGCACAAAAATATCCCGAGGATTACACGGATACATACTCTCCCACAGTAAGAACTGAGAGTGTTAAAACTGCACTGGTCATAGCATCAGCACTTAACCTTGATGTATTCCAATACGACATACAGACTGCATATCTACATGCAAAATTAGATAAAGAGATATATGTAAGAGCGCCTCACAGTCAATATACAAACAAAAATGAAACGTGGTTACTAAATAAAAGTTTATATGGGCTGAAACAATCTGGCAAAAGATGGTATGAATGTTTAGTCAAAGTGCTCAAAACTATGAATTTTAATGCCACTACTGCTGATAACTGTTTCTTTGTTAAAAAAGAGGATGACTCTTTAGAATTCGTGTTAATTTATGTGGATGATATTTTGTATATAGGTAAACACAAAGAGAAGAGAGAAACATTTGTAACGAAACTAAATGAACATTTCTCTTTGAAATCATTAGGTAAGGTAAATAAGTATCTTGGAGTTCAAATTAGTAAAACAAAAAAGGGATTCAAACTTTCTCAAAGAGATAAGGTTATAGAACTCCTGAACAAATGTAACTTAAACGATGCTAAACCCTGTGATACTCCCATGCAAACTGATTTCCTGAGGAACACAGATGAGTCATCCCCTGAATTTAAAGATAATACACTTTACAGATCAGTCATCGGTTCCCTTCTATATATCTCCAATTGGACCAGACCCGATATCGCTTTGCCTCTCAACTTGTTGTCTAGACACGTCAGCAAACCACTAGTATATCATTGGGAAGCTGTCAAAAGAATATTAAGATATTTGAAAGGTAGCTTAGATTTTTGTTTATTATTGGAACCCAATAGTGTCAAAGAGCCCATTCTCACATGTTACGCCGACGCAGATTGGGCTGGCGACACCACATGTAGAAAAAGCACATCTGGTTATATATTTTTTCTTAACAATTGTCCAGTTTACTGGTATACTGGTAAACAAGACTTAGTAGCCACATCAACGACTGAGGCAGAATATGTCTGTTTGTCTAAAGCCTCAAATAACCTCGTATGGTTTAATGACTTGTTGTCAGACACCTGGATGAAACCTTCATTACCATTTATCATACATGAAGATAATAAGGCTGCTATTGAAATATCTAGATCTGATGCCATTGGACAAAGATCCAGACATATAGATATAAAATTCAAACATGTGAGGCAGTTATCTCAAGATGGATTTATTAAAGCAGTCCATTGTGAAATGTCAGAGCAAATTGCTGACATACTAACAAAGCCTTTACCCTCTAAGCAGCACAAATATTTGACTTCTAAGTTACAAGTTTTATATTGTTCAGAATCTGAATGTAATTATTGTTATATATCGAATCGGCATTTAGAGGGGGATTTGTCACAAGTAAATGCCTTATTCTCCTTTATGTAAATAATATATGACCAGGGTATCAGGGGTTAACTTATTCTTCTCTATTTAATATATTCATATTTAACCACTCCTACATCTAGCTCCACCCCATGTATATATAAGGAGCTGTATGCTTTCCTTCTGTGCTTCTATCTGTGAATATTCAGTGAATATAGAATGCCTTCTGTAAATAAACAGTGTTTTATTTGAATATCTAATTCTTAATCTACTTATTGAGTCTGATCCTGAAAATATCGTAACAGTTCTAACTATATGTTGACGTCTGTGTCTGACATGTTTGGTTGGAGTGCCAAACCAGACAGTTATAGAAGTCCAAATGACAGATTCAATAATTCCTTTGTAAGAAATGTTATTTAGATTTAAATGAATTAATGGAAAAAATGATAAAGAATTATAAAGAGAGAATGGTATTGTTGAAGTTGAAAGATTAGGATTATGCATACTTATTTGTATTATTATTGTTAGCATTGTTTAAAAAGGACATTGACCCAGTCAATACACTGTCTACAAAATATGTATGGTATGAAAGGAAAACTGCAAATAAAACATGAACTTTTAAAAAATCCTTTGTAGAACTGTATCAGCAGCTCCTTGGGCAGTTTGAGCCTTTTGAGTTGGCACAGGAAGAATATTCTTTGGTGTGCTTTTTTGATGACATTTTTGATGTTAGGTGTCCATTTTAAGTCTTGAGATATTATAGAACCTAGAAACTTGAAGGTCTCTACTCTTGATGCTATGTTATCTATTATTCTAAGAAGTGGTAGAATTGTTGTTGTTGTAGAATAGGAGGGCTTCTCCTAAAATCTACTATAATTTCTATAGTTTTGTGTGTGTTCAGTTCAAAATTATTCCAGTTGCACCACAAGGCTAGTTGTTCAACTTCCTGTCTGTATGAAGATTCGTTGTTGTCTCAAATGAAATCAGTGACTGTTGTATCATCTGCAAACTTCAGTACTGAGGGATCCTTTGAGATGCAGTCATTGGTATATAGAGAGAAGAGAAGGGGAGAGAGCACACAGCCCTGGGGTGGAGAGGGCTGTGCTATTTGTACAGGTATCTGATGTGATTTTGCCTAGCTTCACCTGCTGCTTCCTTTCTCTTAGAAAGCTTATGATTCACTTATAGGTGTGGTCAGGCACAGTTAGCTGAATCAGTTTAGTTAGAAGAACATCTGGAATGATGGCACTGAATGCCGAACTGAAGTTTACAAAAAGGACCCTTGCATAGATCCTTGAGGAAAGGAAAGATGCAAAGGAACAAGGGATGGAAAAGGATACAGAAAGGATAACTTCCAACTTTTTTCAATACAGTTGCAACTATACAATATATTAACCTTTTGATCTAATATTCAATACAATACAGTAATTTTATAATCAGAAACAATTCTAACTGTCCAATCCCAAAATTTATATATATATATATATATATATATAAAATTTATATTTCGCTGATAAAGAAATAAAGGGAGACTAGTATAGATATATTTCAAGCTATTTAGCTCTCATCAGCTAGCCATACCCTTACTTGGATTCGAACTTGGGCTGCCTGCATGTTAGGCAGTTGTATTAACCTCTGAGCCACAAGTTCTCCTCAATCCAAAAGTAGTTTCCATGTAGAAACAAAGCTTATCAAAGTCTTTTGTTTAATCAAGATAGTTAATTTCACCATCTCAGCCAGTACCATTAACTTTCTTCCTTTCTTTCATGATGGGAATCTGTAAGTCTTTCCTTCTGTATATATAAAAGTCTCACTGTGATGAAAGAAAGCATGCATCTATTTCACTGGTGGGTTCTAACCGGCTTTACTACCGGTTCTCTTCGTGCACGCGCTTCGCGCGCGATCCCCATCATAGGATCCAACCCTTGCCCTCTCCTTATTCAACTCTCCATGTCCTTTTTCTCACAATGCAACTGAGTCCACGCAGTGCAAATGTAAGCCAGTCAGTTTATGACAGAATAATTCAAACCCATTTCTTATTTTTGCATCAGGTTATTTTGCTTCTTCTGGCTGGCTGGCAAACTCATGTAAAATCAGAGGATAACTAAAAGTGACAGCATATTTTGTTTTGTAGCATTGCTAGGTAGCAGAATATCTTGATCAAGCTGCAACGCAAGGTCTACTGAACACAAAAGGTCAGAAATGGAGCAGACTATACCGGCTAAAGAACAGGAGACCTGGATCAGAAAGGGCAGGAAGCCAACCATGGAGGAATCCAATTAACAGAAGCTGAGTAAGTCAATGACAACAGCAAAGAAATTTAACTGAGGCTGTTGTTCCAGCAGTGGTCTGTTCTTCACTAAAGGTTTTAATGCTTCTACTTCCAAAAGCACCATGGTACAGAAACAATTAGTTCATCAGAGGAGCTGTTTCTGCAGTCACTTGTTATTTCAGGGAGCCATTCCATGTAACTGAGCATCATTGTTTTCCTTCGTTTCCTGAATCTTTAGTCCTCTGGTTTTGGTTTTGGTTTTCTGAAGGCTGAATGGAGTCTGAGCATGTGACATGTGGAATGAAAAATAAGTCTAAACTTCTCTCACTTTTTCACTTCTCTTTAGATTTTAAAATGTTTGCTGCAGTAATATATCCTCTCTTCTCCAGATCTGCCATGTGATGGTATCCCTTTTGTTTATCATTTTCACTTTCCCAACGCTGTGAGAAAGATCAAAGGAAATCAAGAGAAGTGGGAGGTTGGGGATAACAGAAGGTGATCTCAGCTGGATTCCAATTAAAATGAAGTGCAATTAATTGTACATAGAAAGATACAAAATGTAGCTTCATTTCCTAAGCCATGGGTTGAAGGAACAGCAAACAACAAAGCTGCCATGGATTTTACTTTTACCAGATCCATGGCTAACAGGCAGATTATACAGAAATTAGGAAGATCCAATTTTCTAAGTCATGAAAAATATTTGCCAGTAGGCAATACAGTAGGTATTAAGTACAGGTAGTCCTCGACTTACAACAATTGAGTCCAAATTTTATGTTGCTCAGTGAGACATTTGTTTTGCTCCAAGTTACAACCTTCCTAGCCTATTAAGTGAATCACCGTAGTTGTTAAGTTAGTAACACAGTTGTTAAATGAATCTGGCTTCCCCATTGATTGTCAGAAGGTCGCCAAAAGTTATCACATGACCCTGGGACTTTGCAGCTGTCATAAATGCGAGTCAGTCGCCAAGCATCTGAATCACCAGTGACCATGGGGATGCTGCAAACAGTCAAAAGTGTGAAAAACGAACCTAAGTCCCTTTTTTGGTACCGTTGTAACTTCAAGCAGTCACTAAATGAAGTGTTATAAGTCAAGGACTATCTGTATTGTAAAATCAAAGGTGTCGCTTTCTCCAGAAATAGTCAGTTCATTATTTTATTTATTTATTTTATTTTATTAAATTTCTATACCGCCCTTCTCCCGAAGGACTCAGGGCGGTGAACAGCCAGAAGATAAAACACAGAAATACAAAATTTAAAATAAATTAAAACGAATTAAATAATTTAGGCTGAATTTTAAAATACCCCATAATTAAATAGATTAAAATTTATGTTTAAAATTTAAATTTAAAAGAGGAGAAGATTTAGGCCAGGCCAGCTTGATGAAATAAAAACGTTTTAAGCACGCGACGGAAGGTGCGAAGATCCGCGATCCTCCGTACCTCCGGGCGGAGCTCGTTCCAGATCGTGGGTGCCCCCACAGAGAAGGCTCTCCCCCTAGGGGCCGCCAGTCGACATTGTTTGGCCGACGGCACCCAGAGGAGCCCCTCTCTATGGGAGCGTACTGGCCGATGGGAGGCTATTGGTGGTAGCAGGCGGTCCTGTAGATAACCATGCTCATAAACCAATGGTATTCTTTTGCTCGCTCCTTGGCCTGCCTTACTCAACTAGGTTAGAGCAGAGAGATGCTGCAGTCATTGTCTTCAGATGTTATATGCTGTCACTGCTTTTTTGTCCTCTCCTAAATGAGAGATAGAGAAGCAAGGGCAAAAGATGGAGACTGCTGTTCCTTTTCTGTTAATAGAAAAATACAAGACCAGTTTAAACAGACAAAACATAAAACAACAGCAGCATTGAGTGTTTATTAAAACTCATATCGAAAAGAAACATGGATAGATGTTAGGGTTTAAAGAAAAGGCAGAGGGTTCAAAGAGCAACTGTAAACACACAAATCCAAAATGGAGAATGAGCTTCACAGAAAAATACCTTGGAAATAAGCAAGGCTTAAGTGTTTCTCAGCATGCAATCAAAACTGTAATGCATTTTACTGATTACCTACTGCATCTAGAATCAGGGTAGAACTTCTCTGTACACTGCTAAAACTCTCATTGTCATGACCTCTAACTGGGTAAAACAGGGAGCGCATCATAGCGCAACAATTTTTGAAGGTACAGTACCTCAAATAGGCTAATTTACAGAATGTGTCAAAAATTTGGGACTTATGTCTTCCAAGGGAATGAAATTTGGGAAGGTTGTGGCTGCTTCAGTTCTACTTACCTGCTTACTGGGAAGGAATGGATAGGATGGGATGGGATGGGATGGGATGGGATGGGATGGGATGGGATGGGACGGAAAGGAAAGGAAAGGAAAGGAAAGGAAAGGAAAGGAAAGGAAAGGAAAGGAAAGGAAAGGAAAGGAAAGGAAAGGAGCCCTGTTTACCCTTCTCAGTCCATGCCACCACTCCTCCACATGTTCCCCCAACTATGCTGCCTCCCCATGTGCCTTGCCTGACCTGTGCTGAACCTGTTGCACAACTCCATGTACTCTCTCCAAACTGGTCCCCTCCTGTGCACCTTCACTGACCCACGCAGCATCCCCATGCTCCCTTCCCAACTCATGCTACCCTCCCATGCACTGTCCATGACCTGGAAGGCACCTCATGCACATTTCCAAACACTTCCAGGCACCCTTTCCAAGCCATGTTATCTTTCCACATGCCATCCCTGACCAGCATTGCAGCTCTTACACACCCCTGAGATCCCTGTGCATTCTTCTTCACCTGCAAGCCCTACTTCTTGGGCAGCATCTCTTAGATAGCCACATAACCCCCATGCACTCTTCTGTACCACTTTCCGTATACCCTACCTAATCCTCACAGCACACCCCAGGCATCCTACCCAACCCAACAAAAGGTGACCCAGTTGGCTTTGTGCTGAGGGCAGGATTAGAACTCATAGGTTCCCAGTTTCTGTTTTTTGTCTTACTAGAGATACTTATCACAAATGTAAAGTAATGTATTTACATTACTTTAGATTGTAATTTGGGGACGTCATGAGCTGTATATTGTATTTAGCTATTTTTGTTTATACTTACTTTTATTATCATCCCTTTTCATGATAAAACAAACTCTAGAGCGAGACTTGAAAACAATAAAAATGACAACATAAAATTCTGTTAAGTACATATAGATGCATACATTACCAAACTCAATGATCTGTTCAAAATATTTTTAATTTCTTGGTATGGTAAGGAAAAAAATATTGTTTTACATTATTTTATGCAATAATAGAAAGAGTTAATTGTAACACAAATAACTGAAAAAAGAACGAATATCTAGCAAAAGTCCCTACGTTCAATATATACCCAAGTTTCCTTCTTTCCTTCCTTCCTTCCTTCCTTCCTTCCTTCCTTCCTTCCTTCCTTCCTTCCTTCCTTCCTCCCTCCCTCCCTCCCTCCCTCCCTCCCTCCCTCCCTCCCTCCCTCCCTTCCCTTCCTTTCTTTCTTTCCTAGACCAGAGTGACAATGACTCTGGGAAGCTTTGCAAAATTAAAAGAACTTTACCCAAAAGCAAGAATCATGCATGATCAAAGTGTCCAATCTAACAGAACCATCCTTCCATCTCACTGCTAATTTAGGGATATCTGATCGCCCTCCTGATATCAAGCTTTGAGAGAAAGGACAGATCTTTAAAGAACATTTGAAAACAGACAAGGGGGCAGTGACAAGATTCTCCAAGGGGATGCTATTCCAAAAATTGGTGCAGTGACAGAAACGTTGGTAAGGCCTTGGTAAGGCCACACTTGGAATACTGCATCCAGTTTTGGTCACCACGATGTAAAAAAGATGTGGAGACTCTAGAAAGAGTGCAGAGAAGAGCAACAAAGATGATTAGGGGCAGATGTGGGTTTCAGCAGGTTCTGACCAGTTCTGGAGAACCGGTAGTGGAAATTTTGAGTAGTTCAGAGAACCGGTAGTAAAAATTTTGACTTGCCCCGGCCCCATCTATTCCCTGCCTTCAAAGTCCCAGCTGATCGGGAGGAAATGGAGATTTTGCAGTATCCTTCCCCTGCCATGCCCACCAAGCCATACCCACAGAACCGGTAGTAAAAAATTTTGAAACCCGCCACTAATTAGGGGACTGGAAGCTAAAACATATGAAGAACGGTTGCAGGAACTGGGTATATTTATTTATTGTTTATTTATTGGTTCAATTTATATGCCGCCCTTCTCCGGAAACTCAGGGCGGCTTACAATGCGTTAAGCAATAGCCTTCATACTTTTTGTATATACCTGCTTAGTAGGGCTTTCGCCCCCCCCAAGCGGTGTTCTTTTTTATACAAAGTCAGTTTATTGCCCCCACAATCCGGGTCCTCACTTTACCTACCTCGGAAGGATCGAAGGCTGAGTCAACCTTGAGCCTGGTGAAAACTGAACTCGCAGTAATTGCAGGCAGCTGGCAGCTAAGTGCTACTTAACAGCACTTTAGTCCGCTTCCGCTGCACCACCAAGGCTCTTATATCTAGTTTAAGGAAAAGAAGGACTAGGGGCAGAAGTGGGTTTCAGCAGGTTCTGACCAGTTCTGGAGAACCGGTAGCAGAAATTTTGAGTAATTCGGAGAACCGATAGTAAAAATTCTGACTGGCCCTGCCCCCATCTATTCTCTGCCTCCCAAGTCCCAGCTGATCGGGAGGAAATGGGGATTTTGCAGTAACCTTCACCTGGATTGGAGAGAGAATGGAGATTTTACAGTACCCTTCTCCTGCCACGCCCACCAAGCCACACCCACAGAGCTGGTAGTAAAAAAATTTGAAACCCACCACTGACTAGGGGAGACATGATAGCAGTGTTCCAATATCTCAGGGGCTGCCACAAAGAAGAGGGAGTCAAGCTATTCTCCAAAGCACCTGAGGGCAGGACAAGAAGCTATGGGTGAAAACTAATCAACGAGAGAAGCAACTTAGAACTAAGGAGAAATTTCCTGACAGTTAGAACAATTAATAAGTGTAATGATTTGCCTCCAGAAGTTGGGAATGCTCCAACACTGGAAGTTTTTAAGAAGATATTGAATAACCATTTATCTGTAGTGGTGTAGGGTTTCCTGCCTGGGCAGGGGGTTGGACTAGAAGACCTCCAAGGTTCCTTACAACTCTGTTATTCTGTTCTAAATTGGGCTGGAAAAGAGTCTAGTTTGATAATCTGGAAAGTTGATGAGAGGAATAAAGAGCAAAATGAGTTAATGGTCTGAGTCTACAAGATATCTTCTTGTGTTTGACTTTGTCATCCAGGAATTTCTTACCCTTTCAGAGGAGTATATTTCAATTATTACTCAAAATACTTAATACTGAGATTTGTTTAGGATCTTTTGCTTGAGCAGAAGGTTGGATTAGAAGTCCCCCAAGGTTCTTGCCAACCTATTATTCTATGTTCTAAATTCTAAAACAGTTTTCAATAAATGTACTTTCTTTCTTGCACCCGGAGGCTCCAGCTGGTGCAGAATGCGGCCGCGCGGGTGATTATGGGAGCGACGTGGCACTCCCACGTAACACCTCTCCTGCGCAAGCTGCATTGGCTCCCGGTGGTCTTCCGGATGCGCTTTAAGGTGTTGGTTCTCATCTTTAAAGCGCTCCATGGCTTAGGGCCAGGGTATTTGCGAGACCGCCTGCTGCTACCGATAACCTCCCACCGGCAAATACGCTTTCACAGAGAGGGCCTCCTCGGGGTGCCGTCGGTCAGGCAATGTCGGCTGGCGGCCCCCAGGGGGCGAGCCTTCTCTGTGGGGGCACCCGCCTTGTGGAATGAGCTGCCTCCTGGAATACGATTGATCCCGGACCTCCGGACCTTCCGTAAAGCCCTGAAGACGTTTTTATTTCATCAAGCCGGCCTAGCCTAAATGGTTTTTAATTGGGGTTTTAAATTTTATGGATTTGGGGTTTTAAATTGGGTAGCCAGTGATTTAATTCTTTTAATTATCTTAACTTTTGCATTTGTATGTTTTTTAATTTTGGCTGTTCACCGCCCTGAGTCCCTTCCGGGAGAAGGGCGGTATACAACTTAAATAAATAAATAAATAATTTTCCAACAATTAATTTATTCTGACTAATTTTTATATTATTTTCTTGCATTTATACATTCTTTATAACGCCTCACATAATTCATTATCCCATTCAGTCATCAACTGTGCTTTGACATTTCCCAATATTTAGCATAACAAAAGCAGGCAGCTAGTATCATATGCAATATTAATTTTCAGCAATTAGATTAGATTTTAGGATAGATTATAAGAAAGATTGTTGGGATACAGAAAAATCACTCTGCGAGAGATATCATTTTATTTTAAAACGTTTTAATGATTTATTTGTATCTTTCATTTTCATTTTTCTATCAATTCCCAAATGAGAAATTTTTGTCAGGTTACATGCTTAACACACACACACACACACACACACAAATTCCCTTTTTTCCCCCTTCCATTTTTAGCATTTTTTTTACTTTATGGAAAAAATTATTTATTTATTTATTTGCCGCCCTTCTCCGGAGACTCAGGGTGCCTTACAATGCGTTAAGCAATAGCCTTCATACTTTTGTATATACCTGCTTAGTAGGGTTTTCGGCCCCCTCTAAGCGATATTCTTTTTATACAAAGTCAGCTTACTGCCCCCACAATCCGGGTCCTCATTTTACGTACCTCGGAAGGATGGAAGGCTGAGTCAACCTTGAGCCTGGTGAGATTTGAACTTGCAGTAATTGCAGGCAGCTGGTGCTACTTTAACAGCACTTTAGTCTGATGCGCCACCAATAAAGGAGAAAGATGCCACAGATGCAATGATTTTAGATTAGAATTCAGAAAAGGGACATAACTATGTTAGTGTCTGGTAAACCAAAGCCTAGACCACCAAAAAAATCATAATAATTTTTCACCTTTAATTCAGTTAAAAAAAACCCCAACAATTTCTATAACACCATATCCATGAACTGATGATATCAAGAACATCTATCATTATATAGAATAACATAGAATAACAGGATTGGAAGGGACCTTGGAGGTCTTCTAGTCCCACCCTCTGCTCAAGCAGGAGACCTTATATCATTCCAAACAAACGATTGCCCAATTTGTTCTTAAAAACCTCCAGTCATGGAGCACTCACAACTTCTGGAGGCAAGTGGTTCCACAAATTAACCATTCTCCATGTGTCTTGAAATTCTACTGGTTCGCACCGGTTCGGACGAATCAGTAGTGATTAAAACTGTCAGTTCAGGCAAACTAGTAGTAAAAAAAAAATCTACCAGTTCCTCCGAACTGGTATTTCCAACGATCAGCTGTGTCGCACAATTTAAAATTGCTAGAAAGCAGGAAATGCTGCTTTCTAGTGAATCTAAATCACACAGCACAGCTGTTCCCTCCCTCACTGTTATATTTACTTTCCAAAGCCTCCTTTTTCTGCGTGTTTGGTGCATACTGTGCATGCACGCATGCGTGCAGAATGTGTTTTGTGTGTGCTGTACATGCGTGCACAGTGCACATTTGGTGCGCACTTCGCATGCACATGCAGATAGCTCATGTGCGGCCAGCAAACCGGTGGCAAACCGGTTCAGATTTCACCACTGGTCTTGAGGTTCTAATAAAGAAGCTCAAGAATTTAAGAACTCTAGTGATATTCTCACCTATTATTTCATTTCGCAAAAGAGAAATGTGTAAAACAAACTTCAAGGAAATAACTAGCTACACATAGTACAAATTACTTTGTGGGGCAACTGTGAGCTACTAAATGTATAACAACTAGGTTCCCTGGCTCTATTGCCATGGTTGAGCCATATACTGCCAATAACTGGTTTTCATGCTAGGCATCATGGCTTAGCTCTATTTGCGGGACCGCCTTCGGCCGCCAATAGCCTCCCACCGGCCAGTACGCTCCCACAGAGAGGGACTCCTCAGGGTGCCGTCAGCTAGGCAGTGTCGGCTGGTGACCCCCAGGGGGAGGGCCTTCTCTGTGGCAGCACCTGCCCTCTGGAAGATTTGCCCCCGGAGATACGGAGGATATCAGATCTCTGGGCTTTTCGCCATGCCCTAAAAACTTTTCTCTTCCATCAAGTAGGGCTGGTGTGAAACCCCTCCTCCCCCCCGTTTTTGAGATATTAGATTTTTAATTGTTTAATGGGTTTTAGTCGTAAGGTTCTTAAATTTTTGGCCAAAGGGTATAATTCTTTTAAATTTTTAAATTTTGTATTGGATGTTTTTTACTTGGCTGTGCACCGCCCTGAGTCCACTAGGAGAAGGGCGGTATACAAATTTAAATAAAATAAAATAAAATAAAATAAATATTCTCCTGAAAATTTAACCATTGGCTCTCATATGTTGTTAGAGCCAAATAATGCACACTTCAGGAAATAAAGGTGATAAGCCCATACTCTTATAATGCAGAAAGGCAAATCTGATTGATTGGAAATAAGGAAAATCTGGAATGATGATTCCCATCGTTATAATAGATTGATTCGAGTATACAGCTTTGTGCAAAAGGAATGGAGGCAATGGAAAAGCAGGGGAGGCTGCATTTCACATAAAACAATCTACCTCTGCCCTGAAATCCAAATGAATGAACCTGGCAACACTATACAGATTGTTGGAGTTAAAATGAATAGGGGAATTAGTGAAAACAATACGGTAGCAACATCCACCTCCCAAGGAAAGAGAAGATTCCTTTTCCAAAAGTAAACTGCAATTTAAAGATATCTGAGTTGTGAATTAGCCCAACATTTTTCAGAGATAACACAAGCAAACACAGTCCATCCAGAATAGCCTTGTTCTACTATGAAATCGGCATTTTCATTCAGAAGTGGAGGAAGTCACAGGGACATCTTAACCAAAGGAAACCTTAGCTGAGGAAGTGAAATAGCAGCAATATTGATGAAAACTTATCATATAATGCTGGAATTTTATTTTATTTTATTTTTTATTTTATGGGAAACTAAAGTCAAAGATTCATCCTGGCCTTCCAAAAAAAATCACATTTTAATATGATCATAGAACTACTAGGTATTATTGGTGATTTTAATGTAACATGTTAATATATTTTATATCTGTATGTACCTAAGAGAGTGAGAAATTATTTTTCCCCTTTCTCCCTTTTTTCTTTCTTTTTCTTTCCCTTTGCATTCTTGACTTTGCTTTTTCTTTACCCTCTCCATTCCCTAGCCCTTCCATTCTTCTTTTTGTATTTTATCCTTTGCTGAAGCTTTATAAAAATAAAGGAAGCATTTTAATAAACCCAGTGCAGTGATAAGTAGTTTCATGATCAGAAAAGTTAACGGGAATTCAGGTTGATGGAAGTTCTTTAAAAAGGAGATGCTAAGAGTTGTGAAGAATTGACTATAAACTATAAGCCTCTGCACAGAAATAGTCTTGTCTCTGTTGATCTGAATACTCACAGTAGATATGTAGACTTGATATAAATAAATGCCCCTGTTCTCTTCTATATCTGTCATGGAAATAAACTATATTATTTGACTTATAAATGACTTAGACAAGGGAATAGAAGGGGAATGCATCAAATTTGCAGATGACACCAGGCTGGCAGGAATAGCCAATGCTCCAGAAGATAGGATCAAGATACAGAAAGATCTTGTCAGACTTGAACACTGGGCCCTATCTAACAACAGGAAATTCAATGTCAAGTAAGTTTTTCACATTTAGGCAGGAAAAACCAAACGCACAAGTATAGAATAGGTGGTACCTCAACAGTAGTAACTGCAAGAGGCATCTTGGAGTCCTAGTGGACAATCACTTAAATATGAGCCAGCAAGGGGCTGCAGCTGCCCAAAAAAAGCCAATGCAATACTAGGCTGCATTAATAGATGGATAGAATCAAGATCAGGTGAAGTGTTAATATCATTTTATAATGCCTTGGTAAGACCACACTTGGAATATAGCATCCGGTTTTTGTTGTCATGATATTAAAAAAAATGCTGAGACTCTAGAAAGAGTGCAGAGAAGAGCAACAAAGATGATTAGGGTACTGGAAGCTAAAGCATACAAAGAATGGTTGCAGGAATTGAGTATGTCTAGTTTAATGAAAAGAAGGACTAGGAGTGACATGTTAGCAGTGTTCCAATATCTCAAGGGTTGCCAAAGAAGATGGAGTCAAACTATTCTCCAAAGCACATGAAGGCAGGACAAGAAGCAATGAATGGAAACTAATCAAGGAGAGAAGCAAGTTAGAAATTTCCTGACAGTGAGAACTTGCCTCCAGAAGTTGTGGGTGCTTCTTAAGAAAAGATTGGGCAATCATTTGTCTGGAATGGTATAGGGTTTTCTGCTTGCTCAGGGAGTTGTATTAGAAGACTTCCAAGATCCTTTACAATTCTGTTATTCTGTTATTTAAGGCACAATTTACACATAACATTAAATCATAATATTTTATAAATCAAGTTCATTAAACAAATCCTGATTTTAAAGACATAACATCTGGGTGACTATTTTTTTCACATTTTAAAAACCTAATGAGCCTTAAATCATCCCCTCAATTCTCTTTTTCTCTTGCTTTCTGAATAAGTTTATAGCAACTAATCATCCCTAGCAAATGGAGAACTAAATGATCAAAAAGAAGAAGAAGCTTGTTCCTGCAAAAGAGGGAAATGATCTACCTGGATATGTGCTAAACTATTTTAAGAGACTAGACAGTTATAATTAATTGTGCTTTTTTATGTCCTCGCCTCTTTCTCTCTCTCTCTCTCTCTTTTGTTTTAGTAATAGCCTGTAATTAAGGCATTGATGCATTTACTATGTTGCTAGTTATTTTCCTGCTTGCCATTCTTCTCTGGTACAGAATTATTGTTTGCTGAGGCAGGTGGCAACTGTATCTCATTGATAGCCTTTTGGGGTGACTGGTAATGCTTTTGGGGTGGCCTTTCCATATCCAAAGAGAAGTATGCATCATGTAGCATTAACTCCTATGTGACGGAGCAACTGATTATCATAACACAATGCATCTCCTCTGACCTAGCAAGAAATGGGCAGTCACTTGACTGGTGGCATTTATTATAGACAAAAAAAAAGACCTTTTGTGGTTCTTCAGTCTAGAGCCCAAGAAGCAATATGTACTTTCAAAGTGAACTGCAAATTAAAAGTTAGAGAGGGAAAATCATGCTGCCCTATTATATGTTGTGCTCCAGATCTGCCCTTTGGGTAGCAAAGGTGCAGGCCAATTGAACTTCTACGGTAGCTGGGCAAATCAAGTGTGTCTGCCATGGAAACATTGCAGTGAGTTTGTGTGGTGAACAGGAGGTGGTGGGTTTTTTTAAAAAAATCACTCTAATATATTTGCTCAGCGTTGTTGCAGAATGTTATGCCTCCTTTTGTAAATGGCATTGTGCTTTAAAATACGAAAAGGATAGTAATGCCTGATGGAAACAACATAGATTTAAGGAACAAGAGATTTCAGGTTTTGTCCCCATTTCTTTTTCTACACCTCAGGTGGGTGGCTTCAAGAGAACCACAGCTAAAAAGAACACCAGGGAAGAAGAGGTCTGCACTGATCGTGGAGATTGGACCTTGGCCAAAATGCCTTCTGCAGCAATACTCATATGAGGACATTTAAAATCTGCATCTGTGAGAAGGATTTGAATCTAATATGTACAGCTGGAAAACTTGCAAGCATATTACTCTTTGAAATTAGGGCAGCCTTCCCCAGTTGGCTATAACACCCATTGGTATGCTGGCTGAAAAAATTACCGTTTGTAAATCTTTGTCTATTCAGTGTCTGTATAAAGACATTGTGTCTTTATATAAAGTCTGAATAGATTTATATATTTATATATTCTGTGTCTATATAAAGTCTATATGTCCGGGGTGGGGGCGGCTGTTAAGGAATTCACAGAGCAACCCTCGAGTAACAAGGATGCGCACATGAAAGCGATTGAGAGTAGTTATGAATAAACACAGCCAACACAGAGATACACTGAGTTATGTTTACTTTCAGGAAATGGTAAAAAGGCACAATCCAATAAACAGTCCAGGTCATACACAGATAAAGCAGTAGATAGTAAAACAATAGTCCAGGGATAATCCAATAACAAAGTCTTCTTACCAGTTGTTGTAGTCATACACAATAAACAGTTGCAAACAGTAGCAAACACAGCAAAGAGCAGTAACGATTAGCAAAGAGAATCAAAGAGAAACAAATCATGTTTCTAGCTCCCTCTTAAGGACATTGGCTACAGAGCTAACCAATCAGGACACAGTGTGATGCAATACAGCAATACAGTCTAAAGCTATAATGATGGTTTATATATTGCCAACCCAACAAGTTAGGTAAAATCATTTCCTAACAGCAGCATCCCTACAACAGCTGGAATAAGTGGTTAAGGGAGTTGCAAACAACAATCAGTTGCTCCTTCCAACAGTTTTATGAGAATGATTGATAGAATAGATTTATAAGCTGTGAAACTCCACCGTGATTCTAGGCAATGCACAATGTAACTTCATTCTTTCTCAGTTCAACCTACCCCATCGAGTTGTTGTGGTGGGAAGAAACAAGAGGAGAAAGTGAAATATTTATCTGCTGCTTTCCATTCCTTAAAGAAAGAGTGGGTATACATCTAAACATTAAGTATTTTTGAAATTGCTATTTTACTATAAAGGTTTTCAACAGATATAAGGCATTCAAGGGCAGCATTATAGTAAGATATCCAATTAAAATGTCATTCATTACTACAAGATTGATGAACTAATTTCTGTAGTGTTTTGAACAAGAGGGATTAGAGAATTTCCAAACTTTTGCACAAGCTTTAGGTATCATTTTTTGACGGTCAACTCTAACCGTAGATATATTTATTTATTTATTTATTTATTTATTTATTTATTTATTTATTTAGTCACATTTCTATGCCGCCCAACTCCCAAGGGACTTTAAATTGGTCTTGAGCATTGTTTTCTGCTTTAAATTGAATTTTAAATTCCTTCCCATTCTTCCCTCCAAAAACAGTCTCTTCCTTCAACACTCCATTGGATATCAACCTTCTGATGCAATAAGGAAGAGAAGCATAAGACTGAGTGTTACCTATGCTTCCATCACTATGGCACAGGTATTTTTCAGTCCAATCAGGTGGAAGTTATTTTTCTCACTCTATTCCTCAGAGGTTCCTTTCCTGTTAGTCATCTTTGGTACCCAGGAACTATTTCATTTTCTGTCTGAAAGGCAGAGAATGCCAAATGTTGGTGGTCAAGGAGAATATGTTCACTGCTGTTTGAAGTGAACAGCAACCAGGAAAACTGACAAAAAAGTGAAAGCTTCAAGTTTGTCTAGCTTTAATTTTTCTGATTCAGTTTCATTGTTCTTAATTTGTTCTAGGTGTAAGTTCGTTCAGTCTAGGTTTACATCAGTTCCTTATCTGTCTCAATTTCACCCTGGGAATGGCAGAGAAATCCACTGTGTTTACCTTTTTATGCCAATTCATGCTCCTTGAATCTATATAGGAACTCCGTTTAAACTTCTATAATAGTGTAGTTGTATAAATCTACAACTCAGATATGCACAAAAATAACAGTACATATATTTGCATGGTGAATTTAAAACAACTTTGTAAATTCACTATGCAAATAAATGCACTTTGTGCATTTTTGTGCACATCTGAATTATAGATTTATAAACTACACCACAGAAGTCTAAAAGGAGTTCATACTGTATATAGATTCAAGGAGAATGAATTGATGTAAAAATGCAAACTTGATGGACTTCTCTGCCATTCCCCAGGGTGAAACTGGGCAAGATAAGGAACTTGAATCGAAACTTTATTGATTATGTCATTCCCCCATATCAAATATGTAAAACTGATACAATAATACAAATAGACTAGTTTTATAGTAACAGCTCTAGTAACAGAATCTCACAAGTCTGAAAATGCTTACCCCTCACTCACTTTCCCTGAATGGGTGGGAGAGCTTGTCTGAGATAGTTTCTCAAGTTATTTTTCTGACTGTTGCCTTGGAAGCAGCTCTGCTTTCTGTCATTCAAGACCATTCCCTTCTCCTCTTTATCATATGAGCTTTTGACTCTAGAGGAGTCAGCCAGTTGCTAAAAAAGGTCAGTCAAAGTTAAATATATGTTTAGAATATATTTCTGTATGTGTATGTATGTATGTGTATCTCCCTCCCTCCCTCTCTCTCTCTCTCTGTCTTTATCTATCTATCTATCTATCTATCTATCTATCTATCTATCTATCTATCATCTATCTATCTATCTATCTGAACAGAAATAAAATTGGCAGAATGGTGCATGTTCTTCTTGCCTTTGAGTTTGCCGTATGTTCTGAACAACATACCCCCATCTCCAGTTTCTGTGATCCCAGCTTTGCCACTTTATTCAACATGGCTTCTTATGGGTGGCAACAAAGTACTATCCAATATCTTATCTTCGGCACAAGAAGATTTTCAGTGGGACACACCTGTTGCACTTTTTGGTGGGGGCTATATAAAGTGGGCTATATAAAAGTTTGGATCCCTAGTGCCGCATAACAGGGTGAGCTCCCATTACTTGTCCCAGATTCTGCCAACCTAGCAGTTCGAAAGGACATAAAAAATGCAAGTAGAAAAATAGGGACCACCTTTGGTGGGGAGGTAACAGTGTTCTGTGCACCTTTGGCATTTAGTCATGCCGGCCACATGACCACGGAGATGTCTTCGGACAGCACTGGCTCTTTGGCTTTGAAACAGAAATGAGCACCGCCCCCTAGAGTCGGGAATGACTAGCATGTAAAGGTAAAGGAACCTTTACCTTTACCTTATATAAAGGGATAGTGGTGCAGGATGGGAAAAATAAAGGAAGACGCCTTCTCTGGAATTCATGCCACCTTCTCTGATGGAACCAAACCAGAAAGTATTCAGATCTTCAGCTGATTTCTGACAGCATGTCCTGTGGGAATTCTTTACTCCATATGATAAAGTAGGTTGTGGACTAAGAACTAAAGTGTCCCTGTCTACTGTCTCCTGTTAAATCCCCAAAAAAGTTTGGCAGGATGGACCTATTCTTCAGTAACAATTCAGCAAACCAAATATTGTAGCCATAGCAACACACAGTTCAACTTTAAATTCTCTACCACACAGAAAGGCAATTTCTTTTATGTTGTCTTTCTCCTTTTCTCTGCATTTTTATATATTTATGAGGTTTATAATGGCAATCATGGCTTCAGGTTCCTGCCTCACTCAGTCACTAACTGCCTGGAAAGCTTGACTTAAGAACTCAATCTAGGAAGCAGGCAGGCTCCTTTGAAATCACTAGCTTTCTGTCTCAGAGACCATCATTATAAAATACCTCTGGGAAGCAGTAGCAGGAAGTAGAGTTTCCACTGGTAGAAATTGTAGGGGGCATTAAGTCACTACCTAACTCCACCTGTCTTGATCTCTCTGCGTCTAATACAACCTCCCCCAATTCTTGGAACTGCAAAGTAGAAGTTCTAAGAGATTCAGCACAATTCATTTTGGAAGCACCATGTGAAGGGAAGGCTATTATTCTGGAATAATAATGTTTCTTGAAGATGAGTTTTCCTAATACTTTACCTGATTGAGTTTACAATACATTCCTTTTTAAAAAAAAACATAGTGAGGAAATCATGGGAGAGTTTGGACTTTGATTTCTGTAAGAGTGGTTGCTGTTTCTATTTTGTGTTACTACAAAGAAAAAAAGCCAATGAGAAATTACATCACTGGGTGGGGAGGGATTTAGCAATAGCAATAGCACTTAGACATATATACTGCTTCACAGTGCTTTACAGCCCTCTCTAAGTGGTTTACAGAATCAGCATATTGCCCCCAACAATCTGGGTCCTCATTTTACCCACTCGGAAGGATGAGTCAACCTTGAGCCTGGTGAGATTTGATCTGCCAAACTGCTGGCAGCTGGGCATTTTCTAAAATCTCTGGTTGGAGGCCACAAAAAATGGGTTTGGGGCTGCATACCATTCATGGCCAAACATTGTTCACCTTTGCTTTAAATAAAATTAAATATGGAAATAAGTGGTATTATAGAAGTTGATTTTCAAAACAGTATATGTGTTTGCTTTCAGATCAAGAGGACATGCTTCGGCAGTGATTATCTTTTTCCTGGATGTCTCAACAGCACACTTCCTAGTTAACCCTCATGGCTGCCATTAAAAAATATAAATTTTATTGTGCTTGAATGTACTTATTCTGCAATAAATACTAGGATTCGGCACATTTAAATAAAAAACATCTGGAGGGAATGTTGAGATTTGCATAAGCGCCATACCTTTAATTTATTCACCAGAGCAACTTGAAAGAAGGCACAGTTATATATGAGTCAACCTTGAGCTGGTCAGGATTGAATTTGAGGCTGTGTGTAGAGTTAACCTGCAATACAGCATTCTAACCACTGCTCAGAAGTCCAGAAGTCTTAAAGTTACCAAGGTTGGGCATCCCTGACTGTAATCCTATAACCCTTAGGATGGACCCAATTCTACTGGCCTTTCATAAGACCCAAAGACCTGGTCCTGTGATCTGGTCTGGGGCCCTGACTGTGTGAAGTGTCCCATCTCTTGGTTTATTTATTGCATCATCATCCTCAGCTGCTGTGTGTTCTAATATTTATATTTATAATGGAAATGTGTTTTTTTAAATTTATTTTAAGATTGTTCATAACCCAGTCACTTGCAGAGATAGCAGCCATAGAAACTGAAAAAACAGGTAAACAAATAAAACTATTGGGCTGGCCATAAACCCTACTAAAATCAGTAGAATGATTTCAGAGTTAAGGGATTCCTATACAGCAGCTTATAGGAATCATCCTGGGCTATGTGTGTATAACTTTATTTTTAAGTTTGAATTCAATTTATCAGCTGTTTGGCAGAAGGAAATCTTCTCCCTCTGCAACAGTGAATGTCTAGTTATGTCAAAGAACTATGTCATGCAGGTGGAAAATATCTATTAGTAATGTGTAACTGTAATGTCTGAGAGAGTACTGTGGGAGGCTATGATGTTACATAGGTTTCCTTAGAGTCTCTGAAACAGCTGGAAGGCCATTAAGATACGTGTAATAGTAGAAGTCCTACATCAGCAGAAAGTAAGAATAGAAAATTGCTGAAGTTCCATCTATTTTCATGATTCTATAACCACAAGGGTGAGGGGAAATCCTAAAATCTTATCTTGATGGAGGTATGTCTTGCTCTTCGGCTTTTATTGGCTGCTTCCATTAAGAAAATTAAGCAAAGGGGGCAATTGATATAGGGGGTCGAACAGTGGTGAAATCTATTTTTTTTTATTACCGGTTCGGTGGGGGGGGGAGTGGTGTGGCTTGGTGGACATGGCAGGAGAAGGATACTGCAAAATCTCCATTCCCTCCCCACTCCTGGGGGAAGGATATTGCAAAATCTCCATTCCCACCCCACTCTGGAACCAGCCAGAGGTGGTATTTGCCGGTTCTCCGAACTACTCAAAATGTCTGCTACTGGTTCTCCAAACTGCTCAAAATGTCCGCTACCAGCTCTCCAGAATCTGTCAGAACCTGCTGGATTTCACCCCGGTAGTCCTTGACTTACAACACTTCATTTAGTGACTGTTCAAAGTTACAATGGCACTGAAAAAAGTGACTTATGACCATTTTTCACAGTTTCGATCTTTCCAGCATCTTCACGATCATGTGATCAAAATTCTGGCAACTGGTTCATATTTATGACCATTGTTGTGTCCCAAGATCATGTGATCCCACCTTTTTGTGACCCTCTGACAAAGTCAATGGGGGGGGTTAATAACTTAACAATGGGGGGTTACTAATTTATCACCTGCAATGATTCACTTGAGGCAAGAAAGGTCATAAAATGAGGCAAAATTCACTTAACAACAGAAATCTTGGGCTCCATTGTGGTCGTAAGTTGAGGGCTACCTGTAGTGAGAATGGTTGCTTCATATCTCCCTGTTTCCCTATGATTAAAAGTTCAAGAAAGGATGGAAGGAAGAAAAGAAAAGCAGTCCCTATGCCACTGACTTTCTCAGTATGCCAGGTAGGGCTATTGTTAGGTGTGCCAACATTTTACTGGCCCGGCTGCTAGGCTTTTGACAGGAGCCTGGCAGGCAGGCATTTAGCAGATTGAGCTGTTTTGGCCAGGGGTTAAGCACTGAGAAAAGCTTCTCCATCTAAATGGGTATATCACAGAGAAGAAAGAGCCAGTTTTAAAAAAGGTTGCCCTTATAACAGTAACTTTGTCTCCCCAAAACCTTCAGAAAAGCTGGACTTCTGAAATAGAGTGCATTATTCATAAATATAAATTATTTGGGAAGTAGTTACTAATTCTTGCCTGATTAATTTTTGGCCACAGCAATCCGTCATGCGATGGAAACTGATGTATTTCCTCCCCTTTCTTAAGTGCTGCTGCACTTACGTTAAAAGACTGGAGACAGCTGGATATGGTGGTAGGCTAGATAAGTGGGGTTTTTTTTTTTCCATTGCTGGGTATGCATCACTATATTTACGAAGTGGTAAGAGGGCAGATGAGGAAAGTGTGCTGTTTTTGTTCACAGGAGATTACAATGGCTTCTAAAAAAGGTCAGACTGCTTGACTGCTAGAGGCCATAAGCTATTACCACATTCATGACCAGCGTCTTTTGAAGAAGGTCGTAAACAATTACACTGGATGATCGGAGATGGCTAAGTGGGCTTCGAGAAAGAATAGCCCATGTCACCGATTTGAGGGCTCCGCATCCATCATCCCTTCCTATTCCCCCAGCCCTCAGCCCTTGCAAAATGAAGCCATTTCCCCCCAAAGATTTCAGCCATCTGGGACCATAATATAGCAAAGATGCTGGGGAGCTAAATTTTTCAGAGAAGGTCTCAGTCACGAAACAAAACAAAATTATAGAGCAATCTTTGCTGATGGAGAGCAGGAGGAAATGTGATTCATTTTCCTCTGCCAAGCAGAGTCTCCAGCAGAAATGACTAACTTAACCCTTTCCCCTCTGCAAGTGCCAAAGCCTGCCTGTTTTCAGGAGTGGGGAGAAATAATGACAACTGAGTCAGCTATTGCTTGAGAGAGCATGTTGTTCCTAATGTGATGGGGGGAAATGGTTAATGGCCAGCTGAGTGATGCTTCAAACTAGAGGCAAACCCGATGCTTGTCTGCTCAAGGGGTCTCACAGCTGTCTTCTGTTGCTGCCATATGATCCAAGACAAAGGCCAGCCTCCTGAAGGTTTTGCAGACAGGGACTATGGTTTCTCATGTCCTCCCCTGAAATAACTTTCTGGAACAGAATTCAAAGCACTGCACAGTCTTTGACAGTAATACTGCTGCTTTCTTGCTTATACAGCACTTGCAAAGGGCAGGATGTGGAACAGTCTGTTTATCTGATGTGTCCTAGTACCCCCTTTTGAAAGAGGTCACTTCTATTTTCAACTTTCATCCTAATGGGCATTGTATGACATAGTAGAAAATTGAGTGTTAAGCTACCTTTCTGCTCCACTCTGCAGGTAGTCCTTGACTTATAACCGCAACTGGATTTCCGTTGATAAGCCAGGCAATTGAGTTGCTCCTGATTTTATGACCTTCCCTCCACAGTTGTTATAAGTGGATCATTGCAGTTAAGTGACTCATGTGGTTTATTCACATTGATTCCCCCATTGACTTTGCTTGTTGGAAGCCAGCTGGAGAGGTGGTAAGTGGTGATCACATGACCCCCAGATGTTGCAACTATCATAAATACTTGCCACTTGCTAAATGATTATGGAGATGCTATAATGATTGTAAGTGTGAGAATTGGTCATAATTCAGTTTTTTTCAATGCCATTGTGACTTCAAACAGTCACTAAACAAACGTTTGTAAATTGAGGTTTATCTGTACAATCTGATTTGCCTAACCTGTTTGCAGGGAACAAATCTGGGTGCACCTGAATGTTTCATCAGGGAAGATGAATGGTGCCAAAGTGAGTTTGCTGACATTTCTGACTGTCACTCTAGGCTTCTCTTTCCTTCTCCTCTTCCTCTCTCAAAACTACTTCAAAATATTGGGAAGCACGAAAGTATTCTCAGTGTAATGTATATTCAACAAACAGTATGTCAGTGTCAAGATTGGGAGGGGAAGACTGGAAATTTAAAAATCCATTAAGAAAAGTGCTTTTTGACTTGGCAGATTAGTATAACGTCCTATAAAGCAGCTGAGTGTTATTCCTGGAAATTCTTCAAATTTAAAGGAAGGATTTAAGAAAGTTTATGTTCTGTTGATATATAAGGCAGTTCAGATGAATTTCAGGCATGCATAAATTGTCAGGTGTGGATGTGAATTATAGCTCTATATTTCTCCTGTTACTTACTCTTGTTGTACTTTCCATAATCATAACAATCCTTTGGTTTAACCCAATGAAGGCAGGCCAACAAAGACAGAAGCATGGAGCTTTTTTTCTTTTTCCCTTTTAGCCAACCTTAGCCAACATTTACTTCTACTGAGAGGGGAAATTAGTGCCCCATCTTCAGAGCTGGATTTAACAAAGGGTAGATGATAGTATTATATCATGAACTTCCAACTAGCAATTGGAAATCTTCATGAAGAATCACTGGCTCCTTGATCCAATATAAATTCAATTCCATGAAGCCTTCTTCTGTATATGAGATAGATGGATCATATTACCAACTCTGTACCCGACATTTAGGATTCATGTCTGTTCTGATTTCATCTAGTCCCAGTTATGGTCATGGGCTCATCCAAACCACATTGTATAAAATTGTATTTTGTGCTGGTTTCTGAGGCATGCACATTGCTATTGTAAATGGTATTTGTGTGATAAATAAGCAAGTATCAGAAGATCATTGTTTTGTGCTCTCTATAACATAATTATATTTCATAACAAAATGAATAAAACAGTGTAAAGAGGTGAAAATGTATATAGTCACCTTGAATTGATGTTAATTGTAAGCATATTAGTACTTGGCTTCCGAGACATTATGCAGGTTATGTTGATACGGTAATACAGAATTTCAGCAAATGAAATTTCTGCCTCTGCCCTTTACTTATGCTGAGTTGGAAAAAAACCCTTGTTTCTATATCAGTATATGATGGACTGATTACATCAGTAAAATATACCGAATCATTCCATGGCTAAATAATAGACTTGATTATCTAGTATCAAGTGAGTCAGTCCAGCTCCATTTATGGATGACTTAATTTTGCATGTCCTTTGTGACTTTACTAAAGATACTTTTATTATTTATTATGTATACAAACATTTTCTAACCCATTCTTAAAAGGTTTAGGAAAACACTGGGTTCCAGCTTATATTTTAATGGTTTTGTGAACTGTATATACCACATCCAAAAGAGGCACGATGGTTCAATGGCTTAATTATTCTGGAGATAGTCTTTTCTTTAGTGGCTCGAGTTCTAGCATCACGTGGTGGGGTGAGCTCCCATCACTTGCCTCAGCTTCTGCCCACATAGCAGTTCAAAAATATGTTACATGAGAGTAAATAAAATAGGCATCACATCAGTGAGAAGATGGCTTCATGCAGATGTTCAGATCCCTGCCTGCCCTGGACCTTCCCAGAAGCAACCCCCTTTTGTGAGGTGATTTTGGGGGAGGGAGAAAGCCCTAGATGACATTGTTCATCTTTCTTTTTGGTGTGGAGCTAGCTTGCACCCTTGCTACATCATGGATAGCATGTGAGCATGAACTAAATGGGAGGTAAATAACTATATATTAGCATTGTAGTCTCCTGGTTTATGTAACATTGCCATATAATAGATGATAGATAGATAGATAGATAGATAGATAGATAGATAGATAGATAGATAGATGGATGGATGGATGGATGGATAACCACATCCCAACTCAGTATTTAAAACATTTATTGTTATTGTGGTTGGTCTCACAGTCAGCAGACATTTGGGCTGGATTTGGTATTTTTATTGACCTGTCGAATCCTTCCCAAAGACCTGGGATGGTGATGATACCTCTAACAGATGGTGTTAAAGGTATCATTGTGAGATCTAAGCTGTTCCAAGTAAAGCTGCCTTTGCAATTGACTGATGGTGATTTTGTCAATGCCAATGCCAATGGCCCATTCAATCAATGAACCAGACTTTCTTCTTTTCAATAACTATTTTGTCAAGCACCTTATGGAAAAAAAGATGCCTTTTTGTTTGGATCTTAAGGTCCCATAAGATCTTAACCCATTCATTTTCTAAAAACATCTCAGCTTGATGGTCCCATAGTGTAGTTCAAATCTAAACCTCTGACAAAGTTTTCAATATATAATTCTGGCAACCCAGTCATGATATTGCTTGTAGTCAGCTTGTGAAATTTTGCTACAGCCACTTATAAAATGGTCAAATGTTTCATCCTATATTATTATTGTTGTTGTTATCTGTTCACAACTTTACAGTGTGAAGTCACAGCTAGCAGTTCTTTAGCCAATGTGGCCTTCGTACACACTGAGTTCTTTCCAAGAACCTAAGATGTTGTAATATATCAGCGTAGTATATGTGCAGATTGAAGTAGTGTGGCCTTCCACAACTGACAGATGGGAATTTTGCAGATAAGCAGATTTTCTAGGTGCTGTCCAAGATTTTTTGGTATGGTACCTAGTGTGCTGAAAAATCAGTGAGACCACCACAGCCAGTTTCTGCCATAATCTTTCAATTTTGATTATTATGATTACTTAAAGGTAATAGAGGATATATATTTTTAGATTTGATACTTTGGTAAAGTTGAAAGCTTTCAGCAGAAGTAAATACCTGAACTGAATATTATTTCAGCAAAATCCACGTCAAATTTAGTTAGCTGTTCAGGCCACTAATTTTATAGATAGATTTTTCAAAAATACTCTAGTACAGTGTTGGTGAACCTTTTCAGTACCGAGTGCCGAAATGGGAGCGTGCACATGCGTGTGTGTGTGCCAGAAACCGGAAGAACAGCTGCCCAGTGCACATGCATGTGCCAGGAAGATGATCTTCCAGTTTCCACCACATGCATGCGCATCAGGAACCGGAAGATCAGGGGACTGGTGTGCATGTGTGTGCCAAAAACCGGAAGATCATCTTCCCAGCATTCACATGTACACCAGATGGCTGCTCTTCCAGTTTCTGATGCTCCCGCGCAGCATCAGATGCTGCCGTGAAGACCAGCTGGCACTGGAACCCAGAAGAGCAACGGCCGATGGCTCACATGCCCGGAGAGATGGCTCTGTGTGCCACTTCCGGCACACGTGCCATAGGTTTGCCATCATAGCTCTAGTAATGTAGCCCCTGACTAAAACTTAATCAATAAAACTCTTATTAATTTCAGTGGATATAATCAAAATATCACTGAGCCCTTTTAAAAATCTAATCTGGAGCACAGCACGTGATTATTTTGGAAGATATATCGAATGACTTGCTTGTAATTTGTGTTTACCTGGTGGTGTTTTTATATTCTCTACTAGCTTCAATTTGACTTGACATTTTGAGATGCATTGTACCAACCCAAAACAGTTAGAAAGGGTGTTCATTTCTTCTATAAGCTTGGCTGTTTCACCCCGGAGAGAAAAGGATTGCTTTCACAGAATCTCAAGTGTTCTTGGAATGAACCAAATTAAGCAGGTGATCAAACTAAACCTTTGTGTCCAAATCATAGGTAAAGAGTATATTGGAAGGAAGACAGTGTGCACTTGCAAAATCAGAATGTAAATAGTCCATAGATGTTTACAGCCTAAAGCCAGCAACAGCCCAGATAGAGACAGATGGAGGTTCCCAGTTGGGACTAAGGCCAAGGAGGAGAGAAGGAAGTTCTGTCAGCATTTTGCAAATCCAACAAATGCTTATGCAATGGCCTTTGGCAACATGCTCCAATAGTTTGTACAGTCTATGCTTGTCTCTTTCCAGGTTCAACACTGCAGTGCTATCCATACTCTATGAAGGAAACTCTTCCCCTTCACCATGGCAGCAGATATGGCCACTGGATAACGGCATGGAAACCCTTCTTCCCTCTTCAGTGGTGGTTACAGTGTACACCTGAAACCAAAAACTAATTGTACGAAGATCAGAATGGATGTGACAATCGTTCTCCAGACTACACACATTCAGTGATATTGTTTTTGAAAAGGACACTTTGGACTCCATCTTATTTGGACTCCATTTAAAATCCCCCCCCCCATTCCTTTGAAAATGCCTTTACTGTTTCCTGCAGCACCTGCCTTTATTTGTAATTTGCCATCTATACAAGACTGGCTCTGATGCTAATTAACTTATAGGATCTGACATATCCATAACCCTGGGTGTTTTGGCTATGTCTTGCTGTCATGGCTTTTCATCACTGTTTATCGGGATGCAAGCACTTCCTCAGAGCATTGTTCATGGGAATATTCCAATAGTCCTTCAAGTGGCCCTGTGGGCTCATATCTTTTTACCCTGGGCCAGCCTTAGTGTGTAGTGCTCTGGGCAACTGACTCAAAATGCAGTCATTATTGATAACAACAGAAATGACTGAGGAGACAAAAACAAGTACGGAGCATGATGACAATTCAGGAGATATTCTGATTGCAGCAGAAAAGGTGGAAGAATCTTCTCAAGAATTTTCGAGCTTATTCTCTGCTCTTTTTGGAAAAATTGATAGAATCTTTCAAAATTATGACTTGGTTTGGAAAAAAGTAGTAAATGACCAGACTTTCAAAGTTTCAGAAGATGAAGGAGATTTGCCAGTGGCATTTATACATTTAATAGAAAAGAAACAACTGAACTTTTTTTCACAAACTCTTGACAAACTTTGGTCCTACAGGCGAAGGAATGAATTGATTTATATAAGCAAGAAGAGGCGATTTGGGGGCTCTAAATCAGAGGAAATTTTCTCAAAAAGGGGACAATCTTTGAAGTTACATCAACCTCAAATTAAAATGAAAAACCTCCTCAAAATAGAAGTAGGAGGGATGCAGAAAGACTGGAAAAAATATAAAAAGAAAGCAAGAATGGAAGATTAACCTTTTCTTTTGGCTTTGCAGTTGTTCTACTTATGGTTAAAAATGATTATGTTTTGGGTGTTATAACTACTGAGGGGGAAAAAGTATAAAGTTAAATATTGATTTTTAAATATGATGCATTAATGGTTGAATGTAAGATTAATCTTTTTTGGTTTTTTAGTTTATGTATTAATGGTTAATTATGTTGATGATTATCTTTTAAAATTTTAAAAGTTGGAGGGAGGAATAATGAAGGGGGGAAACTTAGAAATTTAAAAAATGTAGAAATTTAATTAGTGAATACCTAAGGTTTATTTTCTGTTATGAGATTTCAAAATATCTGAACTTTGAGAAAAGTAAGAGGGGGAAAATGTTTTTGCAAGTTAATTGAATACTTTACTGATATATTAAGAGAATTTTTAAGGTTTGAATGTTTAATATTTGTTAAAGGTTTTAAAACTCTTAGAGTTATTGGATTATACGCTATTTTGAGCTTATAAAAAGGGAGGTTGATGAAATTATAAAAGGGGAGTTAAGGGGTTTTGGGAGTTATTAAATCTTGCAGTTAGCTAGTTTATTATAGCAAATGTTTGGTGAAATCTATGCCCTGTTTTTGTTCTGGGAAGTCGGGGGTGGGGGGTGGTGAGGAGGGGTTGAAGATTGAGTTTACCAAGGATTGATTTTTTTTTTCTTTTTCTTGATGATAGTTTGAATGAATGTTTATATTGTATACTCGTTTGATCAGAAAATAAAAACTTTTTATTAAAAAAAAAAAATGCAGTCATTATTTTGTGTCTTCCATCTCTGAGCCCCAGTTTAAAATCTGACTAAGTCTATTCTGATGGCTGGCATGGTCTGGAGGGAGAAATTATTTGATGTTGTGTGGTGTGCAAGAAAGAGGTTTAAGGCTAGCATTGCAGAAACCATGTATTTTTTGACCAATGGCCTTTAGGAGAATAATTTGTGGTTCTCAGGATATTTTAGCTTGAGTTTCTATGTTGCAGCTTAAGGAACAAGAAACAATGTCCTTTTCCCATAGAACTGGTTAATTGGAGACCTGATAGACCATTTCCAAGGACTCATTCCAGTGCTAATCACAATGCTACGAAATCATCTTTCCATGTATTAATAAGGCATTTTCTAAATTTCATAAACAGCGCTAGCCTTCCAGTAAACATAAGAGGCATAATATGGAAGCCTTTTCCTTCCTAGAGGTATAGATTCCCAGAGACCTATCATTAAAAAGTGGCCTTGTGCTCCTGGTTTAAGACCGTAACGAACCCCCCACTAACAAGCAGGTCCTTCATAACAGAAGTCTGCAATAGATTAGATAGAGAATGAGGAATCTCCTAGGGCCAAGTGGCAATCAGGCAGTTTGTCAAGGAAGTGTCATGCAGATAACCATACCGCTAGCCTCAACATATTTGATGAGGAAGCTATTCTATTTTATGTATTAGATGTTTGGGAGCAAGAGTCATGACTAGCCAGCATGGGAAACTCTGGGAGTTGAAGTCCAGCAACATCTTAAAGTTGCTAAGATTGAGGAACCCTTGTCTACAAGTACAGAGGTCAGCGCAGGGGATGGGAGTTGGAAGGCAAGGAAGGGAAGGGGATCAAGGGTTCAGAGGAAGAAAAGGTGCTCAGGGATGCTTTCAGGAGAAATCTCTACCTGTTTGATAAGTTTTGGGAGGGTGGATGTCAGGCCTGGAAGCCATCTTTGCATTGGATCTTCAGGCCTGCAACATTTAGTGCATGGGAAATTGAGAGTGGGGATTGTATGGAGCAGGGGAGATCTTTGCTCTGAGAGTCAAGGACATCTTGCCCTGCACCTGGAGGCATCTCCAGTTGGGACAGGGCATTGATTTGGCCATGTAATAGACATGTGGGTGCTGGGCACGGATTTGAACTTTTCTATGGGTGGAGAAAACCTGGAAGCTTTCAGATTCGGGTTTTCCCAGTGGATATATCCAGGTCCCATCTTTGAATCAGTGTCATTTGATGAGACTCAAGCATGACTTGTGTGTCATAGTCCCTGCCCTTAGAATAGCACCCCATCCCCAGGGGTTCAAGTTGTACCAACCCTGCCATCCTTTAAAAAAGCCTCAAAGACCTGTGACTTTCCTCAGGTGATAAGTTAAGGAAGCATATGCCTTCTGAAGAAATTATATGAAGGAGTTGGATGTATTTGTCCCTGGGTTATTGCCTATTTTTGCTTTTATTATATTATATTGTATTGTATTTATTTTTAACCTGTATGCCGCCCAGAATCATTATGGGTTGAACAGCCATATAAAGCAGATTTATAAATAAATACAAATAATTACATGTTTGTGGAAGTTAGAAGGACTAAAATGCACTGGAATTGTGATAAAAAATACATATTAAAAAGTTTCCAAGGTCTTGTGTTGATATGAGCCAAACTGAGAAAAGTGAAGAATGTGCCAGGCAATATGGGCTGGTGTGGTTTTGGAAAGTCATATAACGTGTTCTGCCTATGTGAAATCTTCAAAGCCAGTCTCTGACAAAATGTTCTGAATCTTTACTCTGTGGTGACCTTTTCTTAAATGCTTCACCCCTGATATTTTCACTTTAGAAAACATAGATAATATATAGAGTCTGCTTTATACAGTATGCTATTATGATCGAAGAGATATTTCAGCGGAGAGAATCGCAGAACAGAAGAATCAAGGTGTTAGTGAACAAGAAGCCATTGAGCTCAATGTTTTCATTTCCTTTTAACTTGTTGGGGCAAAAGGGAGACTCTGTCTGACTTCATTATCCTCCATTCTATAGCCCATCATCTGCTCCATTTAATCTATGTGATGACCCATGTGCTCTACCACATCTGAAATGACTTTGTTCTGTGCCACTATTCATGTTGGGGGCAGATTAGCTTTTTCCTGGGGCTGCCTGAAGCTTCACATTGTTTTTTTGCCATGATCATCCCCAAAATATTTACAGGGTGCAATTTTTTTTTAAAAAAAAAAATCAGGATGGCAGCTACAACAATGCCATAGAAGCTCGGCTCACAGGTCACAAATTTAAAAAATGAATGGAACTTTAATGCACCATCTTCACTTTTTGGACCTCACCCTGTGGTCAAGCATTCCTGACCATCAACGTCTCACAATCTAGTAACCGCAAGTATATTGCTTTCCAGGGGATTTCAAAAGGCAGTGAACAAAATTATGAATGAGTATATATGCCTTTACACCCCGAGTCTGGGTGTAAAGAAGGTGTGTAACAAAGGAACAAAAATGACAGGTCCTGTTTTTTTAAAGTAGAGATCAATTAGAATGTGTTGAAAGGAGGATGGCTTTGAGTGTAATTAAATATTTAAAACAGTACAACAGCAGCCTAAAACAATGAAGGAAGTGGAATGAAAACGATTAGCAAAGAACAAAACAGAAATGGGAGTGATATTAATTGAAGCTATTATAAAGCAATAATGGCAGTCAAAAACCTAATTTCTGCATTGTCAGACCCATTTTGATTAAGTGTTAAATGCTGCTCTTACAAACTGGTCTCAGTTTGTGCTGAAATTTTAATTCCTGCCTTTATTTGGCTATTATCTTTTGCCCTCTGAAATGGTATTTCTGTGTCAAGTCAAGTAGCACTTTCTCCATAGATAATTCACCTCTCTCTCTCCTGTCTGAGAGGCTGTTCTGGCAACCTGTTTGCCGGCCAGGTGAGGAATACCAGATATACCCTCTCTGCTAAGAAGAATGAGGCTGGGGCTGGTAAAGAGACGTGAGCAGTTCATGCAGACATGACCATGGATGGGGAGAAATGCCCTTGGCAGTATAGAAGCTTTTTTCAAATAGGATCAAGGCAAAAACTGAAAGGAAAAAAAATGTCTTTTGATTCATGTTTCAATAGTTAACAGGAAGCTTCATCTTGAAAAAATGGTGGTTGTTTTTATTTTTAGCTGCATCAGTTGTGCATTTCTTTTACACAATTATTGCCTTAGCACAGAAGGCTAGCTGCCAGGAGCTGCATGGGGAATGACCATAGACTTTACAACTATATAGGTATTATGTGATACAATTATAAGGCATCTCTAATTTAATCTAATTGATTTGGACACCATCTAACTTCAACTGGATAGTATATAATAAAAAATAGAAAAACAATACAATAAATCTAAGAGAATAAAAGAGTCGTAGATCTGGCAATCACACCCATACACAGTCCATCCACCCTCTCTCAAGACTTGGGAAAACAACCACCAGACCTTTAAGACTTTCCAAAATGTCTTCAGGGTGGAAGCCACTTGAATATCGTGGGAATCTCATTCCAAAAGGTAGGCACTACAATAAAGAAAACATACTTTTGGAGTCCTGATAGATGATAGTGTTTAATTGGAGGGGCTTGAGGTTCACCAATCCTATTGGATTGAACCAGCTGGGCTTATACCACAGGACCTTCAATTGTCCAGGCCCTATGCCTTATGGGGCTTTATAAATATTAACCAGTACCTCAGATTGAACCTGGAAGTGTGAAATTCACAAAGAAGAAGTATCCCATGAGCATAACAAAGCGTGCTCATCACTGTCTATGCTATTGCATTCTGGACCAAGTGTCTAAGTGATCTTCAAGAGTAATCCCATATAGAGCCAATTTTAATAGCAATAGCATTCAGACTTTTACAGCCCTCTCTAAGCAGTTTACAGAGTCAATATATTGCTCCCAACAGTCTGGATCCTCATTTTACAGACCTCAGAAAGATGGAAGGCTGAGTCAACCTTGAGCCTGGTGAGATTTGAACTGCCAAATTGCAGACAGCCGGCAATTAGCAGAAATAGTCAACAGTACTGCATTTTCACCATGGCTTATCCATTCATGAGGTGACTAGGGTGTGACTGAAGGACTTCCTAATCCAGGATAAGCACTAATGATGCACAAAATGAATCTGAGCAAAGGCCCTCTTGGTCATAGCTGCCACTTGTTCTTTGAGTGAAAATTATGGGTCCAAAAATATGTTTGTTGTACTGCTCACCAAACTCAAATGGTGAAACGCTACTCCATTCAAGGACGAAGATGGAAAGTCCCAGAGTCAGAAGGCCTAAACATCCACAGCCACTTGGTTTTGTCAGGACTGTAGGGATAAGACCTCAAGAACATAATTTTTAGCTCTGCTTCCCTCTCCCAAAGTCTGGAGGAGGAATTAAGTTGAATTGACTTGCTGTTTAATTAACTGATATATTCACTGCTCCAGTTGCTGTTTGTAAATAGCTTTGCTTGTCTTTTGGTCTCTGCAGCAGACAGAAAGAGGTTGTGAAGAGCCAGCCTCCATGTCACCAGACTCTGCTTCCTCTTAAACAAAACTTCTACTCGCAGCACCTGGGCCCAGCCATGTGTGCTGCCTTCCTTGGGCTGGGCCCAGCATTCAATGGCATGGATGGGTCTGTTCCATGGCAGCAAAACAAACTGTCTTGCCAGAAGTCTTTAACAAGGGACATGGGCCACTTCCAATTCATTCCAATTGCTTCTGCCTTGGAAGTCCTCATCATGGGCTTCTGGGCACAAGGCTAGTATGCAAACTTTATGAAGTGGAAGTGACATAAGGGAGAGCTGTATCCCTTTATTTACCTTGCTCGAGACTCTTTCTGTCCAAAGGCTTTACTATCCCTTTCTCATAGGAAAAACAAAGTACAATGCCTTGTGGTAAAATGATTTAAAATAAAGGTAAAGATTTCCCCTGTCCAGTCATGTCCAAATTTAGGTGGTGCTCATCTCTGTTTCTTCACTAAGGGAGCCAATGCTGTCCAAAGACAACACCATGGTCATTTGGCCAGCATGGCTATACACCAAAGGTACACAGAATGCTGTTACCTTCCCACCAAAGTGGTAGCTATTTATCTACTTGCATTTGCCTGCTTTAGAACCGCTAGGTGGGCAGTTGTTGGGGCAAGTGATGTGAGCTTGCAGCACCTGGGTCTCGAACCTGGGCTCTCAGCTTTCCAGCTGACAAGCTCAGCATCTTCAACCTCTGAGCCATCACACCAGGGGTGGGTTCTACTTACCTTTACTACCGGTTCACAACGGTAGTTAACTACTTTTACTACCGGTTCACTTCGCTTGCGCACATACGCATTCTTCTGCACAAGCGCAGAAACTTCTGTGCATGCGCAGAAGAATTCTGATGACATTGGGGTGGGTGGTGGGTGGAGCCTCCCACCAGTTTTACTACCGGTTCTATAGAACCGGTGCAAACCCACCACTGCATCACACTCCCTAAAAATGTTTTAGATGTGGAAATTCAATGGTATGTGGCCAAACTATGCATTACATTGGGATCCTGTGATAAAGAATCCACCTACTTCACCAACAAAAGAAGTTTGTTTTACATTGGGACTGTAGGATATGGTACAGGATAGAAGGGGAGATGGAGGAAGTAATGTGGGAGAAAGAGTCAACATGGCTATTCTCCAGTCTATGCATCTGGTGCCTATGGCATAGCCATCACTCTCTGCCTAATGGTAGGGCCGGCCTAAATCCAAACAAACACAAAGAAGTGAGGAAAGGAAAAAGTACTCAATCAAAGTCTTATTAGAAATTGTTTACAGCAGACTCTGGCATTGCCAGCAGGGTTGCCAAGTAACTAGGATAAAAGACAAAATAAAACTGTCTAGCCTGTTCTAGTGCCATTAACTTAATCTGCTGCAATTAGCGGATGGCCACACTTATCTTTTAGCATGAAGAGTGTCATCTGTTAATTCCTGAAAACCAAAAACAGAATTAGGGAGATTCATTTCAGATATTGGCTATTCAACTTTACCACCTGTTTAGAAGTTGGATCAAGAATTTAGGGGAGTTGCAGATTGTTAGCAGGATAACATCTGTACTTGCCTACAGCTCAAACAAGGCATGGCTGGATTGTGAAGAGAACTGGATTAATTATATACCATGCTACTTCAAAATAGTCAACATTTCCTACATTTCCATACCTCAGAAAGGAAAGAGCTGGCGAAAGGACTGGCCTGCATTTATCATATCATTCAAGAAATCGGAGTGAGAAGAGCTCTGTCCTCCTTGGGACCTCAGGTGAAATGTTTCTCCCAGGCTTTTTACAGATGGTGGGCTGTTCTCAACTTTGCAATCATTTACTTCTGAAAAGAAGGCTTGTTTTCATAGACATTGCATCATATTTTCTGCAGTGTATACCTTGACTTTCCTTATATAGCCATGTTGAAAATAACTCTCTAGGCAAGGGATGTCAAACTTGCGGCCTGCAGCCTGCATCACATGCTGGCCACACCCACACTCGGTTTAGCAGAGGGGGGAAAAGTCATGATACGTCATGTGATGACGCCATGATGACGCCATGACGATGCAAGTTTGACACCCCTGCTCTAGGCTATATTAAAGGTAGCTTGCTTAGAGGAGAAGGCATTTATTTGGTGTAAAATGCCCCTCCACAATCTATTCATTTCTCCTTTTTGCATAGTATCCCATCTCTCTTCCATAGGGTACTCCAGATTTTTACCAACATAACCCGAAATGACACCCAGGGCATTATTTGAAAAGGGAAGCAAGAAAACCACAATTCTTACTGCACTTCTGTTACCCATTCTTCTTCTTGGCTTCTGATTAAACCAAAGTCAAGAGAAAGTCCTAACTCAGAACTACAAACTACTGATGTAAGGAATAGTTAAGATAAGCACATATCTTTTTACACATTTTTAAAGCAAAAATTTAGAATATTTTTTTTCTTTGACCTATGGTTGGCTTAGGTTTGGGTGGAGTTTTGTTTTTATTTTGCTTTTAAGTAAGAGTCCACATCCTCCAGCTTTTATTCAAACAGTAATATTGGATGCCATATCATTTCATTGTGCAATCACAGCTATGGAGATTACTGAGACTTTGAGGCAGCTTTCATAGCTGTTTTGGGCCACATGAAGAGCGGCGATTGCTTTTCTGCTACAATTTTATTTTTTTCCACCGCAGTGTCCATCCAATGAAATTTGCTACCAGGTAAAATGAATATGGATTCAGGCCTTCCTGATATGCGTGTGCATGCCTGAGAGAGAGGAAGGCAGGGAGGGAGAGAACGTGCGCTGCCATTATGGATTTTTTGCTTCGCTGCGTTTTAAGGATATGCTCTAGTTAATGAAAAAGAGGCTCTGATGCTGACTGGTTTTATGGCTACTTCTAGGGATGGCTTTAAAAAAAAGACTGCTTCTTTGCTTGCTTACACAAATCTCTTCGATGCCTTTGCTTTCATTGTTTTCAACAAAGGTATGATAATGTTATATTCATTCCTTTTCAAATATGTATCTGAAAGAAAAGAAGAAAGAGCCTACCCTCTCTTAGACAAGGAAATCATAAGGCTAGCAGGGAGATGCAGTGGGGAGGGGTGGGGGTGTACAATCCTTTTCAAAGCCTGCTGACTTGCTGCAATCAAGGCAAGAAGAAGGCCTTCATTTTTTTTTCCAATTTCATCCTGTCGTTTCCTCTCTCCTCCCTCCCTACATTATAATAAAATAATCTGTATTAGAGTCAGCATGGCAAAGACTTTTTTATGAGCGCACTAAAGTTTTCCTCAACATATTACCTCACTTCTTGGATGAGAAGCGAAATGTCTTCAAAGAAAAGTATTGCTTAACACATTGTAAGCTGCCCTGAGTCTCCGGAGAAGGGCGGCATATAAATAAATAAAAAAACAAAACAAAACCAGAAAGTCCAGTTGCCTCTTGAAAAAAGCACCTTTGGGACAACCATGACCTGGATGGCTGAGAATCTCCATAGGTCAGGGGTGTTAAATTCAATTTCATTGAGGGCCGCATCAGGGTTGTGTCTGACCTCGGGGGCCGGGGTGAGCATGGCCAGAGTGGGCATGGCCAGCTTGGTGTCACTCATGTCTGGGGCACCTGTGGTGGCCAAGAGCTAAGGCAGGACTTCCCTCAGACCCTCCCTCATTCTCATTATTATCTCCTTCCTTCCTTCCTTCCTTCCTTCCTTTTCTTTTCTTTTCTCTTCCCACTTCATTCTCCTTTCTTCCTCCTTCCACTCCTTCCTTATTTTTCATTCCTTGCTCTCTTCCCATCTTTTTCTTTGTTTTTCCTCTTTCCCTTTCTTCTTTCCTGTCCCTTCTTGCATGCTCAAATGCAAAAGAAGAAACATTTCTCCTTTTGTTTTGTTTTAAGTTTGTTTTGCTAGCCCTCTGCCATCTCCGGGCCCTGTTTTCAGCTGTGATGGCCTCTCTGCAGTCCTCTGCCAGCAAAAACAGAGTTTGGGGTGGGGCACAGGGGGGCTAAGCTCCATTTTTGCTGGCAGAGGGCTGCAGATGGCTGTCACAACCAAAATGCGTGTTGTCCCCCCCAAGGTCCATTTTTGCTGGCAGAGGCACCGTGGGCCGGTCCTTTGCTGTTTCCATAGTGTAACGATGATGATGATGATGATGATGATGATAATTAGATCAAATTAACAGAGTGGGAAGGGACATGTAGGTCATCTAGTCCAACACTCCCCCACCAAGCAGGAGACCTACACCATTTCTGACAAATGGCAATCCAATCTCTTCTTAAAAGCCTCCAGCGATGAAGCTCCCACAACTTCTGGAGGCAAAGTGTTCCATTGGTTGATTGTTCTCACTGACAGAAAATTTCTCCTTCCTTCTAGGTTGAATCTCTCCTTGTTCAGTTTCCATCCATTATTCCTTGCCTGGCCTTCAGGTGCCTTGACCCCCTCCTTGAAAATCGCTTGACCCCCTCTTCTCTGTGGCAGCCCCTCAAATATTGGAACACTGCTATCATGTCTCCGCTGGTCCGTCTCTTCACTAGACTAGCCATACCTAGTTCCTGCAACCATTCTTTACGTTTTAGCCTCAAGTCCACTAATCACCTTTGTTGTTCTTCTCTGCACTCTTTCTAGAGTCTCAACATCTTTTTTTATAGTGTGGTGACTAAAACTGGATGCAGTACTCTAGGTGTGGTGATGATGATGATGATGATGATGATGATGATGATGATGATAGAAAAGCAGAACTATTGGAACACATCCTTTTGGCTCAGCTGTAACATTAAAAACCAGTAAACAAAATCACCTGGTATTTCCAAAAGGAAAAGTTTGTGTGTCTAGATGGATGACCCTCTGAACACAAATGTTACAGAAAGATTTCAGAGGAAAGAAAACAAAGAGTTATCACAGGATTGGCTAAGCATCTTTTAATTAATTTTTAAGAAAGTTGCCAGATTATTTCACAACTCATCACAGTGGGGAAAATGTGGCTTGGAGCATCCTTGCACCTCATTCTTAATATCATGACCACGTTTGCTAATCATCTGTTTTGAACAGAGATATATTAAATGCTATCGTTTGTTTAAAATAATAATACTAAGGTTCGCCAATTTGCTGCCATCTGTCAAGAATTCTTTTTTCCTTGCATGCTTTACATCTTGTAACCTATTGACTGAACATTTTGTAGCTGTTCCTATTCCCTCATTCTGTTATCTTAACTGCTTGTCTGTAATGATGTCTTTATCTGATATCTTGGACCTTATTACAATACATTTGACAGCAGCAGGCCAGGAGTTTTTAATAAGTCCTCATTTTGTTCAGACGAAGCTCTTTTTTTTTTTTTTTTTTTTTTTTGTGCAGTCTCTGGTGAAATGCTGGCACCAACAGTAACAGGCACTTCCTAAGTAACTAAGAGATATTTGCTTTGTAGGTCAGAAAGGTCTTATAATTCAATCAAGTAGCACCACTTCTCAAACATAGACAGCCTACTATAAAAAAAGGTTTGTAATCTAGCTGTTAAAGACACACTGAAAGTGGTCCAAGTATCCAAGGCCAAATGAGACAAGTGTTGAAATTACTTGGCATGGGACTAAAAATACATCTAAGAGAGCCAGTTTGGTGTGGTGGTTAGGTTACCAAGACGTTGAGTTCTTGACATGGAAGAACAAAAGTTTTCTAGGGCAAAATCTTAAACAAAGACAATATGTTTTTTAAAGCCTTTTGGAAATTAAAGGATCAGCAAAACGTAGAGAGAGAAAAAACTTGATAAAGACAAATAATCTCTATATTATACACCTCCGTCAACAGTAGCAGTGAGTTTTACTATGTTTGTTTAAAAATAAGCTCCATTCAGAAGTAAGGGAGGGAAGACCAAATATTATCCAATTATGATTGAAAACTCCAACTTAATTCTTTTAAAGCAAAAAAAAAAGTTATTATTTGTTTTTGCAAAAACAGGGGCATTTTTGTCCTCCCCAGCCCACAGGAGCACTCTGCAGGCCTCCCAAAGCCCCTGCATTCCCTGTTTTTGCAAAAAACGGGCCGTTTTTCACAAACCGGGACGCGCAGGGGGGGCTTCGGGAGGCCAAAAATGGTTGTATTCTATGTATAAGATGCACCAACATTTCCACCAGTGGTGGATTTCAAAAATTTTTACTACCGGTTCTGTGGGTGTGGCTTGGTGGGCATGGCATGGCATGGCTTGGTAGGCATGGCTTGGTGGGCGTGGCAGGGGAAGGATACTGTAAAATCTCCATTCCCTCCCCACTCCAGGGAAAGGTTACTGCAAAATCCCCATTTCCTCCTGATCAGCTGGGACTCTGGAGGCAGAGAATAGATGGGGGCGGGGCAAGTCAGAGGTGGTATTTACCGGTTTTCCAAACTACTTAAAATTTTCGCTGCCAGTTCTCCAGAACTGGTCAGAACCTGCTGAATACCACCTCTGATTTCCACCCTCTTTTGGAGGGGGGAGTGCATTTTATACTTCGAAAAGTACAGTAGTTCCTTCTAGTCAGTGATTACATTCTGGGATTTCCAAAAGCCTGGGAACCCTAGATGAATAAAGCAGAAAAATTAATAGAATCAAGATTCTTTTTTAAAACAAAATAAACAACAAATGCAAAATGGGAGCTGCAGAATTCCATCCTATAATCTATATTTCTTGGCATTTCCAAATATTAACCGGTTCTGATCTGTTTAGCATTTTTCAAAAACAGTCAGAGTCAATGCTGCTCCTAATTCTTTTAAATTGATAGATTTTTCAGTAAATTGGTGGTAGTTCTGGGATTGGGTTCCTTTGGGAGTCACTGAAAGAAGTATGCAATTATCAGTTTCTCATTGTCCATTTTTACCTGAATGCACAAACTTTTTTTTTACTAAGTTAGCCTGGTAGGCTTTGAAAGAAATGCTAATAAATGCTAATAAATGGAATTGTGAAACTAGTGAGATATATTTTTGTAAGTCATGTACTGGACACAAGCAACAGCTCTTTATATCGTCTTATATAGTCTATAGAGACAAGAGGAGAAGGTGAGAGTGTGATAATATTTATTGCTACTCAAAGATAAATTGAAGTATGCAATTCAGGAATTTCCTAGTGCAGTGGTAGATCAGATTAGTATTCCGTGTTGCCTGGTGCTTCCTTTCCCCTATGCAACTACTTCCTGAGTAGTTTAGCCCCTATTTTGAGGCAAAAATGTATCCATGAGAAATAATGGTGGGGCTTCAATAATACAGTAAGCATGATCTAGGGAAGGCCTTGGCTGACAAACTCCAATTATGTTAAATCAATGGATCTTATTGACCACAGAATATTTCCTAGTTACCTAAGGAAAGTGAAATTTAATCTATGAAACATGGTTAGTGGTAGCCAGATTGCTGAAATGTAGACCTCTGGAAATATTTGTACAATGCCTTGCAGTATTCTTGGAGTGGATTGTCATTATGCTCAAATCTGTTTGCACATCAATAAATGCAACAATTGCAAATGCAAGTTATCACTAACTGTTTAAAAGCAACTAGGAAAATTATTTCCTCATCTGGAGCGTCTGGGATTCAAATTGCTCACAGCATTGGGATGTATTATTATTTTCCCCCTATTTGCCTTTCTTGCACAATGGTGATTAGGTTCAAATATTGCACTAAGCATTGGAATGTTAACTCAAACATGTTGACCTGATTCTCGTGCAGTATTTGTTTGTTTGTGAGAAAAGCCGATTTGAGTCAGTGTTGACTCCTGGTAACTGCTTGGATTCATTCCTGCAGTTTTCATGGCAAGATTTTTGGAAGTGTTTTGACACTTAGGGCAGAGAGAGAAGAACTGGCCCAGGGTCAGCCAGCTGAATTCATGTCTAAAGTGGGATTAGAACTCACAGCCTCCCAGGTTCTAGCCTGGTAATCCTACATCAAACTTAGTCTCTCACAGTACTAAACCATAAAATCCAATTAAACAACAATAGTGGTTGGATTCATACAACATGGAATGCCAAAACCAAATCACCTCTACCATGAGGCACACATGAACAGCAAAGGAACTTCATATGGATGTATAGCAGAATAATATTTGAACATAGAGTATATGCTTACAGAAATATGCAGATTAACACCAGAATTGCACAAAAGAGGAACAGAGGGGAATGAGGGATACTTGCTCATCTATAAAATGAACTTGCCATATTCTTCCAGAATTAACTTCGGTGTCTAGAATTATGCCTGAACCTCTGATTGTTAAAAACCTTGTCATTAAGAAAGAATTCTATCACAGACAAAAGCCAAATTCCCAACTAAGCTATAATGGCCATCCTTGTGCCAATATAATTTAAAGAGTGATCCATTCTTGCATTCTTCTTCTTTCATCTGGTATTGAATGAAATTGCCTAGTTATATTTGTCCTTAGAATCTAGGTCCCCATGTACACCTGAACAGGGAAATGTTGAAAAGAGGCCACATTGTTTATTGGAGGAACAAAAATCCCAAGTCTGCTATCTGTGGAGGCAGATAATAATTATCTTTGTCGTCCATCTTGTTGGGCATTTAACAAATTCTGACCCTGTGTGATCCAATTTGGATTTCTGTTGGTACAACACAAGAACTGAATAACTGGTTCTTTTTGCCTAATACAATTAGATAATTTTATATTGTTTCATCAGCTTCTTCTCATATGACTTAAGTATCAAATTTGCTTGTCTGGGAATAAATTTAATGCTTGCCCACCCACATGTTCCTCTTAAATTGTCAGCTAATCTATCATTATATCAGACCTTGCAGCTTGGGATTTCTCACTGAATTGCCATGCACTTGGTATGTCTTTCAGACTGAATTGCCTGCAGCATGCTTACTTATATATACTGTAAGAGTCTGACAGGGACGGGGGGAGGGGGCAGAGTGGGGTTGTTAGGTGTACAAAAATAGACAACTTTAAATGAATGAATTCTCCTGGTGGATGTCTGGTCTATAGGAGAAGCATGTTTCTGTGGAGATGTGTTCCTCTGTAATGTTCACCTGATAAAGACAGAATACAGACATGATAAAGGCAAAATACATCTATTAAATCAAATGCAAAGATAGTCCTAAGAAATCAGTATGGTGGATTAAATGACAATATGGGTTCTGGGTCCACCAGAGACTTATTCAAATAATTTCCTTCAGGAATTCTTTTTCAGAATTAATATTGCCTATCCTGCAACATTTCTCTACCCCAAGTATGATACAGGATGCATTTTAAAATGTGTCCTATTCTTACCAACGTATATAATATGTATATAATGTGCAACATTATAATATACTAGCTAATTTTTTCTGGGTGTTGCATTTGAAAACTGCTTAACTGATTTGTGCAGTTCATATCTCATCCCTTGTTTTAATAAGTGTTCCATCTTAGCTTTCTCAAGCCTAAACATTGCAACAAAGCATTACTAACTTTGTGAAAAACTTTGTGGCCAGCCATTTCACCAGTAGGGCTTAGATTTCACATAACAGAGTCGCAAGATGGGTGGCAAATAAATTGGATAAATCTGTTTAACCACAGATTGTTGACTAAGCCATAATCCGTGGTTCACCTATAATACTAAATGCAAAATAAACAAAAATTAAATAAACATTACAAGATGGACCGAAACCATATCTGAACTGCAAAAATCTAGATAACCATAGAGGGTAGAAAAGAACCACATTTTTTAAAAGCTCAAATTTTGTTATTCTTTTCATTTCTGTTCATATTGTGTGTATGTATTAACCCTCCTACCAAGACCTCTCACTCCTTTTATAAATTTCAATATTAAAAAGCACATCTGTTCAAGAATATATTCAATCCCATCTGTCTTTTTTAAAAAATTAAGCCACTCCCCACTTTTGTACAAATCAAGAAAAATAGTACATATTTTCTAATATTCACTAGCACCTACAACCAAAAACAACTCTAGAAAAGAAAATAATTCCATCAATGCTTAAGCAATTACATGGGATTTCATAGTTTCATTAAGATTACAATTTGAGATGATGCATCTTCCCCAAAAGTTTGATTTCTGGAAGATAGACATACATTCACATTTTAGTAAAAACATACAAATTTGTATGACTTATCTTGGGTTTCTTTGTTTGTTTGGCAAGATTTCAGAAATAGTTTACCCTTGCCTGCTTTCTGGGCAGTGGTGGGATTCAAATAATTTAACAACTGGTTCTCTGCCCTAATGATTTCTTCCAACAACCAGTTTGCCAAACTGCTCAGAAAGTTAACAACCGGTTCTCCCAAAGTAGTGCGAACTGGCTGGATCCCACCACTGTTCCTGGGGCTGATCGAGCAGGACTGGCTGTTGGCATTGTACTAAGGTGGAATTAGAACCCAGTGTCCTGATTTCCAGCTTGATGCCTTGACCATTTCACCAAACTGGCTCTTGTATTATATTTTACTTTCTCTTGTCATAGAGAAGATTCATTATATGATATTTGGGGGCAACAAAGTTGGAGTCTTTTATCAAAGCATAACAAACTGTTCTCTCTCTACCGCCAATCTTCTTGAAGGTTTGTGAGAGCAGTGTGTGCCTCAGTAATGGTTTTTGCAATTACAGAAGTTAAATGTACTTCCTATAGTTCCCAACCAGAGCCACAGCTCTTAGAGAAATATATTTAGAACAGAGAAACAACACCACATACTAAATCCTCATGCTACCTGGGCAGCTAAGTAACCATGCATCTTGCCATAAGTCAGTAGTATAAGAGGAAAATGTCAAATGGTTTTCCTTGAGGTATGTGCCAGGAAAAATGCACTACTATTCTAAAATGACATTCAGTGAGTCTCCTTGAGGCCCACAGTGAGAATGAAGGAAACTGGCCTTTTCCACATTGTCACACATTTTGTGATGTTTTGGCAGAAGACTATAGAGATATATAGGTGGCAGAATACTATAGACATCCAAGTTCAGGTTCATACTTCATCATAGAGCTCACTGGGTGATTTTGAGTTAGTCATTCTCTCCCCTAATTCAAATTACCTCACAGGGTTGTGCTATAGACATAATATGGGTAGTCCTCGTCTTTGTCAGCCTTGGAAGCCATATTAGGCCAGAAGCTTCAATGCTGCCACCTCCTCATGTGTGGGAAAGTAGGAGGGGGGATTTAGGAGAGGGGAATTAGTAGACATAATAGTATTCTTCCTATCGGCGAAGATCAGGGGCTGGGTCGAGGTGGAACGGACGTTGATTGGAGCATGTGATTGACTGGGAAGAAGGGGGATGGTTTTGGGAGCTTTGAATTAGTGAAGGAAAACCCGGGCTTTTCAGATTCGGGATTTCCCAGATGTGCCAGTTTACCTATTCTAGTAAAGAGAATTTTGGAAAATGCCTGCTTCCATGTCTTTACTGGGAGTTGGGGTTTTCTGGAATGCTAAACAATTTGCTTAGTGACCATTTGAAGTTATAACCACACTGAAAAAAGTGACTTATGACCATTTTTCACACTTATGACTACTGCAGCATCCCCATCGTCACGTGATTTACATTCAGATGCTTGACAACTGACTCACATTCATGATATTTGCAGTGTCCCGGGATCACGTGTTCACCTTTTACAACTTTCAAACAAGCCAAGTCAATGGGGAAGCCAGATTCACATAACAACCGTGTGACTAATTTGACAACTGCAGCGATTCACTTAACGAAGGTAGCAAGAAAGGTCGTAAAATGGGGCAAGACTCCCTTAACAACCTAAATTTTGGGCTCAATTGTGGTCATAAGTCGGGGACTACCTATATTAGGGAGACTTCCATTTATGCTAAGTTCCAAGAGAAAAGTCATTGCCTCAACTACAACTACTTTGATGCTTGAAGTCACTGGAGGAAATAGATTACCTGTAACTTTTTAATCAGGTTTCAGACTACATATATTATTGAGGTTGGGCAGATGACACTTGGAGATGACCTTTTGGCTGGACCAGAAGGAGGTGGTGCATCCACCTTCTGGTCATTCTTCAGTTTTCCATGGTTTTTGATACAGAAAGGGTGTGTCAGAGTAATTCCCCTTTATTGAGGGCTGGTTCCAGATGGCGGGAGAGTGGGAATCTAGTCCTAAATCTCTGCTTTGTGGGGTTCCTCATGGCTCTCCACTGTCTCCACTGCTATTTAATATCTACATCAAGGGTACATCATTGCCTGAGCCACATTGACTGAAGAGGAATTGTCTTGGGTGATATGTAAAATATATAATATAGTAAGGTATATAAATGTCAGTAAAAATCACAAAATTATGTTAAATGTTTATGACCTTACGGGGCTGCAATAGCAGCTGTGGTCTAGGGCCACTTGCAGCCATGCCTGATCTACATGAACCATTGGATGGTGTTATCTGTCAGAATGGGATCAAGTATGTGGGGGCAATAAGCTGACTTTGTATAAATATACAAAAGTATGAAGGCTATTGCTTAGCACATTGTAAGCCGCCCTGAGTCTCCGGAGAAGGGTGGCATATAAATCAAATTTTTTTAAAAAAAAAAAAAAGTATCACTTTTAGTTCAGGTTTGTCACAGTGTGATAGAACAAAACCAATAAATTTTGGTTTTACAAGGATGACAATTGATGCAGAGAAATACAATAGTGAAGGCTTTTATGTTTTCTTACTAAAAATAGTGATGCTATTTATAATAACTATTTACAACAGGTATGTATGCACAATCCCAGTTTTCACCAGGTGTCAGGTTACCTCCTAAGTCTCCCTCCTCAAAGCTATTCCCTTTTATCTCTTCTGTTGAATGCTTTACTTCCTCCCCCTCTTCACTACATCTCCCTCCCCTGTTTCTGGGCTTATGAAGAGAGAACGAAATGAAAGGAATGTTCCGAATTTATGCTTATGTGTCAGCAGAACACCTCTCCCTCCCTTGGGGATGAACCTCTCTCGGGGTCTTCTGCCCAGCCCTTCTCCAGAAAACCAGGGCTTTGTCTATGATAGCTGAGTCCCTCCTTCCCATCCTGTGCCTCATATGAAGATGCTGTCTGTAGACAGCCAAGTTCCTCCTTCCCATCTTGGGTCTTGGGTAAAGAAATCTTTCAAAGATTTAGCTTCCGTTCCTCCAGGGAAGCTACACATTCTTCTCCTTTTCTGGCCAGGAACCAACAGCTCCACACACTCATATATCTTCACTCTCCAGATTTTCTCTCCAGTCACTCAGTAGCTCAGTCACTCAGTTTTGGACAGACTTTTTCACTTCTTTCTCTCCCTCTCCCTCTCTCTCTCCAATTTTGGAGGGTCAGATTGGCAGCATGTCCAACAGCAACTGAGGAGGTGGATGTCCCGCTTAGAGTTCTAATCCCCAATATATCCGATTGGATCAATGGGATTGATGCCTTCAAATCCCCACACAATAGCACTGGCTAGCAGAGAAGTCAGCTCATCAGCCCATGTGACAGCACAGCTGCACTACAAGGCTAGAGTTGAGCTTCTTCTCCCTTTTTCTCTCTCCACTGCCAGTTCACAGAAACAGCAACAGAGTTTATATGTTCTCAATATGCATATTCATTAAACTACTGTTGGTATCATTCTTCAGGAATAGTCAAGACATGTTATTTTATGTAACACACACATTTCTATTCTAGAAGATTAGAATTGAATTAGAATAGAATAGGATTAGATAAGAATTACGGTAGTACCTGCCTTCTGGATAGACATTCTCCTTTTGTCTGTAGTCTTTGACTTTTGACAGGAATTTAATCATTGTTCAAACTTACAATAGACTCAAAAATAATTACTTACTATTTTTGAGTCCATTGACTTACGTCTTCAAAGTTCCAAAGTTCAAAGTTCCCCTGCAGTCACATGATCACATTTTGGGCAACTTGGCAACTGTCCTGCATTTATGACCAAAGCATCCTGCAGTTTTGTCACCTTTTTTTGCCATTTTTCCAGTAAAAACCAGCAAAAAATGCCCATTAGATAATCTGGATTCGAACTCAGGACAGGTGATTCATTTAACAACTGCACTGACTCAGCAATCATGGTAAAAACAGTCATAAAATCACATGGTGACTCAACCTACGCCTGCAACCACTTACGACCAAAACTCCAAACTCAACTGTGGTCATAAGTCAAGGACTGCCTATAAAGTGGTTTTGTCGACTGCCAAAGTAACTAGAGTTTACTTCAGGAAAATTCTTCAAGGTCATTTAGTTCCTATTACTTCTGCATAACCTGATCTTGCTTCATACTTTTAATAATAACTTTATTGTCATTGTACATGTATACCCAGTATACCCATACAACGAAATTCACTTAACACCCAAAGACCAGGTCCAACACACATAACAATCCCCAAACACACTCCCACCCAGCACAATTCCCCACCCCTAAACCACCCAAACATCCACACAACAGTTCAAGTAATACTGTCCAACAGCTCACTGATGGTGGCCCTTTAGTTCATTGTTGAGTGCAATTATAGCTCTGGGATAAAAACTATTCAGAAAATGTGTGGTCCGAGTTTTAATTGTTCTGTATCTTCTGCCAGAAGACAACAGTCCAAAAAGATTGTAAGCAGGATGGGAAGAGTCTTTTATTTTTAATTTTTTTTCTTTTTTTTCTCTTTTATTAACTAGTTTTCCTTCACACTGTACATGGACTGCCTTGAAGATCAAGCAGAAGACCAACCAGAGTGCAACAGAGCAGGTAGATATAGACGCACAAACACCACTATTTGGTGAGCTAATGTAATGGACTGTGAGAATAACCTTGGAAGACAGGAGGAAGATACACAGCATTCTAAGGCCAACTTCCTAAGAAGGGATATCTCAGCCCACAACAGGAATGGGGATGGAGAAAGCATCTTCAAAGGGACCTTCTCTAGTTCTCTGGAAAGTAAAGGCAAAAGTGGGGGGAAATGCTTTCAGACTTGCAAGATTTTGTTACTGTAACCCTAAAATAAAAGTAGCACAATTACTCATGGTTTTGTTTCTCTGCCTGGACTACTCAAAGGACCAACATCTGCACTTATTTCCTATAGGCTCCTGGATGCTATTCCAGATATTGTTTACCTATAGGTTATAAAGCCCTATGCAGCCTAGTGCCTGATGATTTGCAAGCCCATCTATCCCCAATTGTTTCTACTCATCCCATGAGATGTGACAGAATGGCTGTGTTTTGCATCTGTTCTATGCAACACTGCCACCTAGTGGGTTTGGGAAGCATGTCTTCTTTGTCCACCCCTCATGAGATTCAAATGGCCCCAACCCCATTGGCCTCCTGTAGGCCTTGAAAAACCTATATTTTTGATTCAGGCATGACATTGTGACCGTTTGAGGAACGTAGACATGGTTGCAGTTTGACCTTGATTGTATTATTGTATTATGTTTTGTAGGTTTTATGTTTACTGGTCATGCTTGCTTTTTCATCCTATGTAGGCTGTTTAGTATCACAAGTCATGAGTTGGGTAGCGTTACAAATAACTTCAATCAATAAGCAGACTAATTACAAACATCTGGCCACACATCTTAATACAAGCTGGGCAATACTTTTCAGAAGGTTGTCCTGTGCAAAGCCAAATCTGGAACTCTTGATTGAGGTGCTACTTTCACATTCTGTCTCCACTTATGTTAGCATGAATGCACTCTTTCTTCTTTGTTATATGATTTCAGAAGGCTGCTGCTACTGTACAGCAATCAATATCAAGCTCCCTAAGTCAATCCAGACAATGTCTGGCTGTTGCTCAGTCTGGCATCAATTCCTTTGACCTTCATCACTGGACATTCTTGGTCAGTGAGGTGTAAACGTGGGGAGGGAGTATTTCTCCCATCTGTTCTAACTGAATGGGACCAATATCTAACTCAGTCACCAGAGAAAAGGTATGCTGCAGTATCAGCCTACATAGGTCAAATTAAACTGGGGAATAGATTAACCTCTCAATTTTATTATTGTTCTGTTCGCAAAACAACACAAAACAATTTTGTTTATGAAAGAATGTGTGTGGATGATTTTTTTGTTTCAAAAACCAAAGCTGAACAAAATTCTTACCTTTCTGCAGTGACCAATTGCCAACATGACATAGTTGCCTGTTGAATGATGAGGCACCCGTCAGGGAAAAAAAAAGTAGGGAATCCTAATTTAATATCATATATATTGCTTATTTTCAGAAATTCAAACACAGCATAACAGCCAAATATCCTTTACCCATATTCAAATTATGTCCTTTATTAATGAACTTATCCATATTTGATTCATAAAAGCAGTGAAAGTTCTTAAATAATGTTATTCATTCTTAATTAATTGAAATGAATTCTCATCCATCCAAAATTATAGTAAAGTAATGAGTTCCAGAAAGGAGCAATACAGCAGGGTAAGTGAGAGGAGGTATTGGCATTCAGGTTTATTAACATGGAGAGACAGACATAGATGTTTGGTTGAGTGCATCCAGTTTATGCCAGCCTGCCAATGAAATGGATTTCAGTTATTTCTAGATAAATTCCTCCAAAGAGGTTTGTGATGTTTTTCATCAAAGGGAGGGGAGGAATACAGCACACTCTAATTCTTACCCAGTGAAAAAGTTCTAGAGAAATCCAAAACTTGAGAAATCCAAGCCTAATAAAGAGATAACATACTGTAACTTTGGCTACCATTGCTTTTTTAACTACTTACGATATGTTCTATTTGCAGATGAAAAACATTATAATTAATGTGAAGAAAAAACTGCTCATTTCCACATCCTATTCAACAGTTAGGTAATGTTTTGTAGTTTGGCTTAGCTGGTTTTAAAAGTAGTGCACCAATAAACATTACTTTCTAAATTTTTGGATATTTATTTTATTTATTTTATTTCCAATTTATATATTGCCCTTCTCCCTGAGGACTCAGGGCGGCGTACATGAAATACAAATATTAAAAAACAATTAAAATATATATAAATTTGGCCCAAAAATTAAAAATCACAAACCAATTAAAACATTTAAAAAATTCTTCTTAAGCCAGCCCGGCTTGCTGGAAAAAGTGGGTTTTAAGGGCACGGCAGAAGGCACTGAGGTCTTGGATTCTCCTTATCTCTGGGGGCAGAGATACTCCCAGAAATCTACCCCCAGAGGGTAGGTGCCCCCACAGAGAAGGCCCTCCCCCTGGGGGTCACCAGCCTACATTGTTTGGCTGATGGCACCCTGAGGAGGCCCTCTCTGTGGGAGCGCACAGGTCGATGGGAGGTCGTCGGTAGCAGCAGGCGGTCTCAAAGATAGCTAGGCCCTATGCCATGGAGCACTTTAAAGGTGATGACCAACACCTTGAAGCGCACTCGGAAGACCATCGGAAGCCAGTGCAGGTCGCGCAGGAGCGGTGTTACATGGGAGCGCCATGCTGCTCCCGTCACTACCCACGCTGCTGCGTTCTGGACCAGTTGGAGCCTCCGGGTGCTCTTCAAGGGGAGCCCCATGTAGAGAGCATTGCAGTAGTCAAGGCGAGAGGTGACGAGGGCATGAGTGACTGTGCACAGGGAATCCCGATCAAGAAAGGGCTGCAACTGGCGAATCAGGCGAACCTGACAAAAGGTCCCCCTGGTTACAGCCGTCAGATGTTCCTCCAAGGACAGCTGCATATCCAGGAGGACTCCCAGATTGCGAGCCCTCTCTGTGGGGGCCAAAGACTTGCCCAATAGTCAGTGATGGAGTCAACTGACTATATCAGGATGCCGGGAACCACAGCCACTCAGTCTTGGAAGGGTTGAGCTTGAATCTGTTCCTCCCCATCCAGATCCGCACAGCCTCCAGGCACTGGGACATCACTTCAAGGGCATCGTTGGGGTGGCCTGGGGTGGAGATGTACAGCTGGGTGTCATCAGCGTACTGGTGGTATCTCACCCCGAAGCCACGGATGATCTCGCCCAGTGGCTTCACATAAATGTTGAACAGAAGGGGCGAGAGGACCTATCCCTGCGGCACTCCACAGATGAGAGGCCTCGAGGTCGACCTCTGCCCCCCTGCCAACACAAACTGCGACCGGTCAGAGAGAAAGGAGGAGAACCACCGCAACACGGTGCCTCCCACCCCCAACTCTTCCAGCCGGTGCAGCATGATACCATGGTCGATGGTATCAAAAGCCTCTGAGAGATCTAACAGGACCAGAACAGAGGAGCAACCCCTGTCCCGAGCCCTCCAGAGATCATCAACCAACGCGACCAATGCCATTTCCGTGCTGTACCCTGACCTGAAACCCGACTGGAACGGATCTAGATAAGATGTTTCCTCCAGGAATTGTGGAAACTGTCGCGCGACCACACTCTCAACAACCTTCACCATGAAGCGAAGGTTGGAGACAGGATGCTAGTTGGCCAATATTGCCGGATCCAATATTGGCCAATATTGCCGGATATAAAGATTGCTGTCTTACTTTGCTTCTATTCTCTGCCAGGTCAAGTCACCTGTATATCAATGGACAGGGCAACATCAATTTTCTTTACCCCTAAATGCTAATCAGGAACTTCTATTTTGGGATTAACTTGGGACTTCATTATTGAAACAGCTGGCTTATACATTCATACATACTTTTTTTTTTTTTTTTGCTTCTTCCCATCCCATTGCATCAGGAAGGGTTTTGGAAAACTCAAAAGCTTATAGAATAGGATAGAATTCTTTATTGGCCAAGTGTGATTGGACACACAAGGAATTATTATATCATCCTGTCAGATCATTTTCACATCCACCTAAATATGGCATGAAGATATCCCAATAAACAGTTTTAGTGCCACCTGCTTAAAATGTTGCCTTTCTTCTCTAACTCTCAGCTGAAGTTGTATTTTGCTATTCCAAGTTTAAAATAGTGCTTTTACTATTCTTGCTAGTGATGCCACCTAGCACACTTCATCAATTATGGGATTGCTGAAGTAGTCAGGAGTGGATTCTGCCTAATTCCTATTGATCATTTGACTGCTGGGAGCCTAGCCCCTTCCCTCTGGTCCCTGAGAAGGTCCCTCCATATCCGTTTTGGCTTGATCTGGATAGGGAAGACTGGACTGTTCAGAAACATCAGCTCTTGGATTGCTTGATGGTGCTTTCCTTGTTGTCAAATCAGCTCCTTAAACCCATGGGTTTAGCATTCTTTTGAAAGAGCGATATAGGCCTGTTTTTTAAAAAATAGGACCAGCAACGTCTTGAGGAGGGGGAGAGAGGGAGAGGGAGAGGGAGAGGGAGAGGGAGAGGGAGAGGGAGAGGGAGAGGGAGAGAGAGAGAGAGAGAGAGAGAGAGAGAGAGAGAACACAGAAAGTCCATTTAAGTGAGAAACAAAACCAGGCATTGCCAGCTGTGGGTACCTAATTCTGTTACCAATGATGGTTGAATTTTTATTTTTTTGCTACTTCTGCCAACAAGTTATTTAGCATGGCTGTGCTTCTTGCCATTTTTATCCATCGGAGAGGGAGCAGCTTTTTACCATCCCAGTTCTATAACCATCCACTGCCAGGGCTACCATTCCTTTGCAGCCAAAAGTGGAACTGGCTCATTATTGCATTCTCCAGCGTGCCTCCTCTGAACCTGTAACCAACCAGTCAGGGTTTGGGAATAGCCCAATGGATGCCTCCATGCCTGCAACCTGACAGATAGGTGTGTGTGTGTGTGTGTGTGTGTGTGTGTGTGTGGGTGTGTGTAAATTCAGTATTGCAAGCTAATTCTGCTCACAGCCAGGAGTTTGATCCTGACCGGCTCAAGGTTGACTCAGCTTTCCCTTCCCTTGTTGGAGGTAATATGCTGGCTCTGTAAACTGCTTAGAGCAGGGGTCTCCAACCTTGGCAACTTTAAGACTTGTGGACTTCAACTCCCAGAGCTCCTCAGCCAGCTTTGCTGGGAGTTTATAATGCTTTACAGTGCTCTCTAAGCCAAGCGTCTCCAACCTTGACAACTTTAAGACTTGTGGTCTTAAAGTTGTCAAGGTTGGAGACCCCTGGCTTAGAGAGCACTGTAAAGCATTATAAAGCAGTATATAAATCTAAGTTCTATTCTATCTCACAATGTGATTCCTATGGCTCTAAACATTGCCCCACCTGAGCCCATCCCCTACCTGAGTCCATTAATGAGAGCAATTGGGGTTTGTTTTTTTTCCCCTGCTGGTAGGCAATTCAATGGGAGAGGCAATGAAGCCAAGGAGATCCACCGGTCGCATTCCTCAGATTGCCCTGCAACAACAAGCGCTACCTCATTCCCCAGCATCATTATAGGGAAAGAGATTCACAGTGAGGGCTACATCATCCACATCAATGTAGCCTATTGCTAGCTGAAAGATTAGAGGACAGTGGGGCTTATTTTTTTATTTAAAGCCCACCTATCTGACTCTGCCAGGTGACATTCCTGGTTGGTCCTAATAGAGGTATTTTTTAAAAATCCAGTGAACCAAATGGTGATCAGTTTCTCTGCTAATGGCATCTGACGTCTGTGATATCAGAAAATGAACAAAGGTTGCTGGCTGAAGGTGACCATATCAGTCAGAGGACAGATGCTGAATCTCGTGGCTGGATCTGATGAAGTTATTTCCTTTTCTACAGCAGCAGCTGTCACACTTTTTTTTTTTTTTTAAATCTGCCTAAATAATTTAACCCGGGCAACAGTTTAGTCTCAGGAGACACAAATTTGGAATCCAGTACTGTTTTTCTTGATCAGATTGGTTAGCTGGGGCTGGGATAGTATGACAGCCAGAGGTGGGTTTCAGCAGGTTCTGACCAGTTCTGGAGAACTGGTAGTGGAAATTTTGAGTAGTTCGGAGAACCGGTAGTAAAAATTCTGACTGGCCCCGCCCCCATCTATTCTCTGCCTCCCGAGTCCCAGCTGATCAGGAGGAAATGGGGACTTCACAGTAATCTTCCCCTGGAGTGGGGTGGGGATGGGGATTTTACAGTATCTTCCCCCTGTCACGCCCACCAAACCATGCCACACCACCAAGCTGGTAGTAAAAAAAGTTTGAAACCCACCACTGGTGACAGCCTTCCTGGTTCTCCTTCTCCTGATTTTTGTGCCGCTTGCACAAATTCTCCATTCCCTGAAGCCTGCTTTCAGGGCACTTCTCTGTTTGCTTGCCTGAAAACGAGAGACCAAAGCCAGCCATTTGCTAGGAAGGATAAAACACTGCACCAGGCACTCCATTTAACCTCTGAGAGCACTCGGCATCTTGTCACCATTCTGGTAAGGACTGTTTCCCCTTTCATACTCACTTGACAGCACAGTGAAAATGTCACTGATCTACTGATTTCTCTTTGGGAGCAGAGGGAATACTGCATTTGTTTCAACAACAGAGAGCAAAATGTGCTCACGTGGCTCCTTTTACCCCATCCACTCACAAAAAGTGGAATGCCATGCATGCCTTCGAGATATTTAGGTGCTCCATCTAAAACAACACAAATCGTCTCTGCAACAGCAATACAGGGCTTGACTAGCATGGCTGTGCTACACACTTGCCCTCCTTTCTTAGGCAGATATATGGAGGTTGCACGGCAGGCAGAAGGAGATGGGTGAAGCTTTCCCAAGGACAGAGTTGCAATAATTAGGAGAGGTGGGGAGAGAAACCCTTTGAGCAGCTGTTGTAAAGCTCAAATGTTTTATCCAGTAGAAGATAGAACTGTGCAATTATTTAATGACCCAAGGTTCTTCCTCCTAAAATCCATATAATGACACGGTGTTCCCAAACACTCGTTTTAAAAAACAGGAGTTTATTAAAATATATTACATATATAATAAGAAATACATTCAAAGAAATATATGGTAAATCAGGAAAAAAAGGAAAGGAAGGGACAAAGAAAAAGGAGATAGAAAAAAGAAAATCAAAGAACCAAACAGAACAGAGAACATGAAAAAATATAAACAAGCGGCTTACGATTTTCTTCTTGGTGGCTATACACACAATTCTAATTAAACCTTTCTAAGATTACATCATAATTCCCGTCTTTCTATAACTTATTCTAATAATCAAAATCATAAATCAGAAAATCATTTTCTATGGAAAAAATCCACAAGGGGTTTCCAGTCATTAATGAATGTCAATAATGACCTTTCTCTAATCAAAGTCTTTCCAAACATTCTCAATCTTCATTTGGACATTAGTTTTCCTGCTGACAAAGATGACGAGTCAATGCCAGAAGTTACTAAGTCAAAAAGACACAATAAGACAAAAATGCATTGAAAGACTGAAAAAACAAAGAAACAAATCGGCTACCACCAAGGCATGCAGTCACAAAGCTCCATTCTAAATCTGTTTGGAAAGTTTTGCTGCATTCAAAGGGCTTTTATTTTTTTTTAAAGTGGGCACCTTTTCATGGATGTTATCACCAGAGGAGACTGGATAAGAAGATTTGGCCTTTTCTCATGGGACATTCAGCACTGTAACCTCTCCTGGGCTAAAAAAATTAGGTAGAGTGCATGCAGCCCACAAGATATCAGTTGCCCCTTGTTGTGTAGTTGCATGTCTTAGCTGAGCACAACTGAATTCTCCATCACATTAAATTTCTCACAAATGTTACCGTCCCCATTAGGCTGCGGGAGCATTGGTACCACAGGTGGGTTTCAGCAGGTTCTGACCAGTTCTGGAGAACTGGTAGTAGAAATTTTGAGTAGTTCGGAGAATAGGTAGTAAAAATTTTGACTGGCCCCGCCCCCATCTATTCTCTGCCTTGGAAGTCCCAGCTGATCGGGAGGAAATGGAGATTTTACAGTAACCTTCCCCTGCCACACCCACCATGCCACGCCCACCAAGCCATGCCACACCCACCAAGCCATGCCTACAGAACCAGTAGTAAAAAAATTTGAAACCCACCATTGATTAGTACCATAAAGTTCTTGTGCAAATCAGTTTAATTCTCTGAAGTAACACACATTTGGTTCTCTTCTTATGAAGATCTCTTGCTCATACCATTCCTTTGTTCAAAGGTGAAAATAAAAATGAGTCATCTCTGAAAATCATCAAAAATTGTTTAGATCTTCTTAGCCTGGTTATTATAGGCTATAGCCATCTTTTACTGGGTTTAGTGAGAGCTGTGAGTCTCAAGGGGTTATCTTGACCAGCTCCCTTCTCATAACTGCGCAAGATCACTTAAAGCAGCCTATAAGACAGCTTTAGATATTGGATATATCAAAAACATAAACAAGAAACACTCAAATGTGTGGTTATGAACCATTCAAATGGCCTGGCGTAAGATTATTAAAGGCTCCTGTGCCTCTAATAATGGTGCAGTTATAATTTAGGAGGAGTTCATAAAGATGTATAATAAAGATGACGAGAACAGCTCCACTTAGCTACTATACCTCTAGCCCCTGTGTTTATGAAGAGAATACACCACTGGAATTTCTTATTTGCTTGGGACTTATTTTTGTTTTGCACAACGATTCCTCTTTTTCCCGCAATCCATCCTGAGTAATCCAGCAAAATGACTGCAAATGCTTGGAAACAAATGTTAAGGCAGAATTTTGTACTTTTGTATAAGTCTCCCTTTACGGTTTCTTCTTTTTTTAAAAAATGACTATACTGATACAATACAATCCTAGCACTTCTCTTACAGGGTGGTTGGCAATGACGCATGACCTACGTTGTTGTAGGCATTTTTACATGACGTGAGCAGGTGAAGCCTGAGCTGAGAAAGTCTTTGGGTATTATTCCAGATGCCATATGGAGTAACTGCGATATATTAATTAATGCAGATTTCTCCAACTTGGCCTCTGCAGCTCTGTGAACTAGACACCCAGAGTTGGTTGGAAAGCTTGGGAAGAGTTGCCCACTATAATGGAGGGCATCAGCTCGGGGAAAGCTAAGTTAAAGGGTCAGTTTCTTGGTTTTCTGCTAGGCAAAGTAATTTAAACGGTGCCATGTTGAAGACAAATCCATTTCCTACACAACAGGAGCCTTCAGAAACAAAGGACCTCTCCAATTGTGTGGAAAATTAATATCCCTTGTGGGTGGAAAGAGCAAATATTCTCTGCCTGTCATTTCAGGTTTATTGTTTTGTCGGTTCCTTTTTCACCATATCAGGGGGTGATATTTGATTCTAATCCTGGTTTGGGTGGGGCCAATATTTTGATAAGACCCAGAAATCAATTTCCATGCTTCTCACTGCAAAGCCAGGTGAAAGAAGAAGTTCAGCCTTCTTTGAAGGAACTCTTTTAACAGTCTTGAGCCGGAGGCCTGTTGCCACTTGCTTGGAGATAGTGGCCAGATCAGTGGTGAAATCCTCTGAAGTCTGGTACTGGTTATGTAAGTCTGTTACTGAACGCACGCTTTACATGCATGTGCGCCTGAGGTGCGCCCACACAGCACTAAAAAAGGAATATTTTGAAGCCTTCCGACTCTGCAAAGTAGAACAGAGGGGGGCGGGGGGAATCCGCTGTGCCACGTGATTTAGATTAGCTGGAAAGCAGGAAATGCTGATGATTCTAGCTAATATAAATCACACATCACAGCTGATCATCTCCCAGCTGATCGTCGGAAATACCGATTCGCCCGAACCGGTAGCATTTCACCCCTGGGCCAGATAGGTCAAAGACTCAGAAATTATAAGAAGATAACTTCAACCAACTTATAACAAAGCAGATTGGAGAAATGCAAAATATCTCTATGTGTTAGCAGATAGATGCCTGTCAACAGAGGAACAAAGCTTTTAAAAAGATAGAGAAGGGCATAAAGAGCAAAGCTAGGGAAAAACAGATCTTTTATTTTTTTAAAAAACCTATCAGATAATTAACTTTTATGGTGTGTTTCGAGGGAAAGTCCAGCTATAACATGCTGACACTTTCACCCCATACCCACATATTTTAGAACATAGTTCTCAGTCAGTGTTACGTGTGTCCTTGGTAAGATGCAGCAGGAATCTAGAGGGGACGGAGGCACAGTTGTCAGCTGTCCCAGAACTGTCAATCCTCAGCAGCAGAAAGAACATCTCCAGCAGCCTTCAGCCATTTGCCTGAATAAATGGAGAGCTCAGAATGGGGCCACATAGAGAGTTTCTACTCTCTACCTCCATGCTTCAGGTGGTATCGTTGAAGTGCAGCTAGAGATGTATTAGCTGCAAGAGAAGCACAGCTCTCCAAAGGATCAGTGAGCCTGCTTTATTTAAGTCCAGCATCACCAAGAGCTGTGCCTGCCCTGCTTTAAACTTGCCTGAATGCATGTGAGCTGTAAAGAAGCAGGGTGCTTTGAAATGTCTTTGAAACCCTAGCTGTCCTCCTTTCTATCATAGTGGAGCTGAGATTATTTGATAGAATGTGTGGTGAACTGTAAGGTTGTGACTTGAGCAAAAGTATGCTATTCACATTAACTTCAGAGTTAGCCCAATAGCCTAGTGGGCTTGATTCTGAGTAAACATGGCAGGATTTCTCTGTCAATATTACTTTGGACACCCTTAAAAAAGCAAAGCCAGAGTCGCTGTCTTCTTCTTCTTCTTTTGCAACTAACTGTATTGAGTTTCAAAACAATAAAAAAACAAAATAACACAAAAGGAGGGAAAGGGGAAGATTTAAAAGGTGACAAAAATACAAACAAATATAAAAAATAATAACTTTTGACTTTTTCCAGTATAGATACAAATATACAATAAAGCAACCTCTTATTCTAAATTTAAATAAATACATTTGAAAAATACAATACAATAAAAATAACTTATGTTAAATTTAACATAAATTACTAAGTATAGTAATTTGTCTCTGGAGATTCTCAGTCATCCAGGTCATGGTTGTCCCAAAGGTGCTTTTTTCAAGAGGCAACTGGACTTTCTGGTTTTTCTTTGAGGATGTTTCGCTTCTGATCCAAGAAGCTTCAGAAACAAAACGTCTTCAAAGAAGAACCAGAAAGTCCAGTTGCCTCTTGAAAAAAGCACCTTTGGGACAATATAGTAATTGTTAAATGAAAACATGGATATTAATATTTCTGTAATCAAATGTGATCTCATTATCCAATCCCAAAATCAAATTTTTATTTATCTTTTTCAAACATAAATTCCAAGAAAATAATTTTTCAATAACATAGATAGATAGATAGATAGATAGATAGATAGATAGAGATATAAACAATAATAGAAATTACAATACAAATATTCCCTCATTTTAAATTTAAGCCAATACATTTTAAATAACTTAACTTTTTAACACCACAATATTTATATAATCAATGCAAATCTAATCATCAATCCCAAAATCAAATTTTCATTTTTATCTTTCTCCAGCAAGAAATCCAACAATGGCTTCTAGGAAGCAAGAAACTTTTACAAGCCCAGAGTCTTCTCAGAGAAATTAGTAAGAAAGAATATACTGTAGAAAGGGGAGTGTTCAAAAAAGCCAGATTGAAAAGCTGGGTCTTATATTCATCCCTAAAGGTGGAAAGAGTGGAAGGGTAAAGGCCAGCCATGGGACCAGTAAAGGCCAGTGAAATCCAATTTTTTTTACTACCACCATGGCTTGGTGGGCATAGTATGGTTGGTGGGCATGGCAGGGGAAGGATACTGCAAAATCCCATTGCCACCCCACTCTGGGCCAGCCAGAGGTAGTATTTGCCGGTTCTCCAAACTACTCAAAATTTCCACTACCGGTTCTCCGAACTGCTCAAAATTTCTGCTACCAATTCTCCAGAACCTGTCAGAACCTGCTGGATTTCACTCTTGGACTGGAGGAAGGTATTAAATCAATTGCAAGTGACACAAGAGAAAGCCCTCTCCCACCTGTCCACTCACTGAAGTACTGAATGTGGGGTGAATATTCTCCTAGAGTCATATTTATTAAAACGCTGAGGAAAATAAAGGGATGGCCTGCCCTACAACATTCACCCACAAATAACATGCATTGCTCATTCTAGGCGTACCCCATACTTACAATGGTTCGTGTAGAAGTGGGAGACGAAGCAATAATTGAAATGTAAGGTCCAGTGCTATGAGTACTTTATCTCCATTTCTTACAAATGGGTTTTGATCACTGATTTCCACCAAAGTTCTCTATAATTGTTGGTGCTCTCTGAGTCTTTGGGACAGAGGCTGCAATAGCAATGCAGTGGTGCCCTCGGAGGACATTAAAGCATTTCAATGCACACAGGATCCCAGGAGACTCTTTAAACAGTGTTTCTTCTGCAAGATGTTTTCAACAGGGAGGAAGCAAAAGGACAAGGTGGAACAAGTCAGTGGTGGGATTCAAAAAAATTTATTACCTGTTCTGTGGGCGTGGTTTGGTGGACATGGCTTGGTGGGCGTGGCTTGGTGGGCATGGCAGGGCAAGGATACTGTAAAATCTCCATTCCCTCCCCACTCCAGGAAAAGGTTACTGCAAAATCCCCATTTCTTCCTGATCAGCTGGGACTCGGGAGGCAGAGAACAGATGGGGGCAGGCCCAGTCAGAATTTTTACTACTGGTTCTCCAAACTACTCAAAATTTCTGCTCCTGGTTCTCCAGAACTGGTCAGAATCTGCTGAAACCCACCTCTGGAACAAGTATAATGTCATTGCTGCTGTCGCTGTTTAGTAAGAGAAGCTCACAGGGCAATGTGTCTGATGTTGATTGGGTTTGCTAGACATCCTTCCACTGACCTTTTCACTTTTTTAGCCTCTCTCACTCCTTGGGTATACCTGTAACTTGCAACTTTAGATGCTGTGCTTTAGTGCTATTATATTACTATTACTATATTTCCTGAAAAATCAGACCTGAAATGAAAGCATCATGTGTTAAATACTGAGAATGTTGGCAAAGCACCAAAGGAATGAATATTGCAGAGGACATTAGTCTTAACATGCAACTCTTTTGTTTTCAGTTATGCTGTTAATGGGAAGAAGAAATAAGTTAATTTGACTCAGGACAGCTAATGAATATATTTTGCAGAACAATAGAGGTGTGTGTGTGTATGTGCATGTGTCTGCTTAAAATTGCTTCGAAATAAAGCAACTCTGCATTGCTTATAATATGTTGCTGCCTTCAATCGTTTCATTTCCTCACTGTATTATGACATTAGAGACCTTGAAGCATTGCTGAATTCTTGTTGGAGTTGAAAGCAAATCCCCAGGAGAGGCACGGGATCTGACTTATATCTCTTGTTATTATGTACACTAGCTGGTACAACATGATTTAACTTAGCTCTAACACTGGAAAAGCTTTCTGAGGTCAAACTGACAGGCCTTTTACTCCAGTAGCCTGTTACAGCTATATCTGCATCAAGTCATTTCCTTCGGTCTTTTCTTCCAGACACTCTTTTACCAACTCTCATTTTAAAAGGGGGGGAAAAAAGTAAGTTCACAGTTGAGTACACTGATGAAAAGGAAAATTCTCCAAAATCCTCCAAGATATGGCAAGCGTATGTGGGTCATTTTCTCTGATAATGGCCAGCACTAAAGACAATTGTGTCTTTCAGCTACCTTTGACCAGCTTAATTCACTCCATTTCGGTCGGGAGGGGAGTCTTCCGCATCACACAGAACAATTTCAGAAAAGTAGCCATTTCATCTATAGTTGTGAGACAGCAGCCCAGAGGCAAATTGTTCCGTTATGAGCTGGCCATTTGCATGCCTTTTAAGAGCTAACTTTGCTACCGTTCTTACTGGCTCTACTGCTCTTCTCTTTACATAATGTGGTTGTGCCACATTTTCACAGTAAAACTTTCTTCATCATTTTTTTTCATTGTATCTCATTTCATTATAAGCAATGTAGGGTAGTTTACTCACAAGTTTTGTCTGTACTACTCTTATGAAAAGACATTTTAGAAATATCAATTATCAAGATTTGGTAGACTGTAATAACTAACTTCCTTTTCCCTGACCAACAATCACTGCATAACATGAAAAATGCGTTTGCACATTATGTTCAACCATTATTTGTACATCCATGGTTTATCAAATAAATAACAACTCTGGATTCACATAACTCAATAAGGCATAATAGATGCTACGGTCTGGTTGTGTGAACCTGGTTGAAGAATTTAACAAGAATAGCTTTCCTTTTGATTGCTCTTCCAGAAAGATAGCACCTATAATCATAGTGATGGGAGGTATCTTGGAAGTCTTCTAGTTCAATCCCTTACCCAAGGCAGGAGCCCTTGGACAAGTAGTTGTCCAATTTTTCTTGAAAGCTTCCAGCAATGGAGCACCCACAACTTTGGAAGGCAAGTTGCTCCATTGCTTAATAGCTCCTACTGTCAGGAAATTCCCCCTTATTTTCAGGTTGGATCTACCTCTCATGAGCTTCCACCCATTGTTTCTTGTCCTGCCCTCTAGTGCTACAGAGAAAAAAAAATATCATTCTTCATTGTGGCAGCCCTTCAAGTATTGGAAGACTGCTATCAATCTTCTCTTCATTAAGGTAAACATAACTAGTTCCTTTAGCCTTTCTTTCTTTCTTTCTTTCTTTCTTTATTTATTTATTTATTTATTTATTTATTTATTTATTTATTATTTGTCAAGCATGTATAAGATAACAGATATAAGTATAAACATGATTATGAATACAGGAAATGGACACTGCTGTTAACAAGTGCAGGGTTTGATAGGGCGCTCCCTATTTTGACCACTCGTTGCCTGTTTGACAGGGACGCAGCTATCCACTTATGCAGGGATCCAGAAATGCTATAAGATTTTAGTTTTAGAAGTAGTTTGTTGTACTACTGAATCAAAGGCTTTACAGAAGTCTATGTAAATTGTGTCTATTGCTTTACCCTGGTCGAGTTGTGTAATCCATATGTTTTTGCAGTGTAGAAATTGCAGATTACAGGATAATTTTGTCCTGAAACCAAATTGCTTGTTACAGAGTAGGTTGTTTATCTCTAAGTGGAGGGTAATGGATTGATTTATGATTGATTCCATGACTTTGCAGGTGGCGGAACATAAAGAGATTGGTTTGTAATTCATATGTATTCATAGGATTTAGCTTCCAGATGCCATATTTCTTGCTCTTGTCTGCACTCTTTCTAGGGCCTCAGCATATTTTTTTTTTTTTTTTGTATTGTGGTTACCAGAATTGGACACAGTATTCCAAATGTGGCTTCGTCAGTGTGATACAGACAGATGCTATCACTTTCCTTGATCTTGATATACCTTGTTAGTTTTCTGCCTACTACATATGTAGCCATTATAAATACTATGCCATAGTGTAAGATGGGGGCTAGGTTAAAAAAGAAAATAGAATGTTAAAACCATGAAATAAACTTTCTATATTTTAATTTTATTCTTCCCATCTTTGCAATTTATATTGTCACAGCATTCTTTATCTATGTAATGGACAACCTTCCCAATTGCCCATGCTGCAACCAGAGCTCTCCTATTTGATTTGAAACATGCTGTATTTTCTGCATCTATGCAAAAAAGAGAGAGAGGTCTGGCAAAGCAATAAAAGGGGAACAGGCAATATCTTCTCTGTGGACATTAACATTCATGTACATCTTTGGTCATATCTTTGCCTCATCTGACTGTAATTTTGTCCTCTTTATTTTTAGTAAAAAGTAAATAAATGGGATAGTAGAGAGTAAAGCATGCTGCCTTATCTGCTTTTCTGTTTAGTACAATATCTCCAGCCATTCATGGAAAACACGCAGCCCTTGTCTAGAAATGCACTCCCTTTTTACCAGATCTGAGTGTAGATGGTTAATATATTTATCTTGGTCTTTTACTCTGGGAACACACTCCTATCAAGAGCTGCAAAATGCTTGTATTGGCAGGGCCTCATCAAGATACATAACCTACTGTAAGAAAAATCATCATACCTGAGCCCTGGTGGTTAGAATGCAACATTGCAGGCTAATTCTACCAATTGTCAACAGTTTGATCCTCATTGGCTCTAGGTTGGCTCAGCCTTCCATCCTTCTGAGGTCAGTAAAATGAGGACCCAGATTGTTGGGAGCAATGTGCTAACTCTGTAAACTGCTTACTCTGTAAAACACTACGAAGCAGTATAAGTCTACGTGCTATTACTATTGCTATAATATAAGCTAAATCAGCCCTCCATCTCCACGTTGCACTTGGAATATTACCAAAAAGTTGGACAGCGTGAAAACCAGTGGTGGGTTTCAAATTTTTTTACTACCGGTTCTGTGGGCGTGGCTTGGTGGGCGTGGCATGGCATGGCATGGCTTGGTGGCATGGCAGGGGAAGGATATTGTAAAATCTCCATTCCCATCCCAGGAGAAGGATACTGTAAAATCTCCATTCCCACCTCACTCCAGGGGAAGGTTACTGCAAAATCCCCATTTCCTCCAGAACAGCTGGGACTTGGAAGGCAGAGAATAGATGGGGGTGGGGCCAGTCAGAATTTTTACTACCAGTTCTCTGAACTACTCAAAATTTCCACTACCGGTTCTCCAGAACTGGTCAGAACCTGCTGAAACCCACCTCTGGTGAAAACCCAGGTTTCCACCTCATCCTAAATCTGGGGATATGTAATGTCTCCCTGGTGCAGGCGATAATACTGTACTCATAGATAATCAGCTCATCACTGACATCACAGTATGCCTTAAAATGTAGAAGTCCCACTTGTCCTCCTGTACTGAATTCTGCATGGAATTCTACATAGCATCTAGCCACAGCTTCTTTGTTATACTTTTCTGATAGATAAAGATTCTGGCCACTTGGAAGGGAGGGTGTCCAGCTTTTTGAGCATGGGGATAAGAAAATGTAGGTCTGCATGTATTTTAAGCACTTTTCTATCATCAGATCATCAAATCATCAGATCAGGAACTAACTTAATAAACCCTAAAAGTAAGCATGGAATCTAAAAGAAAAGACTTAAATGATTTTTTAAAAAGGGGAGGGGGACACACAGGCATTGATTTAAATCAGACAGATGAAAAATAGATCCATGGCATGCTAAACTATATTGGAGATTGGCATTTGTATCATCAACAGAGGGGGGGCTTAAGAAACTCAAGATGGAACCTTGTTGCATTGTGTGCTTGTGATGCAGGTAAAAAAGGCACAAAGTTTCTATTGTGCAGTTGTAGCCCTCACCCACCTTGACTTTTTTATCCCATTTCACAGACACCCCTGGTCATCACAACCTAAACCACGAGTCAAAGGATAAGTGTCTTAATAAGTGTCTACAACCATATAATTTTGTAGGTCAGCTTATCTTAAGTATGGACTGACATACCATCCTAATGTAGGTTAACATTAGTTTAATGGTTAGGCAACCATTAGTTCCCTCAAAGAAGCAAGAGTGCCTATGCAGAATTGATTCTGCTGCAGCTTTTCCTATTTGGGAGTTACAGAAGATACACCTTTGGAGATAAAGAAATATTAGATGAGAGAGAGAGATGATAGATAGATAGATAGATAGATAGATAGATAGATAGATAGATAGATAGATAGATAGATAGATAGGGAAGGAAGGAAGGAAGGAAGGAAGGAAGGAAGGAAGGAAGGAAGGAAGGAAGGAAGGAAAGAAGGAAGATGGGAGGGAGGGAGGGAGGGAGGGAGGGAGAGAGAGAGAGAGAGAGAGAGAGAGAGACCAACTGGGAGAAAAGCTAGTCTCATAGTGTAGCTACTACATATCTGATAAACTCACTACATGCATTTTGAAATTCTTTGAAATAAATAATCAACCAGGAACTTACAGCCTGCTCAAAGATTACTGAGATATGACTATCAAACCATAACTAATTGTTTACTATATTATCTGGAGAATATTCAGTGGGTAAGTAACTTAACCACGATTAATGCTAAGCTCAATAAGTAGGTCCTACTTTCCAGTTACTGTCTGTCATACAGAAAATCTACCCCAGAAAAAGTGCTTCCTCTGATGTTAATTTATTTATGTGATGCCCAATCACATGCCCTTTCAGTGCATCCCAACTTCCAAAGTATAATAGAATAATTAAATACAATAATTTACAGAGGGTCAATGCAAAGTTGTGGTTAAGGTATCAGACTGGGCAGCAGGGAGACCCAGATACCTGATCACCCTCAACCACAGAAGCTGGTTTGATGACTTTGGGCCAGTCACTTCTTTCAGCCAGTTGTTTATCTAGATTAAGAAATACTATATATATTGAGCTGACTTACTGGAGGATAAGTGAGATATAAATCTAAAAATAAATTATAGATAGATATAGATATAGATATAGATATAGATATAGATATAGATATAGATATAGATATAGATATAGATATAGATATAGATATAGATATAGATATAGATATAGATATAGATATAGATATAGATATAGATATAATTTATTCCTTCAATTTATGTAGCCAACAATTTATAAAGATTCTGGATAACTTATTTAAAAACCAAGCTAAGAACAGGAACTTCTTATACTGTATATTTTAACATTAAATGCTTTATATTTACATTATATTTTACAGCCTTCTTTAGATGAAAAGGATTTATAAAGGATTTACAATAAGTGCTGGAAGTTGCTTAACTTCTACAAAGAGAGAATTCCATAGCCCAGGCTTGACACCAAGAGGGCCCTGTTTCTTCTTGCCTCATTAAGAATGTAGTCTTGTTGACTTCCGGTTTGCTGTTTGTCCCCGCTGGACGCTCCTTTGGGATCGTCGCACCCACTGCCTGTAAAGAGCCGCCTTTATAGAGGAATGGCGGCTCGAAAAAACTCCGTTTCCTCATGAGGAAACGGAGATAGAGCAGGCTGGGGTGGGTTGCCTAATCCCAAAAGTTTTTTTTTTACTCTTGGGACGGAGCGGAAGAGACTCCCCGTATCCCCAGCCGATGCTCCGGGCTCTGGGAGATCTCTGCTACACGCAGAGCTAGGTGGCAAAAGCAAGCCTGTAAACTTGTAAAACTAATTAAAGAAGACGTGAGCTGGACCGCTGACCCTGAGGCGCAAGTATTTTTTTTTTCTTATTTTAGAAAAGTTACTGAAGTTGTTTAAGAAGTGAAAGGAAAAAAGATTTTTTAAAATGGCGATTGCTGAGGCTTGAAGAGAGGCTGAAAAGGGAAAGTCCTTCCGTTTTCTATTACAAAGTAGCGGAATGAATACTTCTGGCCGTAATTGAGGCAAAACCTCACTCTCACTCTTGCTTTTTTTTTCTTTTTTTTTTCCTGGGGATCTGATATTGATCTTGGTTGGAAACAAGCCTTTTTTTTTTCTCTCTTTTCCACTAAATCTTGTCTGTGTGGGAAATGGCATCGGGACTTACACAGCTAGACAAACAAGGGGGGGGAATTTCCCCCATTAATAAATTACATTAACAAGTTGTAACTCTCCAGTGTCAGAAACCTGATTTTAATATAATAGAATTTCTTCTTGAAGAGATTGTAAGAAGGGATGAGATTGTGCACCAGCAACTCGAAAAATTTAAGCAGGAAATTAAAGAAATTGGTGAATTGGTGAAATCAAAGTTTGACTTTTTGAATCGAAAGATTTTAAATACAGCTAATGGTTTATCAGACTTTCTGATTTGGTTGGATGCAAAGACTAAATTATTAGAGTCTAAAATGAAGGAAACTGAGGAGAATTTGGATGACAAGATTCAAAAAATTAAAAAGGATTTGGTAAACATTCAGGATAATAGCTCAGAAGACAAATCTAAAATGGAGGTTGACCAAAAGACTGGTAATGAAGAAAATGTGCAACAGAGGATTGAAAGAGAAGTTTTAATGATTCAATATAATTTTACAGAATATGCAATTAGACTGAGAGGTCTGCAGGAAAATAATAGAGATGACTTAAGGAAAATATCTTCTGAAATTCTGGCTGGGATTTTAAAGGTTCAACCTGATGAAGTGTTTTGCAGGATTGATAGAATTTATAGAATAAACTCCTGGTTGGCAAAGCAAAGGCAATTGCCTAGAGATGTGGTGATCTATTTTACAGATAAAGAAATTAGGAATAATATTGTGCAGAACTCTTTTAATTCTACTTTGCAATTTCATGGAAGAAAGATTTGGATTTTTAAGGAGCTCCCGACTAAGATGCTAATGGAGAGGAAGAAATTTGGCTTTCTAGTGACTGAGTTAAAAAAAAGAAATATCCTATTTAGGTGGGATGCCCCAGTTGGTTTAATATTGAGACACCAAGGAGTAAGATATCAACTGAACACTGTTGAAAAAGCGGAAGAATTTTATCAAAAAATTTTAAAAATGAACTTAACATCTTTAGGCACAATACAGGATAAGCAAAAGGAGTTGGAAACAAAAGGAAAATATCAAATTACAGAGGCTGTGGTGGATAAATTGTCTTTGGACTCCCTGGGTACCCCAGCTGGACTGTCTATAAATAAGAGAGCAGTGTCATCCGACTCCAATGTGATGAACCACCAAGTCACAGACAAGTGCGCAAATCAACCAGTTGATATACAAGTGATGGAGAAGAAAGATGAGATGACAAAACTAACCCAACAAGATCAACTCATAAAGCAGAATGAAAATCGATCAGCCGACACACAATTGGTAGGCACGAAACGAGGATGGAAATTCAACCCGCAAAAGAAAAAGAAAAGAAATAGATCTCATAGAAACAGCAGTTTCTAAACCAAGCAACAGTGAAGCCAGGGACTTTAAAAAATGAATGAATATCTGAAAAGATAGTGGAGGCGAACAATTGTTTAATACTATCCTGAGGATTGTGGCAGATCTCTGTAATGCCGTGATTTTGGGATGTGAAAAGAGCCTTACCTTGTTGGATTTGAATTATCTACTCTGGATTTCTTTTACTGGTAAATATATTATAATTATTTTGAGTTACAAGGCAGGAGAGTTATGCTGGGGCATGCAGAAGATCTGGATGTTACCCATTAGGAGGATGGGAATCAACAATCCTGATGAACACCATAACTATAACTATATGGATATAATTATAATGTCACTCGAGTGGTTGTTTTTACTTTTATATATATACGAGGATATCTACTACTGATGGGGGCAGAAGATGATTGAAGATTTTGAACAAACTGTTGCACCAGCATGTTATTTTACCCTATTATGGGTGATGGATTTAACAATCCAGTGGAAAGACACCAAAGAAGATATTATATGGATTATAAATTTAAAGTTATTGTCTTTTTTCTTTTTACAAAATGGAATGCATATATAGATATGTGTATATCTTAGTAAAGTGGGCAGTGGATTATATTTAGAATTGTATTGCATGATTTTGTAGGAATTGAAGGGTTGAAATAGGTTAGTTTACTGATTGATTAGTCTAAGAAAAAGGATCTTTAAGTCATATATTTAGGGGAGTGGAGGAATTGGATAGAACTGAATAAATGTTAAATTTGGATGTAGGGAGAAGGCCGCTTTAAAATGTTATATTAATATATATAAAAGATTAAATGTTAAATTGTAATAATACACTATAAGTTTAGGGGAGGAGAAAAAGGGCAGATTATCGTAAAAATGGGAGTTATAAGAACAATATGCTAAGGGTCAGTATTCTGAGGAGGGAGTAAGGGAAAGGAAAGATATTATGTATGTAATTAGTTATGAAATAGCCTATTGTTGTGAAGAAGTCACAGGGGGGGATGGGTGGTGAGGGGGGGTTAGGGAAGAGGGGGGGGGAGGGGGAAAAACTTGTATTTGAAAACTTTTTCAATAAAAAAAAAAAGAATGTAGTCTTGTTCCTATACAGAAAAAGGGAAGGGCCAATTTCAAGAGTGGGTCTGTTTATTTATGTATGTAGTTTATGTAACACTCATTGATGTTATTTTCATTGGGCAATTTGAAGCAAAGTAAAATTAATTGTTTGACTGATTGGCTGATTGAAGTTAAGCTGGTGTAGTGGAAGAGCTTTTAAATGTATCCAATGATGTTAGGTAAATGTACTGCATTCCCACGCTCAATAAATCAGAATGAAAATCCTACATCATTCTTTTCCTCCATGCATGGCAATGGAATGACACAGAAAGTCATTCTTTTTAAAATATTCAGAATTTAGAACTGTTTCCAAGCAAGTGTGAACATTTGTGTACACCATTTCATCTTTAATAGTTGTCAGATTCCAAGGACTAATCAGTTCAAGATATTGATAGCAAATCAATTAACTCAGACAATAGATCCCACAAAAGCACTTTCACTAAATTAATAAGTGACTCCAAGCCTTTAAAGAAAAGTGTCAGATAAGGAAAGTTTAGTCTTCAGGGACAGCAGCCTCCATAATTCAATATCCAAAGACAATCTGCAGAAAAACTTTAACTTAATACTATTTCCACTCCATATAAAACATTCTGATGTTCTTATGGTTTTGAAAATTGCAAAGAAGCAAAGACAGCTAATTGTAACTTAGAAGGATCCATATATTTGCCCTTGGACAGTTCTGAACAGCATGCAACTTCCGGTTGGATCTTTCAAAAGCACAACTGGTGAAATAAAACTAAAATGATTTTAATGGCATTTGTGTTCAATAAATTTAATTCATGTTTGGGATGGATATATCTGTGTTTCTCATCCTTGGCAACTTTAAGATGTATTGATTTTAACTCCCAGAATTGAACTCCCAAGCATGCTGGCTGGGAGATTCTGGGAGTTGAAGTCCACACATCCTAAGGTTGCTAGCATGGAGATACACTGGACCAATTCACCTCATAACTAACTTTATGCTTCTATGTCTGTGCCCTTAACAGCTGCACAGGGCCTGATGTTAAGTGCAATTTATGTGAGGATATTCTTTAAAATGTCAAATGGTTCAGTTGGTGCAAATTGCTATTGCTAGCCTTCTGACCAATGCAAGATATAGGAATTATATCATTCCCATATGACAAAGTTTGCACTGCCTTCAGTTGCAGGTGAAATTCAAGGTGCTGTTCCTAACATTTGAAGTCCTAAATGACTTAAGGATATGGCTATCAAAACAAAAGGTTCCCCTTAGTAACCTGGCCTATCATTTAAATCAGTAAGAAAGAAAATTTGAAAATACCTCCACTGGCCAAGAGGCTGGTTTAGAATGGTGGTGAATGCATCTTTTGGAGAAGATGCATTCACCACCTTTCCTTGGAGAGAGTTGGTGGTATGTCCATCCTCAGAAAACCATCTCATGACTTGGCAGTATTGTATCAGTACTGTATGGCAGGAGAAGAGAGTATTGACAGAAACAGATTGTCTTGACCCTTTCCAGTCAGATTATGACACTGATGACTCAGGATGATACCAGGATGATACCAGGAGGGGACCTTTCTGGTTGCATGATCTCTCAGCAGAGATCATCAATCATGGTACTTCTATTTCGGAAGTAGGGATTATTGTTTTGCAGTCATCCTTCTTATTACTGAAGGATCAGTTGAAATCAGTGGGCAGGAAGATAATGAGCCTCAGAGCCTTTTGTTTTGGGGTGCTACAAAGCTCAATTTTCTCCAATGCCTACTTAAGATCTACATCAGAGGTCTTCAAACTTGGCAACTAAGACTTATGGACTTCAACTTCCAGAATTCTGGGAGTTGAAGTCCACAAGTCTTAAAGCTGCCAAGTTTGGGGACCCCTGATCTACATGATGGTGCCTGGGGAGGCCAACCATTAATCCAGGGTCAGGTGTCATCAGTATGTTGAAGTCAGTCAACTTGCAGTTGGATGTTTGCTTAATTTTTATTTTATTTTTTTATAGGATATTGGCATGCCAGTGTTATACTACTGACTTTGAATTGTTTTTAACTTTGTTAGTAGAACATGTAAATCACTCAGAGCTGACAGCAGTATTTAAGCATAATAAAATCAATCAAACAATCAGCCTAATATCTTTTTCCTGCTTGGCTCCCAGGGATATCTTTTTTACTTGATTAAACTGTGACTTTAATCAAATGTTTCCTGGATCTGTTGATCAATCTTAACAACCCCACCCCTGCCCCCGATCATCTTCGAGATGACAGTTTTGGATTGGAATATGTCTAATAACCAAACCAATCATTTCCTAAGAGTTTCATGCCTCAACACACCTTGGATTTTTCAAGTCCACCAATATTATCCATGATTTGGGTGATCTGAGCACCTGAATCTGCTGCAGTATTCTTTGCCTTTTTGAGCTGGGTAGTTCACAAAGGCAACTCTGTAAACCTGTAAACAAACAAATTAACTGCTGGCTTCACTTATATTAGTGGGACAGTTTTACCTATCTATTAACAGCCTACCCACTGCAACCCTTGTCCCTCCCAAAGCCCATCAAAAGATTTGCATTGCATTGGCAATAGTTTTATGGCCATGATGGGTGGAGGAGTCCCCCATTCCCATTTTTATCCTCAGCATTAGGTCTGAAAAACCCACCCCTCATCTCTCTTTCTTAACTGCTTCCAACTGATCATTAGGGCTTCCTCTGCCATCAGGCTCCTGCAAGCTTCCTTTGGGAAAATCACTTGGTCAAAGGGAGGGGAAAGAGAATTCTCCTTTGCCCCTCTTCTTTTCATCTCTCTTTTTCCCTTGGATTAAAAAACAACAACAACAACCCTTCCCCCCCCCCCCAATAGTAAGTACCACATCAAAATCATTTTTGGTATTTGTTCTTCCTTGATAACCAGTCAGCCGATTTCTATCGCTGTGCTGAGGCTTATCGGCTTCCTCCAGCTTCTCTGCTCCGTCAGCAGCCAGTACTTCCGTGGCCTCAGAGAGAGGCTGTCAGAGCAGGCAGGGGGTCCTTTCCTTCCTCCTCTGTCCATCCCTGGGTTGGGTGCTCACCTCAATATTACTGGACAAGGGAACAAGATAAGGAAGAAGAAACAGGCTTGAGGGAAGGGTCCCAAAGTCTCTTGAAAAGCTTTGTCAATTGCCTTTATATCTTGCTGGGATGTAATCTATAATACTTGTCATTCACTTTGTGCCTATGCAACTAGAATTTTTTTTAAAAAAACCATTCTGTCTCAAATAGCTGAACAGAATGGAACTGCATAATAAGGAAAAAGAAAACCTTCTCTTGGTCAAGCTCAACTTCTGTGACTACTTGGGTCCAGCCATATAATTTTCTTAGCAATAATACAGAGGTGGCTTGTGGCTACCATCTCTTTTTATCAGCTATGTCTAGTGTAATGGACCTCCCTCTGGCCAAACAGGAAAAGTGTTGGCCTTTGCTTCCACTTCCAGTCTAGCCTTCCCTGGTGGTTCTCTCATCAGTCCCTAACCAAAGCCAAGTCCATTTCCTAAGAGTCCCATAAAAACCTAGATGCTATGTTGACTTTGAAATGAATGAAACAAAATCCAAAACCCATATATACCTTTATTCTACAGAAAAAGATTTTAGAAACAATGCAAGCTAATGAGACTTTAACAATTCTTCTTCCATCACATCAGAAAAAGTAAGGTAAGAACTGGATGACTGTGGCTCATCTTGGAATTTGTCTGAAGTAGTTGTGGGTGGGACCCCTCTGTATCTGGGAGCTTATCATCATTGGTCCTGGATGGTGTTGCACTATTTCAGACAGAACCAATGCATAATCTGGAGGCCCTCCTGGACTCACAGGTCCTGCTTGAAGTGCAAGTGGCAGACATGCCTAGGAGGGCCTTTGCTCAACTTCACATTGTGCAGCAGTTATGCTCCTTCCTGGATAAGAAGGCCCTGCTCTTGATCACTCACACACTGTCATCTCCCTTCTGGAGTATTGCAACATGCTCTACATGGAGCTACTCTTGAGAAGTACTTGGAAGCGCCAGCTGGTATAGAATGCCACAAGGTAGCACATATAAGACCTTTGCTGTTCAAGCTGCGATGGGTGCTGGTTTGCTTCGAGATCCAATTCAAGGTGTTTGCTATGATCTTTAAATTTCTACATGGCATAGGGCCAGGCTACTGTGAAACCATCTTCTCCCCATTACATCAGCTCATCTCATTCAGTCAGGGAGGGATGGTATGTCATGGACTCCATCAATTAAGGAATTTCAACTGCCAGGGTCCAAGAAGAGAAATTTTGGAATATTCTCCCCCCGGAGGCAAGGCAGCCCCCACTTTCCTGGCCTTTCAGAAGTATCTGAAGTCCTGGCTCTACAGACTCACTTGGGGCTTGCAACCTTGTGCTTGGTTAATGTCTTGAAGGCCATCCATCCCACCCACCTTTTTACCTTTAATTATTTTATCCTTGTTTTAACTGCCTCCTAATGAGATGGTTTTTATATTTTTAACTGTACACCACCCAGAGTCACTCTGTGAGTGAGATGGGTGGTATCTAAATTATGCACATACATACACACACACAAATAAATAAGCTATCTGTCACTCTTCGATGGATCAAGGAAGAAGAGCCTTCAGAGATAAACTCTGAAGCCTCATACAGTATATGTCTATGAGCTCAATGTCTCCACTTCCAGACAATTCAAGGGACAATTCAGATCCATGTACCTATCTGTTTGTTTACCATGGGAGCACATAGATAGTGCCATCCACTGTTCACTGCAAAATTAAGACTCTTTAAAACAGCCTTTATTTTTTTGGAAAATAAGCCAATTTAACATCATGCCCTCACAATGATTTGTTGCTGGAACATCTCAGAAATAAACCAGCTTATAAACTGAAGAGGCATGATTTAAGAAACTAGAAGAGGGCATGATGATCTGGAGAGTTCAAAGATCAGTAGTCGTACAGCACAGCTAACTGAGTCACAGGAACTTTTATTCCTATGAGAAATCAGCTGTATGCCAGGTCTAAAGGGATTAGGGGAGGGGCTCATCAAGCTGGCAACCTTTTTGCGGTTTCTGCAAAGTTACCGCTGTGGAGAATTGCAAAATCCCTTCAGAATAAGCACCAAGAAGGTGGCAAATATGTGTCCATTGATCAATGCCATCTCGGATCAATGGCAGCTGATAGCTTTCAAATAAATGTGAAATTGTCACTATGAGGCACTCCTTCCTTTCCACTCGCCTGCCCCTGGCCTCCAGTGCATAACTGTTCTGATTATTAACTTTCTGTGCTGTCATTACAGATTCAACAGAAGAGAAATGCTTAGCAATATTTAGAAGCAAGGAAAACCTATATATAAAATGGTGTCATTGGTTCAGGCTATAAAGGTTGATGATCTGTTTCTGCTTTCCAGTTTACAGTTCTTGCTCAACTGATTATCTAAAGATTGCAAAGTTTGTGCTGCATATACGGTATGCATGTACACAACACACACACACACAGTAATGTGGCTAACAAATTTAATTTGAATTGAGCCCTTTGGCAACTGACCTGGAGGAAAATGTCTTCATTGATTAATTGAGGAGACTTTATACCATGTCAATCACAGTTGTCGCTAAACAAGTCAGTCCAAAAATATTGCCATAGGACTGTGTGGTCTTTGCCTGGAGATGATATACATCAAGCTTGGTTGTTTTCAGGACAATGTAAGTCATTGTACAGTACATCAAGAACCCCATTTTGAATTCTGGTACAGCTACTTTTTAAAAATGCCTTATTTTTAGGCGTTTATTTTAATATTCTGGACAGCTTAAACTCAAATACATAAATGTTCAAAAATAATGTAAACTACTTTATATCTTTTATACTCCAGCATTATTTTAAAAAATGAAGGAAATAAATAGCTGCAGGCTATTTGCCTTTTAGTAGATGGGGTTGGCAAGACGAGAAGCCTGGGAATGTAGGAAGGTGTTCTTTTTGTACAGTTCACACCAGTGGTGGGTTGCTACCAATTCGCCCTGGATTGGGCAAACCAGTAGTGGTGGCGGCAGGGGGCTCCACCCACACGCCCAGACGCTTCTGTGCATGCACAGAAGCGTTGCATGAGCAAGTGCAAACGCACCTATGAGCGAACCGGTAGCGATGGGTTTTGAAATCCGCCCCTGGTTCACACCATCTGAAAAACCTTGGATTGTAACGTGTTTAAAAAATGCCAGGGCTTTGATCATTTGGTCACAACTTCTGTCTTGACTATTTTTCAACCCTCTGAAGATGGCCCCGCCCTTCCTTCTGTACCTTGTCTCTTTATGCCGAACTTCCTCCTGTTGCTATGGCCACTAGCAGGCAGGTTTGGGCAAATCTGGATCCCTGTGCAGATGAAACTATCCACCCATCCACCACCGTACAACCTTGTCCGTGATGAAATTCTTCTGCTCCCTCCCTTGGGCTTCTTTAAAAAGCCTGATGATGTGAAATAGAACAATTTTGTTTTTCTTTAATTCTAACACCGTACACGAAATTGTGAAAAGGGTTCTGAGTGGATGAATATAACAAGAGGCCACAGAGTAGTTAGTTCAGCTTCCTGCTTCCTATAATAGCCAACCAGATGTTTCTAGGAAGTCCAAAAGCAGGACATAACAGCAACAGCCTCATGCTGTTGTTTGCTCCCTGGTTATTGGAGGGTGGAGGGAGGGAGAGAGGAAGGGGGGAGAGAGAGAGAGAGAGAGAGAGAGGGAGGGAGGGAGGGAGGGAGACTGATTGCCTCCAAGCTAAAGGCTGTTGCCATATCTTGTGGCAATGAGTTAAACCAATTAATTGCACACCATGTGAAGTAGTAATAGAATGGATTAGAACCATGGCTGGTTGCATATCACTCCAAGGAACCTGATTGAAGAGAAGGTTTATGGCTACCGGACATTTTATACATTTAACTCAGAAGTGTGACAGTGTGTGGGGTGTTTTTTTAATTAGCTCTGAGTTAAATTCTTCTGCAAGCCTGAATGAGATGCAGAGAGCCATGTATGCCAGTAGTAAATTGCTCTCTGTGGTATCTCCAGCATTCTTCCTATTATACTTCTCTGTTTAAATGCTTCCTGAAGTGATCAGAATGGACTGCAGATTCTTGTTTATTTTTAAATGGACAGATTTAAAACTTGGAAATGGTGATGGCTAAATGCTCTTGATGCCTTTTCAGGAAAATGTAGCAACAGTCAGGCTTTCTATATGGGGAAAGAGGGCATGTCTGAGTTGTGAGTACAGGAAATCCATTAAGAAATAGTTGTCAATGCTGCTCAAAGGTGAGAGCTGCACGGAGTTGCCCTTGTTTGCTCTGCTGGATAAATTAGCATTTCTTTAGAAGCTGGTTGTATAGATTAATATGCTCTGTTGTCAGCCTGACAATGTGTAAAATGCCACATAAGTTTCAGTGGCAGCTTTTTTCAGGGAGATAACACATAAGGGGGGATTGAGAATGACAAGAACCATGCAATCAATTGTTCAACACCAACAAATGGCTAGATACAATTTTTCATGGGGGTGAAATTATGAGATAGGTTTTAGAATAACAGATGGCTGGGTTGGAAAAAGAGCACCAAAGGGCAACATGCAGCCACAGCAGGCCTTTTCCTGCTTATTAGGAGGACCTGCCTGGAATGGTTCTTGAAGATGGACTATCTGCAGCCATTTTGTTATGCAATGGGCCATTAAGTTGGGAAAATAGATGCATAGGCTGTTGGAAGAGAGACGAGTCCTTCCATCTCATAATTGCATTCTTGGAAAAAAAGTCTCCTGTGCTGAAGTTCTATTGTCCCAAAGCTGTTACATCTAATGGTCAAGACAGGTGCCAACAAAGGTGCTCTGAGAAATGGGCAATCAGGGTCCTTTCAGCTAAGTAATCATTTAGCGCAAGTGTGATTCCTTTCAACAGAGCTTAACTACTAGTT